>JAQFVV010000188.1:541257-1179073 GCA_028023455.1 Epiperipatus broadwayi
AAGCGTTGGTGGTCCAGAGGTCAGCACAGCTGCCTTACAAGAAGTTGTCCCGGGTTCGCTTCCTGGCCGATGCTATGACACGGAAAAAAAAACTATTGATTCAGCTATTCTTAGAGGGTAAAACAAGGATGGAAAAACACCCAGACTCTCATCCTCTGGCCATTGGAAAGTCTGGTGAGTGCTAGTTTTCTCATCATTGTTCCTTTATGAAGGGCTGATCTTATCTCTGAAGTTAACTTTTTAAAGGCTGTTTGCTTACTTATTAATATTATTCAGCAAAACTAAAGACTTTGTAGGTTTGATTTTTAAGATACTTTTCTTCAAAACATAATAAATTTGACAAACAAATATACTTAATTACAATAGCTTAGAATACAGTTTTGTAATCTATTCCACTTACCAAATGCCTTATTAATTTATCCATAGCTATTATGATTCGAACTGTCCATGGGTCTTTAATTTGTTCTGGTAATGGGATATAAATGTTAAATGCAATTAAAATTGCAAGATAAGCAGTTAGAAGGGATAACAATTTCAGCATTACAAACTAGAGGACAAAAATAAAAAATATATAAGTATACACACCAAATTATACATCACATGATTATTGGCCTATCCCAGAGCCATCTATTGTAATTCTGAATAATCAATAAATTTTCTGATGGAGGAAAAATATAGGAATGTGAATATAACACTGCTATCTGGTATGCATTAATTACTAGAGTTTACAATAGATGGCTCTGGAGTAGAATAAATGAATGAAATTCTGCTTCTATAGCATATAATGTACTTTTGGGTTTTACTATGCAAAAACAGGCAAGAGACCATTCGTGAGAACAAAAAAAATCACATTTCAAAATAATAATTGAAAATAGAATAACAAAATTATAATATACATATATTGGTTATTTTATTTATAGTTTAATGACTTTTTGGAATATTATAAGATAAACAGGACCAATCTTTCTTTGAATCCCCTGAAGAAAGTAATAGATATCACTGAAACATTAGTAAGCTATTTTGAATACCATGCATAGTTGCCACAATAGTAATTGGAATGTTTTCTAATGATCAATCATACAAATAGTCTCTTGTTTATGCACTTACGTGTGTGAACATCTGAAAGAACATTTACCAATAAAAGCATGCTACCATATTGTACTGATTCAGACACCTTTTTGAAATAAAGCTAGCCTGACTTTACAAGCTTTTCACCCACATATTAATATAGATATATTAAAAGAAAGAAGGAAAAAAATAATATAAGTAAAAGTATCCAAGTTGGAATAAAAAAAAATTTCTAAAAGTTGCAAATTATTTATTTCTTCCATCCTTATTTCTAAACAGTAAGATATATATATACAAGCGTTAGCAAGTTTAACTTGTTTTTTTGTTTTTCATATATATTGCGCACTTTTTATTAGCTCAGTCTATTCTAAAATAAAATTTTAGTGTATAATTTTAAATTTTACAAATCCAATAATATTTACTTATTAAAAGAAGACAATAATGAAATATTAGATCATAGGGTTTGAACTCGAATTTAGCTAAGGGATATTTATAAATGTCTTAACTCAAAATACATATAGAAAATAACCTACAGAGTTATATATATATGCAGATGGATGAACAATTAATATTATTTAGAATTTAAAACCAGTGAAGTTTAAATTGTAATTTTGTAAACATAATGCGTAGTAGGGACTAATAATTATTGTGGGTGCGCATTTGATTTTAAACATAGAAATTATTTATCTTCAAATCTTACTATATTTAAAAGTAAATAAAGTTTAATTTTACCAAAATACTGATTTAGAATTAAAATAGTAAATTCTATCTTTATTTAATTTCTAAAGAATATTATATTTCAATATTTTATTTTTAAAAAATGATAAACCAAAAACTTTCAAAATAAAGAATTGTTTCATAGAGAAAAAGTGGGAAAAAATAACCAATCAAAGAGTTTCAAACAATCTTGGAATATGAAATTCAAGAGAGGGGGGGAAAAAAGGCTTCTTGATCGTAAAGTTTAAGTAACTAAGTTTTTTTTTTCTTGGTGATATTTTTTTTTTTAAAAAAAAAAAACAAAGTTGGATTAAAATTCCTAAAACCTTATGATTTACAACTCTACATCAATATACATGGATAATTATAAGCTCTGTTGTTAAAATAATGGAATAAATTAATCGTTTTTCTACTGGGCAAGTCAATAATCGGAATTCCCAATAATCTCTTGAAAATTAATAAGTATTGAAGAAATAATCGGAGATGAATAATCAATGAATATATTCACGGAAAAATAACAATAATTGTGCCATAGGGAAAATGAACTGCAGTAATACACAAAAGGAAATAAATAAACACCGTAAATATCCAGTAAGGATAGATAAAAGAATAGTAAATCTCTTGGAAACAGTTAAGTATATATATTTAAAATTCAATGGAACTAAATTAGTAATAAATGAAAAGTGTTCATTATTATTCTGGATGTATATAAAATCTTAATTACAATGTGAGATAGAATTATTTATTTGGAGCCAAAAACATGACACGACACATTCTTAATTGAAATCATAAGTGTGCCTTTTATTATAGAGAGAAATATGTATCATCTAAAATAAGTAAGGCAAGCCACAAATAAATTTTTATTAATAAACAAAGAACAAAACGAAGGATTATTGTTGCAGTAACTCAAATACCTCGTGAATCTTCGGATAAGCAGAATCTTCAAAAAATAAGAAAAAATAAAAACGTTCTAATAAGTTTATGGAGTGTAGAACAACTAGAAAATTTAAAAGTGTTCTTATACTTTAGCTGAGAGTTTAAAAGAGAACTTCTTTCTAATGTCGATATTTATATTTTTAATCTATGATTTGTTAGTATAATAGGGGAGGGGAAGAGAACTAAATCATTTAATATGGAATTAATTCAAGTGTTGTTATATTAATAGTTATTTAATAATTCGGTTAAGTTTAAAGATTATGAATCCTTTAAATAAACAAATATACTCGATATTTTAGTATGAAAGGGTATTTAAAATGATATATACATATTCCAAAGAGCAGGTTATATTTACATGTACAAATGGATAAACTAAAAAACAATGATTTTGTTCTTATGTGAAAGATAAAAGTAGTAATTTTGTTTGCTTACCAACCTCCAGAATTATAACCCTATGTTCTCATTTATTTTTTGTATTATTACTTAATCATCAAGTACTACTATTATGTAGAGGTTGAACTAACGAACCATGAATGGAAAAAAATGATTGTTTAATAAACTGAATATGTGATATATAGTTCACATACATAGGGATAAATATCTCAACATATAATGGGAAATCATTAGTTTTGTTTGATAATAATACTCCAAAGATTAATTTTCTGTTGTTATTATTATTATAATATATATGTATTATTTTGTTATGTTATTTTAAATTTGATATTAATGGAAATGTTTATTATCATTTGTAATGAATATTATTAAAATTATTGTTTTAAAAGTTTTATTAAATTCCAATTGCTGCATATCTTTTCTGGGCTCATTTTCACCACATCACACAACTTAAAATGTACAGTCAAAATTAAAATGAAAAGTCAATTCAATTTAAAGCAAATCTAACAGTTTAATAAGCATAAATCTCTTAGTAAAGATTTTTTTTACTTGTTACATGCTGCCTTGATCCCATAGGTCATTGATGACATTGCCAATTATTAAAGTGTATTTATTAATATAAAATTAAATGATACATTAGTTATTAGTGAAAGTATTAGTGTTAATCACAGTTTAGTTAATAATATTATTTTAATATTCAGTATTAAAGAACATACATATAAAGCTTGACTATGAATTTAAATTATAAGCCTTTCTTAATTTGTACACTATCCATGGAAATCTGTAAAATCCCTCTTGATATTCCATAGGTAGTATGAAGAATTAATAAATCAATGATTTTCCTGAGATCTCCTTATTTTAAAGTTATTCTTGTGATTATTGCCAATCTTAATTATTAAACATAATATGAATCAAAGTTTATCTGTAATTATCTAACAGATTAATTTAATGAGTGATTGAATTAAAACTTAATAGTTATAAATATAAAATAATATATTAGATATTATTGTTAGTCATGAGAGTATGTAGATACTTAATAAGGAGGAGTATCTGGGTATTCTTATGCCATTGAACAAGTATTTTGTATTTGTTTAATGTTAAGGGGATGTGATCTGTTTATAGGTAAATGAGTCTCATATTGATTATATTTAAAACATATCTTATTTTAGAAATGTTTACTCATGTCAAAGTAACTTGGGATAAATACTAATCTTATCTAAATTCAATTGTTATAGTTAAAGAAAATGGTCGGGATATAGTAAGTCTGTTATTAGTACCTAGCCAGAGTCCAAGTAGGTCC
The DNA here is from genome assembly GCA_028023455.1 of Epiperipatus broadwayi. NCBI lineage: Eukaryota > Metazoa > Onychophora > Udeonychophora > Euonychophora > Peripatidae > Epiperipatus > Epiperipatus broadwayi. The sequence continues at coordinate 545,672 of JAQFVV010000188.1, forward strand.
TAATATAAGGGACTTGGAAACTCTGCTTAGGGTCGTACCACCTATAGACAGGCCACAATATATATATATTGTTACAATAAAAAGAATAATTTTTTTTTTGTTTAAATTAATTTGTATCATGTGTAATCTGGAATAGCATTTGTAAAAAAAAAAAAATGGTAGTGAGAGAAATAAGTTTTTTTTTATTAATAATTTTGGTGTTTAGAAATAAAGTTTTGAGAGAAAGTTTTTTTGCTTTAAGAAAGTTATAATACTGTCATAATTAAGGACTTTTGATCAATTCAACTACAAAAAACTTTGTTTAACAGTATTCCATAAAATTAACTGATTAAAACAGTAGAGCTAACTTTTGAATCATTAACACAGGTAATATGGAAAACCATGAAATAGCTGAAAATCTCATTTGTGACAATGCAAAAAAAAATTAATTAGTGCATTAGCCAACTGAATCTGGAATTATGCAGCTTCATGTTGATGCCAATTTTAAAAATGTCTCATTCCAACATGCTAGAAGTAGGATCACCTGCCATTTATCACATGATTTTTATCTGCTTATTCATGATAAACAAATAATCCAGTTATACCACCATTCTATCCAGATAATATTGCCAGAAAAGTACATCAAATGAAGCCTTAAACTTTAAAAACTGTCTTACAGATCAATTTTTAAAAAGAGTCCATAAAGTATAAATTCAGAATTCTGATGTTATGGTAAGATAGATTTTATTTAAAATAAAAGGCCATTATAAAAGAAATATTAATAATAATATTTATAGAAAATATTAAATTTAATATTAATATTCTCTAAATAATTGTAGCATTTTGTTTTTGTTTTAAATATGTATATTGCTTATAATAACTTCTTTCATATACACTTCAATGCAAACAAATTTTCTTAAAAAACTTCTTTATTTTCCTTACAGTTTCGACTGACCAGCAGTCTTCATCAGAGCTACAATATTTGAATAATATAAATACATAACCATCACTTCACACATATATATATCAAAATATACACATATATTCGCTACATACATATATAGATCCACATCACCCATAGACATGTATATAAAATCCATACCTACATCTATATATACATATCCAAATATATAAACATATATCCTTTAAACATATATATACACAGATACACATACACCCATAGACATATATATACAAATCCACATATACATATATAAATACACATCCATATATATTCACAACTTACATATATATAAAATATACAAAAATACATCCAATACACAATTTTTTTAAAATTATTACCTTTTAAAAACTATTTTATTTTTACTTTTAATTTTTTAAAAATTTAAAAAAAATTATTTTAAATATTACCCTTTTATTACTTCTTTATTAATATTATTTCATACTTTTCCTTTCATCATTTCTTACTATCTATCTTGTTTAATTTATTATCTAATATATAATATCTCTTTTACTTTAATATCTATAATTTTATTTTTTTTTAGAACTTTTACCTTTTTTATTATTTCTAGTCTTATTCTTTATTTAATAATTTATATTTTTATATATGAATATATGCAAAGAAAGTAAAAGAGAAGAATAAGAGTATATACTTTTAAATATGTATTTAAATTTTTTTTTCCCTTAACATAACTTTTTTTTTTTTTATGAATGTTAAGCAAATAGAATTTAGAATTAATTCTCATTCAATTATTAATTGTTAATATTTATTATAATTTTGCTATATCTACTTATTGATTGCTTGCTATTTTGCCAATCTTTATTTATTTTATTACTGTTAAATAATAATAATAATTATATGATTGTTGTTGGATGTAAGCATATCAGAGCTCATAAGTTAAATTCAATCTAATTAAATTAATTTTCTTCAGTATAAATACATTATGTAAAATATATATGGACATGATATTTTTGTTTATGTATTGGATTCATCCTTAATTATCACATAAGGTGTATAAATATTGTAAATAAATTTTGTTTTATTATATTTATATTATTTTTAAGTCTAGTTGTACATGTCTATCTCTCATTTCAAACCTAACTAAATATAGCTAAACATACACACACACTATGATGCATTGCTATGTTTTTTTTTTTTAGTTGGTAATGGGTAAATGAAGGGGTTAACATCTAAGGAACTAGGAAAGGATTTAAAGCTGACCTATAGATGTTTTTCATTTTAGAGAGCACCCTAATATACAGCATGACAGACATGTTTAATTAAATAAATAGCATCTTTAGTGGTAAGGAATAAACCTCTCTATTTACATGTTTGGTCCAGAATGGTGGTCAGGAAATATGGCTGGAAACTCAGTCTGACCATCAGTAGTTAAGATATTAAATTTAAAAATAGTTTGTCATTATTCCTAACATACTATTTACACCAGGGTTTAAATTCCCACACATTCTTATAAAGAATTGTATATATCTAAGAAAGGGAATAAAACCATAGGCCTGTTTGAATATATATAAAAAATATTAAAAATAAAATAAGAATAGCTCCTTGCTCTAGTACCATCTATAATATGCTTGAGTGATCAAGAATTCCAAATGCTAATGCATTTAAATCCCCATCCTTGGACAAGTTTCTGGCTTTTACCTTTATCAATGAGGTCTGGGATTCAAAGCAGGAAGTAATACAATTACGCATTTAGAAATCACTCTTAATTCCATTTTATTATTCAAGCCAAAAATCTGGGATTCAAAACAAAAACAGTCTGGGAGATTCAAATGCACTAATATCTAGTAATCATGATTATTCAAGCTTACTATAGATGGCAGTAGAATAGGAAGATGTTTTTCTTTTACCATGCATTGGATGGGCTGAAGAAGGGAGTGATTTATTGTTAATATGACAGTAATCTAGCTTATAATAAAATTAGTTCTGATATAAAATCTAATGCCTCTTTGTGTGTGCCACAACACGACAAAAAATATAGAACTCTAAAATAAAAATAAAGAATTTAAGATAAGAAGTATACTGGAAGTAGTAAATAAGATTTCAACATGTGAAACAATTTTCTGTCTAAAACCACTAAGAAAATTAGTTCTAATGATAATTCATTTATATTACTGAATTGCCATATAGATCAGAAATTCAGGGAGAATAGATGGGATAAAGTTAAAGTAAAATTATGGCTTACTAAAAACATATTGATGAGTGTCTTGAGAACCATTTCAGAAATAAAGTGGTGAACATAAGTTGAAAATTTTAAGATAAATTTCAGCCATGATGCAACAGGTAAAGTAGAAATTTAAAAAAAAACTGGCATTACCAATTGAAATTTCACCTTCCAATAATAGCATATTTCTGATGTTTTAAATCAAAATGGAACCACATTTAGTTTACGCCCTACTTCATATAAATGAAGTAGATACTTTATATGTATGAAAACTGGAGAAATCACAATTTCCTAAATATTTTACAAGTAAATAAGACTTTTCCACAAAGAGTTATAGACAATAATTAGGAAATAGATTAGTAAATGTAAATATTAATAATTTAAATATTTTTTCTACGATAAAAAATATTTTTTTCTATGTAATTTTTAATACATTTCGGTTATTTATGTAAATAGACAATATAACAAAAAAGTGGTATTGCTAACTGAAATAGCACCAACGTGTAATAGGATTTGTCTGTTCCACTTCAAAATGAAAAAAATCGAACTATTTTTCATTTAAATTCGAACTTAATGTAAGGCAAATTGGTCAGTCAAAGGCCCGTTTTTAAATAGTATCTTTTCCTGACTTACATCTTAGCTAAAATTTATCTTAAAAAATATACAGAGAAATTCCATATAAGTTATCAATATTTATATAAGTTCACATTGTTTATTAAATTCAACCATCAACAATTTTTTTACTTGGTAATAACATGTTTCACAAACTCCACTAGAAAATGAGATTTATACAATAATTACAAGTGTAATAATCATCAAAGAAAAGATAAATTAAAAAAACAAACATACAGAGTACATCACCTGAACTCTGCTACTACTGCTAGTATATACTGTGACTGGATAAACAAGGTGCAGAAGGGATTTGAAGAGTCATATATGTCATTACTCTCCAGGAAAGCCAAGCGAAGAACCTAAAACATTAACAAATAAAATATAATAAGTTTGTACAAAATTTATCTATAAAGTTCAAAAAAATCAATCCAACAGAAGACAAACTAAAACTTTGACCAGTTTATCAACCAATGTATCGAATACTTTTCATATTTAGAGATAAATTTAACATGTTATTAAAAAATTTATGGGATCTAAAATTATAAAATCAAGCAAATCACTATCTAACAGCACTGTCTGGTGCATTCTCTCAAATGGTGCAATATTAAATCTTAGTTTACAATTAATGACGTAATCGTAATTATCATTCATTCAGTATAGAAGATGAAAGAAGTATTATAAAAACAAAATACATTGACATACTTTAGCACTAAAGATATAAACTCAGATTATTATAAGTTGGTAAAAAAATTGAAAAAAATTAAAAAATAAATCTCTATTGGAGGAATTAGACCAACAAACATCACATGATCACCAATCTTCTGCTTAAACAAACTGTTTTTCACAGATACAAAACTCTTGATGCAGTAGCGCCACTCATAGCAAGCCAGAGTAATCAATGGATGCAGGAAGGTTTGTGCATAAAATAATTCCTGCATCCAATGATTACTCTGGCTTGTACTGAGTGGCACTACTGTATGGAGAGTTTCGCCACTGTGGAGGAATTAAAGTTAATTCAAGAAGTTAAATATAGTTTATTTTACATTCAAAGTGTGAAAAATAATATACTACCACCATTAATCAATAACAGAGTATTATTTTACAATGATGACATCTTAGTATAGAGCAAAACTTATTTTGAATAAGCAAATACTGTTAGAGACATTGAACAAGCACAAAAACAAAAATCTAACGTGGTTATAAAATTTCTAAACTAATTTAGTTTTCTAGTCCTGGCTTTGGTAAAAAGGATATTTGATCTTTCCAAATAATATTGTGATTATTTAGAAACATACAATGAGAAGTTAAGATCTTTTAATATTGCATGATTACTGTAAGAGATTTATTTTTAATTTTAAGAGAAATTAGATAACTATTAAATAAACTTAACAAAAAGATTATATGGAATGACTCATATAAAGGAGGATTTGAATAAATAAAAACTATTAAAATTATATATTACTTGTTTGAGATATTATGTAATATTCAAAGACCCAACATGCTGATTGAGCTCGTCGAGGACTATGTATGATTTAGTGCAGTGGAAGAATGTCAGACTCTGGAGCATAAGATTCTCAGATTAATTCCTGTTCTGGCACTTCAGTGCTTGTGAACTCTTGGGCAATAAAAAAAGACATATGGATTTATTGCTTGGGAGTTCATAAGAAGTTTGAGCACCAGAATTGATCCTGGAACCTTCAAGTCAGACACTATACTAACTGTGACTAACCACACAGGGTCCTGCAATGACGCCATTTGATTATTTACTAAACACATCCAGTCACTTTAACTCTTGAGTCTTGTGCTCCTTTTTTCCAAATCATATATCATGTGATCAACAAACAAATATATGAATAAAAAATCGAAATAAAGAATATTAAGTATTTAAGTTGTTTTTTTTTTTGTCATTTTTATCAGTGTGTCATTCATTTCAACTCTACCATATCACAACCATCCATCACAGCAGCAATTCAGACTATCTGTTCTTATTACACGTACATTTTGTGAATGACAATCATTCATAAGATGAGTTAGAAGCATCAAATACTCAAATCTTCCTAACCATGTTGATAGTTTAATCAATTATCAACCCAGACATGGGTGTTTGATATCTTCAGTTCACCTGACAAGTAAAGGCCATTTATAAAATGCATATGTAATAAGAGAAGATAGTCTGAGGTTCTGTGCCAGTGGATGGTTGTGATGTTGAGATGAGTGGTGAACTGATAAGAGCAACAAAATTTGAAAGTAAATATTTAAAAGCATAATGAAAATGATTTTTACAGTTACAAATTAGTACACAATCATGAGTGAATACATATAATAGAAGTATTTAATCAAATACCGAGACATGCACACATATTTACTATTAAAGAGTAATAACATTCCAAACTCCATTTGGAAAAAAGTCGTAAATGCTGGCATTTGATAATACATATGAAATTAGTTCACATAAAGTGTTTATATAAGTATTTGTGTTTTGAATATGGATGTACATATAGAGCTGTTTATCTAATTTATGAAGTGGAAGTAAAAGATGGACATCCTGTTGGTGCAATATAAAGGCAATAGAATAATTTCATTTAAGGATACCCCATAAAATTTTTAAAATGCAATGTCAAAGCAAGACAAAAAATCAATTAACATGTTCTTCAGTTCACAGAATGCGATACTATTGAGTCCATTATTGTAAAATCACACCTTCATTGGATTGGACATGTAAAACAAATAAACAATGGAAGACTTCCTAAGAGAGTGTTTGTAGTGAACTTGAGCATGGAATTATGGGAGAAATTGACCTGATCTATATGATAAGGATTATCTCAAAGACATTCTAAAAAATACCATATCAATTTCTTCCATTAGGAAGACATGGCAGTGAATAGTATACATTGGAGAGCTAAAATTAAACATGGTGTAGTACGTCAGAAAGAAAAGTTTTCTGCTGAGAAAACTAAGACAACCTTGTAAAATATCAAGTAGACAGAAAAATGAACCAGCACATTCTATTTATGTATGTATTTATGATTCACAGATTGGTTTGGATAGTCATCACAAAACTCATATCTAGAGTAGTTTTTTTTCAGAGTTGGAATGACAGTGATTACATATCTCCAAAACTTTTTACAGCAGTCTTATAAAAAATACTTTGTGGATTAAAATGAGAAAATCTGGGAGTAAAAGATTACTTAAGCTATTTGGATTTTGCAGATGATGGGATTCTTTTTGCAAATAATAAGTTTGGAGCTTCGGGAAATGTTGCAAAAGTTATTAGATGAAAGTAGAACTAAAAATAAATACTAAAAAGACTAAAATAACATTTAATGGATTTTCTCAGTAAAAAGAAAATATAAACTTATAATCATGAATTAGAAGAAGATAACAATTACAAATACCTTGGTCAGCTTATTAATACAGATGGAAATAAATGAATAAAATTGATCATAGAATTAAACTTGGATGGATTGCTTTTGGTAGAAAAAGAAATATGTCTATGTATTTGGAAAGATTTTTAGTATGTTTTATCAGTTCTTTCTTATAAATTTGAGACTTGGATCCTTATCATTTAATGAAATATGGAGATATGTATGTTAGGAGTAACAATAGATCAAAAATGAAAAATATGGATGAGAAAACAAACAAGTATCACTGACGTTAGTAAAAAATTAAGAGATTGAAATGGAACTGGACTAAATTTATTACTAGAAGAGACAATAATAGATAGACCATTGAAGTTTTAAATTAAATGTCCAAGAGATTATAAAAAAAACCTAACATGTGAAATAAATGGATGATATAAGGAAGTTTACTAGTGTGACATGAAGAAGAGAGGCTATAGATAAGAGAAACTGGATTAAACTTGGAATGACCTATCCTATAATGGATCAATGATGATTGAAAACGATAATGATGTGATTGTATGTATGCTTCTATTTATTTAACATCATTTCTGCATTAAATCAATTTTAAATAATACTTTATAAGCATAGAGTATTAATAATAATTTCATCACATGATCATCTTTTCCTATGCTTATACAAATCATTAATAACAGCAGCAAACTCTCCATACATTAGTACTACCCAGTGCAAGCATTAGTAATAGGGATTTTATGCACAAACCTTGCATCCATTGATTACTAAGGCTTATACTGGGTGGCACTATTATATGGAGAGTTTTCTACTGTTAATAATCATATATAACAGAAAGTCTGTTATATATGATAAATATGCATCCATTAATCACCATTTTCAGCTATTTCTTTCAAAGATTTTTATTAGCCAAAGTTTGTTTTAGCAATCTTATACCCATTATTTTTTTCTAAGCTGTTTCTCTTGAGCTAATCTGTGTTTTAATGCTAGAAGCAAATAGCCCATTGTCCTAAGCCTTTTTCTTAAATAGTTGTACCAGAGGCATCATTTTATTTCTATAGTGTTCAATATAATGAACATTCATGGATCACAGCTCCATTCTGTCATGGCACTCAAATTTCTTATAAACTACCAAGTGATAAACCACAATTATTTTCGTATAGTATACAAATTTTCCTCAGAAATTCCTTTTTAAAACATAAAATTTAAATAGAAAAACAATGGTGGAAAATACAAAATAAAGAAATGAGAACAACCTTCCAAATTATATTAAGGATACAGAAAAACAAAACATTAGATTTAAGATGGAGCAAAAAAAAAGTTGTCTTTCCACTGTTTTGTTAATTGAATGGATATAGTGCATATCAGTAAGTATGCATAAGAAGATGAAATAAATCATATAGAAGTATGTAGGCGTGGTATTCTTCATCAGCAAACTTACTGCATTTTCTGCTCCAAATATATATTTATAAAAAAACTATATAAAAAAAAATTATAAACAAAGTAGAATTTAAAAAAAAGTAATCTATAAATATTTTAATGAAATCACAATAATTCAATTGATCACTGAGATTATTAAAGATCAATTAATCAGAGATCTACTGGCTTTGTCAGTCTAGGATTTACTAATTAAATCCATGTCTTAAATAATTGATTGTGAATAAAGATAGAGGTCACAACTGTCTAATACAGAGAAGTTAACTCTCAACTGCTATGCATTAGTAGTCCATGCTGACACAAAAATGTGTCAGTTATTAATTTAAGACTTATGCATCATGGGATCTACCTTCTTAGTATTATTAAATGTAGATTGTCACTTGTAGGAGATATTCTGTGTAGTTTAGTTTTTGATATATTTATTTGGGCAATGTCTAATATCAGCATATAGTCTTTGTTTACCAACTTTAAAACGTCTGAATTTTAAACATAAGGTAAATGTTACATTTTTTGCAAAATATTTACAGTTTTTATTCTTTTGGTGGTAGGACTTTGTGAAAAAAAATTAATCTGTCACAAAAACATTAGAAAGTTATGCTGAAATTGGTTAACCAATGATTCACAAGCTTCTTTAAAAAAATTTTTTTTTAATAAATTCATATTTTTTTAAAATTCCTTTTATGAAATATGTAAATGTTATATCATTTTTATTAAAATATATATACAATCTTAATAAATGGAATGTTATCTAATTAATTTATCGGCAGTATGTGATAACAGCACATAGAGACTATAATTAATGTTGCTTAACATTTAGGGCTTAAAATATAGCTCTTGAGTCAGATTATTACAAAATTGCTGATGTTAAAGCTAGGAATATTGCTGGCAGAGTTATCACTGTTAATAGTTATGAATTAGTAAAGATAGAGGTCACCACTGTCTAAAAAAGATAAGTAAATTAATGATATCTAAAATTTAGTGCTTAAGTGTGTCTCTTGCATTAGCTAAAACTCGGAGTACCTCTGAAAGATTTATCCCTAATACCCTGTGAGATTTGGGGTAATCGTAGAATGGCAGACTCTGGAATGAAGATCCATAGATTGTGGCCCAACTCTGTCAATTCCAATGCCTTTTGAACTCCTGAGCAATAAACTTATTTGATTATTGTTAATTGATTTTAATGAATAGACGACTGCATTTAATTTCGCTAAACTGTTTTAATAATAGAATGGCATAATTGTGGAAAGGCAATATTGTTTCTTGTTCGGATGTGTTCTATTCTCGAAAAGGGAAACATTACTATTTTATAAGTAGATAAAACAAAGCATTTAGTTAAGCGTTGGTGGTCGAGAGGTCAGCACAACTGCCTTATAAGCAGTTGTCCCGTGTTAGCGGGTTCGCTTCCTGGCTGATGCTATGACACATGAAAAAAAAAAAACATTTATCCTCTTAACACTTGAATCGCCTTTCTGAATCAACGCACATATTACTAAAATTAATTTCATCTTTGATATGAATTACATTTTTAACTCGCGATGGCAAATAAAATAAAAAAATTGAAATTATAAGCAATATTTCAGATCTTAAATAGTACATAGATTCAAAAAGCCAATTTATAACCTCAAAACTTAATTAAAAATTAAACAGTTTCTGTTAAACACAGGATTAATTGATACTTACTCTCGTAAATAACAAGTCGTGTCAGGTTTGAATAAGAAACGTTTGTATTATCGATAAATATATATTTTAATCAAATATTTTTATAAACCCAATTCCAAGGTTTATCAAGGTTACTTAAAATAATTCTAGCATTTCTGCTTTTTTAATAATTAAATGCCGCCTTCTTAATCAATCATTGTTAAATATCATTAATAAAATATTAGCATTTATTCAATTCACAAGAAACGCCCAAAGATTTTGAAACAAGTTCTTCATTGCTTACAGCTCAAGATTGATTGTTGAGATTTAAATTAATTAGACTGGTGTGCATATTCAGTATTTATTTTCAAATGTTTAAGAACACGCGTATATGCACGAGTGAATTGGTCCGTCATAAAGCAGACGAAAACAAAATTCCACGCATTGAACGCTACGTTTACACATATTTGTTTCAATATGAAGTATATTGTTTACAAATAATTTATATAAACCTAAAGTTCACTAAAATATATTGTAAATAAAAGGTTGAATTATGACATAGTAGTATGTGCACCCATCTATTACGCCCTTGATTTGGAGTTTGAATCCATGGTAGTGAATCTTGGAATGTTTTCAGTTCACAAGCGAGCTAAGGGCTTTTTCTTTCAAATAACTATTCCACATCTAAGCAAGCTATCCATTTAATTATTATTTGGTAAATGGCTATCGAGCTATTATTAGCTAGAATGTAACAAGTCCAGATTAATCTAAAGTGGTTAGAAAAGAGTTGACACACTAACTGTAAATATATATAATACTACTAACAATATGTATATAGCCTTTGCTATACTGATCGAAATGTGTCACATGAGTATAGATGCTGAGTCTAAGATTTTTCTTTACTTTTTGTAGTAAATAGTTATTTTCAAGCATTAAATGTTAAAAAAAGATTTTTTTTGTTACAGTTGTTTAAGCCTGATGTTAAAATTAGTATAAATAATGATAAAAAATTAGTTTCTGATTTAAAAAAAAAAAAAAAATTCGAGAGATCACATGACATTTAAACAAACGATTCCATTTAATTGTCCAAACAGATTATTATTTTCATTTTCCTCAGCATAGAATCAATCCGTGGGCAATAAAATCCATCACTTTGCTGCATGCTAAATGATATAAGATATTTTTTAACTACTATTAAATTTTAAATCATATTTCAGTCTAACAATGCTTTTTTTATTGTTAAGGCAATCTCGCCAAGTTTTCTCAACTTAGAAATTGAGAAACAAGTAAGAGCAGCTCTTTTGTTCTGTTATAGGAAGTTTGAGTACTAAATAATAGTTATCTCATGTGCAGTCAGATTTACACAATTATATGGGAAAATTGCTTAGATTCAAAACCTTAAGATTTTTTGATTTTCAGAATTTTAGTTTGATTTAATGATATTTGTTAAATACATAGCTTTGTTCATTCTAGTTTTGAATCTCGAGTCTTTATCCATAAAAGCAAAACCAAAAATTGGTCTGAGGATTTGAAAGCATTATCATCAAACAATCACTAATTACTCAATCTGACTATAGATGGCCTAGAGCAGAGATGCATTCTGGTTTATATTATAAGATGGAAAAAAAAAAACATCACTATTTGAATTGCATTATTTTTTAAATATTACCAAACAAAACAAAATATCTAAGAGTTGTCTAGAATTGCATTATTTATTTTCTGGTGCCTTTCCCTCCCAGGTCTTATCAGCAGGTCTTATCAGCATATTAAGAAATAATCAAATAGTCAGTTACTCTGGAAATCATGTGAAGTTTGAATATCAAAACCTTCAATCCAGAAACATTTAGCTCTAGAAATTTCTATTATACTAAATTGTGTAGGATATGCATATTCTTGCAAAATATAATTCAGAGACAATTATGAGGTAGTATTGTGGTCTTATGTGAATGTAAATTTGTTTATACACACCTCTAAAAGATATAAGAAATAGATCAATAATACTTGAAAAGTTAAGTTCTCTGCCCATAGGCTGATTGAAGTTAGTAGGCAATATGATATTATAACCCATTGATAACACCTGATTATTGTCAATGGTAGTTTGCAATTGCTTACCACTAACTTATATAATTTATTTTAGTGTCTTAATTTTAGAGATACAATGAGAATGTGTAAAACACAATATTTGACTGCCGATTATTTTTTCAATTTCAGCATATGGCAGTTAAAACTCTTAACTTGAATTTTAGTGATTGTATTAATATGATTTTTTTTTTCTAATTCCAGTCAAGAACTATTTAAATTGCAATATATGTCAGTAATTTTTTTGAAATAAGTAATCTTTTTTTCCACTTCCAAAACTCAACATTGTAAGAGCTCTATACTATATTGGTTAACAAATATCTGTAAAAAAATAATCGAATAGTTTTATTGCTTGGAAATTTTAAGAAGTTCGATCACTGATGGTACCAGAACTGGAATCGATCCAAAGATCTTACACTTCGGAATCTGATACTAAACCACACAGGACACAAACATCTACATTGGATAATACAAGTACTAACTAAAATAACATTTACCAATAAGGTTTTTTTGTCTAATTTCATGAAGTACATGATATCTTCGGCTCTGGTTGCATCAATTTTGGAAAAGCAGAGATTATAGACTTGATTTGGGGGAAGGGAGTTGATTGTTAAAACTTTTTTTAATGTTTGTATCTCAGTTTTCCGATTAGTATTACTTCAGACGTGATTATGCTACTAAGGATAGGTTTCAGCTTTGGCAAGAAATATATTAACCCAGAGATGTGCAACCTATTCTATTCACAACCCTATTTGTTGGGCAAAATTTTTACATGATGCCTTAAACTTTTTGTCTAATTAAGAAATATAATGAAATACATAATTAGGAAATAATTTTAATACATCATTTTCTGGATCTAATCGTGATTGATATTTCATTTCAATAGCAACTAATTTTGAGAAGCCAGATTCACATAAATAGTATAAATTAAATTAAAACTTTTATTGCCTTTTTCTTCTGTTCAGAATAATCATTTCCAATTAACAACCAAAATTTCTGACAAATTAATAATAGGAAAGATCAATTAATCACACCTTTTCATTAAAAAAGATATTAAAATTAAAAATATCAATTACATATTTATTATCATGCAGGGAAATAATCAAAATATGTGATTAATAACCAGTATGGAAAAAAAAACGCACCTAAATAATTATAACATTTGAATTACCAGGTACTCTTATGCCTGGTATTTCAAATCTTACATATTAAGCCTGCATTCTGCCCATCCCTCTTCTATATATTTAAATGGATAATGTCCTATACATGAGGGGTCAGAGTGACTTGAGGTCAGCACGGGCATGACAACAATATTGGCATCAGCATGGGATTTGGGAATTCTATCATCAGATTTTCAGTGGTATATATGGCTATAGAGTTGGAGTGGGTTGAAGCTTGTACATTAAAGTGTAAGGATTTGCTATCTTAATATAAACTGAGCACTGTTTATATGTATGTATGGGAGATAGTAGTCTGGACCAAGTAATGAGTGCTGTTTTAGCATCAAATACATATATTGGTGATTATTTATCTTTTCTGCATGTGTGTGGTCATGTGTACTAGTAGTATGAAATAGTGTGGATAGTGAAGGGGCTTGAAAGTCTGAGTTTAAATCCCCTATATTTATCTAAATAATTATAATAAAAAAATGTAAAGCTTAAGGGAAACACTGTATTTTTAATAAATTTTGAATCACACTACGCTTTTTGGCATACTACATTTAGATATTTTCATTTCATTTGGGAGTATAGTGGTTAAATAGTAGGAAAGGATAACAAGCTGCACCCATTTATATTTTATTTTTACTATAAAAAAAAACACATTTTTTTAATGTTATGCATAATTTTTTTTGAGAATTTCATGACTTCCAAAATTTTTTCAGTGAGATGCAATGGTGTCATTATCTAAGGATTGGGAACCTCTGTAATATCATATATATATATACTATCCAACATAGTACTTGATGCACAGATGATATTTTTTCAGCATGCTGATTAATTATTTCTTGTAGGTATTGGCATTCTATCAGCTGTACATTTAATTCTTAAGAATAACTGTGTGTTTATTCCCTAAGATATTAATAAAATTAATTAAATGGTATATTTCGTGGGAGTTCATATAAAGTTTGATTACCAGATGTCACAGAAATGACTACAATCCATGAACTTCGAGCTCTAGGATTACCATTCAACCACTGAGCTAAAGAATGCAGGTCATCTCTTAGATATTAAAAAAAAACTGTTATTCTATAATATTCTTAAGAAGTTTAAAATTTCATTATTGCTACTTGAATCCAGTTCTGCTTCTGTACCACCACCTGATTCCAATTCTGGAGTTTTATTAGATTCATTCATCTCGATCAATTTTATGATCCATTAATAAATCCCTCTTTTAGATTTGCATGCTCTTGTTCCATTTCTAAATCTCACTGAATATCCTTCACTGATATATAGATATTTTCTTTATAAATCGTTTTGATGTTTGAATCAAAGTTTTCCCCCACATCCGTATAATCATTAATTATCTTCATTCTGATTCAAACTTATCATTTTCAAGGCCAATTTCTATTCTCAGTTACCTAACAAAGAATAGATTTTAGCAATGACAATAGGCTATGGTTGAAACATAAATGGAGATGAAGACTGATATATTGTATTTGTCTAAAGGTTTGTGGTGATGACATTTTACTTGTAGTTATATGTTGGACGATTTCCATCATCTTTGAAGTAATTGTTAAATATCATTAGAAAATTCAAACTTTACTTAAACTTTATACATTTAAATATTAGCAATAATATGCACGACTCTATCACATGACTCCAACTTACACATTCCTGAGGATATTGGATAGGACAGCACTGAATAAGGATTTATTAAGCACCATCATCTTGCATCTATTAATTAGTAAAGTTTACATTAGGTGGCGTAACTGTAGTAAAAAAAATTGCTAATAACACAAATGTTAGTATATAATACATTTTCAGTGGTATTATTCTCCTCTCTTCTTCAGGTATTTCTAGTTCTAACCAGTTAGGCATTGACTAGAAGAGCCTAATTGGTTATCCAATACCTGTGTTAGTACTCTCACTGATTAGGCTAGCAAGAAAGTAGAATAAGACCACTTGAAATGTTGTGTTATATACTAAAGTGTACTAATACTAAAAGTTGAATGTACTTGAAAAATTAAAATAAAGCTTGAACTTTTCTAATATTTATCAATTTAATTTTAGATCACAGAAATAGTCCAATCTATAATTTATAAAATGATATACTGTATTTATAGATGTGGAAAAAAATGTGATCCATACAATAAAACCATAAAAAAACTGTAATAACTTTGTCATTGAAATGTTTATGTTCAAAGCAAATACTGAAATCATTAAGTACAACCAAAATGCATTTTTAGTGTGAAGAGTCAAAGTCAACACCCCCACCCCGAGTTTGTTTATTTTTTAATACAACAGCTGCTTTCAACAAGGATGTTCTGTACCAAAAATATGTTAAGATTGAATTTTAATATTTTCTCCGAGTATGAAGCAGTATTATTATCACCTTTAATTTAAAAAACTAGTATATGGAGACTTTTTTATCTACTGGAATTAATAATCTGATTTTGAAAAATGGAGATAAAGTGAGATAATTATGTATTCAATTATCTTTCCCAAAAGATTGTAAAGGACCTAGAAAGAGACCATATAATAGCTGGATGAAATACGAAAGATTGATGGTGTGTTTTGGAGAAGCTAGGAATAGGAATAATTGGATTAAATTTAGAGCGACCTTCATCCTACAGTGGATTGATCTTGGATTAAAAATGATGATAATGATTCAATTATATCTTTCACAAATCAGTAAAGATAATATTTCATACTACATCAATCGCATACAACTGCTTTTAACACTTTATGGAGGGATATAATCAAAAACATATGACCAAAGACATGTGAAAAAGATGTATGATCCCCAAGATGAACATTAACTGGCACTCATCTGATGACTCAGATCAGTCTCAAACAATATGATTATTACTGTTAGTATATATAAATAGCCAATTACAACAGTTTAATTGATAAGTGTCAAATTTATTTCCCTCACAACTTGACTGAAACTACTTCATAATGTTTATTAGTTATTCATTAGATTAGAGATTATCCAATTAATGAATATTTCTATAGTGTAATTTTCACTACATGCAAGGTAGGGACTGGTTGTGGAGAAGTGTACTCATAAATATGTAATCAAAAAAAATGAACGATTCCTAAGATGCACATTTCATCCAAAATCAGAACTCATCAGTAGGCCCAGATTGCAATCTCTTACAGACTTTATCATTGTTCAGTATATATAGATAGCCAATTCACTCTCTCAAATCAAGATGCTTCAGATTGGCCTATATAAATTAGAATTTAGGTTAAAGATAAGATGGCTGCTCTTATCCTTATAAAATCTCTATCTTGTGTTTGGGTTTGAGAATTTCCTCTGTACTCAACACAGCATCATTGACCTATTATAAAAATCAGTAACTTCTCATATGTTAAAAAAAGATGAAATCCTTTCTTTTTAATTTCATAGGATCTATGTGCTTAATAAATAAATTGGATCGTTATATAATTTCTATTAATTCATGATATCAACACATAGTAAATCCGAATGCTAATGTATGTAAGGCAGTAATGGATATAAAGGTGAATAGACTAATATCTTCATTCTCTCAAACCAGGTCATTTCAGATTCACCTATAAAAATCAGAATTTAGGTTAAAGTCTCTATCCTGTGTTTAGTTTTGAAAGTTTCCTCTGCACTCAAGATAGCATTGTTGAGCTATTTTAAAAATCAGTCAGGTGCATATAATTAAACAAAAGGTGAAATCTTTTCTCTTTAATTTCATATGATCTATGCTCTTAATAAATAAATTTGAACATTACATTTTAATTGATGAGTGTCCAATTTACTGTCCTCACAACTTCGACACAAATCACTTAATGGGAGATTACTAATGTTTATTAGTCATTCATTAGATTAGAGATTGGTGTAGTAAAAATGACAGTACAGAAATATTATTCATTAATTGGATAATGAACATTATTAATATACTTCCATTAAGTGGTTTGTGTCAAAGTTGTGAGGGCAATAAGTTTGATATTTATCAATTGAATTGTAGTAATTGGCTATATATATATATATTGAACAATGATAAATATATATGTAAGAGATTATGATAGCAAGTGGAATAGTTAATTCAATTACAATTATAAAATAAGTGTTGAAATATTCATATTTAGAAGAAAAAATAATAAAGCCATGAAAAGCTGTATGTATCAACTGGCTTGAATTAGTCTGTGGTAATATCTTTGCCATGGAGAGACAATGAATTAAGATTTCCTTTAAAGAGAGCTATTTAAACATTATCTTTCTGAAAATAGTAGAAAACAATCATTAATAATCACCAGGTATGATTACTTAGCAGTAGTTAGTTAAGCTGCAATCAAATAAAAAAAAACTTTACACACGCGCATACACACATATATAGAGAGGAGAAATGAATATCGATATAGATAGGTTTTAGAAATGGTCTTTAAATAGCTTTCTGCAATTAAAGTATTTTCTAATGATCTTTTCTTACCCCCCCTCCCCCATCAAGATTTTCGAATGCTGGGTAGTGAGATTCTCCTGAACAGCTAGAATATCTCTTAACTAACCATCAACAAAAAATTCGCTTTGTTACGGTCGTCTATCCTTTCATTAGATAGATAAATAAAAGAACGGATAAATAAAAATAGAAATAATTGATTAAAAAAGAAAAAGAAAAATATATTAAACAACGCTAGAGTAAATGAACTTTATATTAGAGCAAAAATCACATATTAAATTAATAGATAGAATTGTAGTTAATAGTGAAACAGATATAGTCTACCTGATTTCCAATGCAAGCTGTTATTCTCCAGACGGACTTCAGTGACACTATTTTTATATTCTATTCGGCATTTTATAATTTATTGCCTTCATCAAAATATAATGCAATTAAACCTAGTCGTTGGGGGGGACGGGGACGACGACAAATATTAAAACCAAGAAAATTATTTATTTCAATAAAAAAATTAAACTTTTAATTAATTAAAATCCATTAGAATAATTAGTCATTACGAAAGACAAAAAAAATAAAACTAAAGAAAGATTAAAATCGCCACAATAATTAAGTTATTTTTTAAAACTTCTACGCCCTAACACTTGAATTATTTCTCGACAACATACAAACACACATATATAAACCATTGCTTGTATTTGGCTTTAATGAATTATAAAAGTACGTTTAATTACACGTACACACACATACACAAATCTTAAAATAACAATGTATATTAATAATATACTTCCATTAAATAGTTGGTGTTAAAAGTTGTGAGGGCAGCAACTTTGACACCTAACAATTATAGTAATTTGCTATCCAACACCACATGATCACCATTCTTTATACTTACACAAACTGTTTTTGGTAAAACGCTCTATACAGTAGCGCCACTCAGTGCAAGCCAGAGTGATCAATAGATGCAGGAAGGTTTGCGCACAAAATTCCTATCTAGGGCCTACTCAACTTGTGGCTTTCATCAGTGAAGAGCCTTGGATTTAGTCTAGAAATATTGGATGAGTAGGCATTAGATAGGGATTTTAAGTACAAACCTTCCAGCATCCAACGATTACTCTGACTTGCACTGAATGGCAATACTGTATGGAGAGTTTTGACTCTGTGAAAATTTTGCTACCCATATATATTGAACAATATTAATAAAGATATGTGTAAGAGATTATGGTCTGGGGCAACTGCTGATTCAGCATGAAATATCATCTTGGGGATCATAGATCTATTACATATATCTTTAATCATGTTTATAATTACATCCCTCCACAAGGTGTTAAAAGCAGATAGAAATCAATCCCTATCTTGTGTGAGAGTGATGTAATGAAAGTTATGCTACAGACATATTATTCACAAAACAAAATATATCTTTAATATTCTACTCAAAGGCAGGTAAAATAACTAGGAAATAATATATTAAATAATAATATTAATAACTAAATAGTTTAAGGAGGAGGATTCATAAAAAGTTTGATACCCGAAAGTAGCAGAGAGTGGCTGCGATCCATGGATATCTTTAGTTTTAGAATCTGCTATTCTATCACTGCACCAAACCACACAAAATAATAGAGCAAAAGTTTGAACATCAGAAGTGATAGAGTTGGGCTGCACTGAACTTCAGAATCTGCCACTTTCTTCCTGCACCAAACCACATAGGGAAATAGAGTACTAGTTTGAATATAATCAGAAATAGTTCACTGGTTTGCCACCATAATTACAAAATTTATTCTAATTAGAGGGATTTTTCAGACTATTCATCCTCCATTCCATCTCAAGCAACCAATACAAGACCACTACATGTGAAAAAAATATGATACCCAATATATACATTTCGTGCAGAACCAGCACTTATTAGTTGGGCCAGATCACAATTTCTCACACATATATATAATCAGTGCTCAGTTTATATTAAGATAGTAATTCCTAAAACTATAAAGGGCAGGTTTCAATCTTTTCACCCTTCCAACAATGCAACTATTCCACTTTATTGAAAAACCAATGATGGAACTGATGATTGCTGGTTCTGCATGAAATATATATATTGGGGTCGTATCTTTTTTGCATGTATGTGGTCATGGGTATCAATTGCTTGAGATGGAGTGGAGAAATAGACTGAAATATCCTGTGTTCAAATCCCTCTAATTAGATATATAGGAAATATTCAGTATATGCAAATTGCATACTGTTTTAGAAAATTTATTCTAACATCTCAGTTTTAGATCTCTAATCGATGATTCCCAATTTTTTTCCAAGATGCAGATCCGTTTTCCATCATATTATTTTTACGTTTTTGTTGCATATAAAGAAATACTATATCTGGAGGAATGTTATATATAAATAAGGTTTTAGTAATAATTCTGACAAAGTGTAAATTAGAAAAAGAAGGAAGGTTAATAGATGTAACCAGAGGCAAAAACAGTAGCCGCAATGGAATGCAATTAGTACAAACCTCATAAAATTTCACATATGTGCTAAATCCATACAAAGAGTATAAATAGTCTGTTATAAAAGATATGAGAACACACAGCACACACATATGATGGCATATAGCAGCTGATACATCAGGAGGACGGGTATGGATACATCACATGGCTCTAACCATGTTGTATAAATTAACCATCATGTAAGAGGATAAGAAAAAGACTTAGATGCAAAGATGTTGTGCCATTGGACAGACATACAGGTATTGCATTGAAAGAACTAGATAAGTCCATGTCCAACACTGAAGAGATATAATGTAAGACATAGCATTAAGTTTGTGCATTGTATGCATATAGTAACATTACAGTCACACTGTAAATTGGCTATTTTAAATTTTAAAAAAACTATATAAATTTTATTGACTTTTATGGATTTATATATTTATCACTTTCATTGGTTGTAAAGAATAAAACATGGCCATTATGTTTAAAACAGTTTCTAACATCAACGTTTATAAGAACTATGGTATTATAAAGCACTTTTATTAGCTTTCAACGCTGATTTTTTTTTAATAAACTAAATTTGTATATTATGTAAATTTTTTTTTTATTTTTATCAAAAACAGGTTTATTTAACTATGTTTACAATAAAGGAAAAAATTATAAAATAACTTATTAAATTTAGCAATACATTTATAAACCATTAAATTACTTAATGTCCAATATTAATAAGATTCCATGTGGAATTTACTATAAAGTGAGGAGCTAACTTCAAATCTCTTTCTTTGATATCTTTTAATTTTTGTAAAAAAAATAATTTTGGATCAGGTATAACTGACTTGAAGATTAAGAAGCATCTGACAAACCATAGACAGAAAGTGATGAAAGTTGCACTTCTTATAATTGCAAAATCCCCATAGGCAATACCTTCTATGAGTGTGTTGGTAATTGGATGTTTTGGTGTATAAATTTGATTAATCAATATTCTACAGCCCTGAAGAGAGAAACAATCATTGAAAATGTAAAATATGGTATCATCCTCCCTATGGCAGAGTGAGCAAACAGGATCCAAAGATGAAAAACCTCTATACATCACAAGAAAGTGGCTTGTTGTAAGGGCATTGAGAGTTAGCTTTAGAAGGAAGTCCAAATATTTTGGCTCTAGATTACATCTTTTATATTTCTTTATAATGGCAAAGTTTATACATGTGAGAATGTCATGATCTGGGATAATTGGTGAAAAAAAAAGAAGATAGGCATCCCAATAACGAAGTTTCGTTAGTTTTATTTGACTTAAAGGTGTGAGAATTTTTGCAATGTCAATTAAGACTTGTGTCAGCCAACAATCATTTATTGGAGGTGGAGTATCTTTGGATGAATAGATAGAAAAGGTGAGTCATCTGGAAAAATTCCATTAAGTCTTGTAATGAGGTTCTTTGATTTCTGTAGACAAAGAACCTGAAGTGAATGCAGTGACAAGCCATTATGTCTTGTTGGTCTCTGCACTCTTTTAAGCTAATAGCAACAGTTTTACCCTTCCACATTAATCTAGAGCAAAGAGAGTTTATATTCTGGATAAATTTTGATGAGAATTTAATGAACAGCATGTAGTAAGCAATTCTGGGGAACAGTAACATGTTGAGAAGGGCTGCTTTTGCAATTAATGATGTATAAACTTTTGAAAGTGGAATCAATTATTTTTCTTGCAGAATTCATGATAGTGTCTTGTATTAATTTCGTCATTGCTGTATGAGAGAGACTCATTGGTAAGCCCAAAAATTTTTGTAGCATAGCTGTGAAAAGGGATGGAATGGATTTTCCAGATGAAAACCTCCATACAGCAGATTTTCTAAGGTTAAACGCAAGACCTGACTCTATAGTAAAATTGTCCATAATTTGAATTAGTTTCTATATGAACTTTCTAGATGGTAAGAACACTGCCACATCATTCATGTAGGATATATGCTGAATGGATTTATTGATAGCAGGAATGTACAATCCAGAAAAATTCATCTCTAAAGATTTAAGGAATGGATTTATATATAGAATGAAGAGTAGGGGATTAAGAGGAGAGCCCTGTGGAATTGACTTGGTAGATGTGAATGAGTTTGAAATTTTGCCATTTAGTGAAATTGCAATATGTCTGTTTAATAGAAGGTTAGTAATGATGTTCATTATACCCGTGGAAATGTTCAGATCACTTAGGAGATGTATTAGGTGAGGAATTCTGACTGAGTCAAAAGCAGCTGAAATATCAAGTTGGACAATAATTGGCTTTGACTTATTTTTTATTGTATAATCCGTAATTAACCTGAACAGGCAGAATGCCTCAGCTGTGGAACTACCTTTTTTTGCAAATTGAAAACTTAAGATAAATGGCAGAATGAAATTTTGAATTTTATCTTTGATAATTGCTTCAATCAGCTTAATAATCAATGGAGTCATCGAGATTGGTCTAAGGTTCTCCAGAGGCGATGGGATAATAGCACTCTTAAAAATGGGACCATCACAAATGGGATAGTTGATCAATTGTAAGGGGACCTGAGGCAAGTAGATCAATCATTCTACTACCATGAAGGCTTCGAGATGTTTGAACATGAATTTTGGTATTCCATGGATACCAGGGTATATTCTATCAGGCATGGATGAGAGTTTAGCTCTAATATCATCAATACATATACCATGAATAGTCTCACAAAAATATATAGATGTATCAAGCACCAAATTCTGTGAAACATCTACTAGCTTGCATTTATAATGATTTAAAATTTGTAAAATCATGCCATTACCCGAGAAAATTATATTATTCACTGTGATTGCTGATGGAATTTTACACTTACTTTGAAAACCCATAGCCCACCTTATATATCCCCTTGAGAAGTTATGCGGTTTAGAGAGGTAAAGCCTAGCCTTTTTAGTAGCCAGAAAGTCTTTTAGGATTTGGTGTGTCTCTACATATTGTTGCTTCAGGTCAATAATAACCTGTACAGATGATGCTGGTGTTGGGGGTATATCTTTCAATGTTGTAATTAAGCTATCTGCTTTCTTAAGTAACCCAATCGGCCTTTTATTCTTTCTGGTGTAATGAGAAATCAAAGAACTATATATATAAACGCAAACCAAGATTCAGATGGTGGAAGAGCTAGGATGTCTATTTTCTTGAAAAAAATATAAGCTTCAGAGATAATCGCCTCTGGTGTAGCAGATTTTAGCAAAATTCTTATTGTAGATTTAAGGTGTACATAGGTTTGATGGGGTAAGTCTAATGTAAGATCAAGCATAATAGCATGATGATCAAAGAAAGGTAATGGTTGTAAAGATGGATTGATATTATGTAAATTTTCGTTGCTATTTTTATTAAAGAATAAAATTATCGTTTATAAAAATCAAAAGAAGTACTACACACATAAAACAAATAATTCAAAAATAGAAATAGAGAATAGGATTATAAGTACAACATTACATTTTAATTACGTGTAAAACAAACAGTCATTACATTTTACATGTTGTGTATGAGTGTGTTTGCTTGGAAACTTTCACATTTCAATGTTTAAAATTGTAGATTTAACAAAGACAGATTTAGTTTGGCAAAAAAAAAAAATAGTTTAGTAAATTATTTATTAAAAGTCAATTTAAATTGTTTAGAATAAATATCTGAGAAATTTAAAGTTTATGATTTATTTATGTTGAATAAAAATCTTTATAAAATTAAAAAAGTTTTGCAGCCTTGTTTAAAAATCTTAATTCTAATAGTTTGAATGGAGGAAACCATGACAACCTATTCCAATATTTTACTGACAATGGAAAAAGCTCCCAATGCATGATGGAGAATATTATGTCATCCTTATATCATGTGATAACAGGTATAAAAGGTTAAATTCAAGCAATTCTCTACAAGTTTTCAATGCATGTAGGATCTAAACTGGTCCAAAACTTTAAATAGCCATTTTGTTTTTCATCTACCTGATGGTAGGCTAAGTGTACAGCTAGGAAGATGCCTTTTAGCTAGGCATCTGACTTCTTAATATTCCAGAAGAAAGAAGGATCACAACAAAATAACCAGAAACCATCATAGATTTAATTCATAAATCTTCTACATCAAGAAATCTCATTTTGTATAATCAACTGTTAGCAGAAATAGATAAATTGACTTGTAGAATTTCTGTGCCAATATTTAACAAACTGCTGGATTTTCTTCAATTGAAAGATAATAATAAATAGCTAATATATTTGGGAAAAATTGTATTTCTTAATTTTAAACAAGTTTG
Organism: Epiperipatus broadwayi; assembly: GCA_028023455.1. NCBI lineage: Eukaryota > Metazoa > Onychophora > Udeonychophora > Euonychophora > Peripatidae > Epiperipatus > Epiperipatus broadwayi. The sequence continues at coordinate 570,254 of JAQFVV010000188.1, forward strand.
CTGAAGTATTTTCCAAAAACTATTATAATTATTTTTTTCACTTCAAGAAAGGATATCTATAAGTCTCAAGGATATGAATTGATCTAGACTTCAGTTATAAAAGGAAAACTATTTTTAAATAACAGTATTTTTAGACTCAAATATGCTTTATATAAACTTACTTCTAAAGAAATGAACCTTGATTTAAAAGAATGAATATCATTCTTGCTGTAGATAATAAACTTTGCTTTATCAATGATCTTATCATGCTACATCATGCAAATTATTCATGTTCATTTAACATATAATCACAGAATAATAACAGCAGCATCAACAAAAATGTATCTTTAGAATTTGGCCTGATTATTGCTTTAAAATTTAAAGCCTCAAAGAGGAACAAAGAGTCTTTCATTTAATAGACTGCAGCCAAGCCTTAGCCCTATTTAAAGTAGATACATTTTTGAAGTGCTCTATAAATTTTACCGCTAGAAGCCTCAGAGCTTAATCTACTCCTAGATATTCGGTTAGCCTGGTGAATAATGCCTTGCCCATCATCGTAAGACTTTTTTCTCATTTTTTTTTGAGCCTAAGTGGAACATTGTTTTTCAGTGGGCTATTTAAGTACTGTTTAAACTACATAGAATTTTAAAGGAAAAGGTGGTAAAATTATATATTTATCGCCTTAGAAATTTTGATTTCAATATATACTTTTGGCACTTCAAATAATAACACTTTTCTGATCAAATAACACTTTAAAAAATATTTAAAAACAAAATAAAAAAACTAAGATAGCTATTTTATGTTAATTTCTTTTCGGTTAACATATAGTACATCTTAGCAGGACACAGGAAAGTAAGATCAAAAAATAACAAAACTTGACTAACATCGGTAATAATTTTTCATCGATGGGCATTTTTTCTTAAATCGACTATTGCACTGGATAAAAATAGCTACTAGTCAAATGATATCCAACACAACACAATATATGACGTCAGATTACGTTTCAGCTTAGTATTTCGTAGGCTCCGGCGTTACGTTTTAATTATAAGAGTTATGTTTCGGAATAACATGAAAACTTATCTCATTATTATTTTTGCCAAATATTAATTTTTTTTTATATTACTTAAGTAAATATTTTTTTGCTTATTGATTATTACGCGATAAAAACAATCCGGTTTCGTTCAAAAATACCTCTAGATTATTTATTTAAGATAAATAGAATTATTTGGAAATGAATTTTGTGGAGATAAAAGATTAGCCACAATAAAACATGTATAATTCTTTAAGTATGTATATTTGCATATGAACAATATTATTTTTTAGGTAATAGATAACGTGTTATTATTTATACAATTTTTAGAGTTGTTTTTTTTAACGCTTCTATTCTAAGTTAAAAATATTTTTCCATGTCGATATCAAAATTCTTCTCATTTAATTAATTCATCTTTCAAAAACGGCAAATATTTTTTAAAATATTAACTTACCGAAAGCCGTTAATATGTATCCATTTTTTTTCAGCCACTACTTTCACGTAATCGCTAAGTAAGAAATAAATAGAATGTACAGTAGTTGTAATTCTGAGCCCAATGAATTGGGGTAGGGCTGTTTTTATGAATTCCATTCCTACCAGCAATTGTCCGGATTTGGCACGGCGAGAACTAGGGCAATCTTTTCTTACTGCTATAATGTAATTTTTTTTTTTTTGTCCTGGTTTTTTTTATATTTTTTTGCCTCTCCAGCAATTAACGATTAAAATTTCTGGTAGCTTTACATTGGGAAATCACCGTCCAGTAAATCATAAATTTTCTTATTTTTCTTAAATAAAGTTATTCAAATATTTGCAAACGCAATATATCAAAAAATAAATATATCAATTTATTTATTTGCATATCGTTTTAAATGTTTTTTTTTTTTGTTTTTTTTTTTTAATTTTAAAATTGCATATCTTCACATTTTTACTGTGTATTATTTCTGTTTACATTAGCTTTTTTTAATTAAACTTTGCTTTAAAATAATGTGAATTGTTTTAAAATGGACATATATATATATGTACTTGGAACTTTACACTACACTGTATTTTATAATTACTTAGATATTTCAGTCTGTAGCGTTTTTAAACAATAACAAATGGCATATATAAATAGCTTTATTACTCAGAAATCAAACACAAAAAGTATTAGAAATGGACTCAATTTGAGGATCTTATACTCCAAAGTTTGATATTTTACCACTGCACTAAACCATGCAGGACTACTTAACACAATACTAGAGTGTCTGATTCTGGAGTTTTAAGATTCTCAGACTGATTTCAGTTCTGGCAAGGAATTTTTTTTTTTTTTTAAAAAAAAGATTGTAAAAGACCCAGAAAGAGACCACATGTGAGATGGATGGATGAAATAAGAAAATGGTAATGTGGAGAACAGAAGCTAAAGATCGGAGAAGATGGATTAAACTTGGAGAGACCATCCTGCAGTGGATTGATAATGGTTGATGATGATGATGATGAAAAGGGCTATTTCAGGGATGTATGTAACTATCTTCAAAATCTATATTGATATGGCTTTGAAGGAACAGACAAAGAAATATGGGGGGAGATGGGCATAAGATTGTGCAGATATTCAGTTTATTATTTTCAGATGCCCAGGATATTGAATATATTGAGCAAACTTATAGATGAATAAATCAAGTAGTGATTAAATATATAATATTGAATTTCAAAAATCTTACACTTTTCACTTTTCAGCAAAAAAACTTTTATTATAGATTACAGTTTTGACTATACCATGCAGTCTTCATCAGATCTACAAAATTTGAACACACATAAAAATATAACCATTAAAATACATTAATTATTTTATATAAAATTATTAAATTCCTATCAAACTTTTAAATTTTTAAATTTTTTTAAAAAAATTCCTAATCTTTTCAATTAAATATTAATTTTGGAAAGACATTATTTGGTGATTAGAAAATATGTGTAATAGAACTGCACTTTATTTTTTCCCAAGCGGCCCATGCATACATTGCATATAATAGTTCACATTTTGTTGATAAACTTTGATTATTTATGATAGAATACTTATTGTTTATTGAGCTGCAAGAATATTATACTTTTCAACATAAATTAAGATTATAATATAAACAAAAATTAAAAAGTTATTAATAAACTGGGGGAGGGGGCATTGTCATATATTTTTCTAAGTATATGTTCACTCATTCATATTCACTCAAAGAATAGAAATGAAAAAACTTACTGTACTATATTTTTATTTTTAAGTAAAATGAATTACAAAATATCTCACTTTTATCACAATTAAATACATTGATGATATATTGTTTTTCAATAACCTTTTTATATTGGAATACAATAATAGGTTAATTTTCAACAGACTACATCCTCTAGTTGTTTTCATGTTTAAAGTCCAGATCAACTTTATAAATGTTTTTAAATTTTAAATAGAGGGATTTGAACTTAGGATTTTTAGTCTATATTTATCTTTCACTCCATCTCAAATAACTGATACACACATCTGAAAAAAGATAAATAATCCCTAATATATTGTAACCTAAATAAATTGATGAGGGAGGGGGGTAGGAGAGATTAGACAAGTGAAAGGAATAAAATAGAAAGAGGGGGGATGAGAGAGAAGAGTGGAAGAAGAAGGGAGAGTAGAGTAGAAAGAAAAAAAAAGAGAGTAAGCCAATTGCAACCTTAATAAATGATGAAGACAAAGGACAAGTAAGAGAGATTAGAGTGTAGAGAGAGAGAGAAAGAATAAAATGAGAGGAGAGAGAAAATAAGAGAGAAAAGAGTAGAAAGAAAAAAATGAGAGTAAAAATGAAACTGCAGCTAGACACAGCGGGGTTACAATAAAATTTACAAAGATGATAGTACACAGAGATCTATAACAAGATGGAGGAAAAATCATACAATACTGTCACATAAACAGGGCAAGACAATTTAAAATAAATTATTAAGCAAAATTCTATTTTTCAAATATTTATAAGACTTAACCCTCCATCAAATCACATTCCCTGAGCACAACAAGTTTGTGAGTGAAACAAAAAATATTCTACAATTTCTTATCTCATACTTTGGAATAAATACTATCCTTACTATTGCTTCTGATAGCATGATTTGTAATCGAATAGATGAAACAAATATAGCAAGATATGCTCATCTTCTAACATGGAATAAATAAATTCTAATTCTACACTAGTAATACTGGATGTTGTGATATAGAAAATTATGTAAATCACTGCACAAGACAACAAGAGTAAATGATCTCGGGACTCCTACATTAACTCTTGTGAAATGAACTAATATGAAGCTGTCTATTAAGCAAATGAATAGGTGAATGGATAAGTGAATGATATCCTGGCTGGTTATAGGAGGCAGACACTTAACTTGAAGTGACCGCATCCTACTGCAAGATAACAATGTTTCTCAAAATTATAGAAAAGGATAATTACTTAAATATTTAATTACATAATTAAAATGTTCAAAATTTAGATTAATCATAGCCTTTTACCCAGGATATTACTCGAGATGGAAGAGAGACAAGGGTGCTTTTTATGTCATTCCACTTTCCCACAGACAACTTGTAAAACAGACCTTGACATTAAAATAATTACAATAGTGTGCAGTCTCTATTACATGAATAATCTTCAGAAATGTCAAACCATTTTACTTTATGAAAGACAATCTTCTATCTTAGAAGATAACATAGTTTAAAAATACTTCTTGAACAAATTATTACTTTGGTATCTGTAAATATGAAATTATCTGTTACAGTGATCTCATTCAGAAATCATTATTATATGCGTAACTTTATCTCATTTCTGTGGATATAAAATTATTGTACATAATATTAATTAAATGAAATATTTAATATTGTGAACCCAAGATACTAACATACAAAAAAAAAAAAATAAGCAGAAACTAATTTATTTAAAATAAATACTTAATAAATTTATTTACAATATAATACAAAAAGATAAAATTTACACACACGTGGAAACATTGCCAAGATGGTGCTGTTAACAATACAGTCACTTGACTAACAGTATTTAAAATTCTTTGGGTCTTACAAATAAATGCTAAGGTTTCTTAAAATAAATAAATGATTCAACATAAATCACCCTACATAATGGTTTAGTTAAATGGAGAGTTAACACTAGCTAATTCTTCTACATCTCCAATATAAGCAATCCCTTAAACAATTTTGGGTATTATAAATTTATATGTTTTACATGGGATTAATCATTAATCATTAGACTTTTGAACTAATAAATATCTAAATGATTGAATGAAATGAAATGTATGGCCATTCGTCAGAAGTCTCTTGCATAACATAAAAATTTAAAATTTATTGTCCACATAATATAAATTACACAAAGTGTTAAAAATAAATGACACATCCATTGGAGAAGTTCTGGATGATCACAGCATCTACATAGCAAGTGTGGATTGCACTTACTGGCCATATGCTTGCAGGTTAAACATTTAAAATTACTAATTATTGATGGTTGGCTTGTGACTGGTTACAGTATAATAGCACAATACAGACATTGTTACACATTTAAGCTCTAAAATAACAGTGCAACCTGAAGAAACCAAATCCTTCAAACTAACGTCATCACATATTCAAATACAATACAAGCTCACCTACTACGGTGGAAAACTAGCTTCAGATACATCATGAGGGATAGGCCAAACATAAGCTCCGCAGAGCAAACTAGCATAAATCAATAAATACATCATAAGAGTGGTGGCTTCCAAACACCTACTTCTGAGGTGAAAGAGGATGCCTGGACTTTTGTTGCAGTACATCAGGAAAACATGGAAACACACACCAAAAATATAGGATCCTCTCCAGGGATCTAGGTACCTTATAAAGATGGGATAATAATCACTGGAAATAAGCACTATCACCTCATGGAAAAGCAATATAATAAGAATGGAGGACTTTGTCTACTCCATCAAGCACAATAATAAATATAACAATACTATAACTAACAATGACAAGATACAAACATCACTATAACTAACTAAAGTTATATTCAAAATTTTAATCATACTAACAATAAGCACTGTCTGAAACATCAAATGAAATTTTTTAATTCAAAGACTACAAAAAATTATTAATAAAGAAATTAATAGCATATGAAATTTTTGGCACAAAATTACACAATACACACATGTATGAAATATCACATCAAAATTATTATAACAAGTGACATGAATAATAATGTTGATAAAGTGTGAGAATAATAATTGTCCCTGCATAAAATATTAGCGGTTATAATTACTATTGCATTTATGCAAAATTATAAACAAAAAACTTCTGATAATTAATTACTTGGGCTGTTTAGCATATAACTGAGTAAACTACCATACATTTAAAATAATTATAGTGAGAAATAAAATCTCAACTGATTCAAAATAAATAACGCATAATTTAGCTTATCCAGCACATATCGAACGTATAATAAATATTACCTGTTAAGGTGCAGAGTATCTGCACATTATGATAAACCCATTAAACATAAAATTACATGAATTAAATATCTAGCAGACTGGTAATAATGGGTAGTATTACATTAAATATAACAAAATTTTAAGGAAAATATTACATAAAATATTTTTCGTTTTTTTTTTACCAATAAAAAATATTTAGTTCAGGAGTGCTCTTTCTTCCAGCTGAGCCATCTGTTAAGTGCATATAACATTAATTCTTATTGTAAAGCTTTTAGTCAATACTATTATTTCATACATGGCAAGAGAATTACCAAAGCAAAACACATATAACAGTTCTTATGTAATATAGTTCTAAAGTATAAGCACCTCTAAATATAAGCAACAAGATAAATGAAAATAAATAATAATGAATAGCAACAGGGAAATGACAACATTGCAATATAATAATTCTTACAGCTGATAGACAATTCTGATTCTGCAGGTTGTTTAATTAATACTGTGGCTTCATTTTTAATTCTTTTAAAGAATACATTTTAAAGCACTTTGGAACTTATTGGTGAAAAATAATGAGACGTTTCCAGGTCATTAATTAATACATTTGCATAATATAATTTTTAAAGCATTCGTTAATAGAAAGTATTCCAGCACATCAAAATGTCTTTAGAAATTTTCCTACTAACTCCATATTATAGGTTGAAAAATTATATAGTATAAAGATATGGGGAAAATAATTTTCTGGCAGTTGTTTTATTAAAAGGCAAAATCTGTATAAATTAATTATCTAGTGCTAATGGATTTAGATAAATGATAATGGAACTTAGAGGAAAATTTTCAAATCAGTCAGATTCATCCAGTTGTCATCTGAAGAAAATTATCAAGGACAGAAATTTGTCTTAAAAACTTTAAAAAATTTCAAAATCTAAATAAATTTTTTAGTTAAGTTCATTTTAAATCATAGATGTATTGATTATATATATATAATGTGATGACCACGTAAAGTTGTCGACACACATATATATTTATTAATAAAATTAGAAAGTAATAAAGGTGAAATAAATTAGCTAATAAATTTTTTTTAAAAAAAGAAAGGAAGGAAAAGAAAAATTGAAATTCTAATGTCAAAATTACTGTGGATTGTGTAATAGTAAGAGAAGGGGAGGGGGGGGCTGCATAAATAAAGAAATGTGTCTCTTTCTCTCTTGTAAGTCAAATGCTAGAAAGTTATTTTGTTTATTGTGGGAGAGGAGAAAAGGAAGCATAAAGAAATGCGTGTCTTCTCTCTCATTAATAAAATATATATATATTACAACAAATTAAAATAAATGTAAAACGTAAATGTAAAAAAAATGAATGAATTGTAAACTTTAAATAAAATAAATGTAATATGTGATATATAAAAAAAGAAACAATATGGCCGTAGGTGTAAAAGTCTGTTGGACAAATTAAATTCCATGGACAAAGAAATGTTATCAACGGAAGATCTTTGCCTGATCTGTTAAATTAATTGGGACTTACATTCCAGCCACTAATTAAATAAAGAAACGTAATGATAAGAATTGGTTGGAAATCTAAGTCTTAATTAAAAATTTTAAAAACAATGAACAAAGAAAGAGATTAAGAAAATTATAATTTTTGTCTGGGATTGCTAGTAGAGACTTTAGAGAAGCAACAGCTAAAAGAAAATGGAAGAAGTGCATGGCTAGTGGCGTTAAAGGGACGTGGGTTCGGATTCAAGCCGTCTCATCACTGACTCGCAATGTAAGATCTTTGCCTGACCTACTATAGGGACCGCCGCTTCTGTAGCTGTCAATTGAAACTCAACCTAAAGAATCAACCAACAAACTGGATGAAAATAACCCCACAAACTGAGGAAGTTAATGGAGAACCTAAGAAATCAACAAGCAAAAACTGGAACGAAAATAACCCCACAAACTGAGGAAGTTAATCAAGAGCGCTCAGAAGAAATACCCATGGGACAATTACAACAAAGCCTAGGTAAAAGCATGCATGCATTTTCATTTGTCTACTATTCATAACTAAATATAAAATTTATGATTTGATAAAAATAGAACTCTATCAACAAAACTTTAAGAACTTTTATATCTGATCTATTTGCATATATTTATTATAGCCATGTATTTATAAGTGTGTGTTTATTATTATAATGTAATTTTTTATATAAAGTGTGAATATTATTATTAAACATATTTGTCATTAAATTTTGTATCCTTGCTTTATTCTCCTATCACCAAGCTACGACAGGCGGGAAACTGTAAGTAGTGATTAAAGGGGCATACTGATTTGTTTAAGATATTCATGTGCTGCTTGTTCGTGCGAAATCCCAATTCTAAAAAAAATAAATAGCAAGCGCTGGACATTTGCTAAGTTTCTTTGAAATAGTTTGCTCTGTTCAGCAGTCGAGGGTTCTTGGCTGGGAAAAATAACACCAAGATAATATGTACATATTGCCTTGGGGTTCAGTCAAGGGTATAGATATGAAGTTAAATTTGTATCTGTATTAGCTCTCTGCTTGTATTGTAACGGCGTTGATTAAAATAATGAATAAGATAATAAAGAATCTAAGTTGAAAACAATAAATGGATAAAGAATCAAAGTCGGAAAAAGAATTAAAGTATAATAAATTAAGTATAATGTAGAATAAAAGAATCGAAATAAATATAGTTGAAGGTACAAATAATTAATCAACCGTACGAGTAACCATTTCTGTTATAATATATATATATAATTACAGAATTAAGTATCAAATTCATTGGGGATACATCTACCACCTAGTTTTAATTCTTAAATATTTCTGAAAAAATTCAAACTTTTAAAATATATTCAACTGTCACTAATAACACATACATTAGTATATAACACAATGTTTTTGACCTGAACAGTGATAATACTAACATGGGAATCAAATCAGTGACCTTTAGATTTGTGAATACTGAATTTAAGATAAACTAAACAGTTAGTAGAAAATGTATATAATTATCTATGGAAGTTGTGATTTCTCCATTTTTTTAGAAATAAAATCAAACATTATAAATTATCACAAGTTGACTTAAGAGGTCTCTTAACATAGTCATGTGAGCATTTTCTTTAATTTTTTTTTTCATTTTATTTGTTCTTCTTTGCTCAATATACTTGCTTTTTCTCAATTGAACTTAGATAGATTCACCAGTACATTCATAGCCTGTTACTTTACATGTTTTTCTTTCTAATCATCATTTGATTTTTTTTATAATTTTTTAACAAGATGGCTCATTTCACTTATATATATATATATTGTAACCGGATCACCATACAACTCCTTTATTACCTCGGTTCTTACAATTTCCTGATGAGCATGTTGCAGGAAGGAACTATCGGTTGGCATTCCCCAATGCAGATGTTAACCCCCCCTACAACAATATTTCCTGCTCATCAGAGGATGTAGCACCATAGAGAGTGGAAGCATCTAGACATTCCTGTGTTTGGTTTTCCAAACGGTGCCACTAGAGTTCCATCTCACTACAACCTGACTTATGTAGGTCTAGTTATGCCAGACATAGCTCAGGAGGCATGAGATTCTTGTGAACAAGTGCACTGAATGATGAGTGATGCAATAAAAAAAAATAGAATTGAACAACTGGATAACTAAAATTAATTTTAAGTAACAATAATTTTATTTAATAACAGGTTTAAATAAATGTCCATCAAACAAAGTATTTCATTGACAGTCCCTTGTATCCCTTCGGCCTACTTCCAATAACATTTTATATGACTTAAAGAATGTAATTTGTTGAGAGTATAATAAAGTCCTTCTTTCAATAGTTCTTTAACAGTTTACATCTTTAATCATTTAGTTAATCCACAGAGAGGAGTGTGATATATTAAGACAACAGAGATAATAATGAAGACAACTGATAGCATTTAATTCAGAGTTCCACTTAATTCAAACAAATATTTCATTTACGGTCCATTGTGTTTCTTTGGTATACTTCCAATAATAGCACTTAAAGAATGTAATTTGTTGTATAATAAAGTCCTTCTCTCAATAGTTCTTTAATATCCATGTGATGACTCATTTTCAGTTCATTTATGAAAAGGTTAGAAGCAGTTTATTGATCAATAGTTCATTTACAAGTCATTCTAATAAAGTTCATCCTTCATTTCAAATGAAGGCTCATTTTGATTTATCTTGGGTAAAGAATTCAAAGAGTAAATGTGCATTTATATGCATAAGTTTCATTATTTTCTTCACATAAAATCAATATTCAGGTAAGCATTTGTAATCCATATAGTACTTCATTATTTTTTTTAATTTATCAAATCAGGTAATGTAAACAATTCTGGGTTTGTGGACTATTCATAATCCAGTCAAGTGTCAATGTGCATTTATATGCATAAGTTTCATTATTTTCTTCACATAAAATCAATATGCAGGTAAGCATTTATAATCCATATAGTATTTCATTATTTTTTTTAATTTATCAAATCAGGTAATGTAAACAATTCTGGGTTTGTGGACTATTCATAATCCAGTCAAGTGTCAATGTGCATTTATATGCATAAGTTTCATTATTTTATTTATATATCATTGAGATGCATGTAAGCATTTGTAATTTTTATTGAGTTATTCTAATATATAGCATAAAATATTGTTATTTGGTCTGCCACAGATGTATATTCTACCTATAAATTGATCAGCAGTTGCATTTATTTATTAGCCAGTTAGAGTTATATGTAATAGCTCAGTATTTCTGACTCTTCTAGGTATACTTATTTGTATATCAGTAATATAAATCGTTATAAGTATTCATTTTTAGTTTTTTTTTTAATCTAGATGCTTTTGCATATAAGAAGTTAATCATTTATGATTTACCTCATTAAAAATGCCTTTTGATTATAGATATTTTTTAATATTTATAATTTATCATTAATAAAACGTATTTTCACATAATTCATTTTAAGAAAGTTATTTGTTTTGTTTTTTTATTCTTATAAACACATATAAGTATTGAAAAAAATACCTTTTGATTATTGACATTTAAGACATCTAGCATTTACAATTTATTATTAATAAATGTATTTTTACGTAGCTATTTTTATTCATAATTTTTTTTCTTTTCTAAGAAAGTCGTTTTGTTTGTCTTTTATAAACACATATAAATATTACATATTTTATAAAATTGTTACCTTCATTTTTTTATATCCAGTCTGTTCCATCAAAAAGGGGTCATTTTATTTAAGCTGAATGGCATTATTCCCTTTCATGATGATCACCCAGGCAAATCTTGGACAACCATGGCTTTTGGATGAAGAGAAGAAGCTGTTATGAATTAGCCTTCCATCATTATGATATCCTTAATAAAATTTTCCTTTTCCATTATTAACAGTGGCTATAAATATTATATTCCAAGGTTCCTTAAGATCAGCTGTCAATTAAATAGTCAAGCAACACTTAGATGAAAATTTTAATCTATTAACTCTTCACTTTTCTTACTTTTTAAAATCTTTTTTTAAATCTTTTTCAAAATCTTTTCAAAGTCTCCTTTTCAAATCTCCTCTGAACTTCCAACTCAACTATTTATACTCTGATCTCTGGATTGATTAAACAGCATTTCCCACTATATGATTTGTTATATAGCTCTCATTTAAGCCTGAGTGCTATTCTCTTCTTATGGATTGGACACTCTACTTTTCATGGGACAGATAAGAAATCATAAGGATAATCCATGTTTTCCAATTTTATAAGACTGCCTCAAGCGATTATCACACTTTATACGACAACATTGTTCCAAAAATTTAAAAAAGTGATATTTTTAATAAATGCCAGCTTTTATTTATAACATAATTTAAAACTATAAAATCAATAATGATTTTTTTTTAACTATAAACTTTTTGCTTTATTTCTTTTTTAATTTGATGAAGTTATCTTTATTTTTTCATTGCTGTCAATTTTCATGATTCCTTTGTTTCTTTAAATTTTTAGTTTTCCTTAACCATTATTAAGTCTTTTCTTTTTTAACAACAAATCATGCTAGTCTTTTGAAATGGTGGTGGTGGTGGGGGGTCTTTTGAATACATACGTGGAACAGTACATCTGTTTCATTATCCCCCACAAAATTTTGGAATGAAATCGCCTGTAAGTACGATTTTATTCCACATACTATACACATCATTTCTCCTTACTGCATCTCTTCTGGTTTTAGATGTGCTGATGAAATGGGTAAGATGAGCTGGAAAAGTGAATACATGAACTGTAGCCTTCAATACCAGAATAAGTAGATGTCCAAGCACAAACTACCAGTACACACTGCCCCATAATGTCATGAGAAAATATCTAATTTTTAAGCACTACATCTCTTGTACCTAGAGGGATCATCCAACTAAGAATAGGAGCCAGGAAAAATTTGGCACTGAGCCAGCCCTGCTCAGCTTCTGTGAGTCTTAGGGGCTTATTCCTTTGGTCTATTCATGAGACCAAGGCCTATTCATGAGGCCTATATATACACACCACACTACTCTAGAAGCTCAACATCCAGGTCTGGATAGTGCTGAGCATATACTTTGGAGCATCATAAACACAATGCATCCAAACAGCTCTGCTCAATCATCCACCCACCTCGACATGAGAAACACAAATTCATGCATTACTACATCCCACTCACAAACTTCTTCCATTGGCTATCTCTATTTTATTGTTCTGTATTGTAACTACAATCTGGTTTGGGAGACTGATGATCATGATCAGTTCTCCTATAATCCTCTTCTGTATTATGAGGTGACACCCTTCTGGATAATCTTTTTGTTGGGAGTTTCTCATGCTCAACATCACTGTGGTGGCTTGCTTCTTCACTTCCATATTGTCTTTGCAGATCCTTGTTACTGTTTGATCTTCTAACTACATGGGTCTGGTATGGGAAATCTTTGATTTTTCTCTTGTTCCTTTTCCATGGTGGTATTTCATTTTTAGAAATAAATAAAGGTTTATTTTTGAATAGTTCTTCTGTCATAGCAACTGTTTTGTATATTTTTTTGTTATTTGTAAAAGTTTCTTGTTGCTTAATTTTTTTCACATTTATAAATCCTAAGTTTTCAGACTCCCTTTCAGTTTCTTTCCCTGCAGTAACAAGTATATTTTTAATAACTGTCTTTATAATTTTTTTGTACTCAATTTCTGATTTGAGTTGCTTGAGCTTTTGTTTATGTTTTCTATATATGGCTGAGGACTAACACACTTTTCTTTCAGATTTATGGTTTCTCTTTCTACCTCTGTTACTATTTCAGAGCATATATCAGACAATTTTTCTAAAATATTTTATTCTATATTGGACAGTTCCTTAGTTATATGAGAATTAAGTTTTTGATTATGTTCATTTTCATGTTTTTCATCTTGAAGATCAGAAGATTTTAATTTTACTTTATTAGATTAATTTTCATCCATTTGAAACTCTTTTACTGTGTTTGATACTATTTCAGTCTCAGCTTCTGTATATACTGTTTTTTTTTCAATTTTAGAGATATATTCCACAATTAGAAGTTTTCCTGAAGGTGGACTGACAATTTCAAGATCACTCTTTGTAATTTCAATTTCTTCCTTTTTAACAAACTCAAATTTTCCTTCACCAGTAATAGGATATTCAATTTGTGATTCCTTTAAAATATCTTTGGTTGGAAATTCTAAAGTTTCTTTAACTTGCTTTAATTCAACAATATCCTCTGTCTCCTTTTTTGTTTTAACATGTTCCTCCACTAAACTATTTTTTTAATCAATTCTGACATCTCCTTTTGAATATCAATGTGTAACATTTCTTCTACAACCTCTGAATCAATTCTTTGCCCAGACAGTTTAGGTATAATAATATCAGCTTCTTCCTTTGTAATTATATTTCTTTGGCTATGCTCTTCTCTTTGTTTATCTCTTTGTCTACGCTCTTCTCTTTGTCTACAATCTTCTTATCTTTGTTTACGGTTTTCTGCTCTTTCTTTATCTCTTTGTCTATGCTCTTCTTCTCTTTGTTTACAGTTTTCTTCTTTTTCTTTATCTCTTTGTCTACACTCTTCTTCTCTTTGTTTACAGTTTTCTTATCTTTCTTTATCTTTTTGTCTACACTCTTCTTCTCTTTCTTTATCTCTTTGTCTACAATCTTTTTCTCTTTCTTTATCTCTTTGCCTACAATATTTTTCTCTTTCTTTATCTCTTTGTTACAATCTTCTTCTCTTTCTTTATCTCTTTGTCTAAAATCTTCTCTTTGTCTATGCTCTTTTTCTATTTGTTCTTTCACCATTTCTAATAGCTGCCTTAACATGGCTATTTTTTCTGTTTCCTGAGATTGCTTTTGATCATCTGCTTTGACTTCTTGTTTATCTTCTTCCTCAGAAATATTTTCTATACTTTCTGTATTCATCATCTTTTTTGTTTTTGATCTGGTTATCATCAATATTTTTTTAAATTTTATTTGTACTTTTTTATTTCGATTTTGATAAGCTTCTCTCTCCAACCATACCATGATTTAACTCCAAGTCTTCATTATGCCTGTTTTATTCTTTATCTTCTATTTATACCATTCATTTTTATGTTCTTTTAAAATTTTATTTTTCCACCCTTTTTGAATAAATCACATCACTGCATCGCATGCACTGTTCACATCACAGAATTGTGATTTGCTTATGCCTTTTCCATTTCTTTTTTTACACATTTCTAGCTGTGTTATGCCTGTGGATAGGCTAGCTAGATCAGGCCTCATAGTAGAGTGACAAATGTAACCAGACTGCCTTACAACTCCTTTATTACCTCAGTTGTAACTATTTCCTGATGAGCATGTTGCAGGAAGGAACTATCGTTTGGCATTCCCCAGTGCAGATGTTAACCCTCCCTACAACAATATTTCCTGCTCATCAGAGGATGTTGCACCATAGAGACTGGAAGCATCTAGACATTTCTGTGTTTGGTTTTTCCAAATGGTGCCACTAGAGTTTCATCTCACTACAACCTGACTTACGTAGGTCTAGTTATGCCAGACATAGCTCAGGAAGCATGAGATTCTCGTGAACAAGTGCACTGAATGATGAGTGATACAATAAAAAAAATAGAATTGAACAACCGGATAACTAAAATTAATTTTAAGTAACAATAATTTTATTTAATAACAGGTTTAAATAAATGTCCATCAAACAAAGTATTTCATTGACAGTCTCTTATATCCCTTCAGCCTACTTCCAATAACATTTTATATGATTTAAAGAATGTAATTTGTTGAGAGTATAATAAAGTCCTTCATCAATAGTTCTTTAACAGTTTACATCTTTAATCATTTAGTTAATCCACAAGAGAAGGGTGATATATCAAGACAACAGAGATAATAATGAAGACAACTGATAGCATTTAGTTCAGAGTTCCATTTAATTCAAACAAATATTTCATTTATGGTCCATTGTGTTTCTTTAGTATACTTCCAATAATAGCACTTAAAGAATGTAATATGTTGTATAATAAAGTCCATCTCTCAATAGTTCTTTAATATCCATGTGATGACTCATTTTCAGTTCATTTATGAAAAGGTTAGAAGCAGTTTATTGATCAATAGTTCATTTACATGTCATTCTAATAAAGTTGATCCTTCATTTCAAATGAAGGCTCATTTTGATTTATCTTGGGTAAAGAATTCAAAGAGTAAATGTGCATTTATATGCATAACTTTCATTATTTTCTTCACATAAAATCAATATGCAGGTAAGCATTTATAATCCATATAGTATTTCATTATTTTTTTAATTTATCAAATCAGGTAATGTAAACAATTCTGGGCTTGTGGACTATTCATAATCCAGTCAAGTGTCAATGTGCATTTATATGCATAAGTTTCATTATTTTATTTATATACCATTGAGATATATGTAAGCATTTGTAATTTTTATTTAGTTATTCTAATATATAGCATAAATATTGTTATTTGGTCTGCCACAGATATATATTTTTACCTATAAATTGACTAGCAGTTACATTTATTTATTAGCCAGTTAGAGTTATACGTAATAGCTCAGTATTTTTGACTCTTCTACGTATACTATCAGTAATATAAATCGTTATAAGTATTCATTTTTAGTTTTTTTTTAATCTAGATGCTTCTGCATATAAGAAGTTAATCATTTATAATTTACCTAATTAAAAATGGCTTTTGATTATAAATATTTTTTAATATTTATAATTTATCATTAATAAAATGTATTTTCACATAATTCATTTTAAGAAAGATGTTTGTTTTGTTTTTTTATTTTTATAAACACGTATAAGTATTGAATAAAATACCTTTTGATTATTGACATTTAAGACATCTATCATTTATAATTTATTATTAATAAATGTATTTTTACGTAGCTATTTTTATTCATAATTTCTTTTTCTTTTCTAAGAAAGTCGTTTTGTGTGTCTTTTATAAACACATATAAATAATTTGTTAGCTTCGTTTTTTTATATCCAGTCTGTTCCATCAAAAAGGGGTCATTTTATTTAAGCTGAATGGCATTATTCCCTTTCATGATGATCACCCAGGAAAATCTTGGAGAACCATGGCTTTTGGATGAAGAAAAAAGCTGTTACGAATTAGCCTTCCATCATTATGATAACCTTAATAAAATTTTCCTTTTCTATTTTTAACAGTGGCTATAAATATTATATTCCAAGGTTCCTTAAGATCAGCTGTCAATTAAATAGTCAAGCAACACTTAGGTGAAAATTTTAATCTATTAACTCTTCACTTTTCTTACTTTTTAAAATCTTTTTTTTTAAATCTTTTTCAAAATCTTTTCAAAGTCTCCTTTTCAAATCTCCTCTGAACTTCCAACTCAACTATTTATACTCTGATCTCTGGATTGATTAAGCAGCATTTCCCACTGTATCTGATTTGTTATACAGCTCTCATTTAAGCCCGAGTGCTTTTCTCTTCTTAAGGAGTAGACAGTCTACTTTTTGCAGAACAGATAAGAAATCATAAGGATAATCCATGTTTTCCAATTACACTTTATATGACAACATCGTTCCAAAAATTAAAAATGTAATATTTTTAATAAATGCCAGCTTTTATTTATATCATAATTTAAAACTATAAAATCAATAATGATTTTCTTTTAACTATAAACTTTTTGCTTTATTTCTTTTTTAATTTGATCAAATTATCTTTTTTTTTCATTGCTGTTTATTTTCATGATTCCTTTGTTTCTTTAAATTTTTAGTTTTCCTTAACCATTATTAAGTCTTTTCTTTTTTAACAACAAATCATGCTAGTCATTTTAAATGGGAGGGGGCTCTTTTGAATACTTACATGAAACTGTATATCTGTTTCAATATGTATTGAACCGATATCGAATGTGTGCATTCGAAACACCAGTCTCTTAGGCAGAGAAGAACATAGTCAGAGAGTATGTATGCCCAAACAATAGCTATAAAGTATATAACTAACGTTACATTTCCAGGACATAGCTTCTTCTCGGCTGTTGAGTTGAACACCATGTCCAAAGCACTTTTTCGTTTGTGTATAACCACGGGCGCCAGCTGCTTATTCTAAAAGAATACTAAAAGAATAGACAACACACTTTGAACAGTGGCCACTAACTCAAAGCCTAAATCCACGACTAGCTCAGTTGCTTGTAATCACTAATAGATTATACTTAATTAGTGGTTGAAAGACTTGATAAAAGAATTGTAAAAGGAGTTGATAAAAGAATTTGATAAAAGAAATTGATAAAAAGAATTGACCAACAAATAAAGTTTAATTTTAAAGATAATTTATTAACTAACATTTATTTACTAAATTTAAACATTTTATAATTCTAATAAAACACACGCATATTTTAAATTAACATTTCTAAATGGTTTAAATATTCCTATAGATTTAATAACAGAACACTCTAATTTAACTAATAAATATTGATATAATGATCACGCACATATTAACTCATGTACACACATAATAATAATAAAGTATTACATAGCATTTGGAATTTAATCACACATATCAATTGTTCATTTATGTATGATATAAAGTTCATATAATTAGACTCTTGAAAGATTCGTAAGAATTAATGCAATGCAATGGCTATTACAGTATAAACGAAATAAGCAAATGTTTTACCTAGGCTTTTGAATGTAGATGTAGAATTTTGTTCTCTTTTGTGGCTGCTTTCAGTGAGGATATTTCCATTATGAATGCTTACCAGCCGGCTGGGACTTTTCCTTGATGAGTTTCCTGATTTTCACGATTATTACTATTGGAGACAATTAGATATTGACGGAGATTTTCTAAGTTGTTACATTGACATTATTTCATGGGCAGATCTTGCTGTTTTCATCGGACTTTTTAGGCTATGGAGAGGCATGAATTCTCAAAATCTTCTCAACACTGCATTTTGTTTGTTAACTGACTCAATTAATTTCTGAACTGCACTACTCAATTACTTTGTGAACTGAACTACTGTCCGATAAAAAGTCTATTTATACCTGTGCCTTGTTGTCTTTCTAATATCTCCGGCAAAGATCTGTTGTCGAAATTCCAGTGATAATCATTTGATAAACATGTTTTGAAAGATTGCTTAATTAGTAATAGCCATGCAAAAACATATTGTTTTATATTAATTAATATCTAATAGCCATTGCCATGTTTTTTTAATGATAATCTTCTTTAACTTTCATTTATTTATAATAACATTTATTCTATTGTTGACAATCGCACATATATATGCACATATATTAGTTTTAACATTATTTTTTCTTTAATTAAACTTGAATGAAAAGAGATTTGTATGTTTTAACTTTTTAAATTATATTTTTACGAATACTAATAAAAAAAACTTTATTTCCTTTTGTAAACCTTTAGTTTCATTTCTCAAACCAAGACTCCCCCTTTGTCCTTTTGATTAATCAATTGTAGCTTTTTATTTCAAAACTAACGCTAGAAAACTATTTGATTCTTATCTTTTTCTAAAACAAACTGCAATAAACTCTTCAACGTTTAATTTTATGTTTTTTTTTTATGAACGATTATTTTAATAATATAATTTTAGATAAAATTATATGTGCCTATATCAATATAGGTACATTACATTGTCCCTCCTTTTTGAGAGTAAAATGCATCATTTTTGACCATTTTATCTCTGACAACATTAAATCTTAATTTATTATTCTTTCTAAGTTTGCTTTTTGTTATCTTTTTCTTTCCATACTAAGGACAATCTCCTATTATGCTTTTCTTCTTTCTATGCTGGTAACATTGCTTACAATGTTCTGAGTCCTGGATAATGACCATGAGGACAAACTAAATTTGTGGCACAGGGATCTTTTATAAACGAAGCTTTGGCTGCCGATTTTCTTGATCGGACTTTGACTAAGAAAAGGTGGCTGCAAATGGCAGGAATTTCAACTGTTCATTTCCGACTTACGCCCTGGAAAACGATTGCCGATTCTCTTGATCGGACTTTGACTAAGCAGCTGCAATGGCAGGAATTTTCAACTGTCCATTTCCGACTTACGCTTTGGAAAATGAGGTACGAGATATGGGGATTCTCCCCTGAAAAGTGACTTATGACTTACTCTGGTTGTTGCCAGTGCACTTTTTTAAAAGAGGAATGATCCCAGCCTATCCGTTGCAGGTACTAGAATTTATCCAGTTGAGAGCTTTAAACTTAATCCTTATCTAACTTATTTCAATACTACCCTCATCCCTTTAGATTCGAACCCTTATACACTCCTAATACAACTTAGATTGACTTTCATTTATATTATTTTTAAATTCATTACGAACATTATTTAAATATTTAGTTTTACGATACTTATTTTAAACCCGTACGAACATTATCCATATTTATTTATGCTACAATATTATTTTGAAACTATCACGGACACATATTTATTTATATTACAATATTACTTTAACCCATTTATTTACTTCCTTTTATTAACTTATGTATTCAAAACTATTTTATTTTAATGTGCGTGTAATCAGAAAAAAAACTGTTTTACTTTATTGCGATTCATTATCATACAAATATCTATTTGACTAACTTAATTTTATTCTAGAAATTCCGTTATCTTTTCATTTATTTAAACCTACAACTTTATGTTTACATCATTAACTTGATTTTATTTATTGATTTTCTTTTTTTTATTTGAGCTGTTTGTTTACGAGCATTTCTTCTTAATTAATATGTGCGTGGAGAAAAAAAATCTTTTATTTTGCGAAGTCTACACTATTATTATTACTTGCAACATTTCATTTATTATTATTCATTCATTTTTAAATTTATTGTCTTAAGTTTTAAATAGAAGTTTCAGATTTAATTTATTAGATTTATTTACTTTAGAATAATCATATTCGTGCTCATTGTCCATTTCCGGTTCTTTTTGTTTATTTCCTTTACTATTCCATCCGTTTACTAACTCTTAAACTATGTCCAGCGGCTCTTTTTTTCTTTCTACAAATTCTATAATATAAACTAACTTTCCTCTCTTATTGATTTCGCTTTTATATTTTATTGCTTTATCTCTTTCTCTTTCCATTCTGTTTTTGACTTCATAACTCAGAAAACCTTTATACCTAGACAAACTCCGAATTACTTCAATCTGGGAATATTTTTTTCTACGCTTTCTCTTTGTTTTAAATCTACATCTACAGCGAATGCAAATGTTTACTTTAACCTTTTTAAATTTTTGTAAAAACTTTTCTACACTATCTACTACCTTGAACTTACGTTTTTCTTCTATTTCTTGATCTACATTTGTGTCTACTTTATTTATCACAACGCTATCTGATTCTAATTCAATTTCTATGTCTTTTATCACCTCAACTTCCTTTTCAACTTCCTGACTTTCTTTAATTAAGTCTAACTCTATAACTTCTTGGTTCTTCTCTACCTTTACCGTTATCTCACATCTTATTTCTCTTACTTCTGCTCTGAGTTCTTTAATTTCTGTTTTAACCTGACTAATTTCTTTTTTCAATTCTGCTTTGAGTTCTAACTGACTTTGTTCAAATTTCTGACACAATTCTTGTTGACTTTGTTTAAATTCTTGACACATTTCTTCCATCATATTCATCATCATTTTCATCACCATTCGCATCTCAGATACTTCTTCTTTCTTTTTTTCTACTAACTGGGGATTTCTAAAATATATTGGGCTTTCTTTCGGATCCATTTTTTTATTCATAGTTACGCTATTACTTTGTATTTTTTAAATTATATTTTGCAAAATCGAATTGTTTATTTATTTTTCTTACTAAGACGGAAACTCGCGCTAACTTCACCCTTTTGTCATTTTACTACCCGTTCTAACACTTTAACACCACCCAAATATCAACTGTCTCTGATTTGATAGCATACATGTCAAAATCTCTTTTCATTTAAAGAAAAAAAAATCGGTCAATTCTTTTTTTTTTTTAAAAAAAAATTAAAACACTTTCACAAATGTAATTTAGCCTTTTATAAAAAAAATTTAAACAAGAAACATAGTATTTTGTTACTATTGTTTCTTAGGTTCAGCCCCACAGTTGGGTATAGCCATTTGAACTGATTTCGAATGTGTGCATTCGAAACACCGGTCTCTTAGGCAGAGAAGAACATACTCGGAGAGTATGTACGCCCAAACGATAGCTATAAAGTATATAACTAACGTTACATTTCCAGGACATAGCTTCTTCTTGGCTGTTGAATTGAACACCATGTCCAAAGCACTTTTTTGTTTGTGTATAACCACGGGCGCCAGCTGCTTATTCTAAAAGAATACTAAAAGAATAGACAACGCACTTTGAACAGTGGCCACTAACTCAACGCCTAAATCCATGACTAGCTCAGTTGTTTGTAATCACTAATAGATTATACTTAATTAGTGGTTGAAAGACTTGATAAAAGAATTGTAAAAGGAGTTGATAAAAGAATTTGATAAAAGGAATTGATAAAAAGAATTGACCGACAAATAAAGTTTAATTTTAAAGATAATTTATTAACCAACATTTATTTACTAAATTTAAACATTTTATAATTCTAATAAAACACACGCATATTTTAAATTAACATTTCTAAATGGTTTAAATATTCCTATAGATTTAATAACAGAACACTCTAATTTAACTAATAAATATTGATATAATGATCACGCACATATTAACTCATGTACACACATAATAATAATAATAAAGTATTACATAGCATTTGGAATTTAATCACACATATCAATCATTCATTTATGTATGATATAAAGTTCATATAATTAGACTCTTGAAAGATTCATACGAATTACTGCAATGCAATGGCTATTACTGTATAAATGAAATAAGCAAATGTTTTACCTAGACTTTTGAATGTAGACATAGAATTTTGTTCTCTTTGGTGACTGCTTTCAGTGAGGATATTTCCATTATGAATGCTTACCAGCCGGCTGGGACTTTTTCTTGATGAGTTTCCTGATTTTCATGATTATTACTATTGGAGACAATTAGATATTGACAGAGATTTTCTAAGTTGTTACGTTGACATTATTACACGGGCAGATCTTGCTGTTTTCATCGGACTTTTTAGGCTGTGGAGAGGCATGAATTCCCAAAATCTTCTCAACACTGCATTTTGTTTGTTAACTGACTCAATTAATTTCTGAACTGCACTAGTCAATTACTTTGTGAACTGAACTACTGTCCGATAAAAAGTCTATTTATACCTGCGCCTTGTTGTCTTTCTAATATCTCTGGCAAAGATCTGTTGTCGAAATTCCAGTGATAATCATTTGATAAACGTGTTTTGAAAGATTGCTTAATTAGTAATAGCCATGCAAAAACGTATTGTTTTATATTAATTAATATCTAATAGCCATTGCCGTGTTTTTTTAATGATAATCTTCTTTAACTTTCATTTATTTATAATAACATTTATTCTATTGTTGACAATCGCACATATATACGCACATATATTAGTTTTAACATTATTTTTTCTTTAATTAAACTTGAATGAAAAGAGATTTGTATGTTTTAACTTTTTAAATTATATTTTTACGAATACTAACAAAAAAAACTCTTTATTTCCTTTTGTAAACCTTTAGTTTCATTTCTCAAACCAAGACTCCCCCTTTCCCCTTTTGATTAATCAATTGTAGCTTTTTATTTCAAAACTAATGCTAGAAAACTATTTGATTCTTATCTTTTTCGAAAACAAACTGCAATAAACTCTTCAACGTTTAATTTTATGTTTTTCTTTTATGAACGATTATTTTAATAATATAATTTTAGATAAAATTATATGTGCCTATATAAATATAGGTACATTATATATATATATATATATTGTAATGGTCAGATTCGTGTGATCAGCCAACAAGATTCAGAGACCTAGCAAAAGTACTTCAAACCCAGCATGTGTGGGATATAGTAGTTGTGGAACAGTACTAAGCTTTAACCTATTTGCCAGTGCTCCAAAATCTCCACTATCCAACCAATGCTCCTGATGCTACTAATGGTCATCATTTTTTTTCGGTCCTGGTGGTCAGGGTAAAACAAGAACTCTATCAATTCAAATTTAGCCTATCATGCACTAGAATTATTAACTTAAGCTAAGATACTCACCAAATACTCTTATACAGCTCAAAATATTATTTCACATATTTCATAGGTTTTGGATATATACATATATGATTTAATTATGTGTGCACATAGTTGGGTGGATATGATGAACCAGGGAATGACATGACAACTGTATAGATATTGAACCGGATTGATTTCCGATTCAATGGTTTTATTACTAATGTTAAAATTTTTATTATTATTTAAAACACATATGCATTTATATTTAAAATAAAACATTTAATGTTTATAGAATTGATTTTAAAATATTTTACTTTCACTGCTTGTTTTTGATCCATTTAATTAAAAAAATAAGCAAACATGTGATTACATTTCTGTTGCTTATTTTTATCATTTTTAAACTTAATTCTAAAAAGCGGAGATTTAATTGTGTTGTTGTTTTTGTTTCAATAATCCCTGGTTGGAATTTTTAAATTAGATTGAGCAGGAAGTTAATATTTGCCCTGCCTGAGATATATAATTAGACACTGTGGAAAGTTTTTCGCGGGAAATGTAGCGAGGCAAGGATAGCCCACCAATTTTAAGAGACAGAGATTCAGTATTCCAGAGAGACACTTGGACTATCACCTGTGGAGAGTTATACAATTTTGGGTAGCAGTTCAGACATTTAATTCCTGCTAAAAACTTGCAAATATTGACAGACTTCGTTACTGTGCAAGATGTTAAAATCTACTGCTATGAGTTTTGCCATCATCAGGATGTCTTGCTAGCTTAAACAAAGGATGGACCCACACCTGCCAGATCTCCTTCAGTCATGCCATGAGCCTTTAAAATAAACACTGCCTCTACCTTGTCACTGTCAAAAGACCTGAAAATGGACTAAAGATAAATGTGCGCACTCTATGTGAACTGTGCTTTATCATAAGATGAAATTTTCTTTTATTCTGTCCAGGGTAAATTTCTTTTCATTAAATCTCCACTCAATCTAATTATAAATCTGTCTTCATAAGTAATATTTAACCTCATATGTAATATTTGTGGTGATTTCTTATATTTTGCCATGTGTCTTGGAATCTTAGTTTTAAGATTCCAAGTTTGCTTTCCATTTTGTTTATTGGAGAGTGACGAGTGAGTTTTCTATTTTTATGCTTAACTTTAACTAAATGCTTTTGCAGTCAGGTATATTTTGAATACTTACCTGTAATTATTTTAGTAGCCCTGAATTAATTTTAAATACTGTGTTTGCACTTTTGCAACCCACCAAATCTTTTGTCTGGTGACTTTATTCTCATAGTCTTCGTTTCTTATATTTCTGAAAGCAGAAATTATAATTGTTTTTGCTTTGTAATTTTATAAGCTGCCAGCAGGAAGATAATATTTATCTCTTTTGTAAGTTACAGGTGAGAGAGACTTTCGCTGCTAAAGAATTTATAGCTTTCATGTTTTCATACTCATTTGCACTGTCCGATAGATTTATTTTGTATTTACTTATATAGCTTAAAATTTATCAGAGCGTGTACTCAGAACTTGTGTCATAAATTTATTTTTTAATTATAATTATTGGTAATTCATTTTCTTTAAATGCTGGGGCAGACATAACTGATTTTTTAATGATTTACTTGTCTCCTATTGAGACCTTTAATTCTTAGATTAGTTTTCGCCAATCATTTGGTTGGGGATTCGCCAGTCTTAATTGTTTGTTTTCCTTTCATTTTCAATCATATTTTTCGGTTGTTCTTGAGGTAAATCAATCACCTTTATTTTAAATGTAATAATAGGTGCAGCTTCTACTGACAGATGACATTCGTGGTCCGACACCTTTTTCGGACCTTGGAAAGCTCACCGGTGCTGGTTTCATTGATTTATTTCAAAAATGTATTGTTTAAGTATCTGAAAGTGAAAATCAATGTTTAGGTGAATCTTCTGCTGAATGAAATTGCTTCCTCCCTGTAGAATTCGTTATTAGAGAGTCGGTAAGTCTGCCAGAGCATTGTGTTTAGTCTTTCTGGTACACGCCTGAGATAACCCTATTGGTTTTCGTGTAAACTTTTTCTTATAAGTTATTTTGCTCTTAAATAAAATTTTAAAATTTGTTTAAACTTAATTTGGCTGACGTTTGTCTTTGTGCTTTTATTTCTCAATTGTCTAAACAATATTTAAGATATCTTTTTTTCCCCTGAGTTTAGTGTGGTGCATCTTGGTTCGCATATCCTGTCCACCCTTAAAATAAATGTCTAGTTCTGATTTTCGGACTAGTGGCACCCGTGTGGTCAGTGTGTGCGAATCAAAGATCTTTCATCCAGTACAATATATATGATGTATTAACACAACTCATTAGAAGACAGAAATAATAATAACAATGTTTGGATCTTATTAAGATCCATGTATGGGGCAGAATTTAATACAGATATTTGATTTCTTTTCTCTCTATCTCTCTTTTTTTTAAAATAAATGACATTTTCGACTAAGCCAGAATTAGACATGATTTAAGAAATTTAAGTTTGATTGTTTCTTATTTTACCATTATAAAAATCATTACTCCTTCCCACTTTAGATTCGGGATAAAGCAAACAAATTTATACATAAATTGGGTTAATAGTAAAATATCATTTGTCTCCATACTTGACTGTATTGGCATAAATAAATTAATCAATCAAATATATATTTTTATACCTAAAGAAAACATGCTGGAATATCTCAAAATAAAATATATAAAAGTTATATTTATAAACTCTATAGTAATCTTTTGTTCCACTTACAATTAGACATTACACTCTTTTTTTCTACCATTAATAAGTAATCTAGTTATCACAAATTGACTTGTTAAAAATAATAATAAAAAAACATTAAAACACTCATATATATCACTGTCCTTTTGAAACACATCTTTTTTAAGATAGAGTCTTTTAGCAGTCAATTATAAATTGTGAAATTAAATATTCTAGAGTTTTTTTTCATAGAAGGCACTTCAAATATATAAGTATTTCTTTAAAGACTGAAATTTCATACTTGCAATGATTACTCTGTCATCTTGATGAAGAAGCTATTTTTCTACTGGTTCGCTTATTTCAAAATCGACCTTTGGCTTTACTGGACTCAGGAAAGGGTGGATTCGAAGTTGGTTCTCCATTTTCCCAGCAACAGCAGCAGCATGGAACTAATTGGATTTCTTTCTTTTTGCAGATGCATTTTTCTGGAGATTTTCCCAGAAAAGGGAAAGGCAAATTTTTTCTACTCACAGACCATGGTGATTACCTGTCATCAGCTTTTAATTTCAAAGTTTATTAGAGAGAGTGACTTTCACTTTCACTCTTAAAACTTTTTTTCTATTCTTTTCTTTTACTTTTGACTGCCAACAACATTCTGCTTTGACTTCTTTGACTCTTCTGACTTTTTTGACTGCCCTTCTAGAAAATTTAGCCCAGTATTTATATGAAAACTTTTACTCAGCAAATCCTTTGTTTAATTCTATATTTTTTTCTTCACCTATGTTATTATAACTGCCTTTTTTAAAAAATGAAAATAAACTGCTTGATTGATCTTTAATTTAAACCAGTTAGCAAAATCTCATTAAGATAAAACCAAGATATAAAAATTTTAACTGCATTTTTAATGGCCTTTAAAGATGAGAAAATAACTAACACTTCCATGCAACTACATCTTTCCCGAATGTTAAAAAAAAACAGAACCATAAAAATGTTATTTGCAAGGAAAGAATTGTCTTTTAGGAAAAATATATATAAGACAAAGGAAATATATTTTCATTTCCAAATATATATAAAAATGCATTTCAATAAAACAAGACATATATATGAGCCCTCTCAATTATCAACACACACCCATGCATCTGTATATTATTCTTTTTGACAAAAAAATGAAAAATTAGATATTTGATCTTTAAAAATCTATAGATATATACTATTTCTAACAACTAACATGAAGCTCTGTGTGTGCATACACACTGATCGCTTCAATATATATATATACACACATCACATTTAGGTTTCATAGAGTTTAAAATTTCCTTTAATATGTTATGACTTTGGCAAGTTATTCTGAAATTATATTGATTGTGGTTATCACCAATACGCATGGATATGTTACAATAACTAAAGTTGTTATTTTTCTTTTAATGTTTATTTTTATTGTCTCATTAAGTTTTTTTTAATGACAACTGATGAATAACAAATTTTTTGGTTTCCATGTCACTGACTTTCAAATAGATTTCTTTTGCTATTTAATAATGATAACATAATTCCACTTGGGCTTCTGACATCATTAGATGAATATAAACCACTAAACATCACATGATCACTATCTCATACTAGCACATAATTGTTATTAAACAATTGATTGCGTTTGTTGGCACAAGATGGCACTACTGTATGGAGAGTTTTGCTTTGTTTTGAATTGTTTAATTAGATAAATATGTTATATAGAGTACTGTATTCATGGGTTTTTTTTTGGTGAATTATAGTATTAATTTTGCCATAAGGGAGATTAGTTACACCAACATTTGAAATGTCAATTTTTATTCTTCTTCGAACTCTATTGTGAATTTTGTCAATATTATTGGTGTACATTCAGAATGTTTATAATAATAATTCACTGTGTATCCATCCAACAATCATTGACATTGCAAAGCAAAACTTTAGATGGAATAGTATTCAGAGTTGTGGTTCAAGTTCTTCAATGTAAATATTGCTGATCAGAGATGACAAATTGAACCCATAGCCTTTCCTTGATTTTTTTAAAGAATTTTATTATATTGCAAGTATGTTATTGTTATGTAAAATGTTAGTAGTTTCATTATACTATCCAAAGAAAGGTAGGCTATTGTCTTCATAAAATCATAACGGATAATGCTTTATCATAGAATATATTTGTGAATAATTTTTTCACATTAAAACCTACCATTTATGTCAGTTCTTTCAGTATTCAAGCTATTAATTAATTTCACAAAGTGCTTTAATTTCTTACACAGTATGTTGTCTTGAATGTTAACTAACTAAGAATCTTAAGAAGAAATGTTGACAAGTGCTTTAACATGGTGAATTTAATAATGTCATCCTTAAGGACTTTATATAGATCGTAGAAATATGGAATTTTTTGTAAAATAAGTTGGTAAATTACTTTTTTCTGAATCATTTAAATTTGGAATAAGAATAAAATAATAAAAATTGGTAATCTTAGATGTTCTTGTAACAAAGATTATCTCATGGCAAAATCAATACTGTTTATTGAATACCACACAAAGAGAAAACTACTTAGAATATACATTCAAAGACAACAGAAATCCAGAAAGTAGAGTTATACTATCATATGAAAGTGAGAAAAAGAAATTTACTTAGGAGCAACATGAGTTGGCAAAATTCTACATAGAACAAATTCTCATGAACAATTAGTATTAAAAACCATTACATAGATCACAAATATATTGTGATGATCACACATACTGCGGTCACACATAGTGTATGTAAAACATACAAAACTTAGAAATGTTCGGGTTGGAAATAAATAAATAAAGAAAGAAAGAAAACGAGCTTAAAAGTTAACAAAATCAAGAAATGTTGAAAATTAATAAAACAAAGGAAAAGAGAGGGAACTAGAGTTACCAAGATCGTTATCTTTTGCTATTCAAAGTCTGAATGTCGAGAAAAGTAAAATATTAAATTATAATATTAAAAGCATAAGCTAGAAAATTTAAAGCAGAAAAGAAACATAAAGAAAACATGTAGTAAATATGATTTTGGGGAAAATAAAGTTTAAAGGAAAAACTTCGGTAGTGTGGAAAGAAAAAAAAAAACCTAAAAATTTAATATGTTCAAAAGATAAGAATCTATGTTTCAAAGTACACCTTTGACGATAAACGAAATGCGGGTTTTATGGAGTATAGTTAAAGCAGGAGTTTAAATAAAAATAAATGATCGTCGACATTTAAATTTAAATGAAAAAAAAAAACATATACTAAAATTTGTGTAATTAATTAAAGAAAATAAAGAAATAAGTAAAATGTAAATAGTGCTATAAAATCATATAAAATAAGTTTAAATATGGCCGAAGGCATAGCATGGAAGGTGTCAACAACAAGTGGAAACAAAGAATCCGAAGGACAAAGGACCATTGGAATGTTTTAATTAAAAAGGAAGTTAAGTGGAAAGCTAGAGAGATTGTAGCAGAGATTAGAGCTTGAGACTTCGAGTCGAGAAGGTGAAATTTTGTGGCTCCAAGAATCAATCGATATAGCTAGCCAATATGACATCTACTATCGGTGCCTCACATACTATGGCTGGCTAAGGCCTTCATGATCGCTGGTCGATCCGGACCGTCTGTACCAATGGTTCTGCAATAATGTAACAACTGCTGTAGTAATGCCTGCCTGTGGATTCCTGTAGTTGCCCTGCTTGTGATGCCTCGTCCTCCATGCCTGAATAACCAAGAAGCTACACACCACCAAATATGATAGGCGACCGTCCCTCCTAAAGAAGTGGAGAAAATCCACGTGACGGTCGACCACATCGGAAGGAACTCAAAGACTAAACCCTAGGTAACTTGAATATTATTTTATAAATCGTCATAAGTGCACTTAAATTCAATAGACAATGGCCAAATGCCTTTCCTGAATGATAATGACATTCTCTTATGAAAGACAGTGAGTCTAACGATTATAAATGTGAAAGCATTTATAAGAATTTCAATTAGTTATTTTTAAGTATTTATGTATTGGTAGAATTTCAAATATTTATTCCTTATAGCACTATCAAAAATATAATATGTTTAATTTTATGTTAATATTTCTTATGTCTTTTTATCAAACCTAATTATTTTTATTATTAAAAAAATGTATTAATTTATCTAAATCTGTCTCACCTCGTTCTTCGCCACTCCAAAAAATAGTTTAACATTAGAGGGGAGAGGGGGTAAACTATTATTCATGTTGATATTCTTTTTAGTTATTAAATTAGCACATGAAACGTTGATGGTGCAGTGTTTTAGCCCGTAAAATTTATAAATTAGCCAAGCGCTGTAACAGTAATATCTTACAGCAGTCGGGAGAAAGCTGATCGGGAAAAATAGTCTGGAAGCTATATCCATATAGCTGACAGATTCGGTCAGGTACGGAAATCGATTCATTTATTTCCGTATTTCTCTCTGCTTGAGGTAGCGGAAAGTGGACGATTTTTGAATTAGAAGAATTCCCCATCACATGTTATAAGTGAAAGGGAAGTTGGAGCTTTCGATCGTCTCATGCCCGTTACATATTTTGGGGGCCCAGTCCGGGATTTGAAACTTCTGCACATTTAATAATCACGTGTTAAATAAGTTATAATGTAATAAAATTTTTCTAAAATAAAAAATTGTTTAATATATGTGGATTTAAACATATAAATTTAGTGTTGCAAGTTAAAGTGGCGAAAAGTGAAGACGAAGGGGATAAGTTTTTTTTTTGATGATACTCCATACGAGCATTTCACGTCAAATGTGTACAAAGAGTAGCGAGGGGGAAAATTTTTTTTTTAGTAGTATGACAGTTATTGAAATGAATAGTGAAAGATAATCGCAAGCAATAATTAAACAAGTGTAACGAACAAAGAAATCATCATGTCAAATGATTACCGCCATATAATATAAATCGTTTTGAAGAAAAAGAAGAATAACACAAAGTTGTATAAAATTTGAATGCTAAGTAATAAAAGAAATAATAGTCGCGAAGTATAAATGTTATTAAATAGTCGTATATTCCAGTAGGTTAAAGTTAAAAAAAATAAATGTGTATAGTCTCATAGGAAAATAATGAAGCGTATTTAGCTGTAAGTATAGCGATCAAAAAATATAGATATCGTGATGTTTGTGTACCGGAAAAATATAAAGTAGTTAAAGTAAAAGAAATAAAACAGTTCAGTAAGGGTTAAATCATAAATGAGAGATTCTAAAATAGCCACGTATCACCGGAGAATTGAAAAAAATATATATGTATGATTCTAAATATTGTGTCTCAGTCAAGCCGAAATAAAATATTTATAATGGTTAATGAACATATTCGAATGTATTTGTTAAGTTGAAGAAATATGTACGTATGATTTCAAGGTAGTGAAAGAAATATAATGTACAAAAACGTTTTGTATGTAACGAAAGAGATTATCCCAGTGAAGAAAAATGTAGGTGTGACTTTGTTTTAAAACGACCGTAAAATAATTGAAGTTTATAATGAAATATTAAAAATATATGTCATAGGTGCATGTGTCTGGAAACACAGTTAAATGAAAGTTTATTTAGGTATACCATCAACAAATAGAAATAAGTATAAGTAATGAATTAAAGTTGAAAGAATGTAAACAGGCATCATCGAATTAATTATAGTGAATCAGAGGTATATGAGCAGGAAAAATCGAGGACAAAGGTGGACAGACAGTTGGGCAAGTCTAGGGCAGGCAGACAAGAATAGGAACTGGAGTACAGATGTTTGGGTTGGCTAGTGATCTAATTGCTAACTGAATAAATCACAAATATTAAATTGTTGATCAAAGTAAAAAGGAAAACAGAGAGTCAATAGAAAAATTTTCTTTATATAAATATAGCCAGAAGAGTTAATAAACCGAATTAGAAACATAGATTAAGGGTTAAATAAAATTATTATTCATGAATACGAGATCCCAAGCTAAAATGGATTTTCAAGAAAAGGAAGTGAGAGAAGGGAGTGAAGATAAAGAGATGAAAGTACCTGGTAAAATAAGCAAGAGTGATATCATGGATATGCTAAGGCAGATGAGGGTCGATCAACAGCAATTCGTGGAAGAATACCTGAACCGACAGGAGAGAAGAATAGAAGAATGGATGATCAAGGTCGAAATCGATAGCCAGAAAAGAATGGCGGCATTCAAGGAAGAAGTAAAAAATGATATCATCCAGCAATCAAAGCCTAATGATATATGGGCTGGATGTCACCCAGAGATGGAGATGGAGGAACAAAGGAGTATAGGGCCGTGTGGATATGCGAAATCTGAAACAGTTGAGGATAAAGTTAGAGAATTAGCAGAATTGGATTGGGAAAGGGATATAGGACAGCCAGAAAGGGAGATAAGACAGGTAGATGAAGAGATGGAGGTAGTGAGAGATAATAGTCAAAAGGTGATGATGAGCGTGCAGGAGAGTTTAGGTCAAGTGGCAAAGGTAATAGCCAGTTTAAACACCAGAGTGGAAGAATGTGTAAAGAGTACAACCTACAGCAGCATTAATGCCAATATAGAGGGCCGAAAACTAAGAACTACTGGAGAAGACAGAATCAGAGAATCTGGAGGTTACATGGACTATCCTGTGGGCTTCCACCACTTCCTGAAGATACAAGTTTTCAATGGTGACCTGGGAGAAAGCCCGATGGAACACTTGAGCAGCCTGGAATGCTACTTCCAATTCAGCAGAGTAAGTGAAGAAGCCAAGATAGCAGTCGCTTGTAGCCAACTGCAGGGCGAGTCTCAAGTTTGGTGGAATTCGCTATTCCAGAAGCCCATTACATTTGCAGCATACCAGAGAATGTTGAAGAGCAGTTATTGGAGTGAGGAGCTCCAGGAGCATATGTTGCATCAAATAAAACAGCACAAATGGAGACCGGAGGAGTCGTTCGTAACATTTTTCCGATGACAGGTGGCTAGACTATGACTAATAACGGCAAACCCGTTATCGGAGATGCAAATACTCCGTATAATTAGGTCCGGGTTTCCAAGGGACATTGAACGTACTCTCATCGGTACAGAGAGGAAAACGGTGGACCAGGTGGCGGAGATGCTGAGTGTGCTGGACACTACTAGGGACAACCAACAGATGGAGGAATCACCGTCGGAACCGCGTGTAAGAGAAGCACCTAGAATAAGAAAGGACTGGAATCCAGGAGAAAGACATTGGCAAGAAGAACAAAGATATTCTAGGGAATGGAACCCGAGGAGGCAAGGAAACGGACAACAGAGAGAGGAGACAGAATACAAGCGTCCATTTGACATGACAGCGAGGCAGGGACCTCGAGAGCAACATCCGCATCCCAGAGGAGGCAGAGGTGATGTAAATCGAGGAAGACAACCGCCAGATAAAACGTAAGAGCAGTCCCAAATAAAGAAAGAATTAGATGATGACAAATTCGGAAATGGAAATGGAACTCAAATCATGGAGAATGGATAGGAATACGGAAGCTAATGACACAAAGAAATGACGAGCCAATAAATGGTTAGACAATATGAGGGACTTTAGGAAAATAATAAAGGATAAATTAATTAGTAGGATGGGGTCGTAGATTGAGGTTGATGGAATGTAGGGTCAGATATTTGTAGCTTGATCCTGTTGCAGTATTTGGTTTTGCCTTCTTCATTGTCATGCATGTGTCTTCTGCGGTGCACCAGATCTTATCACAGAGAACCCAGGGACAGAGATCCCATTCTCAATGACTCACTGGATTAATATTTCCAGTTAGGTATTAAGCACATATATCGTGAGTCAATGGTCCAGAGACCAATCTATGGGGAAAGAACCCTTTATATGAATATAGAGTTTTCAGAAATATACTGGGCTCATGGATGAGCTGGACGAAAAGAGACCAGCCTCCCAACCCACCACGATAATAGTGGCCTGAGTTGGCACTTAGAGGTTCCTTATTGCAGAAATGCAATGTATGAACAGGTTTAATCGGATCACAGAGATATCCTGTGGATTCGAACCTGTAGATACGAGTAGTGGCAAAATGAAATGCATGCATGGCAATGTCAGAATTAAATTGGTTTGGCTATACTGCTTGGGTCAGCAAAGGAAGGGATAATTTACCTGGTTGCCTCTCTATAGATTAACCTCATCCCTACATCATAGTAGCAATGGAAAAAGAAAAGAGTTTGAACAATAGTTGGGAGCATATAGCTTTCGATGCATAAGGTTAAATTTTTTTTTTGTCGGGAAAAAAAATTTTAAAGGGGGGAACGGTGTAATGTGATGATCGCAGATACTGCGGTCACACATGTATATGTAAAACATACAAAACTTAGAAATGTTCGGGTTGGAAATAAATAAATAAATAAATAAAGAAAAACGAGCTTAAAAGTTAACAAAATCAAGAAATGTTGAAAATGAATAAAACAAAGGAAAAGAGAGGGAACTAGAATTACCAAGATCGTTATCTTTTGCTATTCAAAGTCTGAATGTCGAGAAAAGTAAAATATTAAATTATAATATTAAAAGCATAAGCTAGAAAATTTAAAGCAGAAAAGAAACAAAGAAAACATGTAGTAAATATGATTTTGGCGAAAATAAAGTTTAAAGGAAAAACTTCGGTAGCGTGGAAAGAAAAAAAAAAACCTAAAAATTTAATATGTTCAAAAGATAAGAATCTATGTTTCAAAGTACACCTTTGACGATAAACGAAATGCGGGTTTTATGGAGTATAGTTAAAGCAGGAGTTTAAATAAAAATAAATGATCGTCGACATTTAAATTTAATTGAGAAAAAAAAACATATACTAAAATTTGTGTAATTAATTAAAGAAAATAAAGAAATAAGTAAAATGTAAATAGTGCTATAAAATCATATAAAATAAGTTTAAATATGGCCGAAGGCATAGCATGGAAGGTGTCAACAACAAGTGGAAACAAAGAATCCGAAGGACAAAGGACCATTGGAATGTTTTAATTAAAAAGGAAGTTAAGTGGAAAGCTAGAGAGATTGTAGCAGAGATTAGAGCTTGAGACTTCGAGTCGAGAAGGTGAAATTTTGTGGCTCCAAGAATCAATCGATATAGCTAGCCAATATGACATCTACTATCGGTGCCTCACATACTATGGCTGGCTAAGGCCTTCATGATCGCTGGTCGATCTGGACCGTCTGTACCAATGGTTCTGCAATAATGTAACAACTGCTGTAGTAATGCCTGCCTGTGGATTCCTGTAGTTGCCCTGCTTGTGATGCCTCATCCTCCATGCCTGAATAACCAAGAAGCTACACACCACCAAATATGATAGGCGACCGTCCCTCCTAAAGAAGTGGAGAAAATCCACGTGACGGTCGACCACATCGGAAGGAACTCAAAGACTAAACCCTAGGTAACTTGAATATTATTTTATAAATCATCATAAGTGCACTTAAATTCAATAGACAATGGCCAAATGCCTTTCCTGAATGATAATGACATTCTCTTATGAAAGACAGTGAGTCTAACGATTATAAATGTGAAAGCATTTATAAGAATTTCAATTAGTTATTTTTAAGTATTTATGTATTGGTAGAATTTCAAATATTTATTCCTTATAGCACTATCAAAAATATAATATGTTTAATTTTATGTTAATATTTCTTATGTCTTTTTATCAAACCTAATTATTTTTATTATTAAAAAAATGTATTAATTTATCTAAATCTGTCTCACCTCGTTCTTCGCCACTCCAAAAAATAGTTTAACATTAGAGGGGAGAGGGGGTAAACTATTATTCATGTTGATATTCTTTTTAGTTATTAAATTAGCACATGAAACGTTGATGGTGCAGTGTTTTAGCCCGTAAAATTTATAAATTAGCCAAGCGCTGTAACAGTAATATCTTACAGCAGTCGGGAGAAAGCTGATCGGGAAAAATAGTCTGGAAGCTATATCCATATAGCTGACAGATTCGGTCAGGTACGGAAATCGATTAGTTTATTTCCGTATTTCTCTCTGCTTGAGGTAGCGGAAAGTGGACGATTTTTGAATTAGAAGAATTCCCCATCACATGTTATAAGTGAAAGGGAAGTTGGAGCTTTCGATCGTCCCGTGCCCGTTACAATATATATATGAAAAATAAAAAAACACAAGTTAAAAAACTTGCTAACACTTGTATTTATGATAACAGATGGCGTTCTACCAAAAACACCGTCAAGCGTAGTTTTCTGTTTACATAAACGTCAGAGCGAGTATTCACTATCTCTAACTTTAATTCCACTTTGAGATCATGATTTCAAGCTATTTGCTATCGTCAGTGAAAGACGATAGCAAATAGCTTGAAATCATGATCTCAAAGTGGAATTAAAGTTAGAGATAGTGAATACTCGCTCTGATGTCACTGATGATAGCAAATAGCTTGAAATCATGATCTGTTATCATATATATATATATATATATATATATTAGCTATGCATAGATACATCAAGCATTAGATGTAAATGCCAAATATGAGAGCTAATAATTGATCAATATTTAAAATCTAAAACCTTATTAAATAAAAAGATTAACAGTCGAATACAACCCTAAAAATTAATAGCATTTTCTTCTTAATTCTAAAAACCCTCAGTAAATAAATATTTTGCAAAAACAAAAAGTTTGTTAACTAGTTGTAATTTTTTTAAAAAAAGAAAAGAGAGAACCAGTTATAAAGTTATCAGCTTTATGATAGAAGTCATCTAAGTTTCATTTGGGATTGCAGAATTAATTTATATATATATTATTTTCTCTGTTTTCCATTTCTCTATTTCCAATTGTGATTAGTAATCACAAAGTTGTCCTTCCTGTCTTTATTAAAAAGAAATGCTGACAATGATCTTAAAATAGATATCTAATAAATTTCTTATTGATAAACACTTTATAGAACTTGGATGAGAATAGTTGGGTTTGATAAGCTATAAAGGCTGTCAGTAAAAAAATTTAGCTCAGTCCATCCATCTACATTTTGTGAATGTGTGTGTGTGTGTGTATATATATATATATATATATATATATATATATATATATATATATATATTGAAAGAAAATAAGAAAATGCATAAGAAATAAAATACACTATGGTTTTGTACTTTGTATTATATATATGGGAAATATTAAACAAATGACTTGCTGAGAAAACTCTTGTAGTCCATCTTGGGCTACATGGTGCTCCAGGGAAGAAGAAAGTAAAATGTTCAGCCTACCTAATCTAGCATGAAAAAAACTATTCCAGCTCTATCATATCAATATTTAAGTGTGCCTTGCCAAGTGAAAAGAGAGAATATTTACTGGCAATGATCAGTAATGCACAGACTAATCATTGAAGAACTGCCATGATTCATTTTGGTTAATTGACAAAATCCAGAGTTTTTTCTAAGAAACCTCATGGATAAATTTGTGTGATTATAAACTGTACAGGAGTAACTAGAGAATCAAGAACTCATTTTAAACTTGTGAATGAGAATTATATTTCAAAACTCCATGAACAAGTGGAAAAAATAATCTTCATAAGGATTATTACCACCAAACAAAAATGTTAGGGTTTTTTTTTTTGGGGGGGGGGGGATAACTTTATTTTGTAGACAAAGAAAAGTGTCAAAGAACAAAAAGTTAAAGACTGTAAGAGTTACCATTTATTTTGTCACTATATTTTAGATATATATATATAAATAATTTTCTTTTCTTTCTCAATTGTTAAACTTTTATATTTAATGCATCTATTCTAAATATTATATATGTAATTACCACTAAACATCACATGATTACCATTTCTTATGCTTGCTCATAACTTATTAAGACAGGCAAAACTCTCCATACAGTAGTGCCACTCAGTGCAAGCCAGATCTAGGTGCAGTGCTCTCAGATCCAAGGCTCCTCACTGACAAAGGCCATAAGGCAGAAACTAGTCTGGGGATATTGAATGAGAAGATACTAGATGAAGGATTTTATGCACCAACCTTCTGGCATCTATTGATTACTCTGGCTTGCACTGAGTGGCATTACTGTATGGAGAGTTTTGCCTATTTTAATATATGTGATTACATTAAAGTAAGATATATATTTATACTTTGTAATTTTTTTATATGTATGCATAATCTATTTCTAATATGATTATTATTATTCATATATATAATTTCAACTTTGATGAGACATCTGTGTAATAAAATATCTTATTTTTTTAGAATATGCATTTACTTAATTTTTTTAAAAAAGAAATAATAATGTAATATTATTGTTATCTAGTGATGCTGATTCTGCCTCATCAAAGTGTTTAAAAGGATGCAAGACAACTTGCATGTTACTACTGGAATAAATTATTGTTATATTCGTTTTACTTTGTTTAATTTTCATTTATGCATTTCATCAAGTTAACTAAGTAGTACAACATTACCCATGAGTTTCATGTGCTCCAAGGCTATAATTCAGAGCTGACAGGATCTCTTCTAAGGGTATAAGTTTCAACTTAGGTTGATAGTAGTGCCATTCTGGATCTATAATAATATTACCAGCCAGAACTAATAAATATTCTAGTTACCTGAGTTAGCATAGTTTATGTCCATATCATGAGCAGGAAATATTACTGTGTGGAGTTAACATTATCAGCAATAGGCTTTAAGCTGATAATAATCCTCAGTATGCTCATCATAGTGTATGATTATGTTAATAAGCCAATTACAGTTGTGACTAAGTGCAGCCTGATTATGGTAGTGTAGAGGGGTCTTTGGCTGATCTCAAAATTTAATTT
Source organism: Epiperipatus broadwayi (assembly GCA_028023455.1). Taxonomy (NCBI): domain Eukaryota; kingdom Metazoa; phylum Onychophora; class Udeonychophora; order Euonychophora; family Peripatidae; genus Epiperipatus; species Epiperipatus broadwayi. Next base: position 609,706 of record JAQFVV010000188.1, read on the forward strand.
GTATGTCTGTTGGCTAAGCAAACTTAATTTTCATTCAAGTTGTGTTTTTATTTAAGTTCTACTTTTGGTGAGTACGGTATTATATATATGCATGCACACACGTATGGTAAAAAATTTAAAATTAGATGTATATTTTGTTGTAATAATTTTTATTTCAAAAAAGTAAACTTTGTAACCAATTTTATTATCTTCCTATTAACAATTCTTATAAAGTCTAGAAATAATGCTTTCTTTATTAACTCTAATCCCTTTTATTAATTAATAAGATCAGATATTTTACGGTAATATTTAGTTATTTTATTAATTAAGAGTTTTAAAAAAATATAGTTTCATTTCTATTAAGCACTGTTGACTGCAAAATCCTTTAATTAAGATAATTAATCTGGAATTTTATAATTAATGTAAAAATGCTGGTTTATCTAAATAGAAATTTTAATCACTGGTTTGCCAGTTGAGGAGGTTTTTGAAATTCCTAAGTGGGATGAGCAATAAGCAGAGGAGCTATATAAAAGCAACTAAAAATTATTAATTTATTCCTTTCTATGCTTCAGTTCTGCTAACTTCATTAGACTGCTTTATTCTGCTATGTGTGCATTTGTAAAATGAACTCCAAAATCACTCCAGTTGTCATATCTGAAGCCCCATGCAGCCAAGGCACCCCAAAAGACAAACTGTCTCCAGCACTAACCTTTCTTCTTTCTCCAGCACATGCTAAATTTTTTCACCAACTGACCCCATGAACCAGCCAACTGTCACATTTTAGAAATCATCTTAGGAAGCATTTCTCAACAACCAAGGAATAAAGCTCCCATGAAAAGCATATTAATCTCATTTGATTAATCTACACAGAAAATAAGAGCTGTCTACCCCATAACTATGAACTACTAACAAAAACTTAATATAAACTATATATATATATATATTGAAACGGAAATCTCCAATCCCTTTCCGTTTCACCATCAACCTAATGACCTACTCGTCTGAACTAGTTTTGAACCTATCTTAAATGTAAAAATGTCATATGTAAAAATGTTATATGTAAGTCGAGCAGGAAAACTTTGCTACAATGGCCGCTTGAATGGTATCATCCATTTACATACGAAGACACGCTATAATTAGACAGGTTTGATAAAATTATAGCGGAGAAATGCTCATAAATTATTATAAAATGTTTTATTAATTTTCGGTCAATTCTAAATTATATTTCGCTATTATATTCGTATGTGGATGGATAATTTAAACCTTGGAATAACGGCAAAATGATTCATATATATTTAAGTTTAAATAAAAGTAATGTAAATGTTTTCTTTAATTTATTTAACGGTTTTCGGATTTAATGTTTTACATATATAGTTGAAACAAGTATTTTCTTTAAATTTGCTTTTTTTTTTTTAATAAACAAATATGTTAAAAGTTATTTAGTTTTATAAAATAAGAATTATCTGTTCGCAATTAAAAATGAGAATTTTTGTAAACAAGATATCAATTAGTGACACACCCGGGTAAAAAAGTAAAATCTGTGATTCTGATTGATTTTTGTTTGCAACAAAAGACTTTTTCATTAAATCAGAATACCGTTCCTTCTGCTAAGTAATAACACCTGAAAAGGAATTTAATTAATGAAAATGAATCAAATTATATAGTTTATATATTTTGATACATTTTTTTAAGGAAATTAAATATAACACCTCGGAGATTTTATCAGTTGTTGTAGAAATTGAATTATATTATTTTGCTTTAATTAAACGTCAATTGGTTCTGAGGCTTATGAAATTCCAGAAAGGTGTTAAAGTTTAGTAGAAGGATATAAATAGGCCTTATTTTAAGCGGGAAGGGAGAATCCATCTTACTTTTTGAAGAGAGTCAACAGGAGAAGTTTTATTATTGTTCAACCTTAACAGGTCTGGCTAAAGTCAGGCAAAATTTTGCTGCTTTCCCGTGATGGAACGCCTAGTTCAATCCATCAACTGCCAAAGGAACAACCAAGCTTACACCAACTAAATTGAAGATGCCATAAGCCGCCAAAGAAGTCACCTTCGTTTCCAGCTCGAATCTCTCCTTAGCTACAGAACTATTTTAGTATTATTTAAAATCGCAGAGCTCTGTGTGCATTTCAAAAACATTCATTATTTCTTCAAAATCAGGTTAGCTAACCATATTATCGAAACTTCTTTCTAAATTGTTTTTCAAATAATCTTTAAATTCTATAATATGAAATACTTTTGTAAATTTCTGTGTTAATTAATATTTTGCTACATAATTTAATCACTGCAGTTATATTTTGCTTTTCTTTTGCTTATTTTTAATTATTATTAGTTGTGCCTATGTTTCGAAACGGCGTGCATTTAATTATAGAATATGTTTTTAAACATATAAATTTAACATCTTTGTATTATTATTTATATAGCGTCATTTCGTGCGCTGTTTCGAAACCCAAATTCATATTTTGTCATTTAATAAATTAATTAATAAATGTGGCTTTTCAACCTTTAATTATTATATTACTAAAGATTAAACTAGCCTGGAGTGCAATCATAAGTATATTTTTTTTAGTAAAGTATTCGTAAGTCCCTTATTAAATATACTTTTCCTCCTTTTTAAAAGTTTAGTAGTTATAGATAACTAAAGAAATTGAACGGGATAAAGTAAAGTTTGTATATATTCCCGTCAGTAGCATATACATATTTCTCATGCTACAGAAGAGTTGGCTCTTTTGATCAAGCTGATGATCTAGTGTTCATTTAATATATGATCTTTAATTTATAATATCCTTCGGCTTGGCGGATGTGGGATTTATTAATATTTTCTCGTTGTGCTGTTCTTTTTGATATATATATATATAAGATGGAGCCACGGTAAGTCCAGCCCATCTTCTCTTATGGGTAGTGCAGTAGCAAAGTCTGAGCTACGGGCCAGATTAGCACGTAAGTCCCCTGCCTCTGAACCAAATAAAGGTTCCCCATTAGCAGCATGACGACCGGTTATTGGGTACAACGTTGTTTGTCACAAAAACCCTAAAACTATTCTTCCATCCACAGAGCCACTTTATTATTATACTTTACTTGTGCCTAGCGTATTAGTAAAATCGTTATAGCCAACTCTTCCCTCCCTAATATGCAGTCTTCGGCGTTGATCCGAAGCACTCTTGAAAACCCGTTCGATCTAAAGCTATCTGGAACGCTTTAAATGCCCATAATTAAAATAAATTTATTATAATTAAGACGTATTATTAAGCTTCACTCCAGACTTGGTTTGATTTCACGTACAATAGCCACACGAACTGATGATGAAAGGGCATAACTGGTAAAAGTTAATGTAGTGATTAGTTATATAGTAGGGTATTTGTTTCCATTAAATAATATTGGAGCAATTAAATAATAGCCAACGTATCGATTATTGGCCTAGAGTAATGTTACTTTATAAATAAAATGCCTGCGTGCATTTGCCAACAACAATTGTCAATAAATATATTTTAATTCATCATATATCAGTTTCTGTCTCATTATTAAATCAATCCAATTCACTAATTGCCCATAAGTATTCATTAGTAAAGCCCCTATTATTTAAATATGTTAGATTTTATCTGTGGAATGTCTAGTATTTAAGTTGTTTATATATATGTTTAAGTCCATGAGTCTTATTGTTTTCTCCGATTTGCTAGTGGGCTGGATGAAGAATTAAATCTCGTGTGCTACCATTGTTATGTTATCCATTGGGTGTTAGATCTGGGGCTTGGAGAGTGGGTTCGAATCCAGGCTGGTCCCTGACCAAAATCTCGGGCTCGACTGGGTTTGAAGTACATTTTGTGAATTCCAGCTCGTGTTAGATGGATAAGCATGTTTTGACTGGCACAATATATACATATATATATATATTGGTAAGCCATTGATCTAAGGGTGTATGTAAATTTTGCTTCATTAATTCATATTTTAATACTCATATATATCTTACAGTATAACTTATTTTATATTTTAATATTATTATTTTTTGTTTATTGACTTAGCTTCTTATATATGTATTGTAGATTATAAATATACCAGTTTTAACCCTTTAATGTCTTTAATATCTTGACAGGTGATCAATCAGTTAATTTTCTGATAGTTGAAAAATGCTATCATTTTCTAGATTTAGTTTTTTTTTTATTCTTAAAAATTAACAGTTATTTAAAAGAACAGATTTCCCCCTTTATTTTCATCATTTATTATTAAAAGCAAAAGTAAAAAAGTTCTTGTAAGTTAGTTTTAAAAAAGAAACTCAGGATTAATATTAAATATATATGTTTAATTAATAATGTCTCAGAACTTGACATATTCATTTTTTTCTTAATGTATGTGGATGTGTGTATAATAATTTGTTTTATATATGTGCAAATCATTAAAGTAATAGCAGGTTATTTATGTTTATATTATATGTGTCTGAAAGAAACAGAGATTATTGGCTTGTGCATGTGCTTACATATAAATGATCCCTTTTTAGATACCATGGGGAGATTTATTTATCTATTTGGCTTTTTAGTTATTTCTATTTAGCAATGAGTTCAGCTAAGTTTCTGCCCATGCTCATTTATATATTTTTCCATAACTCATGTTTATTATACCATATGTATAGTGATTATTGTTGATTTTGCATTAGGTCAAGTATAGTAAAGCTTCCCATGACTTTTTTTATATATTTTCACTGTTATTTAACATGAGTTAACTGTAGGACTTTTTCACTGTTAGTTATCTGTGTCTTCTCATGATTTGGATTTTGCACCATGTATGAGTTGCATTATAAAAATTAAGTATTTGTGAGATTGTTTAATAATAGTCTGCCTATGCTTAATTAGTAAGTAATGTTTTTACAGATATATCTACACAACTGCAATTACCAAGCATATGAAGAGTTCTATTATATTCACACTCATGTATTTAATGAATAAAATTAATTCAAAGGGGAGAATCAAAACAATTAATAGACAAAGACAATAACTATTTATCGAAAAGGATTTATACTAAATTTTAATATGATTGAGCTAACTATAGTTCAAAGCCTATCCATTAATGTGAGCTATTTATTATTTTTTGTGTTTTATGATTATTTCATTAATTGTTAGATTTGTCTGGTGTTTGTTTATTGTTGACTGCTCTAACAATTGTTTATTTTATTAAGAATCTCTAATGTCCCTGATCTAGTGGCAATAATTAAATTATATATAGGTGAACAACTGAGTACTTACTTGTAGAAAATATACAGGTCAACCAAAATAAATATTAATGGCTAGAGAGATATAGTAGCACACCCTGTTGATAGATATTTGGGGGAGGCTGACTGGTATAATATATATGTAATGGAATACCTCCAGTGCTTAGTATATATTGTGCCAACTGAAATTTGGTGTAAATTTAGTATGTGATGAGAATATCAAGTATAAAATTTTTTTATTTTTAGTTGACTTTAATAGAAAATGTATCAGCCAAGAGCATTAAAATAGGTTACTATGACAATGAAATATTAAGGCAAGGGATGTGTTATTATTATTGCAACATAAAATTATAAATTAATATTATTCATTTAAAATGCATAAATAAATAATAAAGTTTATAACTTTTCAATGAAATTATTATTTTTTTATTAAGTGTATTCATGAATAATAGATCATAACCAATACACACACACACACATATATATATATATATATAAATGTCTTGAATATGTTTATATGATATATATAATATTGTATTGGGAAGATATATATATATTTCCAGTGCAGTATAGTGAGAATGTCGTGTGAATTGTTTTAGTTTGTTTTGAATTAAAATAATATTAAGAGTATTTTAAAATATGAGTTTTATTTGTTATGTGTAATGATTATAATTGTTTTTTTCATTTCATTATTATTTTTGTAAAAGTAATTTTAAACTTGGAATGCCACATGATTTTCTTATTTGAGTAAATAAGGAGTGTAATCTTGATTTTAATGTCATCAATTATGCAAGGTTATAAAAGGGACTGAATGGTTTGAATTCTCTCTCTGATGTTTATAGATGCAAACTTGAACTCTTTCATATTTTTATTTTTATTTTAAAAGTATTTATTTATTAATTATAAAATTATGGGATAAGAAGAATTATATGTGTCAAGAAAAACTGGACAGGATTACCAAAAATTTATTAAAGGAATGAGAAAATAATTTATAGCATTCAAAGATATCTTAATAATTCCCTACTTAAAATAGATATCATATATGAACAAAATGTTTCAATAATGAAATATAAACATAATATTGTATATAAGAATTGTTGTCATTTGCAGATATAATATTAGAACATCGATGAAGTATTTGAATCCAAGATTTAAATCAGTTTATTTGTACAACATACCATCAGAAATGCAAAGCAATATCTATTTATTCATAAAGCCATTATAATATTAAATACCTGCAAAACAGAGGATAAAATTTAATACTTGGAAAATATTAAAATTAACAAAATATGCATTATTGGAGTAATTATTTTTGATACTTTTACCTAGATTTTAATAAATGCTGTATTGTTAAAATTATAGCACACAGTGTTACTTTAAAGTGCTATACAGGAGGTAAATCAGGTTGTAAGTTAGCATGTATATTTATTTATGTATTTAATTGTATAATAACTGATCGCAACATCTTACGTTAGATGATTTCTTGTCTTATATTGTGAAATAAAAGTGAATTAAATTTAGTATAAATTTACATTTATATCTTAAATTTTAATAAGTAAAACTTTGATTTAAAGTATTATTCTCTTATACTACAAATTATTTTTCAGTATGTGGCTTATAAGTATTGAAAATCTAAAAGAACAATATTGTAGTAATTATTCATTGATATTTTATTTTGAAAAGTAAAGTGAATGTAAACTTATGGTTATTATATTTTATTTCAATTAATAATTTCATTATGAAAATTAGAAAAGTGTTATTTGTGTAACAACATTTTTTCATTTTACATAAATATATAATACATTCAAATATCAGCCTTTCAAGCTAATTGTGCATATGCTTTTGCGAGTGTTAATAATAATAAATGAATACTTTCTCTCCAATACAAGATATAGTATTTATGCAGGAATAAAATGAATCACTTATTCCTATGACTCAAATGCTTATATATGAGCAAATCTGAAGTACTGGCAAGGAAAGCATAAAGATGGAACAGTCACTTCATATATAAGCATTTGAGTCATAGGAATAAGTGATTCATTTTATTCCCGCATAAATACTATATCTTGTATTGGAGAGAAAGTATTCATTTATTATTATTAACACTCGCAAAAGCATATGCACAATTAGCTTGAAAGGCTGATATTTGAATGTAATACAATTGTAAACATATGCTATATAAAATAAATGCTTATTTACATATAATCAAGTTTCAGTTAGAGTGACGTTTAGTAAATTTCTAGACAATTTCACTGCTGTCATTCATTCAGACATCATATATAGTAATTTAAAGTGACAGTTCCATCTTCACGCTTTCCTTGCCAGTACTTCAGATTTGCTCATATATAAGCATTTGAGTCGTAGGAATAAGTGATTCATTTTATTCCTGCATAAATACTATATCTTGTATTGGAGAGAAAGTATTCATTTATTATTATTAACACTTGCAAAAGCGTATGCACAATTTGCTTGAAAGGCTGATATTTGAATGTAATACAATTGTAAACATACGCTATATAAAATAAATGCTTATTTAAATATATAATATAAATTAAACATTATAAAGGTGAGTTTTAACATAAAAACAGCTATTTTATTAATATTAATTTTAACAGAGAATATATTTTATAATATTTAATTATAGTATATTCCTGAAGGTTTGTGATGATGGTGTTCTAGTTGTATTTTTGTATTGGACTATTTCCAGCATCTAATATATGTATTGAATGTCTTTAAAAAAATTTAACTTTATTTAAATATTCCAAATACATTCAACTATTAGTAATAGCACATCAAACAGGTTAGTATATGCACAACTTTTCGAGAGGTATTAGTCTTCCCTCTTCTTCAAGTATTGCTGGCCTGACCAATGACAGTACTAGCATGGAACTTGAACCTGAATCCTTAGATTCTTGAGTTTTGAATTTTAAGGTAACACTTTAACCAACTGAGCCATCCTGCCAAAGGCAACAGTCTGTAGTAATTTTATATACTTATCTATGAGGTTCCTCCTGATTTCTCCACTTTTTCCTAAAAGCAAAGTTCATTAATGGTTTCCATACATTATGTATAGTCACACTAGGTTGGCTTATGGAATTTTTTGCCATTGTCATGTGAGCAGCTTCTTTAAATTTTTTCATTGTACCTTTTTTTCTATCCAATATTTTTGTATTTTCCCAATTGAACATATGTTCATTGACACATACATGTTCTGCTACCTTAGACACATCTGTTTTCTCTTTTCTAATCATCAGTTTAGATTCTTGCAAGCACATCTATGAAATACCATGTGAATGTGGAAGAACATATATTGTTGAGACTAGTTGTCTCATTGAAAAGTGATTGCAAGAACACAAACTGATGATTAAAAGAGAGAAAACAGGTGTCTAAGGTAGCAGAACATTTATGTGCCAATGAACATATGTTCAATTGGGAAAATACAAAAATATTGGATAGAAAAAAGATACAAAGAAGAAAATTTAAAAAAGCTGCTTACATGACAATAGCAAAAAATCCCATAAGCCAACCTAGTGTGACTTTACATAATGTATGGAAATGACTAATCAATTTTGCCCTTAGGAAAAAGTTGGTTTGAGCATTACCTTAAAATTTAAAACTAAAAAAATTTAAGAACTCAGGTTTAAATCTCATGCTAGTACTGTCACTGGTCAGGCCAGTAACACATGAAGAAGAGGAAAGACTAATACCTCTTGAAACATTGTGCATATACTAACCTGTTTTATGTGCTATTACTAACAGTTGAATGTATTTGGAATATTTAAATAAAGTTACATTTTTCTAAAGACATTCAATACATATATTAGATGATGAAAATAGTCCAATATAAAAATACAATTATAGTATATGTTTTAAATATCTATTGCCTATTTGTCAATTTTTTTTTTTATATTTATTGTTAATAAATTTTAAATTAATTTAAAACAATAAACTTGCTTTAGTTGTCATTCGGTTTATAATGCAAACCTATTGGGTAATATTTTGATAGATAATAATTATTTATTGACTTACACCATATAGTTTATAATAATACTCATAAGACAGTCTGGGAATTAGGCAATTGGATTGATAAGTGCTTGTATAATTACATATTATTTCTTTATGGTAAATCCAATATATTATCATTTGAACTAGGTATACATTTTATATAATAACAAATTCATTGGTTTGGTATTGCTAGATATTTAATAAGTAATTTAGCAGCTTATTATAATTATTTTGTTAATTATATGCAATAGTTATTTTAAGATTGAAATTTATATCTGAGCTAATTCGATCGTTTATAAAGCACAAATATATTAATTGTTTAGGATAAATAAAGGGGATTATAATTAAATGCCTGCACATTCTTTTAGACTATTATTTATTGGATGAATGTTATGACAATTTAGTATTTAATTATAAAGATGATAATTTATAAAATTGGTAATAACATATATTGAAACTAGTATTGGAATCCCATTAAATAAAATAATTTATTTTGATTAAATTTAAAACTCATCAATATATATCATAAATTTAATTTAAATATTGAGCTTTGATATTGACATTCGATTATAAGTAATACTGTATTAGACATTTTAGGATAATTTAAATTTAAAGTTAAAAAACTTAGCTTTATTGATTTGAAGAATAATCCATTGTGATTTGTTAATAGTATTTGTATAAGTGACAAATAGGAATCTTTCATTTAGTTCATCTTGTTATGATTAGATATTGTAAACTTTAAAGTTATTTAGAAAGTTGACTTTATTGTATATTACTATAAACTGGCGAAGAAGATGATATATGCTAGATTAATCAATTCTGTGTATTGTATTTTATTATAGTTTAATATTGAGATATTTTATTTTTTATTATGATTTGATGTTCTGAATTTATAGGGTTTTAAAAGAGAAAATTTTATATTTATTAAGAATGGATTAATATACATAAATCTATATGTTAACAAAGCCTCTTTTCATCATTAAGTCATTCACTCCATTACAATTAGTATATCTAATAAGGGAATATTATTGTTTTGAGATAGTATTGCTTTATTAGTATTGTCTTTATTTTCATTTTATTGACATTATTTTCATTTTATTTAGTTATAATTAGTGATCAACTATTGGATTATACTTTATTTAGTTACAATTCGTCGTTTAAGTTTGCAGATTATGCTAGTCTTCATTTCTTATTTTTATCATTTTCATTTCTGCAGTGTTCAAGGTCAAGCAAGGTATAAAAATGAGAAGTTGTATAATAATAAATGTATAATGAAAATGTAGAATAAAAATGATAAGTTGTACAATAATAAATGTATAATAAATGTAGAATAAAACTAATAACTTTGTAATGTATAATGAAAATGCAGAATAAAAATAATAACTGTATAGTAATTAGTTTCTGCTTAATTTTTTTTATATGTTAGTGTATTGAGTTCACAATATTAAATATTTCATTTGATTAATGTCATAGAGACTACTTTCATATACACAGAAGTAAGATAAATTTATGCATATAGTTGTGATTTCTGGATAAAATCATTGTAACAGATGATTTCAGATTTCCAGATACCAAAGTAATAGTTTGTTTAAGAAGTAATTTTAAACTATGTTACCTTCTAAAATAGAAGATTGTCTTTTATAAAGTGAAATGGTTTGATATTTCAGAAGATTTTTCATGTTATTTTAGACTGCACACTATTGTAATTATTTCAATGTCAAGGTCTAGTTTACATTTAGTTGCTTATGAAAGTTGTCTTTAGGAAAGTGGAATGACATAAAAAATACCCTTGTCTTTTTTCCATCTCAAGTGATATCCTGCATAAAGGGATGTAATTAATCTAGATTTTAAACATTATAATTATGTAATTAAATATTGAAGTAATTGTCCTTTTCTATAATTTTAATAAATTTTGTCATCTTATAGTAGGATGCAGCCATTCAGGTTAAGTGTTTGCCTCCTATAGCCAGCCAGGATATCATTCACTAATCCATTCTCCTATTCATTTGCATATTAGACAACTTCATATTAGTTCATTTCACAAGAGTTATCATAGGAGTCCTGAGATCATGTTTACTCTTGTTGTTTTGTGCAGGGATTTACATAGTTTTCTATATCACAACATCCAGTATTACTAGTGTAGAATTAGAATTTCTTATTTATTCCGTGCTAGAAGAACGCATCTTGTGGTATTTGTTTCATTTAATTTATTACAAATCATGCTATCAGAAACAGTAACAAGGATAGCATTTATTCCAAAGTATGAGATAAGAAAGAAACAGTAACAAGGATAGTATTTATTCCAAAGTATGAGATAAGAAATTTTAGTAGGATATTTTTTTGTTTCACTTACAAACTTGTTCTGCCCAGGGAATGTGATTTGATGGAGGGTTAAGTCTTATAAATAGTTGAAAGTAGAATTTTCCTTAATAATTTATTTTAAATTATTGTTTTTCCCTGTTTATGTGACAGTATTGTATGATTTTTCCTCCATCTTGTTATAGATTTCTGTGTACTATCATCTTTGTAAATTTTATTGTAACCCCACTGTGTCTACTGAAGAGTCTCCTCATTTTTACTCTCATTTTCTTGCTTTCTACTCTTTTCTCTCTCTTCTTCTTTCTCTCTTCTTCTTTCTCTCTTCTCTTGCTACTCTCTTCTCACTTTATTCTTTCTCTTTTTCTTTGTCTCTCTATACTCTAATCTCTCTTATCCACCTTGCCTTCATCATTTATTAAGGTTACAATTGGCTTACTCTCTCTTTTCTTTCTTTCTACTCTACTCTCTCTCTCCCTTCTTCCTCTCTTCTCTCTCATTCCCCCTCTCTCTATTTTATTCCTTTCACTTGTCTAATCTCTCTTACCCCCCCCCCCCATCAATTTATTTTAGGTTACAATATATAAAGACTTTTTTGCACAATGGTTTTGTGCCCTGTTCAAATGTTAAGCAGCTATTTTAACATTAAACAATTGTTGCTGATAATGTATAATATTTCATTTTACAATGCAGGCTACAAATATATTGTAAGCAAAATAATAAATGTTATTAATATCATCAATAATGGAAATTATTGAAGTTCATTGTACTGTAATTTTTATATAAATTGATTAACATTAAAATAGATGTGTAACACCTGAAAAGGGCACAAAAACATGTGGTGAAAAAAGATTTTTTATATAATTATTAATATGTATATATTGAAACAGATATACTGTTCCACATACATATTCAAAAGATCCCCCCCCCCCATTTAAAAAGACTAGCATGATTTGTTGTTAAAAAAGAAAAGACTTAATAATGGTTAAGGAAAACTAAAAATTTAAAGAAACAAAGGAATCATGAAAATTGACAGCAATGGAAAAAGAAAGATAATTTCGTCAAATTAAAAAGAAAAAATGACAACAAATATGTTTAAATCTGCAATTTAAAAAAAGATTATGATATAAATACATCACTCGTATTTATTTAAAGCTGGCATTTATTAAAAATATTACATTTTTAATTTTTGGAATGATGTTGTCATATAAAGTGTAATAATCACTTGAGGGAGTCTTATCAAATTGAAAAACATGGCTTATCCATATGATTTCTTATCTGTCCTGCTAAAAGTAATGTCCAATCCTTAAGAAGAGAAAAGCACTCAGGCTTAAATGAAAGCTGTGCAACAAATCAGATACAGTGGGCAGTGCTGCTTAATCAATCCAGAGATCAGAGTATAAATAATTGAGTTGGAAGTTCAGAGCAGATTCTAAAAACATTTTTAAAGAATATTTTTAAAAAGGATTTTAAAAAAGATTTTAAAAAAGGTTTCAAAAAGATTTTTTTTAAAAAAGTTTTAAGAGCAGTTAAAGAAGTAAGAAAAGTGAAGAGTTAAAAAGTTATAATTCTTATTTAAGTGTTACTTAACTCTGATTTTCATCACCTTGGAATACAACATTTACAGCCACTGTTGATGATGAAAAAAGAAAATCTTAATAAGGAAATCATAATGATGGAAGGCTAATTGGTAACAGCTTCCTCTCTTCGTCCAAAGCCATGTTTCTCCAAGATTTGCCTGGGTGAACATCATAAAAAGTAAATAATGCCATTCAGCTTAAATACAACAACCCCTTTTTGAATGCAGTCGCATCATGGATATGAAGGAACAAACTGGATAAAATGAAGGTAATGATTTTATAAAATATTCTATACTTATGTGTGTTTATAAAAGACAAAACAAAATGTCTTTCTTAAAGAAAATTATGTATAAATGTAGCTATATGAAAATACGTTTTATTATTGATAAATTATAAATGAAACTGCTGATCAACTTATATCTAGAAACATACGTCTGTAGCACACCAAATAAATATTTATGCTGGAATAATTAAATGTAAACCATAAATGCTTAACTGCATATTATTTATATCTAAATAAAATAATAAAGTTTATGTGTATGAATATACATCTATATTTGACTAAATTATAAATGCTCCACAAACCTAGAATTGCTGAGTTTACGTGTTTACCTACCTGTAATAATTCTAAAGGTAATGCTGTATAAATCATGACTGCTTAACTACCATATTCTTTATTAGAAGGACTTTATTATACAACAAATTACATTCTTTAAATGCTATTATTGGACGTATACCAAAGAAACACGATGGACAGTAAATGAAATATTTGGTTGAATTAAGTGAAACTCTGAATTAAATGCTATCAGTTGTCTTCATTATTAACTAAATAACTAAAGATGTAAATTGTTAAAGAACTTGCATTCTTTAATTCATATTGTACTATTATTGGATGTATACCAAGAGACAAGATAAATTAAAATGAATCTTCACTTGGATATGAAGGAACTTAATTAGAAGGTTGCAAATGAATTTTGATAAATAAAATTGTTGTTACTTAAAATTAATTTTAGCTATCCAGTTGTTCAGTTCTATTTTTTTTGCATCACTTACCATTCATTGCATTTGTTCACAAGAATCTCATGCCTCCTGAGCTATGTCTGGCATAACTAGACCTAGGTAAGTCAGGTTGTAGTGAGATGGAACTCTAGTGGCGCTGTTTGGAAAACCGAACACAGAAATGTCTAGATGCTTCCAGCTCTAATGTACTACATCCTCTGATGAGCAGGAAATATTGTTGTAGGGGGGGATAATATCTGCATTGGAGAAGGCCAATTGATAGTTCCTTCCTGCAACAAGCTCATCAGGAAAGTGTTACAACCGAGGTAATAAAGGGGTTGTAGGGTCCGGTTACAATATATATTGAAAGAGTAAGATTTGCTTTGCAGATCTTCATTTCACCTTTTTTCACCTCTTTTATACCCTCATACCTTAGTTTAAACCCCAGTGTATCGTAGTGTGTCTGCATTGCACTTATATGCCAAAAATCCCACCCAATTTTAAACCACAAGTACAAAGCTCATGTCATATATATATATATTTGTGTTTCTAACTAGTATAAATTACATGTATGTACACGTAAAAGATATTTTTTTAAAAAGTAGGTTATATAGGTCGTAATTGCACACACACTGTGATATATTTATTTTAAAAACTTAAGTTAAAATAATTTTGTTATTTAAAATTATTTCTGTTTAGGTCTATTTATAAAGAAGATATTACATTCGTAATATTTATTTTAGTTTAATAAGGTAATATTTTTCAGTAAATAGATTTAGACATTTTACAATTTAAAAGTAAAATAATTTTGTTTTAGATTTCTAAAATCATGCCACATATTTTCTGTTAAAAATAAATGAGGGTTGGTAAGAAAACAATAGTTTAATTAATATGTTCTAGTGGCTTATCTAAAAATACAGCAGATGTCCACTTAAGGGAAATTTTAATTAGCAAAAGTTTTTTTAATGAAATCAAAGTTTTAATCCGAATGTCTACAGGGTAGTTAACAATAGAAGATTAATTAAAATTTTGTTGAATTCCTTTGGACGTTCGGATGGGTTTGATTGCAGCTTTGATAAGATAGCAAATTTTTGGTATATTTGAAATGCTCCAGGGCAGTTTTTATTGTACAGCTCTGATATATATAGAGGGGTTTTCTTTTGTTTGATCATTCTTATTCTATTGTGCTTACAGTTTGCTTTTGAGAGAACAAGTGAAGGTGGTAGGCAATTAGCCTGCAAGTTTTTGTTATTGATGTCAAGATTTTGTCTTCCAGTAAACTAAAAGTATTGCTATTAAAGTGTTCTCTGAAAAGTTTAATTTGCCAAAAGTTTAAGAATCTCAGAGAACTGCACATCCAGCCTTTAATGGAAATCCTAAAATGACCGAGTAGAGCCAGCAAGAAGACTATTTTCCTTTCGGAAAGCCGGCTACTGCACATTATGCCATCTGATGCCTTCACTTAAGAAGCCCTGAAAACTTCCACTGCTGCTAAAAATGTGAACTGTGAACTGAAATTTGCTGCCAAATTCTTATGAGTGCTGCTATCATCAAACTGGAAAAGTCTCCACCTGAAATTGCCTTCAAATGCCTACATCTGACAAGGTAACCCAAATTAACCCAAGAGCTCTTGTATTATCGTATTCCTTCTAAAAGCTATAGCTAATTTCATTTGTTTCTTTTTGTTTTATCTTATAATTCTGTTCTTGTTTTTTTAAATTCTGTAACTTAATTAGTGTATTCTATCTCTATACTTGGGTTAATATTTTGTCTTTTAATCTGTTTTTTTTTTTTATTATGATGGTGTGCCAGCATAGCCATTGACTGAGTGAATTACTCCTTTTTTTTTATTTAAATCAATATGCCGCCATTAACGCATTTTAAATTATAAATTTTGTCCTATTTTATTATCTCATTAAATCACTTGTTCGAGGGCTATCTTACTATTATTTAACTATTTAATAATTTTGCAGTTAAAACTCCATGTGTTGATTGGTTTTAACATAATATGAGAATATGTGCGAGGTTAATGAGTAAATATTTAACAAATGCATGATTGCATAATTAATTTATATTTTCTTTTAAAACCCTGCAATCATGCATTTTTCCATCTTAAATATGTTTTATTGTTTTGCTTAATTTCCAAGCTTATAATTTTGAAGTCGAGAATGTGCAGAATTTCTTAAAATAAATAATTGGGGGTATTGATTAGATGCTTTATCAAACTAGATGAATCCTTTTTAAAATATTTTATGTACTTTATTCGAGTGTTGCTAGTAGGTGTATCAGGTGTTGAGACCGCTTTCCTCCTCCAAAGGTCTATAAATGGCTAAGACTATTTCCCCTTCACTTTCTGTGGTTCCCAGTTAGAGTGTGTACTCAAATTGTCACACCTGGGAATTCTACACCATTGTCACACAGTCACTAAGTGTTTGGATGAGTCCAGCCTTGGACTGCCACATGACACCACTTCCTATGGATTTAGGGCAAGATGCCTTCCCATGTTTCATTTTATTTATTTATTATTGAGTTATTTATTTTGCAAAGCTCCATGGTTTCAACATACAACACCTTCCATCCTTTACAGAAATTTCTCACTAGCACCACCGACCTCCCAATATAATTTAATTATTTCTATTAACATCCCCACCTTATAACTTAACGAGCATTAGTCTGTTCTATTCTCGAATTCAAGAAATGTTATATTAAAACTTTAGTGTCACCAAACTTTTTATTCAATTATTTCTGATATTTACTTAAAGCATCTTGCATATCTTCGCAAACTTTCTTAGGCACATTATCATAATGTTATTGTATTAGCCCAAGATTGTCATCATAATCATCATCAACCATTATCAATCCACTGCAGGATGAAGGTCTTTCCAAGTTCAATCCATCTTTTCCAATCTTTAGCTTTTCTTCTCCACATCACCCCTGCACACTTTCTTATTTCATCCATCCATCTCACATGTGGTCTCTTTTTGGGTCTTTTACAATCTCTTGGAATCCAGTTTAAAATTTTAATTGTCCATATATTATCATTTCTTCTAGAAATATGTCCAGCCCAACTCCAATTGTCTTTTAATTTTTTTCAAGGAGATCAATAACACCTGTTTGTTCTCTTACCCATACATTGCATTTTCAATCTCTTCTTGTTACTTCCAACATGCATCTCACCATACTTCTTTGAGAGATTTGAAGTCTCTGTATTGCACTTCTATTAAGTGTCCAAGTCTCAGATCCATAAGTAAGAACTGGAAAAACACATTTATTAAAAACCTTCCTTTTCAAACACATAGGCATATTTCCTTTTAGTATCAAGTTATTTCTACCAAAAGCATTCCAACCAAGTTTAATTCTATGATTAATTTCATCCATTATGTTTCCATTTGTATTAATAATCTGACCAAGGTACTTATAACTGTTAACTTCTTCTAATTCATCATAATCAATCTTTATTTTCATATTTTGAGAAAATCTATTAAACATTACTTTAGTCTTTTTAACACTTATCTTTAGTCCTACTTTCATCTAATAACTCCTGCAACATTTCCTGTAACCCTAAAGTATTATTTGCAAAAACAACTACGTCATCTGCAAAATCTAAATGACTTAAATAATCTCAATTTTCTTTCACTCCTTTAGCTTCCCATTTTAATCCACAAAATATTTCTTGCAGCACTGCTGTAAAAAGTTTTGGAGATATGGAGTCACCCTGTCTTACACCCTTCTCAATGTTGACTTTCCTACTATCATTATGCAATCTAATTGTTGATGTTGCATTTTTATAAATATTCTTTAAAATATGACAATATCCTGGATCTACACCTTGATGATCCAATGCTTTAATAACTGAAGAAATGTTTATAGAATCAAATGCCTTTTTATAATCTACAAATCCTAAGCATAATTGCAATTCATATTCATTTGTCCTTTCTATAACTTCTCTCAATACCTGGATATGATCTACTGTACTAAAACCACTTTTAAATCCAGCTTTTTCTCTTGGTTGGTGGAAGTCCAGTGATCTCTGTAGACGAGTTGTAATTATGTTAGTAAAAAAATTGTAGAAAACTGATAAAAGACTGATAGGTCTGTAATTTCTAATATCTTCTTTATCATTTTTTAAATATTAATATTAATACTGCATTCTTCTAATCATCTGGTACATCTTTATCATTTAGACATTTGGAATATAACTTTGCTAAAAAAAATTCTATTTCTTCACCTGCTTCTTTTAATATATCAATTATAATTCCATCATTACCTGGAGCCTTCCCTTTCTTCATAAATTTAATTGCATGTCTCACTTCTTCATTCAAAATTCTGGGCAATTCAGCCCGAGGTATAGAGAATTAATTAACAGCCCTAATGTAAATTTTGATTGACATTTGTTTTAAAACACATTTTTACTTAGTAAACATCGCTGTTTTACAGATGCAGACAGTGCGCGTATATAACTGATAGCTTTATAAATCTTTGTAATTTTACTAAATTTTGATTCTTTATTTACTTTAATGATCCACATCACTGTCTCGGTCTATATCTTTTATACATCTATTTTGTGCCATCCATAGATGTTTAGTTAGCAAACCCCAGGGTTATATTGTAGTATAGAGTCTCTTTGTTTCTCCCTGATCACCGGCACCGATGAAAAGGTTATATTATTAGTAGCATCAGATGCGTTTATCATGTAGGTGGCGCTGTGGAGCTGAGACTTTCGATTTGAACTTAGGATTTCCAGAAAGCAGCCCTTCCTAGTGGTAAGTTTGGTGTCTGGGTTTAAATTCTGCAGTGTTAGTGAGATAGATGAATCTGACTGTTACAATATATATATATATATAATCATTAAAACCAGTTAACACTTAGAAAATCCCAATGTCAATAACAATCAACAATATCTCAAACTGTTGCCAAGGCAAGCTTCTTTTAACAATAAAGGTGATATATATATATATATATATATAATTAAGAGTATGCTAATAAGCCCTAAACAAACTTTTTTATGATAAATGCTACTACATGAGAAGGCATTTAAATCATCTTTATTTATGATTGTCCCCATTCCCAGACCAGTTTCAAGCTATGGATCTCTTCAGTGAGAAGCTAGAACACCAGATTCAAAAAACCAACTCAATCTAAGCCTTTATCTAATAGTTAACTGTCAAGAAGATCTGAAACTTTTTTATTAGCACACTCATAATTTTTCATTATAACGGTCCAAAAGAAAGAGTCTTAACATATCTGCACTACAAGAACGCCATATAGGCATTTGAACCTAGAAAATTTATAATAGTAGGCAGATATGTAAGTTAAGAAAAAAATTTGTATATATATTTTATTCCGACCATTAGCCCAATGTCACTAGCTCAGTGGAACAGCAGAGATTTATATTTTATAAATTCTTATCTAAAAATATTTCAATATTAATATAAAAAAATAAGCCACTGCCAGTAATTAACCCAGAAACATTTATTTACTCATATATATATAAAATTTAGCATTATTAATTTAGTATGTTTACTTTAGCATTTAACTACATTTTTAACTTTTATTTTGAAGTTTGCACAGATGAATTTAATAGTTTATTTAAGTGTCGAGTATGAATAAATTACATAGATTGCATTTGAAAATAAAAATATTTTATCCCTGATTTAACCTTAGACCAAAAGTTTGCAGCCAAACCAACGTCAATCCATCTGATATATCGATGTATTCAATGCAGTATGAATACAACAGCACAAATACCACACCATCAGGAATGCACATCTGAACAGTGTGGTCAAGAAGACATTGTTTCTTGTCCAGTACAGGAATGTCACATCTGCCTGGCAAGAAGAATAAAAAAAAAAAACTCTATAGAAAGGGATTGCGGTCCTTTTGCTGACTTACGATCCCATTCCATAGGCAAACAGGGGGTGTGCGGCATAATATGCAATCCTGCACATAGTGAACCTCATACTACATCTACTAATTATACCAATATATCCAATCCACTGGCCCAATTTAACTATGAAACAAATAACCTAAGATTACCCTCCCTTAAACTAACATAACTTTGCGAATCTATGCAGCCATTCAGGCGCAACTTAAGTTTAGTTTAACGAAAAACAAAAATCATAAAACTTAAAAGAACAAAAAAAAATAAATAAATGGAAATGATTTTAAATAAAAAAAATACATCAAATAACATTATTAATATTAATTTACATTGGTCAGATAGAATTCTATTTGTATTATTTACTGAAAGGTTTAGAATTTAGAGTTCTTATTGTTTTCAAATTAATATTCATTAGAGTTCATAAAGTTCTTACAGTTTTGGAAATGTTCATTAGTTACATAGTTCTTACTGTTTTAGAAAAAAAATCATTCTTTGCAGTTGCTTGCCGTCTGGAATCCAGCTTTAAATCCCCCGATGATCCTGTGATCCTCAATATAGGAAAAGCGATGTTTCTTTTTTTTCTTTTTATAACAACTGAAGGAATTGAAAGTGCATCTTTCAATACACCTCCAATTCTCTGACTTAACACATCTCCATCTTCTCTTAAATTTTCTTCACTCACTAAAAATTTATTTCCAAACTTTTTCTTTTATATGTAAAATTTTGGATCCAATGGGCATTATGTCATCGATGGTGATGGTCTTTTCGTTGAGGTCTGATTCCCCGATGGATTTCTTTCATTGACCATTCTGTTCTTATTGTTTTTCCTCTCCTGTCTGATCTTTGCTTTGCATTTTGAAATGCCCAAGGGCTAGTTTACTTTTACTAATTACAATTAATCATTTCCATTTTATACAATAGAATTAATTAAATTATTTTGCAAACTTAAAGGTATATTTTTATCTCTAAATCTTTTTAAGTTTTTGCTTTGAAAATACTTTTTCTCTTTTTAATAAAGTTTTATTTTAATAATTTTTTTCATCTGTGTGATTTTATATATATACGAGTTTAAGATAGAATTAATTTTCAATTTTTATGTCTTAAAAAAAAAAAGAAGTTTTTAAATGCCAACTTTTCAATGTCTCAATTTTTAAAAAAAATAATGTAACGGTGTATGTGCCTGTTACAATATATATATATATATCATGTGACATCTGACTTCCTATATTATTATTATTATTTTGCTGTTGAGGGCTTTGGTTAAATTAAATGGCTAAGCCTATTAATATATGAAATATCTGAATTAAGTTCAGGCCCATATGATTTTTTTTAAGTTGGAGAACTAACTTTAAAGACATGTAGTTGTCTAAAAGTTTCAGATCTTCTTCTTGACAGTAAACTATTAAATAAATACTTAGCTTGAGTTTTTTTTTTTGAATCTGGTGTCCTAGCTACTCACTGAAGAGGGCCATAGCTTGAAAACAGTCTGGGGATGGAGACAATCCTAGGTAAAGATGATTTGAATGCCTTACCTTGTAGTAGCATTTACTATAAAATAATAATAATAATAATAATAATAATAATAATAATAATAATAATAATAATAATAATAATAATAATAATAATAATAATAATAATAATAACAACAACAACAACAAAGCTTGTTTAGAGCTTATTAGCGCTCTTAGTTTTATATTTGTAAATGCTAGCTATATATTTAAGTCATGTGACATCTGACTTTCTATGTATAGTTGTAGTATATGATATTTTTATTATTATAAATTAAGAAATGCATAAAGGAATACATTTATTTTTAAAGTGTCGGCAGTAAATGCTGTAATGTCAAAAAATCTAGTATTTGTTTTAATATTCTTACACACAGACAACAAATTATCGAAATATTTATTGATTTCTAATAATGGTTGTAATTTTAGCTGAAAAAGAGGAAAATAAAATTATTTTAAAAAATACAAAGAGAGAGAGAGAGAAGTTGTGTTATTGTACTAAATTGAGCAATAAAAAGTAGCAAGAATAATGAATTGTATATCCATTTAGTAACTAATATTTGGTTAATGAAATATTTTAAACAGATTATATTACAATTTGTTGTGTTTATATGTGATTGATAAACATGAACTCATACAAGTATGGTTAAATATTTTATCAAACCAACTTATAAACTAATATATATATATATATATGCGTTGTTTGCACAGATAATGAAGCTAGAACGTATATATTTGAAAGTGAAATTTTAATTTACTAAAATATATATAAAAAAAAACAACTTTTATAGAAATTGTATTTACGTACATTTACAATAACAACTGATATACTATTCACCTAATACCATTGGCATGGTATAATGCTTAGTTTCCAGGAAAATATTGGAATAAAGGACATCAGGAGCTCTTCTAGATGTATTTAATACTTCCAATTGCATCATGGAAGCTTGCACCAAGTCAAACAGGTGTGGTGACACTTCCAACTGTGCCATGACAGTTCGCCTTATCTCAGGTTTAGTATCTAAAAACTTATTAAAACAGGCAAAACTCTCCATATAGTAGTGCCACTCAGTGCAACCCAGAGTAATCAATGGATGCCAGAAGGCTTGTGCATAAAATCCCTATCTAGTATCTACTCATCCAATATTTCCAGACTAGTTTCTGGCTTGTGGCCCTTGTCAGTGATGTGCCTTGGATTTGAGAGCACTGTTATGAGCAAGCATAAGAAATGGTGATCATGTGATATCTAGAAACTTCCAGTTCAATGTGAACTTGCATCACTGCTTTACAATTTTGAGAACAATGTGCATATTATTGGTTATTCTCTCCCCTTTATCTTTAAATAGACAGCTGATTTGGAGCTAGATCTCCTTCCTTAATGGGGCTAATTGGATTCACTGAGTATCTTTTTCAATTGACCTATATTTTATTTATACATATTATTCATTGATTTAAAGTGATGAATGTTGAATTCAATCAAGATAAGATTCTGAGCAAGTCCATAACTTGAATGTAAATTGAGCCATAACACAATTAAAATAAAAAAATTTCTAATTTATTATATGCTTCATCTATTTGAACTGCATTAGATTTTTTTTAAATGTAAAAATTATGTAACCTAAAATTTTTTAAATACAATGAATATTAATAATTTTGATTGTTATAAAAAGAGAAAGTATTACAACATTTGATCCTTACTTACATTGAATAAAAGATATTTATTTCAGATTTACAAATAGATGTATTTTTCAAGGTTTTTCAAGGTTTATTTGCCATTAATCTTTATTAATATTTGTTAAATTAAAAGATAAGAAACTAAAAACTTACTTTTAATCTTTAATGATATCTTTTATAATTACTAAATAGACTTCTGAAACTATATATATATATATATAAAATTTTTAAGAAACTGATAATTACTCAATTAAAGAGAATTGATAAGAACTGGATATACAGCATTGATAGGTAGTCTTTCATTAACTGTTTTTTAAAATTAAGTACGAGCTCAAGTCTTTTCTTAAAGGTAAACGTCTTTATAATTTCATAGTGTAAATATTTCATATATCTAAATTATCATACTATGATTTTTAAATAATATATTTATAAATAATTTATAATAAATGCTTTTCTGTACTGTGCATTCAAATGTTAGAAAATAATAATATTCTTTAACTACAATTGGAATTTTTATATTTAACTTGAAATAAAAGTGTAGGTTGTCAAGAAATAAATTAATTCAATAAATTTCGGGACATCCCATGTTTTTATTTCAAATTAAATATAAAAACCCAAATTGTGGTTGAAGAAAATTATTTTTGGACTTTTTAGTGTGCACTAAATAAAACAATTTATTATAAAATATTTTTAATATGTATTGCTTTTAATTTTTTAGCATTCACATTTTTTGTATATAAACATTAAGTTATTAGTATTTAGATATTTTTTGTAATTATTCCAATTCAAAATTTAAAATGATGATTATAAATTATAGTATTTTTAATATTTAAAAGGAAAATTAGGCCCATTAAAGTTCATTTACAATATTATTTTGTTTATGAAGAAGCATTTTTAAAAAAGACAACTTTTATAATTGAGAGAAAATAAAAATTTATCATTTTTTTTAAAAAAAACGGGACTTTTACAATCAAGAGAAGTCACTATTTAATTTGGTCCATCAACATCTCTCTACAGTAAACAAACAAGGGTTCCAACCTAAAATAGTTCAATGTCATTATACCTTGGCATCAAATTCTATGTTCAAAATTTAAAGGAAATCCATTTGATAAAAGTAGATTAAGTTTTGATTACAAAATTTATCTTAAACAAATAAACAAACAAATATTTTCTAACTTGAATAAAAGCAATTAATAATTAAACTCTTTCCAAAAGTAATTTCTCATTTGTGTATATATCATTAAATCCACTCCCTTAGGATTGAAAGAATGACATATAGTTCCCTATTATTTTGGGCTGGTACTGCATTTATATAATTAATAAATAAATACAACTAGATATGATAAGTTTGAAGTCAGTTGAGTGAGTTTAGGACAATATTACATTAATTTAAAAAATTCCTTTAAATTAGACTTAATATTTGTGTCTTACTGCCTTATGAATTTATTTATTATATTGTGTTGTTTGGAAGAATGTATGATTTTCAAATAGAATTGCCAAAAAATAGGGGTGGGTGTAAGTAAGATTGTTTTCCTATGTGTCTACCAAGGTCTGGATATAAGATTGATAGAAAAATATATAACAAAATACTTATATTGTCATCATTTCGTCTAATTTTCTTACTTGATTTGCTGAACCCCTATGAAATGGCTTGGCAATCATGGCATAATTAGATTTGAAATCTGTTTTATATTATATTAAAATTTTTATCTGTAGAATCTAAAACAGTTACTTGAGTATATTGCATAATATCTTTTGTCTGGAAATAGAGCATTGGAGATTAAATGTCTTCACATTTAATTTTGGCCCAACAAACATCCAGGTGGATAGTTTGAGCATGGCGAGAAAAACATTTACTTGGAGATATTTTTAAAGATATTGATGAAACATTTTTTAGTATGAATTAAATAATATTAAAAAAAATCTGTACAATTTTTTTGGTTGGTCCATTAAACTTAAGAATGGAATAGTTGTGTTCACACCAACAATGTTGTATGCTCTGTAATACTTTTGAAATGTTCAGAGTGGATATACATTACCATTTTCTAACACTGTAGGTCTTGTATCTTATCACTCAAGGCTGTTCTTGGATCTTATCACTCTAGGCCATTCTTCACTCAAAGCTAGCCACCTAATGCCACACACTTGCAAGCATTTACATCCAAGTTAGCCAGAATTAATACTCAGATAACAGTATTGATTGTAGGGATTCAGATTCTGATTAATTATTGGTCAATCTAAATTTGATTAAATATTCATTATCAATTAATATTGTTGCTTTTACATTGATCTTAACCATGATATTGTAAATATGTTGATCATGCATGGGAATATAGAGATTTATTATGATATCTTTTGCATTTTATGTTTATCTATTGCAGTCTACTTAGGTTTAAGAATTCGAGCCTGACAGTAGGTACTGCAGAAAATTTTCCACTATCACCATGACTACATTTCCCTGATTTATTGAGTTTTATCAATACTTTCTAAGATCTCTATGAAAAAAAAAAATCGAATATTGGTTCTTTTGAAGTTATAGCTTGTATTTCCTCTAATAACTTTTCTGAATAGTTAGTTATTTAAGTTTTGTGAAAAGTTTTGAAAATATGTTTGCAGTCACTAAATCCTTCCTCCGTCTCTTCAGATTTATAGTAATCTTCTCCATATTTATAATCTCGAGACTGGTTGCTTCAGTTATTGTGATTCCAAAATAATAATAAATATACAAAAATTAGAAAGCAATAATAAAAAAGTTCATTATACAATATATACATGCATCTATATATGCGTGTGTTAAACATGTTTTTAACATGTATATATATTTAAATTTAATATTTTCAATGGATTAATATAGATGCAAATTATTTAATAAATGGAAACTCCATTATATAAAAGAAGTTAAAACCACAGCTAAAATATATTAAAGTACAGCAACCAATCAGACTGACGCTGCAGGCTGACAGAGAACAACAGCAACTTATCCAAAGAGGTTTATTTGCATTTATTAATTAAATAATTTACATCTATATTAACCTGTAGAGGTCCCTACTATCGCATTTTATACGCATGTGATTGAGGCTGCAGCCTTAATGAATATTATTTAATTTAAATACATGAATTTCAGATGGGAGAGTCTTAATGTCAATTAGGATGTAAAAAAATATTGCTATAAATTATATCTCAATACTTATAGCTATTATGCCCAGCTACTAGCTTATATATAACTATATCATATCAAAACACTCTTTTACACTCTATAGCAAAATATATATTTATTTAATTAATTACAGTTTCGCCTGTTTCCAGCAGTCTTCGTCAGATCTTATTCTGATTCCAAAATAATAATAATAAGAAAGTGAGAATAAGATCTGACAAAGACTGCTGGAAACAGTCAAAACTGTAATCAATTAAATAAATATATATTTTGCTATAAAGTGTAAAAGAGTGGAGTTTTGATATTATATAAAGTAAGCAAAAATAAAGAAGAAGAAGAAGAAGAAGAAGAGGAGGAAGAGTCTTGAGGATTATATTATATATAACTACATGAGTATTGCTCAAAAGTAGTTATTTCTTGGTCAGTAGTAGCTTAGACAAGTTTGCTATTGTTTTTTATCAGTCTGTAGAACTGATCTTATTGGTTGCTGCATATTAATAGACCTTGGCTGTGATTTTAACTTCATTTATATAAGAGAGTTCCCATTTATTAAATAATTTACATTTATGTGTAACAGATAGAACCTCTGCAATTATTGTAAATAATATAAAAACACTACAATAGAAAATAAAGGTTTTTTTTAAAAAAAAAACAAGTATACTTCTGAGTATTAGTGTCAATCATATATTAATCCATAATTGTCAGTAACTTATTAAATGTAAATTACATTAACACAGCTCTAATGATTAATATCAGCAATTTGTAGTTAAGACACAATTAGGAGATTTAATTTCAAATTGTATCAATC
The DNA here is from genome assembly GCA_028023455.1 of Epiperipatus broadwayi. NCBI lineage: Eukaryota > Metazoa > Onychophora > Udeonychophora > Euonychophora > Peripatidae > Epiperipatus > Epiperipatus broadwayi. The sequence continues at coordinate 636,812 of JAQFVV010000188.1, forward strand.
ATTGCTGTTATTTATAGTCTATTTGAAGATCTTAGACACGGATAATAATTAGATCCTATTTGCTGCTTAATTGTGGGCGTCGTCTTGATAACAGATTGCTGATATTCTATTAATTTTTTTAGTATGAAAGTTGTTGTAATGTAGATTTTATATATGTGTGTGTGTGTGTATTATAAATTGAAATATAAAATGGTTCACTTATATATCTCCAACATTGCTTGGAATCAAATTCACTTATATGATAAGATTATTGAATAGAATTATAAACTAAAAACAATATACTACATTCATTCTCAATAATGTACTTTTTTAGAATTGATTTTGAAGTGTGCAAAAAGAATAATGATCATCCTCATATTTATTTACTGGGAAACTAATCTTGAACTTTTGGCAATTGAACCCATTACTATCACTGCATTAAAAAATAAAAGAAGTACACATTAAAAAGCTATAGTATATGAAATTTCTGAAGTCTTTAACATTTTCTTTCTCTATTTTTTTAATGTTAATTATACCATCTGCTTCAAGATGGTAAATGATTATGTCACAATGGAAAAATATATTGTTATGGAATGGATACTCTCATAACAGAATAAAATGTTTTGTCTATGCTCATCATTTATAATAGTATAAAATCATTTCAGTTTTATTCATTGATAGAACTCGTTTATTTTATGGACTTGTAAAAATTGATTTACATTATAAATAGTTATGTAAATAGATATATTCAGTAAACAACACCTGCTATGTGTGTAATCACTGGATCAAACAAACTTTGCAAACTAGAGAAATATAAATCCACAGTCCTCTAATATCAAATTTTTTTCTTGCAAATATGAATTTAAACAATTTACGTTTACTTTCATATGCATTTTTGTAATATTGAAAGCTCCTTATTATATATAAGTCAAGTGATAATATCCCAAGCTTACCAAAATTACGAATCTCAATCTGTTGTCAAGGCAACCTCTATGAACAAAAGGCATAAGTAGAAAATAGGTTTCAATTTTTTGTTCATAGAGGTAGCAAATTGAAGATTTTAGGCTATTATCATGTGACATATATCTGTGAACCATCTAGATTTATACAAAATCAAGTTGAATTTTTATATATATAATGAAGTAAAGGTTTTTACTGGCAAGAAAAGTATTAGAATTTGGAATAGCTTGTGGAAACAACCATATGGTGTATTAAAATATATAATTATATTGGCAGATCAACAAAATAACATTTTTCTTCAACTAGATAAAGTGTTTTACAACAGTTGTTGGAAGTTGTAAAAATTATTTACAATTATTTTTTTTTTTTACAATTTTCTATATCTTTGAAATAACAATGTGAAAATACTTTGGAAGACAAATGTTATTTTAATGGAATATTAATAATTATATATTTTAATATTTTAAACAGTTGTCCTGAAAGTTATTATGAATTATGATATATACACACAATGTACAGTATTATGTGATGGGTTTATAGTTTGTAATATAGAATATATTTTTATATTTAGTAGTATGTTTGAAATATTAGCCAGGATTATCTTAGTTCCTGTAATAATAGTACAGAATATTTTAAATCCTCTGCCAGATAATACTAAAGATAAATGGAGTGTACAGGAGTCTGTGGTTTCTTTCAAAGCAGTAGAGTCTGCGGTAAGTTTACTTTTAATAAATTCGTAGTTTTATAAAGTTATAAAGTTATTGATTTTTTCAAATCATAACTATAACACATCCACACATGTAACTGAAGAATTGTATGTTCCTCCTGTACCTACTAAATGAGCTTTAAATTATTGAATATTTATTCCAATTTTAGTTAAGATATTAACTTCAGGTAGCTGATCTATAAATAATTAGATAACTATCTAATGTTAGTAAATGGTATTTATTTGATTTTAAATAGTAATAAAACAGTTATGGAAAACTTAAGATATTTCCTCCAGGTAGTTGCTTCTTTGATAACCTGATAATAATCTTAGTCAGTAAATGGGTATTCAGTTGATTTTAGCTTGACTGTGTGCTTTGTGTCACAGGGAGGAAGAAACACAGGAGCATTGATGCACTACTATAGAGGCTTAGAGAAAGTTAGACAACTGATGTTGAACAATTACAGAAATAGTGAAACCACAATAGAAAAAATGCTGGAGTCATACAAGCAAACAAAATACCAACAATATGTGCAGCCACTTTCAGCATATATGCCTTATGGTGCACTAGATGTGCTTTCATCTTAGGAAACAATCCAAGAAGACACCCTAATACATATCAGAACAAGCTAGAAAAACTTAAAGAAAGAAACAAACTTCTTGCACCACCAGACATTTTTGCTGCCACTTGGTCTCTTTTTAAAATAAGAGCAGCTTTATAAAGAATATAAGAACACATAACCTCAGAAAAAATGGAAAGCTAGAACAAACTAACAATAAGAACTGATATATTAAAGCAATATCAGTTACTAAAGACTCAAATGATAAAACAATCAATATATTTTTCTTGTTTTTTAATAATGTATCTCTGTGTATTATGATTAATACAATGTACAGCCTTATATGATGTAACCAACTGTTGCTTAATAAAGTTTGCTTTGAAACCTAATAATGATGATGATAATAATAATAATAATAACTCAATTCAATGTTTATTAACATGTAAACATACAGTACAACAAAGACCAAAAAGCTTACATTTGGTTGCTATTACAGAATTGCTTTTTTAAAACAATTATTTGACAAATAAAAAATGTCAATGTTTTAAAAATATTTATTGTAAAAATCTGGCAATCTAACCAATGTAGATCTTTTCAAACAGTCCAAAAGAAAATGAGGTACATAAAATAGTTCAGTATTTTTACCATTCAGCTTGGGGGTTCTATATTGTATCTTCGTCTCCAACTCAGAAATATCTATTTCCCCTTTCACTATCTTTTGCAATATTAACATGTCACTAACAAGTTTATGATTGAACAATTTATTACTTGAATGTCCTGATTTCTTTTTAAGCAGTATTAATTTTTGAAATTTATGTTCAACACTGAATCATATAAATATGTGAAATTCTCTCCGCATTTCATATAACAGATCCATAATGAAGTACGGGAATCACTAACATTGTTATCCTCAAAATAGGACCTAATACTTTATGTGCTTTTGTTACACTATATGAAACCTGCTCTGTAAATGATCTATTAGTAGAGAAAATTATTCCCAAATCCTTATGATTAATACCTTGAGGAATATGCTTACTATTTAATGCTTAATTATATAAACTTATGTTACAATTTTAAATTTGCTAGCATTTATAATCATACCATTTTTAATACACCATCTATGTAAACATTCTAACATATTTTGCTATTCCAAATGATCCAATGAACTATAAATTGTTTTAAATATTTTTATATCATCAGCATAGCAAAGAATATTCTTACTATTTATAAAACAATGCAAATCTGAAGTAATTATTGGAAATAAATAAGGACTTAATACACTACCTTGTGGCACTCCACAAATAGGATAAATATAATTTGTCCATTCACTATTAAAGAAAATATAATAAGGTTTATTCAAAAAATAAGATTTAAAAAGTTCAATCAAATGTTTAGATAATCCATATGCAGCTAACTTTAATAACAAATCACCATGATTCACCTATCAAAGGCTTTATTTAAATCTACATATATAACATTTAATTGTTTTTGCTGATCCAAATTTTGTATTATTATATCATTTATTCAATAAACATCACATGACCACCACTTATGCTTGTGTATAACTGTTTTAAAGCAGGCAAAACTCACTATACATATTGCCACACACAACAAGCTAAAGTAATCAATGGATGCCAGAAACTAGTTTGGGGATATTGGATGAGTAGGCACTAGATGGGGATTTTATACACAAGCCTTCTGGAATCCATTGATTACTCTAGGTTGCTGTGTGTGGCAATACGTATAGTGAGTTTTGCCTGTTTTTATATCATTTATTGTAATTAAATTTGTATTTATTGATTTTCCTGGTATAAATCCATGCTGGTAATTAGGAAGCCATTTGGAAAGATTATTAGATCAATGCTTAAGAAGACATTTATCAAATATTTTGGCTGTAATACAAATAATAATAATAATAATAATAATAATAATAATAATAATAATAATAATAATAATAATAATAATAATAATAATAATAATAATAATAATAATAATAATAATAATAATAATAATAATAATAATAATAATAATAATAATAATAATAATAATAATAATAATAATAATAATAATAATAATTTTCCATAATATAATCGTTTTCATGCTTCAAAACTGTGATATATATAACTGTTATAGATAAAGACAGCAATGGCAGATTACTGAACTGTTGTTTTTCTAGCAAAATGTAAGTAATATGATCGTTCATAACCAAAAGTAAATCCTAACACCATAAGTAAGCAAGGCATCATGTCAAGAAGAGAATGATATAAATTGTGCCAAAACAAACTGCGATAAAATGGAAACTGCAACTAACGCAAAAACTTACGCGAACATAATAAAAATAAACCAGCAGACACACAGCATCGAAAGAAGTCCAGCATTACTACAGACAGCAGGATTTAGGAAGGTAAATCAAGCCATCATAAATAATTAAAACCTAATAGACAACAATAATGAAGAACCCTCACCTATGATATGGAATCAAGATGAACTGCAAGAAATAAACATTAGTTTCAACAGCACCATCCCTAAAAAACTATTCTCCACTTTCCAAAAAATTTTTTCACTGAGATCACTGGTGCTAGCAGTCACTGATAGGAATTTAACACTTTATAAATTCACAGAGAGCTTCTTTATGAAGAACTGACAGCAACAACATTGTGGGATACAGTCTCTAGTAATGGAGAGCATTCAAACTCACGATATGTTGCAATTCAGTTTTTCGATGAACATCAGCATGCAAGATTTCAAACACAAGTGAGAACTTTAGGAAGTTTTACGCTAATAATAGTGGATCAAAGCTTGGAAAACTATTGTAATGGAATAATTAAAAACACTTATTTCAGATATACCATACAGGATTTTCAAAAATTAATTCAGTCATTTGGTAAAGCTATTTATATAAAACAAATTTATTTATCCAACATCTCCATCCCAGTTTTCAGCAACAATTTTCACTTCAAAATAAACCTGAATGACAGTGTAAACCTGGAAGATATCCCCACACAAATAGTTGACCAAAATGCAATACTGACCATTCACATAAAAGGATTAAGGCCGAGATGCTTTGCATGCAGTAAAAACGGACACTTAGCAACTGATTGCAACACTAAAAAGAACCTGAAAAACCAATCGAGCACTAAAGATCAACCAAGAGAAGCTCACCAACAGGAGTCAAAAAATACAAAACAGTTAACAAAAACAACTAATAAACAAAAAAGAATTAATAAAAAAACTATAGCTCAGCAGCAATGGAATAATAAAAAAACTACACACACATTGCCAACACCTGAAATTCTGGACCTATCAACAAAAACAAACAATAGATTTCAAACCCCCACTGATTAAAAAACAGGAAATCAACAGCCTCAACAGGCTGCAATGGAAAAAACAGTGCACAATGTAACTCAGCCTACCAAAGATATTGATGAAAAAGAAATAATAAAAGATCAAATAAACCTACACAGTAATAGTGATCAAGAATATATATATATATTGTGCCCTTATCTGTAGGTCATAATAAGGTAGAAAGGTCAATTACTAAAAAATTTTAAATTTTAAGTTATATTTGTATGATATATAAATAATAGTAGGATAATTAGATTTTATAGTACAATTTAAAGCTGAAAATACCTGGTATATAAAAATGTAATAGATTATTTTAAGAGAAAACAGTTAAATAAAGCTTAATTATATTCTTGCTTATGGTTGTGAAAGCTGGCCATATAAAATAATACAGCTATAAATAGTTAAAAGTATATTAATAATTTGAATATAATATTTTTAAAACTAATAAATTAAATAAATACTATATGCAATGTATAATTGTATTTAATAGTCAAAATTAATAGAGTATATTTTATTATAAACTTTGGGATGGTGAGAATTATATTTGGTTCTACAAGTTTTAATTATTTTCCAAAATTTTTATAAAATATATCAGTTTTGGTAATTTAGACCGAGACGTAAATAAAAAATTATCTGATAAAATTAGTAAACACGTGACTGTATATTATATACCTTCACACACACGCTTGTTAGAATAATAATAAAGTTTGTGAATTTGAAACTAAGTATAATTGCCATCGATCCTTAAAGTACAAGTTAAAATATTAAATATTGTTTTAATAATTATTTTAAAAGCTTAAATGATTTCGATAAAAGTATAATGGAATTTAAAAATACTAGTCTAAATAATATTTAAGACATGACGTCATCAATTCCTTATTTTAAAAGTCTAATCTGTTATAAAACTAAATGTGTAAATTTGTTCGCGCTAAAAAGTCATTAACCAATCAAAGGGGGTAAATTAGCAGACAAAATATAAGAATTATACGAAGCGGGAGAAGGAATGTGTAAGTGAAAGAGAAAGTAACATATTTTGTAGCTGATAACACCGTAGCTGGAAAAGTGATATAAATTTAAAATTTCGTATTTATTTTAAAAGTTATTCTGTAACATATAATATATTTTGACTGCCTCTACATGGATTGCTAATTTTAAAAGTTATCTTACCAGGGAATTTTATTCAAGTTTAACCAAAAGCCTACAGTAAAGATGGAAGTACAAGGAAAAATACCTAAAAATATTGCTAAGGAAAAAATAATTGGAAATTGCCTTAATACAGTTTTATTTATGCTCAACCAGAAACTGATTATTGTCACTCAAAGAAATATAATTGAGACGCTATATGAGAACTTAAAAGAGAAGTTACTTGCCGTCAGGAAAAAATTATGACGCACCAATTTTATAAGGCTACTTTGAAGTTATTTTATTCTTCTCTATGGAAAAATTTAATATGCGTTTTTATTACAAAGAAAAATTATGTAAATGTATAATGAAGAAAGAGTGTTCATCTTTTAAAAAGAAACATTATAAAAATATGGTACCTGAATTTTAAATAAAGAAGAAAAAAGTTATAGAATAATATGAAAGTGCTATTATACGATTTATGGAAAAGAACAGAAAACTTTCTCTGAGAGGAATTAATTAAATATTATAAAGTATTCATTGGAGGAAAGGATTGATTTAAAAAATATAAACTTAAATTACTTAATGAAAATGGATCCAGGAAAAACAGAAAAATTTTATTAAATATTTAAATAAAGTACCTAGAAGATGCATCGGAAAAGTCGCGCGGGAAAATGCTAGCAGACAATATTAGAAGAGAATATGGAGACGTTTTTTCTTTACAGGATTAATTGATATCAAGAATTAATAATAGTATTAATTATTTTAAAACCAAGGATTGTTGTCTATGAAGATTTATCAAACAGAGTAATAATTGTTTTGCCTTAAAATAGAACATTAAGTGACTGAAGAAGAAATAATATATATTTTTTTAGCTTTAATATGAACGGTTCAAGAAAGTTTGATGAAGAAGTATCGTAAATATAATTTAAATATTTTTTACTAATTTATTTTAAATATAAAATGCTATGTGAGATTAGGGAAAACATATAAACATAAATTTTAGTAATATTAAAAAATTAAATATAATAGCTTAATAGAATGATAGAAATATTGTTAAAAATAAAGTGTATGTATGGAAGTCTAATATCTACAAGAATTAATGGGATGGTGAAGCCTACAGAACAAGATCGAGAAGATAAAGATCGTTTGGTAATTTTGATATTTATTTATAATGCATAATGTATTTTTTTAGATCGTCTATTGATTAGGAATGATGTGTGAAAGTTTAAATTCTATGTTCACATTTTATACAACATTTTTGACATATTATGAGATAGGAGTAATTTTAAATATGCATGCAATAAGTTATTTAAAGTATAATTAATAATATAATATAACAGAACAATTGTGTGATTCTTTTGAACTTTCATGTAATAAAGTATTCAGATATTTTAAAATAGTTTGTATAAGATAAATATTCGAGGAAAGTAGTAAAAGATTTTCTTAAAGAACAGCGGTATAGTTTTGAAATAAAATGAATTTTATTATTGTTAGAAATGCAGATCGGAATTTGTCGACGACGTGCAGCATAGAAAAATCTTGAGAAATAAGATCGAATTGTGACTTGATAGTACTAGTGTAGAGGAAACCAAGATGATGTTTTTGTTAAGAAATAGAAAAATAAAGTATTTGGATCATAGTTAGTTTGTGTGATTTCAGTATAGTTAACTATGCCCTATGACTGAACACATATAGTTTGGACAGTGTTTTTACATATCTTTAAACTTCTTGATGTTATAATAAAGCTGAAAAAATAGCTTTAGCATCACTCCTATAATAGAGGTTGGTGGACAGATAAAGGTCACTCCTCTATAGTGTTTTAATTCACTGTGCCATTATTGTCAAGGTTTATAATGGATAATATTCTAGTTATATTTTGATCCTATGCATCTATCTTCGCTATCCTTGTTTTTGGGAATCTGCATCGTCAGAAAGATATTTTCAAAGAAATAATGAATAAAATAGAATTGAAGATATGTTATCATTTATGTAAGAATAGTTTATTTACTGGAATGTTTAGAATTGTGTAATTTTAAAAGTGAAAGTACAAAATATCATAAAGAGAGAAAGAATCATATAATACAGTTTAAAATTAATTCGGAAAAGAATATAAGATTTTTAAAAAGAAATCTAAACAAAGTTTTTTTATTTTAAAAGTGATAATGAAATTTTAATGTTTTTTAAATAATATTTAGAAAATAAATATTGCATATTTATTAAGAAAATAATTCAATAGTGTGTAATAAACATATACTTGTGCATGGTATGTTAATGATTGTAAGTATATCATCCGAAGTAAGGCTTAAATGAGTATATTATGAGTAACAAACATCGGATAAGGAACAATAAAACTTAATACCGAATGTAAAAGAATGTTTGAATTTGTAGGATTCCATACCACCAATATAAAGCTAGAATTTTATTGTTTTGTATAAAGTTTACTACGAATGTAATTTTATAAAATTAAAAATATGATTTTAATAATAGTAGGGATACAAAGTGTTAATAATAATTATATGAGAAACACATTTTTGTAACAAGATAACCATAATAAGAAATCCAATAATAATAATACTGTATTTTCTTAAGCATTTAAAAGATAAGAATTAACTAGAAAAATAAATAGAAGTTTGATTTTCATTTTATAAACTAGTAAAATACTTTTGTGATAGGAGAATAAGGATATCCAATGTACATAATGTAAAATATTGTTATTTGTTTATGTTATTAATAAACTTTGTTGTAAATTTATTTTAAAGCTTTGTGTCTTCGTTGTTATTTCTCCACATGGATGCATGATATCACAATACACTTATAATTGAAACAGATATATAGTTGTTGCTCAAAAAGGTAAACATAAAAGTATTATAATCATTTGAGAATTTATTGGTATGTTAAAATTTAAAAGATCATAATTATTTCATTTATTGGTCATAAGTCGATTGCCACAATATTAAATTAAAATATATGCTAATGTTGCCACACGTATTCTGTTGTCAGATTATTAAAATACTACCACGTACGTATTTATCTATTTCATTTAGGAAGTAATAAGATTATATTATACTATTGTTGTTATTATTATTATTTATTATTGTTAGTTACTGCGTAGTGAATTATGACATAAAATTCCCTTTTCATAGTTTGCTACCGTAATTTTAAATCAGTTAGAGTACAATTTATGAACCTGAGATTTTATTTTATTTTATTTTATTTAATTGAGCTAGATTCTTATTACAAAGAATATTAAGACATGATTATTATTTTATTCATAGTGAAAAGAGCTTAGAAAGTCATAAGAATACTATAAGTTAGTTATTTAGTATAGTAAAAAGGGGAGATAGTGTTCTTATGCCATTGAGATAGTATCATGTGGATAATATCTCAATGTAGTCTATCTCGTTCCCCGTGTCGTCACTCCATGTCTCATGAAAATAGTAAATATTTGTTAATTCATTTTAAAAATATAACCGTATTTGTATTTTAAAAATTAGAGCTAGTAATCATTTTGATTAATGCTGAATATTTCATTCATTTATTTGTTAAACTGAGCTAGAACCCGGAATAAAACAGTATATATAGAATTTTGGAGAGGACGATCGAGCGGTAGGGAGGGGGAAGGTTAGAATATATATATAACACACCAAACATCCAATATTAAAAATAATACAACAATGGAAATTTTGGAAACTATCACCCCAAATATGCCTCAAATCACCAAAGCTAACATAGAACAAAGGAGAAGGCCAGGCCTCCTGTCAAGAAAAACAGAGGGCCCAAAAAAAATCAAAATAACAGAATCCAACCTTAGCCTTGCTGATCACAACACCAAAACTACAGTGAAAACAGATGAAGACCTGGAAATGAAATATGAAGATGAATAGAAAGAAACACCAGATCAACCCTAACATTTAAATCTTAATCAATAAACAACATACAATGAAAGTAAAAATTGCGGCAATCAACATCAGGGGCTTGAACTCAACCTCAAAAATTAATAAGTTAAAACACTGGATCAAGGATATACAACCACACTTGCAGGTATACTTGAAACAAAAATTTATGCTGCATCACAAACTGACCCGCCAAGCATTTAAATATGGAAGGATTCTGTGCATGCTTTAGAGACTCTTTCTCTCTTTCAGCTGGCACCAGACTCATAATTGCTAGAAATTGCCCATTCACAACTTTCAAAATAATTCACATTGATATGAACTTATTAATTGCAACCTTCAATCAAAAATGCATAACAATAAATGTGTTTTTGTATATATGCCTTTATATGATAAAAAAAATTGATACTATAATTGCAAACATTAATTCAAGGTTAGCTACAACTTCAAACCCAACCGTGTTAATTGGAGATTTTAATTAAAAATATCAGAAATTTATGCAATATTGACTTCATAGAATAAATATACCACTAATGAGCGGCCAAGGTTTTTTGCCAGATGATGCCATCTCTTTTTACAATAGTCGCTTTTCTTCACTTATTGATCTGTGCTTTTATTCCCCAATGCTCCACCACCTAATTGAAATAAAACTAACTCCCTCAACTTTTTCTGATCATTCAGCTCAAATAGTCACAATTGACTGTGCTCAAATTCAAATATTACCTTTTCCACTTACAAGAATAATAAGACTTTTACTCCCAGAAACAACCCCTGAATTTCCATTCTCTGAAACCTACATAATGTTAAACAAAATCAAAGATATGACTTTGAACCCAGTTCAGAAATATCTTGAATTTATGGGAATGCTGTGCTTTAACATCAACCATATAACAAGGAAACAACTTCCACCACCAAGACTTTTGTCTCTGGCAGATAAGTTGCACCAGAGAATAATCATAATTAACCCAATGCACTGCACCCAGCAGTATATATTCATGCTTACCCATGCATACAATAAACATGTGATGAACTCAAAAGCTATCTGAAGATAAAGAAAAGCAATATATGCCTAACCAGGCTGCATACTTCGACAAGAGATTACGTAAATGGGTGCTAGGGAACCAACCAGATATAAAAGTGTCAAGGGCACTATATACAAATAATGGAACATATGCAGGACACAATATGATTTTGCCAATTTTTGAACATTCTAAGCAGAAATTACAAAAAAAACATATAAAATACCACATAATCTGTTTGGCCCACCAGAGACAAAAATCCCATTCGCAAAATATTTATTCATTAACAAAACTGAATACTATTTGAAACGCTTGCAATGGAGGTAGTCCTGGAGTCCCACTGTTTATATTAAAGCACCTAAGTAAATTCACAGCAGAATATTTGTCGCATCAGAAAACTATCTAGCACAACAAAGTCAGCCCATGGAGGCTGTCTATTCAATAGCCATAGTATCCTATAATAAAAAGAAAGCTATTACCCCACCCATTACAGACCTCAGGTCAATATCTATGGGGCTTTTGCCGATTTAAATTATCGAGAAAATCATTAAAGATGAAATTGAACCATATATAATGCCACTTATCTTTGAAGCACAATATACAAAGAAAAACTCTTCAACAACAGAAGCAGCCTTATTCTTCAAAGCAATTCTAGCCACAGCAAAACAGCAGAAAAAATAGAGACCCATTGTCATGCAGCTTGACATAACATAGAAGTTGCTCTTGACTCAGGCAATATATTTTCACTTCTGGAAATGCTAAAAGATACAGAAATTCCTAGAACACACCTATATATAATGGCAAACCTGCTTCTGAACAGAGAGATCCATATAACTTTAAATGGAAGAAACTCACCATTTTTCACACCCAACAAATCTATATCCCAAGGATTCCCTCTTAGTTCATTATATTTTACATCAATCCCCTTATTAAAAGCATACAAAATGCATTTACTGGGATCGAGATACCAGACACAACACAGCACACTACATGCATCACCTATATGGATGATGTTACCATATTCCAAAAAATATTGCAAGAATACTCACAGAAATACAAATTAAGGTTTAATCTGGTCAAAGCCACAGCCTGGTCAATATACACCAGTAAACCATGTACACCAATTTACAAATCAAAAACAAACTCATTCCTTGTGTTCCCATTTCATATGGAAATTACAGAAATGAGATGCCACATCCAAAAAAAATTTAAAGAAGCCACAAAAATTATAAACTTCTTGACCAAGGCATATCTTTCACTACATTCCAAAGTACAGTTAATAACCAGCTCATCACAACCAAAATAGCATACTATGTATACTGGTTATTTCATTCTCGAAGGCGTTTATCTCAAAAATTAAAATCATATATAATAAACTACTTTGGGCAATCCCCACAAAAAACTTAGCCAACCTTTATAAAGAAGGGACTTGGCTTGCACAGCATCAACATTTTTCATCTACAGAAGTTAAGGAACTCAATAGTTACAATACTTGCCAAATATCCAAAATTAACCACTTTCTAGAAGTTACTCCAACAGAGAAACCATGACAGATGATGTGTAACACCTATAAAAAGCCTGGTACAATCATTAATCACATACTTGTTGCTTTTCAAGGGAAGATCAATATCTAGCATTAGGGGTGGCCACGTTTGTACTATATGCATGCATACTGGTGCACCAGATTACTTTCTTAATCAGCAATAATACCAGATGACACCCGGCTACATTTAGCAACAAACTGTTACACATTCGAAATAGAGATAGAATAATAATCAACTCCCACTTATATGCAGCAACATGGATGTTGTTATGGCAACCATCAATGTTGTGAATGCTGCAAAGAAAACTATCATACAACTAACATTCAAAAAGGCAAAGACATGTGGGCAAAACTAAATAAGCTCATCAAACTTTAAAACTCTTTGGTTATTTTTCTTTTTTATTCTTTATATTGTTATAGTCTATTAACCACAAAGTGTAACCATTAAATTCCTTAATATATGTTTACCCTAATATTACTCATTGTATGTTAAATTTGAAATTTTCTGGATGTAAACTTGTGTAAACCATCGAGATCAATAAAGCCTTTATTGAAACATAATAATAATTCAATTCTTTATTTATTTAATGTACATATCAACAGCATTTAGCCAATTATAGATTCTACAGTAAGGTAATTATTATATACAAATCTAAATAAGCATTAAAAAAAAAAACCCAAACAAACAAACAAAATAATAACAATAAAATAGAAAAACTATAAAATGCACAAATAAGTAAAAAGGTAATATATCAAATAAAATTAAGGATAATATTTTTTAAGATGATTTTAGTGAATTGTTTAAAATCCAAATTAAAAATATCATCATTATCAAAATCTTTGTTATAAGTTCTAGGTAAACGAAATAAAGGGGAAAATCTTAATACATCAGATTTACAAATTTTCAGTTCAAAAATATTGTGAGTACAAGTGTCATAATTCTGTTTCTTGATACCTAATATAGAAAGCAAATTAGGTGCAGAAATATTCTGGGAAATAAATTTATAAAGAAATGTAAGATCTCTTGTTTTTCGTCTCAGCATTAAGTCAATATAGTGTTCATTATTTAAACTATTTAATTTTAAAAATTTGTCGTCTTCCATTGGTGGTCAAGAGGTCAGCGTGACTGCCTTGCACTTGCAGGCAGTTGCCCAGGTTGTGGGTTCGCATCCTGGCTGATGCTATGATATTTAAAAAAAAAAAAATTGTCAAAAACAATCTAAATTTTTATATCTGTCTTGTTATGAGGATTCTATATAATTGAACCATATTCCAATATGGGAAGAACTAAGAATATAAAAAGTTTAATCTTTGTAAATTTATTAAATGCTTTCCATATCTGTAAATAGCTCCTACAATTTTAAGAGATTTATTCACCATAAAATTAATGTGGTTTGAAAAGACCCATTATTGGAAAAGATTATTTCTAGATCTCTTTGATGATCATTTGTTATAATTTTAGAATCACCATTATAGTAGCAAAAATTTAAGATTTCAGATTTTCTAGAGTAAGAGACAATGGAGCACTTATCCATATTTATATTTATATAATTATATTCACACCAATTCAAGAACTTATCTATATCACTTTGAAGTAAAAAACAGTCATAAATAAAATAAATATGCCTAAAAATTTTGCAATCATCTGCATAACATAGAAGATGTGAAAATTTAATGCATTTTTAGATCATCAATGTATACATTAAATAATAATGGTGCAAGAACACTGCCTTCAGGTACCCCAGTGAAGCAATAATATGGTAATGAAGATTTATTGTTAAATTTCACACAAGACATTCTATTTAAAAAAAAAGAGTCAAACCAATTAATTAATAATTTGGAAAAACCTAACCTACAAAGTTTTTGAAGAAGAATTTTATGATTAACTCTATCAAAAGCCTTGGACATATCAAAATAAATAACATCCAAACTAGATTGATTCTCAATTGTATTTGAAATGTGATCAAAAATTTGTTTCAGTGGACCTATTAGGCAAAAAGCCATACTGCTCTGGTGCCAAAAACTTATAGACATCCAAGATAATTTTATTACATAAACATCTTTCAAATATTCAAGCAAGTGTGTAGAACTGAAATAGGCCTATAGCCACTTACCAAATCTCTAGATCCTTTCTTAAAAATAGATACAACTTTAGCAATTTTAAGGGATGTAGGAAAATTACCATTTGCTAAAGAGCAATTAAAAATATGCAAAAGAGGAGAAGCAATGTATTCAGCACATCCTTTATAAATAAAAGCTAATAATAATAACAACAGTGGTAGTGGTGGTGGTGGTGGAGGAGGAGGAGGAAAAGTAGATTTAATTATATAAAGAATAGAAAAAGGGAGCTATTAAAGTGTAACTGTAAAATTTAAAGGTTTGAATTGGCAGTTAAAATTTGGAAATATAAGTAGAAGATAGTTATAAAAATATGTTAAAAAATATTATAGATTAAAGAAAATTATACATATTGAATGTTAATATAATGAATAATAATGTAAAATATAAAAGTGTGAATATATAATGTTAGAGTTAAATATTTAAAAGATTAAAATAAAAAAATAAATGAAATAAAAATAATATATTGTAACGGGATGGGGGTGATAGGAAATGGAAATGAGAAATGTTTGAACTGGATGATGGAAAATCATCATCAGTCACAGTCCATTTAATGAAATAAAAATATTTAAGGGGAGCATGAGATCCAAAAATCTGTGAGAGATCATTGAGAGATCAGCCAACTACTAAAAGTGTAATTAACCATAATAATTAATCATCGACCAGCATTATCACGTAAAAAAAATAAGTACAAGTAAATACTCAAGAGAAATAACAATCCACATGGGTCTTCTGTAGACCAGGCTAACCATTGAGCCTTTGCCAGCTTGGGCATTATTTAACTATTAACTTGGATGCACCAGCTTAGTGCCCATTACATTAGAATACACAATAATCAGAAATCAAAATAATAATGCTGGGAAATAAAAACATGCTGATCATCATCAATGCTTAGGCCATTTGTAGTGGCCAACTATAAATTTAAATTTTTAATAAGACTAAAGTAAAATAAAAGATAATAGTGCATAGGCTTTAAAGAGTATTCTCTTTTGCACTAACCAGGATAATGATTGATCATCTCTCAATGCCCCAAAGCACTAAATACACATCCATATTCATATATTTATCCCGTGCATGAATCTAACTCAGAGAACATAAGCTATATTACTGTACGTGACCAAGAGATGATGGAAACAATTTTAACAATTAAATAAGTTTATTAATAACAATAAAAAATGGTATTTAAGGTCTGATTTTGAATAATATACAATATTATATACACAATTAAAGTTATTATATTGATTTACAATATTTCTTAATAAGTTTATATAAACGCATACACATATCCATACACAGATGTGCGTTTTATAATATAAAATCAAATATTTCAATTAACTATAAAAAATGATTAAATTGTACATATGTGTTATAATTGACAAGCATTGGTATTTGCAATACAATTGACAGATATATGCACACATACATGCGTGTGATTTCTGAACATATTTAACTTTTACATAAAAATAATACATGATTAAGCTTTTAAATTATGTTTTAAATAATACAAATACTTATGCCAGGTTTACTACAACACGCAGATAGAATTGCACAAATTATTAACATAACAAAGTTAATTTTGTCAAAACAATAAAAAAAAACTTAATTTTATAATTACAAATTTCATTTTGAATATATATAACATTTACCTACTTGTTATGACAATAAAAGTTATTTTCACAATTATTCTTTGTTGAAAATATATAAATTGCTTTTCTTATTTTATAGTAAGTGCGCCTATTTATCAATTAGTTTCATAAAAGAAATAAATACTATCAACTTTTCTTTTTTTTTTAAAACATAAAGTTAATTTTTTTTGACAGGACACTTTTGATTATTGATTAACTAATTATCAATGCTTTTAAATTTAAATTATAGAATCATCGATTCTTTACTTTTTAAAAAAAATCCAGGCAGAACTATTTGCTTGTTTGCTTCACTTTTAAAATATCTCTCTTGATTAAAAATTGCTGATGAAGTAGGCAAGGTGAGATAGGAAAAATGAATATGTGAACCGCAGCTCCCCATGCCATGATAAGTAGACAGTCAAGTTTGGACTACCAGAACACAAAACTCCATGACATCAAGAGAAAATACTTCATTTTTAAGCACTGCCCTTTTTAAGTACCTAGACAGATCATCCACAAAGAGTAGTATCCAGAAAAAAAACTATCAGACATTAAGCCAGCCCAACTTATCTCTTGTGAGTGTTAGGGGCTATGATGAGGTCTATTCATGAGACCAAGGCCTATACATGAGGCCTACATATATACTGCTGGGCTACTCTGGGAGCTCAACATCTAGGTCTAGACCAGTGGTCTTCAACCACCAGTCCACACAGATGTTTATGGGGGGGGGGTAGAAACAAGTTTTTTATTATACAAACTCCGGTTGTCTTTTGATAGCCAATCACGACGGCTTGTCAGCATTGTTAAAACAATAAAATGTAACGTGACTTTGATCTCTTAAATTTTTTTCTACTCTGTCTTTTAATAATTCTTTTTTTTAAGGGTCATAGCATTGGCCGGGATGCAAACCTGCAACCTGGGCAACTGCCTGCAAGTGCAAGGCAGTCACGCTGACCTCTCGACCACCAATGCAAGACTAATATTTCATTTTTAATGGGTTTTTTTGGCTATATGGCGATTTTTTTTGACTTTAACTTTTATTTTTGAAATCAATTTTTATCACCTTTTTTAAAAAATAAAAGCAAAAAATAAGTTCTGTCTCTAACTTTTACAAAGTATCTCTCAATACACCCCCAGCACTCCAAAATAAAGTAAGATCAAAACTTTTGACTTTTTCAAGTTTCAGGTTTTTTTTTGTTTAAAAATACGGCCACTTTTTTTTAAGCCTATAAGGCAATATCTTTTTTCCTTTATTTGTATACCACTGATATACTAAAACTTTTATTTTTAAAACCAATTTTTATTACCTTTTTTAAAAAAATAAAAAGCAAAAATAACTTTTGTCTCAGTGAAGACAAAGAAGTATTTCTCAACCCACTCCCCCAAAAAAAATTAAAAAAGATCTCCTTTGACTTTAACTTTTAGTTTCGAAATCAATTTTTATTACCTTTTTTAAAAAATAAAACCCAAAAAATAAGTTCCATCTCTAACTTTTACAAAGTATTTCTCAATTACACCCCCACCACCCCAAAATAAAGTAAGATCAAAACTTTTGACTTTTTCAAGTTTCATTTTCTTTTTTTTTTTGTTGTTGTTTAAAAATATGCCCACTTTTTTTTAGCCTATAAGGCAATATTTTTTTTGGCTTTATTTGTATGCCACTAAAATACTAAAACTTTTATTTTTAAAACCAATTTTACTTTTTTTAAAAATAAAAACAAACAAAAAATAACTTTGGAAAATAACATTGGTCTCTATCTTTTGTCTCAGTGATGACAAAGTATTTCTCAACCCACTCCCTCCCCCAAAATAAGATCAAAACTTTTGACTTTTTCAACATTCATGTGAATAACATTTTATTCTTGCATGTTTTAACAATGAAATAATAAATGTAAAATGCAAGCACATTAATGAGAACGATTGTTATTGTACTGTTTTCTGTAGCAGTATGACTGCGCAACTCGAGAGTGGTCAGCATGTGAAGGTAAGCAACACCATTACAATACACAATAACTAGTATGCTGTTTTGATCAGTTATAACAATTTTGCTTATCTAAGGCTAAGCAGGTTACATCTTTAAAAAAAATTATCTGTAAACTTCTGCCCGTCTGCGAAATCTTATCCTTATTTTTGCTGGTCTGCAGGTGTGAAAAGGTTGATGACCACTGGTCTAGACAGTGCCAAGCCTATACTTTGGAAAATCATGAACACACTGCATCCAGACAGCTCCACTCAACTATGCACCTACCATAAACATAAAAAGTACAAATTCATGCATCATTTTCAAAATGTAATTTTACTAAAGAAATTTATTTAAAATTTTGTTATTATATTTAACTTTACTCACCACAGCTGTATTGTAACGGTCAGAATCGTCTATCTCGCTAACACACTGCATAATTCAAACCCCAGACACTAAACTGAACATTCTAGGAGGGGTTGCCTTCTAGATATACTAAGTTCGAATCTAAAGTCCAAATTTCACAGCGCCACCTGCATGATAACGCATCTGATGCTACAACTAGTATAACCTTTTACCGGTGCCTGGTGGTCAGGGAGAAACAAAAGACTCTATACTAAGATAAGTTTGGGTGGCTAATTAATGTCTATGGATTTATAAAAGAAATGCAGAAAATATATATATATAGACCGAGACAGTGATAGGAATCAAATAAAATAAGAGATAAAATTTAGTTTTAAATAATTTCACACAATTTATTTATATAAATACATATATATAAAATGCCACTGTCTGCTTATATGAGACAGGGACGCGTATTAAATAATTGTTGGCATTTATATTTCAGTAATGACAAAAAGGTTTTAAAACAGAGTGATATATTCTATTCCTCAGGCTAATAGCATTACGATAATGTGCTTGACAAGATAGGAACATGTGCGAGGTGCTTTGAGTAATAGACAAGTTTAAGACAATATGTGAAATTAAATGTTCAAAAATATTTATTGATTCCGAGAATAGTAACGGACTAAAGCTTACTAAGCAAACGTGGGAATGGGATCAAAGCATTTATTTGAGAATAATAATAGATTTATATTGAGAGGTCAGTATTGCTGATAGTGAATTTATAAAGTTGGAGGGTGTGACTCGTTTAAGTCATGGATGCTTTGTAAAATAAATATAAAATGAAATAATATTGAAGATCCGGAATAATTACGGAGGGCATCTCGCCGCTAACCCGTAGGAAAGTATTTTGACGAACAGTCAAAACTTAGAGACTGTGTGACGATTGCGTTTAATTCCTAGGGGTGTCATTTGTGAACACCCTCTGCCTGGAAACTTGCAATAAGTGAAAAGAACGGACTTTGCCGTGTAAAGAATCCTTGGAAAAATAAAACAAAGCGGTCTCAACAAACAATTCATGTACCAGAAATACGAGACTAGTGTATATAAAAACATACTAAATGGGTTTTACTTGGATTAAGAGAAATGCCCAATCAAATTCCCCGAAATTCATTTAAGAGGGTCTGCACATTCTCGACGTCAATGATGAACTTTATAATGAAAGTAGAACACGGTAATTAAAATAGGAAAATGCATGCTTGCGGGTTTGAAAAGTAAGTATAGATTTATATACGCAATCATGCATTTGGGGACACATTTAATCATTGACTTCACACATACTCTTATATTAGATTAAAATCAATAACATGTAGATTTTAAACTATGTGATTATATTACATTAAAGAAAAGAATCGCCCTCGAACGAGTGATTTGCAGGATAATAAAATTGGAAAATTATAAATTTAAAATATGCCTTAATAGCAGCGTCTTACTTTCAATAGAGGGAATAGTTCACTCAGTCAAAGACGATTCTGACACATTATCATAATAAAATAAAAGAAAGCTTTATAAATAGAAAATATTAACCCAAGGATAGAGCAAAATGTTGAGTATATTTAAATACATGAAAGAAATACATAATGAAGTTGTGAAATATAAGAAAACAATGTTAAATAGCTATAGCATGTTAGTTAGTGATCACAAGAGCTCTTGGGTTAATTTGGGTTACCTCTGGAAACGCATTTGCAGGTAGATGTTCGGCAGGTTTTATAATTCAGCAGCAAAATCTGGAATGTTCATATTTTGGCAGCGGCAGCAGCAGTTCCGGGATCCGTGTGATAATTTCTGATGGTATGGAGCAGCGGCTGGCTATTCCGAGGGAACATAGCCATCTTAAATGCCTCTACTCAGACATGTCAAGGTTAGCAAATTATTAGAATTTTAGAACAACTCAGAAACCTTTAGACAACTCAGAATTCTTTAAAAGCTTAGAATAACTCAGAAACCTTTTTACAACTCAGAATTCTTTAGAAACTTAGAAAGGAGAACAAAAGAAAAACATCCTTTTTATAGTAAAATTTAACAATAGACTTGCCCTGGAGCATACAAAATTATTGGACTTATCTGCTGTAATTAAATCTATCCAAATGTCTAAAGGAATTCAACATTAATTAATTTCTTTTGTTAACTTCCCCATCGACATTCGAATTACAAACTAGATTTAATTAAAATTACTGCTACTGATTAAAGAAAACTTAAGTGGACAGCTGCTGTTTTTAGATAAACTCATATAATTAAACTATTGTCCCTCATTTATTTTAACAGAAATATTTGGGATGATTTTTATTAAATAAAACGAAAATTATTTTATTTTAAATTGTAATATTTGAATCTATCTACTAAACTAATATTTACTAAATGAATTTTATTTTAAATCAAAATATATTACGACGGTAATATATTTGTAAATAGATCCAAACAAAATAACTAACAATTTATAATTTTGATATGTTTTAAAATGGATATCATAGTGTGTGCGCAATTACGACTTATATAACTTACTTTTTAATAAATGTAAATTATGTGAACAAATACATAATTCATAATATTTTATTTTATTTGGGAATAAGTTATATATATAATACGAGCATTGTGCTCGTGGTTTAAAATTAGGTGGGATTTTCGGTATATAAGTGTATTGCAGACACACTACGATAGATTGGGGTTCAAACTAAGGTATGAGGGTAGGAAGTAGGTGAGAAAAGGTGAAACGAAGATCTGCAAAGCAGACCTTACTGTTTCAGTATATATTTTTATCTGTGCTTCTCTGGCTTTAGATATGTCAGCATATATATATATATATATATATATATATATTATATATTAATATTATTTATATATATATATATTTACTTTAATAAATCATTGCCATTGTACAATTATTTATCAGTTAATATCAATATGTATTTGTAATTATTAATTTGTAACTATATCAATTCATCATAGCATAGACAAAGAAAATTATATAATCACTGTGCCACTTGAAAATATCAGCATTAAAGATTCTTAGTATTTATTTATATATTGGGGCAGTCATTCGAACAATAAAACATATTGGCCATTGTCATCTAATAAAATAATATTAACTATAGCAACTGAATAAAAGTACCCACTGTGAGATTCCTGGAGTGCCTTATGCTTATCTCCAATACTAGATTCTTCTAACAAAGAATCATTCTATCCTTCTTTCCAAATATATAAGACCATTCATGGTCATATGCACACACTGGTGCTATTCATGACAACTTATAAAAAAATATATTTTATAAAACTAATATTATGAAGTTGGAAAGGGATGATATCACTCTTTATTCAGTTTAACTCAGTACATGTGTTTTCCCATGAGCGCCACTAGATTAAGTGTACTTGAGTTCAAACTCATTCAGTACATATTTATTACACATGACTTGGATGACTATTGAACAAAAATGACATTCTTATATTTTATCTATATTGATAAAATTACAAGATCCCAATATTACCAAAGTTTATACCATAGATCAAAGATTCTTATAGACATTGCTAGCTCATTAGCGTATATTGATGAACAGACATGTATAATCCTATTAATGGCTTCCAAACAAGCATGTGAAGACCATTATTGATATTGATGGCCATTTAAATAAATTATTTATCACAATAAAGGTAATAATGATGATGATGATAATAATATCATAATAATGATAATAATAGTAATGTCATAATAATGATTATAATAGTGATTCATAATAATGATTATAATAGTGATGATGATACCACCATGGCTTATAATAAACTCACAACAATAAATTCATCTTTATAAACTTATAGGCATCTATTAAAATTATCATATTTCATACTGGATTTAATAATACTAATGGTGATGATTGATCATCATGAATCTCTTTGCACAATATTCAATTTCTATAAACCCCTATTTACTAAAACATATTCATTACGCTAAACATTAAATTTAATGATATATTTATTAATGATATTGATGGCGATCATAACTTTTATATAGTATTATTTGAAACATTTTTAACTAATAACATGATATCCATCTTTGATGAGGATGATCTAAATTCATGGACACAACACAATTTTAGCTTTCTACTTTGAACTATAATTATCAAAAATTTGGTTATTCTCAAGCATAATCCTTAAATACTTAAATATCAACATTCCAGTTTACCTATTATTTTGCGGACGCTTAATATTTGTAAGTGATTGCTCAATATATACGAATAGTAATACTTAATAACTGGAGCAATGATGATGAATTAAAATGACAGAATTAAGACAAAAAAAATAAAACACAATATTATTAATAACAACTCGAAACCAATTAAGATATATAATTATATTTTATTAACACTACTACTCTTTTTCCTTCTTTAAAGTCAAATCGACAATTAAATAAATGCTTTTACCATATTAATTTAATACAAAAATTAATATAAAATTTTATATAAGTATAAGCAAATAAACTTAATATATAGGTTTGTCACTTTTCTTGATATCTCAAAATAAGCTGACTTAAATCAATATTAAAAAAAATACATATTCTATAAATGCTTATTTAAGACTTTTCTTACTCATCATATCATAAAATATATTTCAGGTGATACTTGTATATGTCATTTCATTTCCATTCAAATGTAATGCCCTACTTTTTAATTTACCATTTTAAACTAATCATATATAACCTATTCTTTGATGTGTTTGGATAAACAGTTACACATTCACGCATTCGGTAATGTTAACATATATGTTTAAATATATACCCAAAAATTACATATATAAAAATATCTCTTTCTTTTGCAACCTTATAGCGAAAGAAAACAAAATACATATATTAACTTTTAATATGCAACAAGATAAAATAAAAATAAAAAAACATTATAAATGCATATATCTATAGGTTGCTCATTATCATTAACATCTGAAGAACAATTAATAAAATAAAAAAAAAAACATTTCAACATTACAATATATAATAAAAAAAAATAATGAAAAATTTAAGTTTAAAGATTTAAACTATGTTTGTGCTATGTAGTGAGATATTGCAAAATAACTATAGATAAACAAGTCTTTAATGTTTCTGTATCAAAAAAAAAATTGCCTTGACCAGTAAATTAAGGTTTACTTTTAATAAGCAAAAGAATAAAATCGGTTAAAGAAAGTTCATATTTACCCGTCTACTTTTTACTTTTATTAATGTCCTGAATTTGAATTTTAGATGCTTTTCTTTGCTCACCAACAAAAAACAAAAAAAAGAGTTATTGCAGATACTTTTAAGATAATCTGAATCAATTGACTTTTTGTTTCTTCAATTTCCTTATTATTCACTGTTGATTGGCTTCTTCTACCATTTAAAAAAAAAAAAGTTATTATAAGTACTTTGAATAAGTAGGTACCTGGTTTGCTTGTTTCTCTTCTCTAAAAAAATAATTGCTGTTGACACTTTAGATGATTGAGGTAAATCAACAAAAATTTGTTTTATGGCTTCAAACTTGTTCTACACGGCTGTTATAAATTTTCTTTCATCCTATTTCCTGTTCTCCATTCATTTGAAGGTAATGAACTTTTCATAAGCCAGGAATTAGAAACCAAGCATTCCATATAGCTTGTGTGTTTGGCCTCAAAATTTATCATTTTTTTTGTTGGTTATTTCTGGATACATGATTTCATAGACAGATCAGCGGTTTTGACTCCTTCTGTATAAATCAGGAAGTAGACCAATGGTTTAGCAATGCAAAAGCATAGTATTATGCAGAGCTAAATATGTTAATATCTTTTTTATATAATTAGACTAACTTCTTATAAATTCAATCTTGTTCCATTTCTCTCCTATTCTTTAATATTCTGGTTGTTTTATATAAACGCACCTTTCATTTGCTCTTTTTTTTCAACTTTCCAAGAGTGAGAGAAAAAATAAAGCGTTCACTCTCTTTTTTTAAAAAAAAAATTCGAGCTTACATTTCTGCTTAAGAATTATCACAAGGAAGGACCGACTGAGTTGAGTCTCAAAATAATAATAATAATTTAACTGATCATCTCTCTAAAGAAATTTATTACTGACTGCTTAAAAAAATTTATGATTAACTGCCTCATCTCTCTAAAAGATTTTATAACTAACTCTTCATCTCTCTAAAAAAAATTTATGACTGACTGCCTAAAAAAATTGCTTCAATCATTTATATCGCGAAAAACATCTGGAAATCTTTATCTAAAAAAAAAATCAAAGCTTCACAAGATTGACTTAAAATTAATGCTATCGTTACTACATCAAAGCACCTCTTTTGTAAAAATAATTTTAAGATACAGATAACACAAAGCTGGAATCTATAGCAATCAGAAATAAGTGTAAAAGCATCTTTCTGTTTGTACAGATCTATTCATTGTTTCACACGTGTACAATTTTTATCTCCTAATCTAACTATTTTACACCTTTCTGATTTACTCTCTTTTAACAAAATGAAAGTTAAATAAATTTAACACATATTATTTAATAATAAAAATATTATATAATAAATCATAAAAAAGAACTGTTTATTCATAATAATAGATTTATACATATAAATCTCTATATGTATAAAAGAATAAAAATTTTTTTTTTTTTTTTTTTTTAAATAATTGAATACTATATGTATATGTACAATATATATATATATATCATTCAGCAAGCTGGTTCTTTTGGTTCATTAGAAAAATATAATCCATGTTTGTTGTCATCATCAGGTAAAAGTATGTAATTCATGTAAAATCTTGTTTGTAGCTGATCTCTTTCCATTCTAGGATTATTTCAGGCAAGCAGCTGTCTTGGTTTGATAGCTTTCAGATAAGCAACTGTCCTCTCTATGTTTAAAGCTATGAATTTCAGTACAAAGAAGTGGGTCATTTTTTCCATGTGAATTCAAACTCCTGCAAAGAAAAACAGTAGCAATTTCTGAATCTAATATCCTACCTTCAGCTATATCAGTTCACAGTAGGTAGACTGCCAACTTTACAGTCAGCTAAAACCAACTGCTGCAAACTTCAACAAACTGCAACAAAATATTGTGATCAACTTTTCAGCTGACCCTTCTTACAAAAAACTATATCCAGACTGCTCTCTTCAAAAATCATTATCCAGACTGACTGATATTTTTTATCAGTCTTTTTATAAAATTGTCTGATCTGATAACAACACCTTGATTGAAAACAGGGTTTTTATTTTTATCTCTCTAATCCCTTTGAAAACATACATGTTTTAATTAATTAAAATATAATATATATATATATTCAGACCTTTTAAAAGTTTAATTTATAAAACAATATTTTAAATCAGAGTTATTATTTATTATTTATTCATTTTTTTATTTCAATGAATGTAGAAAATGTCTACTATAATTTTTGTCTGTGTTTATTTCTAGTTTTCCTTTCAACTTTATATATATATATATGATAAACAAAAATGCAAGTTAAAAAACTTGCTATATCTCTATAGGACGCCATCTGTGGATATATATATATATATTTATGCAACACCCTATAATGTGTGCTATGTAACTCAACTGGTTACAATATATATGTTTATATAAAGTATTAATTGATAAATATAGAATATACAAAGAGTAAATGTACAATACATACAAAGATAATAATTATATAGAGCTATATTAAGATATATGTGGGTACATAAATAATGATTATAATATAGAATATATGTTGTAACCTGTTGGATTACATGGCATACAATAACAGTTGTATGTGTGCATATATATTGTAATAGGATTTCTGAAGTAGCTCCCCAGTTGCATGAACCATGAAACATTTCATGGGGAAAATTATAACAGGTTTAAAAATGCAGGGTGCCATCCAGTACTGAGATTGGAACCCATGAGATGTACTAACATGTTTCAAGCACTTGACCCATGGATAGTTCTTTACATGAGACTGGCTACACATTTTTTTGTGAATGGAGAGAGAGAGAGAAATGGAAAAAACAACATTAATAATTTAAATAAAATTTATTTAAAAAACAACAACTAATAATTGTGAATGTAATAATAATAAGACATAATTAAAATGTAAACACATAAGAAATATTATACATTTAACAAATTTTGCATGCTTAAGATAAAGAACAAGATTTAAAAGTTTTAATCCTGATATCAATAAATATTTACTTAGGATTTGGTAGTGCTGCTTTTTGCATTTGTCATTTCAACATTGTCTTTGATAAGTGGTTTAAATAGTTTTTTGCTTCCATGATAGGTATTATAGTTCTTGGATTTTTTTGTAGTTGAATCGTAATAATTATAATTCTTTCTGGCAACATTACAAAGAAGTGAATTTAAATCAAAGAAATATTATAAATTAATAGAGTAATTAACCTTAGTGATTCAGAGTGATGACAAACTAAGCTAATTTAAAATAATAATATTATAGGAATTTATTAAAGAATTGGTTATTGTTATACAAAATAACTTGAGTTATGTTTATACAACTAGATTATTATATTTCTTGAATTTGTTTTGATGCGGCTTGATAAAAATGTAAAATTTGTTAATTAATCTGCCAAGAACCAATTAGTAATAAAATATTATTAGCCCTCTTTAAGAGATTACAAATAAATCTATTCTATATATATATATTGATAAATAACAAGATATGAAAGATGTGCATTTATAACACTATTACATTTAAATCAGTTGAATATAATGAGTGTGGAAAGCAAAATAGTTCTTAAATAAATAATTGACAATCATATAGTCAGATTTAATTAACTGGGATTGGTTTGTGAAGGATGTGCCATCATGGCAGAGAGCATTTCAGCTTTGCTAAATAAAGATGAAGGCAGTATGCTATTATAGATTACAACAAAAGAACAAATGAGGTCTGTTATGAACCTCTGGGTAGCTTTGCTAAAGGAAATTCCTAGTAAATACAGCTAGATGATGAGAAATGCTGGACCTCCAGCCAAAACATGTCTCTGAATAATAATAATAGATTTGATGTGCTGGACTTCCCATACACATCTTAATGGCAATACCTGGAAAAAAATCCCGAGTAGAAAAATACGTCTACTATTATGGGATAGTCAAGGATTGGACTGGTCATATTTAAACTTCCAAGGTCTGAGGAGTAAGTAGCAAAGCAAGAACAATAATAATAAATGAATGGTTGTAACTATAAATACATAATGCCTTAGATATACAGATAGTGTATCATAAATAAATTCCTGATTAAAATAATCAGCTCCCTGACATAATAAAAAATCCCCAGAAGCCTTAGGCCATTAATGAATGAATCATAAAATATAATATAAAGAGGGATAGCAAGAATTAAAATTAAAATCCACACTTTCCAAATATTTCATTTATTAGTGAGTTATCAAATAGTTTATCATCGAAGGTTACAAAATTAGTCAGTCTTTTAATTAACATAGATGGGGCATTGAATATCAAACATACTTCTGGTGATGTTTGACTATATACAGCATAATAAATTATACATCACAATTTGACTATTTTACTGACAAATAAAATATATGTGTATGAAACCTATACTGATAAATTGCTATGATGAATATGCTTTCAATGATTTTCTTTTAAGACATTTAAAGTATGCTAGCCTTTCTCACATGCACAATTATAAATAACAGATTTTAAACAGATATCTAATAAATAATCAAGCTTAGACACAAAACAGAGATTTTGATAGAAAAGGTTGATACCAACCTTTTCTAAACTTAACTTTTATATATATAAGCCAGTCTTAAGCATCTTAGCCTGAAAGCTTTAAATATATAAACAAATACAATTATCATTCATTGTGTTATAAATATAATATATTATGGCACAAAATCTCAGATTTACTATACCGCAATTTTCATAGCAGCAATGTTTATATATATATAAAAGTTAAGTTTAGAAAAGGTTGGTATCAACCTTTTCTATCAAAATCTCTGTCTCGTAAGTTTGATTATTTATTAGATATCTGTTTAAAATCTGATTGGCTTTCTCTGTTATAATTGCGCATGTGAAAAAGGCTAGCATACTTTCAATTTATTATCAATTTTCAACACGCGATTTAGATAAATATTGTTTAAGACATTTGTTTTATAAAAAAATTAATAGAATTTACTTAACCAGTTTAGTAAAAATAAATTATTCTCTCCAAGATAAGTACGAGGGCAATTTTAAATTGAAGATAATAATAATATGCCTAACTTTTAAAATAATTTCAATTATTAAAATAACTTTATAATATGAGGTACAAAACTAAATGAGCTTTTTCTATTAATTAATTTAATGGAAATAAGTTTCCTGAAATGATTTTAACTGGAGAAGATAAGAGGGAGAAAGTTTAAAGTTAGTTGCTCATTGAGTTTTATATTGGCAGTTTCAGTAAGTCGATAATATAAATAAACCAACAAAATTTTAAGATAAATTTGCCTCATCAAAATAATGTGAGATTTTTATAAGAATTGATAATATTAAATTTAAGAGAAAATTTTGAAAAGATGCATTTTAAAATTAATTTGTATAAACATTACAGATATATATAATATAAATTAATATTGATTTAGAAAACAAGTAAAATAGAATCAGTGGCTTGTGGCAAATTGAAGATTACCTCAACCGATTGGTAGATGTTCCATGGCTTGAAACAGGCAGTTATAAAGTCAGATCATTTAGCAGACTTCCTTGACACAGAACAGTCTCAGGCTAGATGTTGAGAGCACTGGAATGGCATTGATGAGCTGGTGGAACAGAGCTCTGGAAAGCAATGGCCGATTTTTTTACCCCATCATTCTTTAAGCATGATGTACTATATATACTAATCCAATTCTCTTCAGTGAACTGTTTTTCAATTCTCTGTTCTTCAATTAACTGTTCTTTTTTAAAACTGTCCCTCAATAACAAAATTTTCCACTATTTATCTGATCTGGCCTTATCTAAAAGATTCAATCTATATTGACATCCACCAACTGTAATTGCTATAAGCAGTTCTGTGAGGTTTGTGCCTGCTTTGGAGGGAAAATCTCTAACTCTGCATGAACATGCCCCAAGGGGTCATTTGCTAATTAAAAGAAAACAGCAACAAGCATATTAAGTTTATCAGTCATTGTATTAACAAAGCCTATTTAATTAAGATTTAGATTAACAAAAATGTAAATTCTATTCAGAAAATTTTTAGGAATTTAATACAATGACTTTCAAACTTATATTTGATATAAAATTTAAATACAAATTTACAAAATATATCTTACAATTATTAGATTGTTTACATAATTAATCCTTTAATGTACATTTATCAAAAGATGAATATAAAATGTTACCAACTGATTAATTGGAAAATAATGAACTTTAATAAATTAATTTAAAATATTTCTAACATTTTATAGATATCTAGGATTCAATTGTTTATCAATGCCAATTTAATAAAATAAATACAATATACATTTTTACAAATATAAAATAAATAAACTATTATAAAAAGGTAAGTTTTAATAATAAAATATTAATTAATGAAATATAAATTAGATAAAAGATTATAATATTGATTACAAATATTGATTATAATGAAAGATTATAATATTGATTACAAATATATTATAAATATACTACCACCTATTATGAGATGGCATCAGTTAATATACAAGATTGGGTTCAAACCCATACTAGTGCTGATGACATTGGCACTAGGTGAAGCAGAAATATGTACTATATTTCCAGCTTCACAATGAACCAAATAACTAAATTTACTATATCTAAATTGACTATTTTCACTCATTTTATTTTGTTTTATATCATCTGTTTGCCAAATTTAACTAGTATTTAAAATCTATTACATTTTACGAGTCAGGTATATTCTTTATCCGCATGAAATGATTGTCACTCCCTATATAAGAAAAAAATCTTTCTAGGTTAATATTTTACAAAGGTGAGTTATGGAAATCATTCATGGAGGTAAACTATGGAAATCAATCATGGAAATCAATCATGGAAATCAATTTGTGAAAATGAATTATGCAAATCAACTATGGAAATCAATCAATATAAGACAATTCATAAATTTAAATGTGATCTGGTATTAGTTCTAGATATAGGTGCTGGTCATAGATTCTGGAGTTATTTGAAATATTAAAACACAAGACACACATGTAAATTCATAACAATAACAAATATTTATTATACATAAATAAATAAGAACACACATATAATATAATATCACTACAATCTCAAATGTTATACTCATTGAAAAATAAAAATTACTGTCTTTTATATGAAATTCACTTTAAATAATAATAATAATAATAATAATAATAATAATAATAATAATAATAATAATAATAATAATAATAATAATAATAATAATAATAATAATAATAATAATAATAATAATAATAATAATAATAATAATAATAATAATAATAATAATAATAATAATAATAATAATAATAATAATAATAATAATAATAATAATAATAATAATAATAATAATAATAATAATAATAATAATAATAATAATAATAATAATAATAAAAGAATATATACTTTCAGATTATTTTAATTTCCTTAAAACTTAAATCATTGTTTTGGTCCATATTTCCATTTAATATTCATGTGCTTATGCACGGAATCAGAATTCCGTATTTAAATATAAATATGGACTCACAAAGCCTATATATTTCTTGTTTCTCTTTCATTACAACAATTATAAATTGAACTATTCCAACAAGCAATAATATCTTGTATTTCCTAAATAAAGACAATGTTATATCCAAACTTTTAACCATTCTAAAAAATTGGTTGGAATATAAAACCATAGTTTTAATTCCATGCATATTAAATCTTCACCCTTATCCCTCTGTATTTCTGATCATAATGTTACCACTTTAGTGACTGTATACATTTTGATAGGCTAGTATGTTGCCACAGCTTGACAAGGTCTAATTTTATTACTTTCCACATACTCTGACTTCAGATTGGCCAGTCTACAAATTAAAGTAACTCTTGGTCAACTTCCACATCAACACACACATCTGACTACAACCCTCATCCTGTCATAGCAACTTTTATCATATCTTGCAAAACCCTCCAGATATTTTATAGCACTATGAAGCACTTTTCAATGCACACATTAGTGTCTCAGTAAGGGAAATTAAACAATTCATAACTTCAAATGGCAGCATTGGCCAGAAAACTGCCTTTTTCCTGAGGCTAAGATTTATGTGAGGAACTAGTCTCAACACATTTATTTTAAATGGGCATGAAAAACCATTTACCACAACTATATCAATAATTCCCTACTTAATTAATAAATACAAATGGATCTGAGATCAAATCCTCAATCTCCTAATACTGCATACATAGTAGCTAAATTATAAGATAATTATTTCTATCTATCCATTCAAGGTGGTACAATAACTCTACCTCAGTAATAGTCAGCATTTATAGCTTCACATATACCCACACAGGGTGATTATAGACTTGATGCAAATGACAAAGTCTGACAAATCATGAACCAAAACCATGTACTATATTAATTTCAAAAGTCAAGCACACTGCATTCATCCAATCTTTATACTCCTAACAGATCGCACCAACACCTTTAGGCACAGCAACAATCATTTAAATTCTTTTCACACATCTAATAATATGCATATAATTTTGATAATAACAAAATCTTTCCTCTTTTTTTTCCATTTCATATGACAAATATACAAGCATTTATGCTTTATCATCATTATATATTAACACATTTTTTTCTTCAATAGTTTCTTATGGGTCAAAATCATTTCTCTTTTTTTACAACAAAAAAAAAAATTCCTATAACTGTTAAATATCTATTACACATACTACAAACATATAAATAAAAGCAAAATAAATAAACAATAAAACCTTATGCATTGTCTCTCTTTGGTTTGAGTTCCTTCGAAACTAAGTCTGAAGATTTTGATATTTGACAGAAAACACATATGTATTGTGCATAAACACCAATTACCATTTTAGTCCACTGCCTTGGAAAACCTATTATATCTTATAGATGCATATAAAATTCTTTTCATTCAAAATGTAGCTACATTGATTGCAATAATTAAAACTGTTGAGAATTAGTCCTGCAGATTACTTTCGCATTTTAAAATACTTTTCTTCCTAGGTTCAAATTCAGATGCTTGATTTCACATTTTAGTCCATAACTTTAATTTCTTTAATTTTCATCAGCATTTCTTTTTTCTTAGTTTCTTTTAGGAGAAAAAAAAAATTTCAAATAAAATAGTGCTCTAGATACTCTTCCCTTTTTTTTTACTATATTTTTAGGTTGGAGTCACAATGAAAAAAAAATTACTAATAAGACTGATGAGTAATTAACTAACTTTATATTAAAGTCTGATTGTTCCTTGGAGTTTTTATTAATTAAGCTGTGGATACAATACTGTTCTTGAGATGTCTTCTTTAAACGAACTTTTAAAAAACCAAATATGAAGATCGAGATATTGAGTACAAAACTTTTTGTTACGAGCTAATTTGGCCATAATTGATCTTGGAGAGAGAGAACTATACACCATTTATAATTGAATTAGCACTTCATCTTTAAGTAATATGTACACACTTCTTAACAAGTTGAGTCAATTGCTGTCTCTGAGAGAAAACAATCAGAGAAGATGGTCAGATATTGAATTAGCAAGAGCCCAGTCCTCCTTCACTTTTCTTAGCTTTTATAAGAGAAAAAAACCACCTACAAGTTTTCCCTTTCCCATGCTTTGTTTCTTCAAATTTATGATTCTCCAAAGTCAACCTTTGAACCCAACTGTTAAATGTTGGTTTTGGTTTATTGCCCTCAGCTCAGATTACATTTTAATTTCTTCTTTCTCAACACATTTTACACTGCTTTGATTTACGAAAAATATATAAAAAAAATAGAATTACTGGTATTTTATAGAACTGATCTTATATAAATAATTTTTTTTAAAACTTAAATCAAATCTAGAACTGAAAACAACAACCAATTCCTGTAAAATCCATATAAAATAAATTCATTTTACATTATACTATCAAATAATCTAGAGTACAATGTATAAATTTCCACGAAGAAAAAAAAAGTATATATGCATCATAAATGCGCATATGCATGCACAGACTCACAATACTAAATAGTGACTGTTTGTTTATATTAATTTCAGTACAAAATATCTTTTATTCATATTAGTACAAAATATCTTTCCTAATTTACAAAAATTTTAAACCTATTCTCATACAAAGAACTGTCAAACACATGCTATCTATAACAAGTTCAATTTCAATTTGTACCAACATTTCTATTCATAAATATTGCAATTCACAAAGACCTTTCTGTTTAGATATATAAATAAACATTTTTCAGATATTACAGCATACAATAGTCAATTCCCCTTCCCTCTACATAATGCTAGCTATAATTTTAAATAAATACAAACAGATTCTTCTTTATATGTTAAATTTAAGCCACACAGTTATTAATCTGTCTAAATAAAGCTTTTAACTTTTCTTAAACTTAAAAAAAAAAATTTACTTGGAAATAGTTAAGAAAAAAATCCTACTATTTGTTTCCCCATCATTAGTTTCTTTACGAAAAAAATTAAGGGTTACAATATATAAAATGTAAAATTATATGTTCATGTATATTTGTATTCGTATATTTGTATTGTGTTTGTTATTGTTATAGTTCTGAAGAAGATTTCTGGGGCAATCGAAACTGTCAATAGTGAATTGTAAATAAACATTGTAAAAAGTAATAAAGAATATAGATGATATTAATATGAAATCAAAGTATTTAAGTTAATAATAATAATATAAATTTTTTGAAGTTAATATTAAATTATTGAGGTGATTAAGACAAAGAACAGAGTTCTAATTTTACCAGCTGCAATCTAATATATAATAATGTATATTTTGTAATTTACCCATGCCAGATTGCAATTAGTAGAAATGATTTGTGATTAAAATTATTAACACATACAGTCATAAAGGGTTAATTACAAATTCTTTCTCATGCACATAAAAAAAAATGTAATAAAATTTTAATATTATCTTACATCACATGATCACATCTCCAATACTAGCACAGTGGTGGATATGGTTGTTAAAGAGCCAAAGACATCAAAATATATGGGTGCTGAACTGAGTTCAGACCCATATGACTATATAAGCTATTGAGCTTAGATTGAAAATATTTTTTGTGTTTTCAATTTCATGCTCATAGTTTTGTAGTTAAGTAGAGATAAAAGGTGGTTGCTAGAGGGTTGCATTAGATCCTAAGATCTAGATGTAGTGCTCTCAGATCCAAAGCTCTTCACTGATGAAGACCACAAGCCAGAAACTAGTCTGGGGATATTGGATGAGTAGGCATTAGATAGGGATTTTATGCACAAGCCTTCTGGCATCCATTGATTACTTTGTTTAGCACAGGTGGCACTACTATATGGAGTTTTGCTTTGCTTTGTTTATTATCTTACATCTATATAATTTTCTTTTATGTTTTATACCTTTGAGTCAAGTAATGCTTTTTTAATACTAATTATTTTATAATTTAAATGAATTATGTAGAACATTATTTATGTTTAAATTTTGATTTGTTTTCAAAAAATTTAATACATTAACAATTGATTTAAGTCTATATGAAATGATAAGATAAAACTGCCTTATTAAAATTATTAATAAATATTTTATCGTTAAGCTACTGTCATACTTTTAATCATTATTAACAGGTGAAATTTTATTTCATATAGATAATTTAAAAAAAAAAATTCTTTTAGTGTCTGTTATCAAGTTTAGCTTATATATAATTTCAGCTTAGATTCTACTATCCCACAACATCTTCCTTAGACATCGGGTTTCCATGAACATTTTAATCCTTAAATGATATTCAACTATTTTTTTGTTGATATTAAAATCCATGGTAAATTTTGATAGTTTTATGGCTTCATGACAGTTAAGCATAGCAGTTGTTGTTTTAATCATTCTGTTTTAGTCATAAAGATATCAAATGATGGGAAGTCTGTGTCCCTTTCCTGTTAAATAATTTTTCTACTCACAGTACATATTTGTAAAAGTAAAGTAAGATAAAACAATTTTTTAAGCAATGGAAAATAGTGTGTAACACAAAACACAATCTTTTTTCCACCCCTCCCCCTTTTTTTTGAAACACTAGCTCATGAATATATGATTTTCTTTTTCTTCTAATGTTAATACAGCATTATTATCAATATAACTTAGTAAAAATCATTTCATTTTTAAATTTAATAAATAAGGTTTCCATACCCTCTCTATTTATCCCAAATTAAAAAAACATATTTATTAAATATAAGGCCTTTAATTGTTTTCTTTACTTAGTTTTTATACATTCTAAAGTGAACATTAAATGTCAACATGTGTACATCACTATATATATATATATATATAGTATATATATATATGCAAATCTTCGTTTTAACATATATATATATATATATATATATATGCCTGTTCTTCATTTCTGATAGTAAAACTTTTTTACCTTTAGGAGTCAAGTTGGGAGACGAATTTTGAAGGAAATTTAAAGTAATAGTAAGGAATTAAAACAATGAACTCTTTTAGTTTAAATGAATGTTTATATGATAACGATAAAAAGAAATATTATGTAGTATATACCATAAGTGAAGAGACATCATATATTTACAATTGAAAACCATAATTTACTTTAAATCTATAACTATACACCTTTAAATATATGTGTGCGTATATATTATATTTTTAGTGCGATACTATGGATAAATTAGGATTTGTTTATCAAATTAAGTGTATGAGAAAGGCACTACAGTTACCTGCTAAACGACCTATATCCAGATCCGGCATCAAGGTAAAAAAAATTTTTTTAAAAATATTATTTATCCATCTCATAATATTTGAATCATCACATCAAAATGAATTTGGAATACTAAACATTATAATATTTTTATAAGTTTAAAGCAAAAATGCATATTGGTTCTTACATAGAGATTGTGTTCAGTTAACAAACCTACTTTTCAAAAGATTCTTTCATCAAATATTTTTTTATGATAATTTTCTAGACTCTGTAATGTTAAAAGCAATAGGCATTATGATTAGCAATGCTAAAAAAATACATCCTCGTTCATTATATGATGATTTATAAATTTAAATTATAAAATGTGAAGATAGTATATAAAAGCTTTAAAAACACTGTTTAGTATAAAATCTTTTATATTATATTTAAATACAAGTATATTATATATATTTTTATGCTAGATGTAATTATAGGTGTTTGAACCCAGACTTTCAAGCTCCCTTTTGTCATCCACTCTATCTTATACAACCAATACACAAACTCCTCTAATCTTTTATATTGTATATTATACTAAAGTAATATATATTTTAATGGTCACTGAAGGGAGTCTTAACGTATCCACCATATGAGGGCGCCATCTAGGCATTTGAATCTAGAAAAATTTATATAGTAGGCAGATATGTAAGTTAAGATTCAAAAAAAAAATTATATATATATTAT
Organism: Epiperipatus broadwayi; assembly: GCA_028023455.1. Taxonomy (NCBI): domain Eukaryota; kingdom Metazoa; phylum Onychophora; class Udeonychophora; order Euonychophora; family Peripatidae; genus Epiperipatus; species Epiperipatus broadwayi. Next base: position 674,566 of record JAQFVV010000188.1, read on the forward strand.
TCTGACCGTTTGCCCAAGGTCACTAACTCATAGAGTAGCAGAGATTTTAAACATTTATAAGTTTCAACAGATTTAGATTCTCAAAATATATTAATATTTAAAACAATAAAATAAAAGAAGCCACTGCCAGTAATTAACACACAAATATATTTTATTAATGCACATTTAAAATTGAGGAATAAATTTATTTTAACATTAATAATTTTTTAAAATTTTAAATTCAAATTACTATTTAAATAGACCGCACAGATGGATATTTAAATTATATTTTACTTTAGCATGTTGAGTATAGATAGTCTACATAGATTTTTTTTTTTCCACTTAAAAACTTATCAAAACATTCATTCAATCTCAGACTAAAAGTTCGTAATCAACTCAATGTCAGCTTCCAGATATATATTTGCAACCAATGTAATATGAAGATGCTAGCATAAAATCATGCTGACAGGAATGTGCATCTGACAGTGTGATATTATTTGAAGGAAATGATCCATGTCCAGAGCAGGAAAGTGCATCTGCCTGACTAAGGAATCATGTATATAATTTTTTTTCAAGAGTGCTACGTATGGGGGATAGAGGTCTTTCTGCCGTCTTATAAATCCCTGTCCATAGAGCTAGAAGGGATCAATGGCGCAGGAAATACATCTGTGACCATTTCAACGATATGACTGCCTCTTTGGGGTGGGTCATGCATTCAGTTGAGCACGTTGCTCTGTATGCTAAACACGCTTCACATTACATTAATATAAACGTCTATATATCTCTCCACCAGCACTGACACAACTACGAAACAAATAGCCTGAAATTAAAATCCCTTAAATTAAACATAAACAAGTTTAAACATAGTTATTAATCTTTATCCATGCAGCTATCTACACCCAACTTTAATTTAATACATTTTATTTAACAGATAGAAATAAATAACCTAGTTAAATACAAACATAAATAATTAAATTTAAAAAAATGGAAATGATTGAAATAGCAAACGTATATAAAAACAAATATTTATAATCGATTTAGAGTTCTATTCTTGGTCAGATAAGAGTACATTCATTTATATTACTTTTTTTTTTTTTGGATTTATTACTTATTGACGTTATACGATAATATATTTAAAAGAAAGTTAAATTGGTATAAGTTTATACTTTACGGATTCTGCAGATTTTGAGGTCCATCTTCATGATCACTTATGTAGATTGTTTGTTCTTCCTTTTTAAAAATGAAGCTGCTACTTGCCATTCCTTTTTGGTCCCTAACTGTCATAGGGAGGTCTCAGCTGGTTGTCTGAAAATTAAATTTATTGCAGACTTCCACATCGCGAAAATCTGCAATATAGCTAGTTATAACGACATATTCATAGTCAGCTCTCAGAACACAATTATAATAATAATTTGCTTTTATATTTTTATTAGTCTTTATCATCCAATCTTTGGATTCAACCGACAAGACGTTACTAATCCTCTGGTGTTTCAATTACGGTCCGTGCTGACATTTCTGGTGTTTGCATTGGTCATTTAATTTCTTTGTACTCTCTTATCTGACCATTTAATTTATTTTAAATGCTCCAAGGGCTAGTTTGCTTTTGAACAATCATTTAATTAATAAGACAATCATTTCCATTTTCTAAGATTATAGAAATCAACATTATTTCTATTTTTAACATATCAATCTTTATTATATTTTTACTTTTTTTACAACAAAAAATACTTTCAAATACTTTTTCTTAAAATAGTTTAAGTTTTCCATCTGCGCGACAATATATATATATATTAAACAACTTTTAATTTTCAGTTTTTAAGTTTTTTTCTTTTTAATAAATCAATTTTATTTACGATCTTTTTATTTTCATTTTAAAATAATGTGATGGGATATTCAAAACACCATTACAAAATTGAAGTTCTATAGGGGTGAAGAAAACAAAATAAATTTTTTAATAAGATTTTGTTTGTAAACTTTGATTAAAAGTTTTTTTTTTTAATGCTTGTACAAATATATATGTATGTACGTGGGAATTATATTTTAATACCACAGTTATATTTGGTTTTTAATTTTAATTTTGAAAAAAAGAAAACTAAGATTACTTTTTTTTGTTAAATTTATGTAAAAGTAAATTGTATAAATAAATTGCTTTTCGGATTTGGGATTTAAATTGATAAGGATAATTAGAAAGAAAGAAAACAAAAAAAAAAGAATTTTTTATTAGTTAACTCCTAGATCTGTAAAGGGCAATTTATTTCATTAATTAGATAACTATTGTTAGCTAGATAGAGAATTTTTAAATTTTAATTAAAAAGAAAAAGTTTTGTAATTGGTTGAGATATGATTCAGCTGTAACAGGCTTAATCAGGCCTTCAGATTATCTTAGACCAACTCTAGAATACTTGCACCAGCTCGAGGAGACAGACCCCAACTCTGAAAGAGGAGAATTGCAAAAACTCTGATACAGACACAACTTCTGATACTTAGACAAACTATTCCTGCAAAACTAGGAGAGAACAATTCCTGCATATTCGGAAAGCAAAGCCGATTCAGCAATTCTGTTTAAAATGAATGCTAAATCTACAGCAAGAATATTTTCTCCTACCATGATGTGCTAAGCTTCTCGCCAGGACAGGTTCGGACGCCTTGTGTCTCCATTAACTGCCTATAATACTGTAAAGACCAATTATAAAGGAACCACTAACCAACTCGCCCAAGCCTACTATCAGCGAATCCAGAGCAACGGACTATACTTAAGAAGTCTAGTGCACTAGCATTTAAATAAATTATTAAGGTACCTGACGTTTTACAATTTAAATAATTTTGTCTTAAATTTAATTTCCTTTTTTGAAATATAAATGTGTTTCAAGTTTTATTTTATGTAATTCGGTTTCTGTGTGCTTGATTTTTTTTTTTAACAAGTGCTAGTTTCAAACCTATTACTGTCCATCCTATTTAAGTCTTAGTAAGTAAAATAGTATAGTTTTATTTATAATCTCACATTCCTTTTATTATAGAAAGCAGTCTGGATATTACAGACTATTTTAATTGACTTCTGGCTCGTGACCCATTTTATTATTAGTTCTACTTATGTCGTGAAACTTTAATTATTTATAATAGACTATTATGAAATATAATAGTTCTTAGTTTTATTTCTTCAAGCCTCCAATTTGTTTATTAGGGGCACTTACAATCATTTAACCCTCTCAATAGGTAGATCATGAGCTCCTAGCCCGTCTCACTCAGAGGGAGGTCAATCGATTGAAAGTAATAACTCTCAACACTCTTTTTATTATTATTAATGTTTTGGAAGCTATCTTCGCATTTCTTCTGTTTCAACATAAGTCTGTATAAATCTCAAATACGGAGATCCAGCCTTTTCCTAACTATGGATTATAAACAGGAAGCTAACCTCCCTTTTCTTACATGAGATCACTGTATACTTACTAATACTTCTGCTACTGTCAGTATTTTGCACTCTTTCATGCACAGAAAATAGCTCTCAAAGCCATATAAAATATTTGTTTAATTTTGATGAATGTATGTGTAGTACATATTTTAAGTGTGCTTTAAAGATTATTATTTAGATTTATGTATATTTAACCATGCTACTAATAAAATAATTATTCATTTTTACTTAGTTGATTTTGTTTTCTGTTGCTATCTTTCCAACTCTCTGAACAAAACATAGATCTCATTTGCTTGATTGAGTTAGTCCGGCATATTCGATTTGCATACCCTGTCTACCCTTAAAATAAATCTCTAGTTTCGATTTTCAGACTAGTGGCACCTGCATGGTCAGTGTATGTGAATCCTAAAGCTTTTGTTCAGTACAATATATATATATATATATATATATATATATATATATATATATATATATATATATATACACACACACAAGTATATTGTCTATACTGATCTCAGACTTTCAAGCTCCCTACAACTATCCATTCCATCTTATACAACTGATACACATGACCACATACTCATGAAAAAGATAGGCTTTAAATCAACATGGTATGAAAATAATGTTGGCATCAAGAAGGCCTTTGAGTGTTCCATCATCAGATTTTCAATGATATGGATAGCTGAAGAGTTACGAGGTGATGAAGATTGAAGCCTGTTCGTTAAAGTCTGAAGATTTGCTATCTTAATATAAGTTGAGTACTAATTATATGTGTATGTGGGAGGTGATTATCTGGACAACTGATGAGTGCTGGTTCAGTATGAAATACATATATAATCATTTATCTTTTTCATGTGTATATGGTTATGTGTATCAATTGTACAAGATGAAGTGGATAGCTGTAAGAAGCTTGAAAGTCTGAGTTCTAATCCCTTCTACATATAATGTGTTAGATGGGCCAATAATAAACAGCAAACACAGCAATGTTTGATGATCAAGTTGATTATCTAGTAAAATGCCATATGTGAGGCTATCATTATGCACTTTGATGATCAACTGCTAAATTAAAGAATCATGCTAGACATGCACACAAACAACATTTTATTTTTCCATATATTGCTCAATACTTAGATCATTGCCAGACTTACCCATTGATATATAGTGTGTGATTTCTCAAAATATGAGCCAATGAATTGTTTATATTCCCTAGCAGTACTTATTCTTATTCATTCATCTGGACTTATCTTAAAAATAAACAAAAGGCATATGGCTTTATTGTTCAGGAGTTCATAAGAAGTTTGAGCATTAGACCTGTGTGTGCCAGAATCAATTCTGGGACCTGCAAATCCCAAGTCAGACACTTTACCAATTGTGCCAAAACATATAGGGTTAAAAGGCATATGGTTTCATTACTCAGGAGTTCATAAGAAGCTTAAGTGCTAGACCTGAAGGTGCCAAGACCAATTTTGGGACCTCTCAATCTCAAACCAGATGTGCAGAGCACCATAAAGATAACATTGACTAACACAAATCAGGTTATTTGATGCTAAAAATGTTTTATATCATTTGATATCATTTCCTTTTCAATTTAAATGACTGGTTTGGCTATCTTTACTACTCCATAAATGTGCTTAATACAAAAAGTTACAGACTAACACAATTTGAGAACATATTAACTCTTTTTTGTACATTAGATGACACATAATTGCATGTCTAAGTACACAGTATGCTAGCAATCAAGCTAAAAATTGGAAAAAAAAAATGGGTGTAATACTATTCATTAATTTTAAAATAACAATTTAATGAATCAATAAATTGTGATAATACCAAAAAATATCAAGGACTATATGAATCACATTTCATTATATATAAAATGTGTTAAGTTACTCTTATATAACAAATACAATTGCATATACATACATTACTATAATATAAGGATCCTGAGTTTGATACTTCACTTACCTCTTTTAAGTTCTTCAAAAATATGCACATACTGTACAAAATCATTTGTTAAAATATTTTATTTTATGAAATACAAATTTAAATTGTTTAATATTTTATAAGAATGAAAAAATATTATATAAAGATATGTATTTGAAAATACAAATTTTATAAAATCTCCAAACAGAGAGAGAAAATCAAATAAATTAATCAATTATTAATTAAATGCTTGCATCTTGAAATGATTGAATGTTATTTGATTTCTTAAGCATTAATCCATTTAATTATTTTATTTTTAAAACAACATTCTTCATCAGTTTTATTTTTGTCTTTAGCATCATCAACCACAAATTAGTACTTTAGAATCAATCACTCTACCAAAAGCTCAAATAAGAGATAATAACATTCAATTCTTCATTCTTATTAAATACAGCCTGGCCAAGAATAATTTGCTCCCCTTAATTACATATACATTAAGCGATGCAATTTCATGTTTACAATTATTAAATTCTGATTGATTAGTAAAATAGCATTATTAAAAGTGAGCTTCCACCTCCATCCTTGTATAATTGATTAATGGTTTAATAATTAACCATGAGATATTTCTTATTTGGTTGTTATAATTCTGAATTTCAATCCTTGTTGACAAGTATAAACTTATAAACATTGAAAGCTTAGAGAATAGGTAATTCATTTTATTCTTGGTTCTTGCTGTAGACTGTGAGAGAAAGAGCGTTTGCTGCATTTATTTACATATACATTAAATTATGGTAACTTTATTTTATTATATATACTTACATAATATTGACTGATTTATGATTCTAATAAAAATTATACAAAGTTATATTTTAGACCAATACATTTACTGAATATTGCAATTTGAATATGCAATGAAGTACTTGTTTTAATTGGTAGGTTGTTTCATTGTATCACAAATTGAAAATTACTTTAAAATATATAGATAATTTTTGTAAATTTTTATTAATAATATCTATAAATTTTGTAGAAAATCTTATTCATAAAGTTTATATGCCAAAGCCTTATTTAATCAAGAGAATATTAAGAAAGTTGTTGTAATTTTAATAATTATACAAATCCAATAATATTGGTTATTTTAGGAAAATATCGGGTAATAAATTAAAAGTGGATACATTTTTGAATTAAATATTTCAGACAAAATACATTTACTAGATGATGTGATTTTAGTTTGCAATACCAGTTTTAATATTAACTGGAAAATTATTTGAAATAGACAGAGAATTCTTGTTAATTTTCTAATGACTTAATCTATAAAATTTGTGAAAATTCTCTAAATAAAATTTATAGCTTGTTTCAAAAAAGTTGCATTTAATTATGAGAATATTTAGAAAGTTCTTATACTTTCATTATTCAAACGCATATGAATTATGATTCTAATATAATTTTTGATAATTTCAGATGAATTAAATTTACAAAATGATATGACTTAAGTTTGCAATGCCAATTTTTAAATGGTACTTTGATTCATTACAATGAAATAAGAAAATGATTTAAAATATGTAGAGATTTTTTTTTCAATTTTTGAATATATATATATAATAATTGAAACAGAAATAATGGTATCTTCAACTGAGTTATATAAATATCAATCAACTATGAAAAGATAGAATACTACTACTCCATCTTTTAATTCTGTTAGTATTTGTTATGTAATTGAATTAACTTTTCCAACAACATTATAACACATTAATCTTTTCTTTACGCCCGTCTGTTGAATGTACTTCGCAGAACGAAGAATAAATAACATTTTAAAATGACAAATAGAAGAGCAGATCAGAAATTCCCGCTCTTCTCATGCATCACTCTTCTGCTTCTGACTTGAAAAGAACGGTGGGACTTTTACTGCCAAGTTATTGCAGGAATCAGAAAAATCTATCTCCGACGGTTTTAAAAATGGATCTAGAATAAATTAACGATCTCATCGGTCTTATTATTTGTAAATATTAAAAGTACATATTTTAATGTTAATATTTAATTTGTAACGTCATTGTAAACGTTTATACAGATAGTACATTATAGCATTTGTTTATATACAATTTTTAATTGGGTAAATGTTTATTTAAATCTACTAAAGTGTTTGTTTGTCCTTAATTTATATTTCACTTGGTTTTGGACAAAACAGTATTTAAGTTTAGTTAATATGTATTATAATTAGATAAAAGAAGAAGTAGAAGATGATAAAAAAAGATAGAGGTTTTTTGGTTAAATTTTTTAAACATGTGAAATTCATCAAAAAAATATTTATACTTACATATGAAACAACGACAAGATTTATATTGTTTCAAATAAATAAAAGAAATTATTTAAAATTTTAATTATTAATATTTATTAATATAAAATCAAAATTATAAGACTCACATGGAATGCTGAAAAAATAAATAAATATTAGAGCTTCTTTGCATGATTTGTTGGTTTGAAAGGATATCAATCATAAAAATGCAATATATTTCCATGACTATCATGCAGCTAAGAAGAATATGTGCTAATTAGACTCAAGATGCTGACAAATTCTGAATTTATTAACATGCAAGAGAAATAACTGTATTTTTAGAAGATTCACATTGATAAAAATGTAGAACACATTGATTTTTATAAACATTTTACAGGTAATATTTTGTGAATTGAAATGGGGAGTAAATAAAAAAAGAAATGAAAATTGTTTAAGTAATCTAGATTTTGCAATTGATGAGGTTGTATTTGGGAGGAATGCTTCAGACATTCAGGAAACGTTGTAAGAGTTATCACATGAACATAAAAAATACAACCATAGTTAACATTGAAAAGATTTAAAATAATGTTCAACAGTTTTTCACATAAGAAAATAAAAAAAATGATAGTCATGAACTAGAAAAAATTAAAAACTATCAATCACTTGATCAGATTCATTAATACAGATAGAAACATAACCTTTGAAATTAATTATAGAATTAAATTTGAATGAAGGCCTTTTGATAAAAATAATTTAATACTAAAAATATATATATCTATGTGTTTGAAATGGAAAATTTTTAATAGATGTGTTTTACTTATGCATGCATGTATAAATGTAATAAAAGAGATATGTAGAGACTTCAAACCATGCAATAATGTATGGAAATAAGTATTTGCAGAATAACAAGAAAGAACTGAAAGTCAAATATATAAATATAATCACTACCAAACAAATCCAAGTTTTAATATCATTACATTTTTATTAATATATTTAGAAATTCTACAAAGAAAAATGATTAAATTAGGCATCAGACAAATACAATATCATACATATTTCTTTCATGCAATATAAATCTTAATATCATTTTCTTGTACAGTTAGATTTCTTTTTCCAGATTATAACTTTCACTTAGAACAGATCTATGAATCTTAACTTTTGATAGCTTCTTATGTAAAAGGGTTGTTCTCAGGTTAAAGAAATTCACTTCAAGAAAAAATCACACATTTCATGTATCTATGTTTAGAAAAAAATATCTATTTCTATTATTTTCAATACTTTCTGCCTTACTGGTTAAAATATTATTGATTTTGAAATTTCTAATGCATAAAAAAAAATGGAGAATGATAATCTTTGATGATGGAAATCAGTTTCTATTATGTTGAGTCTCAAAAATATTTTTTTAATTAGTTTTAAACTATCTTTTTATAGAATTTAAATCTTTATTTTGATATTCAGTTTGTGAGAACTTCAATCAATGGAGTTGAAGTTATAATTACAATACCGGTAACAGCTCGTAAACCATATCCTGCTCTTGTTTATATTCATGGAGGAGGATTTGTATTCTCAAATGCAGGTAAACATTACTACAATTGTTTTATATATGTATTCAATTTTTGCATGATAACAAACAAACTTTAATAAATTATAGAACCTATGATCTGTTATCAAGGCAATCTCTATAGATAAGATCAATTTCTTTTGACAGTTGAGTGAAGTTTATTTAAACTTCTAGGAAGATAAAAAAAAGAGAATGCATCTTTTATATATATAGATTACATTGACAACAGGTTTCAGATTCTAGGGTTTGTAAGCTTTGGTTGCTATCATGTGACTGACATTTAGAAAACTATAGTTATTGACAATTTATGAATTAATATCCTACTATGTAATTAATATATTGAACTGAATACTTTATCTGATTCAAAAGTTCTATCACGTAAATTAAAACCAAGTTTTATATTGTGCAATAACACACATACTTATTTATATTGAAATCATATATTTTTAATTCTCAATTGATTTTAGTATAAAATATTTTTTTTTATGACGCTTGTTTTTTTTTTAAAGTAATTAAAAGCAAGCAAAGTTTAATTAATCTTTTTATAAAAGCTTTATTTTTTTTTTAAAAAAAAAGATTTATTTATTTTTAAAGCTGAGATTTAGTTTGGCATGTTTTATTTTATTAAAAAAAAATTTAATTTTGTAAGATAAAGCTCTGTCAGATGTTGTTTTTGTAATTAAGATTGAGTGGGAGATAGAGATTTACCCTGGTTGAAAGTTGCAATAAAAGATTACGCAGGAGATAACGATGGACATAAATAGCTCTGGGTTTTTTTTTTATTTATTCATTCAGATTATTCAGAGAGACTATTCTAGTCACTGGTTTTTTTTAATTCTGATTGCTCAGCTTATTCAGCTTCTTGTTATTGAGGATTTATCCAGATTTTCTGTTCTGGAACTGCTATATCATGGAAGTGATTCTAATTTCTTTGATATTTGTTTCACGGGAATCACCAAGTTGAATTTCCATTGACTGACAATAATTGTACTATTTGCCATCATAGTAGCAGCCATTCAAATGCCATGCCTATAATATACGCCATGAGGAATCTCCAAAACATGATGGGCTAAGCCTTTCCAAAGATAAATCTCCGGAGCTCCAAAATTGCAACTTCAATCATGACCTAAGTGTCAAGTCCAGAGCTGATCCTGATAGTGCTTCCATTCTTCTGAACTTAGTAAATTAACATCACTGTATAGGTCTCTTTATAACTGAACTTTACATGAACAGTAGAAATTATTACCTTGAGGTAACTTACCTTTCTGTATTAAAATCAGGGCTAAATCTTGAATTAAGTCTCTAGCAAATCTCAGCTTAATCTTTAAAAAAAATTATATATTTCTGATGTGTAACCTATTAATTTAAATATTAATGTTTATATATATATTGAAACAGTTATGCTGTTACTCATATAAATATTCAAAATACCCCCTACCCATTTAAAAACATCTAGTGTGATTCAATCTAATTGGGAACGCAATAAAGCTGTAATTTGTTTAAAAAAAAGGAAAATCATATTCTTAATTTTGTGATTGATGGATTTAAATAAAATGTTAAGTTATCTTATTTTTTTTTATCTGTCTCAATAAAAAAAAAAAGAAAAGAAATTAATTATCCAATCATTAAAAAGAAAAAAAGAAAAGATACTTAGTTAAACTGAGGCAGTATTCAAATTAGACACGTCTCGTTGAAGAAAGAAAGAATTTTTTTCTCTTCTCTATCTCTTATATAGAGGCTTTAATAAAACGTGAAAATAAAAATAAAAGTTTTACTAGAGAAATTATAATGAAACTGGAATAAATTAAGAGCTTCACTCTCTCCACCTGTCCATGACTTTCCATTAATAAAATAACCTGCCTTCGTTTGAATAAAATGGACCGTAAAACTGGAAGGTAATTTTTATAAAATATTAAAACATAATAATCAAATATTATAAAGTGAATTTTTCGAACTAATTGCGTAGAATTTGTTCAATAAATATTATGACATCTTTATTATGCTTTTATGTTTGACCGAATTATAGATATTTAACTGCTTCTAAACTCATTGTAGTGTAATGAAGTTTATGTGTAAGAATATGCTTCTACATTTGGCTAAAATATAAATGCTTCAATTATCAAATGATAAATACTCTATAAATCATAGATATTTAATTGCTTCTAAATTCATTGTAGTGTAATGAAGTTTATGTGTAAGAATATACTTCTACATTTGGCTAAAATATAAATGCTTCAATTATCAAATGATAAATACTCCATAAATCATAGATATTTAACTGCTTCTAAACTTATTATAGTGTAATGAAGTTTATGTGTAAGAATTTGCTTATATATTTGGCTAAAATATAAATGCTTCAATTATCAAGTGATAAAATACTCTATAAATCATAAATACTTATCTACTTCTAAATCTACTATAACGTCACGAAGATTATGTGTAAAAAATATACTTCCATACTTGGTTAGAGTATGAATGTTTTAATTATCAAATGATAAAATAACGAAATGTTATATAAATCATAAATGTTTAATTACTACCAAGCTCTTCCCATAAAAGAATTAATGAACTATCAATGAATTAGGATATTCATAATTTTCTTCTCTCAAGTGAATTCGAAATAAACTATTAAGTGAATTTGGAATGAATTATTGTTAAACCAGAATGATCCCAAGCTCTTCCCATAAAAGAATTAATGAACTATCAATGAATTAGGATATTCATAATTTTCTTCTCTCAAGTGAATTCGAAATAAACTATTAAGTGAATTTGGAATGAATTATTGTTAAACCAGAATGATCCCAAGCTCTTCCCATAAAAGAATTAATGAACTATCATTGAATTAGGATATTCATAATTTTCTTCTCTCAAGTGAATTCGAAATAAACTATTAAGTGAATTTGGAATGAATTATTGTTAAACCAGAATGATCCCAAGCTCTTCCCATAAAAGAATTAATGAACTATCATTGAATTAGGATATTCATAATTTTCTTCTCTCAAGTGAATTTAAAATGAACTATTAAATGAATTCGGAATGAATTATTGTTAAACCCGAATAATCCCAAGCTTTTCCCCATAAAAGAATTAATGAACTATCATTGAATTAAGATATTCATAAATTTCTTCTCTTAGTTGAACTCAAAATGAACCATTAAATGAATTCAAAATGAATTATTACTAAACCAGAATGTTTACAAGTTTATTCTCAAGAGAGGAATTAATGAACTATTGTTGAAATTGCAAATTGGTTGTTATCTAATAAATTTTTGTTACTCAAAATTAAATTGGTTGTCCATTTATCCCATTCTATTTTGTTTATCTATCACATCACTCACCAATTATAGCATTGATTCATGACGTCTCATCTTCCGATCTCTGACATAACTTGACCTAGGCCAGTCAGGTTGTAGCGAGATGGAACTCTAATGGCGCTGTTTGGAAAACCAAACATATAAATGTTTAGATGTTCCCAGTCTCTATTGTACTACATCCTCTGATGAGCAGGAAATATTGTTGTAGGTGCCATTAACATCTGCACTAGGAATGTCAATTGATAATTCCTTCCTACAGCATGCTCATCAGAAAATTGTTACGACTGAAAAAATAAAACGGTTGCTTTGCGGTCCGGTTACAATATATAAGAATCTTAGTGGGAAGATTTTTCATTTTAAAATATTACTTATTTGAAAGTGTAGGGTGAGCAATATTTTAGGTGTCTAATGTTTTCTTTGTTATATGACTAACACCTGATAAATACTCAGTTCAATCTTAGTAGTTTTCTTTTAATCACCTGTCCTTTTTGTTTGTTTGTCATTAAACTTAATCAAATGTGGTTTGAGTTTTATGCAGACCACTGATCTTTTGGCAGCAGTTTATTAAGTATAGTGTTTTGTTTTTGGTAGATAATTTATTTTATATAGTTCTGATTACATAGTTCATAATCTTCCCTTTTCTAGTGTGAAACTAACCTTGGCACATTTAAATGTATGTGACCATGGGCATTTTGCAGAGTTAGGACATTCTTAGTTCTGGCATTTCTTTTCCAGGCTAAGAAAAGCTTGTCTGTGCCATTCCATTAGTTCTCCATAAACATCTATCTTTCTAAATCTCTATAGAGAAAAAAAAAGGAAATTGTTTTAGGTGAACTGCTAGCAGGAAGATATAAGCCATCCTTATATTATAGGTGAGTAATGAACTTGTTGGCCTGGGTATTTAACATATTAATGCTCTCATACACTCAATGAAGGTCAAGTTCTGATGAGTGGGATCATCACCAGCATTATGATGAATGCATATGAGCAGATTATTGTTCTTAGATATATGGAACATGGATTAGTTCTGTATGCTAGGTATGTTGATGATATTTTTGTGGCTGCTCCAGAGGAAACCATAGAGGACATAAAAGCAGACCTTATAGCAGCATCAGGCCTGAATATAAATACAAGTCAGGAAGGAGTCTTGTACAGTATTAAATATTTGGACCTGCAAATGATGATTGAAGCTAATCACTTTTGCTACAAAATGAATATTAAGCCTATTAATATCAGAGGTCATATACATCACTTATCAAATGCACCAGATATATATAAATTGGCTGGTCTCAAATTGTTCTTAAATAGAAACAACAGTTTGTGCAGCTTCGAAGCTGACAAAAGAAACAATATTGAAATATATAGAAATGAGCTTATTAAGGCAAAATATAATCAAAGAGCAATAGATAATGTTATAAAGAAATTTAAAAGAGGGCCTAACCACGAGTTGAAACAAGAGAAATCATGTATCTTGCTACCGTATATCAAAAATATTTATAAAGACTTGCGTAACATTTTTTGCTCTGATTTTAGTGTGTGTTTTCATTCACCCCCTAATCTTAACAGGTGTATAAATAACACCAAAGACTATATTCTCCCTGTGCAAGCACAGCAAGTGGTCTATAAGATTGCATGTAGTGAAAACAATTGGCTAGCTGCATATTATGGGGAGACGAGGGCATCAGTTCAAACAAGATTATCCCAGCATGTATATGCATACAATAAGGCCTTAGTGGACTCATCCCACCTGTCAATTTTTGTTCAGCATTCAATGGCTGTGGGTCATCAGTGCAAACCGGATAGGCCAAGAGCATTGTGTAAAGAGCAGAATGATTTGCGGAGGAGGGTGAAGGAGGTGTGTTACATCATGTCAGATGAACACGTGATGAACAAAAAAGAATCATTTTACGCCATATTGAAGAAATGGCAAGTATAAACATTCTGATTCTAATTTGCATATTTTATCACATATTTTCCATTTTTAAGTTTTTAATAAATCAATTTTTATTTATGACCTTGTCTTAATTTTAATATAATATAACATCATATCTATATCATTACAATATATATATAATAAAAACATTAAAATTCATAAATTTAATAAATTTTACAATATGGTAGCAGCCATTTTTCCAACCTAGAGTGTCATACACACTCACATTTATTAGTATAATATCAATCTAAATAAAATTGAAACAAACAACTAACTATATTTACAATTATTTAATTATCAACCTGACTTTCTTCTCTTATTGAGATGAAAGCTAGGTTGATATTTAAATGATTGTTAATATAACTAGTTGTTTGTTTCAATTTTATTTAGATTGATTATTATATTAAGTATATATCTATAACAACACTGTGGATAAATAATTTTATGTTGAATATTTTGACCATTGTATACATTTATTAATGTTTTTTCATATTACATTCAAAATATCAAACAACTAGATGCCATAGCCTGCAAATAATGAGACTGTTATTCCATTTCCATTAAAAAAAGTTATTAAAAAAGTGATATTGCCCTTAGTATATTTAATTGTGATGAATGTATGACATTTTGCTATTTATTTTATTTAAAAAATAAAGTTATGGTATTCTAATTTAAACTTTTCCAAATACAAACAATTGTTAATAATAACTTACAAGTTGGTATGTAGCACAGGTTAGTATAAAACAAATTAGTAGATTATACACCATTTTGAGTGGTATTATTACCCTCTCTTCTTCAGGCATTGTTGGTCTGCCCAGTGACAATGCTAACATAGGAATCAAACTTATACCTTTATATTTGAATATCAAATTTTAAAGCAATGCTCTGAGTGAATTATTCAGTCAAAGGCTAGTTGTTTGCCTGAAGGTTTGTAATGTTGGTATTTTAGATGTGGTAATATGTTGGATATTTTCAATCATTAAATGTGGAATGTCTAGAAAATTTTAAACTCAGCTTAAACTCAGTTGGTTAGAACATTGCTTTCAAATTTCATATTCAAAATCTAAAGGTGCAAGTCTGTTTCCTATGCTAGAATTGTCACTAGTTAAGCCAGTAACACTTAAAGAAGAGTGGGGAATAATATCAATGAAAATGGTATATAATCTACTAGCCTATGTTGTCTATTTGTGTGTTATTACAAACAGTTATTTGTATTTGGAAAAGGTTTAAATAAAATTTAATATTTTCTTAACATTTAAGGATAGATGATGGAAATAGTCCATATTATTACAGTATTCTAAGATTATTTTTATTTTTAGAATGAATACAAATTAGTGAACACATGCACAAACATATATACGTACTCTCTTAATTTATTATTAATAACTACTATTATTATTTTTAAATTTTGTTTATATTATAATTTTAATTTATATATGCTTATTATATACATAAAAGCATCTGTTATATATACATGTTTACATTCAGTAAGCAATGTGTATTATAATTAAAATGTATCAATAAAATGTGAGTTATACACAATGTATTTGAGGAAGGCGAATTGAAACAAAGTATAATGGATATAATAGTTCCACTGTACAGAGTTAAATAAAAAAATTTAATGTTAAGATTGTAGATTATTTTTAATATTTAAATTCCTGATAAGAATGTTGGTATGTGCCAACAGGGTTTTAGCAATTAACATACTATTTAATTAGGGAATGCTTATTTGTACAAATTAAATATTCTCACTTACTTTATTAAATTATCTATTTTGTTAAATTAAAATCTGTTTTAGTTATTTATTCCATTATACATTTGAGATATGCATTTTGATAGCTGTGTGATAATTAATTACCAGTTTATAAATTCAACAAATGATAATTTAGTTATATTGAATGAGGCTGGCATCATGGAAAATATTGATCATACAATATGTGCAGTAATGAAAGAAAAATCTTTGGCAACTTTTAGCTTGAATGATTATCAACTTGAGAATGTAAGCCTGTTTAAATACTTTGATAGTTTCATAAGTAGAAAAATAGGTGTTGAAGTAATTAAATGATAGTTTCATCACAAGGAAATAATTACTGTAACTAATTTATCTGAGTATAGAGCTGTTATTTTATTTCATTTATTGTATGGAAGTAAAACTTGGACACCCTATAAGTGTAATATAAAGATATTAAAGAAGTTTTAAGAATATTCGTAAACTTTTAAAATTACAATGGCAGGATCATAAAAGGAATTGATATGTCCATCTTGCTGGATGTGTACTACTGAGTCAACCATTGTAAAATCATACTTTTGATGGATTTTATGGTGAACTTGAGTATAATTTTTGTGGGAGATGTAGATGCCATATATGCTATGAGGATTATCTTAAAGATATTATAAAGAAATGATATGTCATTTGTTTTCAACAGCCCCTTATAAAGAAATCCTGAAAGAAAAAAACAAATTTTCCAATTATCAGATAGTTAGATTTTGGACAATTTCTCTTATTTGTCTAATCAAAGGATGTGTCTAATTTTAACCGGAAAAAATCTGCCAAATTAATGTGAAAAGAAATGTATAAAAAATTCTTTATCTAGCAGGACTGAGGATACGTTAATAAATAACTACGTTATTGAATAACAGTGGACAAATAATTATTTCTATAAATAATTTTTGCCATCTTTTAAATTAAAAACAATTTATTAAAAAATTGTGTATTTATTATATTAATAAATTGATATTCTTAAATTCATTTGATATTAGTAAAAATTTGTTCAACAAAATTACATAGTCTATATATTAGGATATAAATATCATTAAATCGTCAAACATCACATGATCACCACTCTTTATGCTTACACAAGCTGTTTGTCGCAGACAAAACTCTCCATACAGAAGCACCAATCAGTGCAAAACCGAGTAATCAATGGATGCAGATGTGCATAAAACCTCCATCTAGTGCCTGCTCATCTAATATCCCCAGACTAGTTTGTGGTTTTCATCAGTGAGGAGTCTTGGATTTAAGAACACAGCATCTAGTTCTTAGGATATAATGCAATCCTCCAGCAGCCACCTTTTACTTTTTTATCTAACTATAAAGCTTTGAGTCCAAAATAAAAACACAATAATGTTTTCAAGATAAGCACATTAGCTTGTATGCAATGAGTGGCGCTACTGTATGGAGAATTTTGCCTCTATATAAATATCATATAATACAAATTAAATGTCTGCACAAAGGAGTTTACTATTAACTGAAAGGTGACCCTTTGATCCCTCTTGGAAGCCTTAAAGGAACTGAACAGGGCAAATTTCTAATATCCACTCCATATATTCTTGATAGTATACTAACATGGATGGGCTGCTCACCAATACGCATTAGCCAGCATCGTGAGTTTATTAACTATTTACCTCTGAGTTTAAGATCAAGAAGCACCATGGTTTTTCTTCTCAGTTGCCTGATAAGGCAGAATGAATGTATGTGTAAATGATATTTTTCCAATAAATTTATACAATCATGACAGACAAAAATAAATCATGGTCCTTATTCCAGGAGGCTGTAAAGTCACCAACCAAGGCAGCAGTTGTTGGCTGAAGGTGTAGGGTACTAAGAATCCCCTGATTGTTGACCCAGGTTGCCATTTGATGATGACTTTTTATTTAGGTACTTACAACTGCAGATCACTTTCAAGTGAAGGAAAGATTGCAAGAATTAGAAATAGAACTGTCTTATATTAAATGGGACATTATTGGACTTTGTGAAGTTAGAAGAAAAGGTGAAGAAACAATTGATTTAAAAAGTGGACGTGTACTCTGCTATAAAGGCACAAATATTGGAAGCACAAGTGTAGTAGGATTCATTATAAATAAAAAGTGAAAGAACAACTTTCTGGAGATTGATGGTGTATCAGACAGAATGGCAAGATTAGTTATACCCAAATGCAGATAATTCAGATTTATGCACCAACAAGTTCTCATAGTGATGAAGTAGTAGAAGATTTTTATATGGATGTACAAAAGGTTTTTGATCAGAGTAAACAACATTTTAAAATTATTATGGGAGACTTTAATGCTAGAATTGGTAAACAAATGAAAGATGAAAGTGCTGTAGGTAATTTTGGTTATGGTAATAGAAATAAGAGAGGATATTAGACTTGTGGAGTTTGCAGAAAAATAAAACCTTTATATTATGAATTCTTTTTTTGAGACAAATATTAAAAGGAAATAGACATGGAAGCATCCAAATGAAAGTACAGTAGAATTGGATTATATTTTGACTAACAGGAAATACATATTTCAAGGTTGTAATGTTCTTGATAAATTTAACGTAGGAAGTGATCATTGATTAGTAAGATGTAAGATGCGTTTTAATGCAAAACTAGAGAGACAAAAATTATTAAAACAACAATATTTACAGTTGATATTCCTGATCTTCAAAAACATTCTAATGAATTTAAATTAGAACTTACAAATTGGTTTCAAGTATTAGTAGATTTTGAACATGATTCAGATTTGAATGAAATTAATAAGAAAATAACTGATACACTTAAAAACTGCAACAAAGATAGCTGGTAGAAAAAAACAGCAATTGATCAATAAAATTTCTACTGAGACTAGAGAATTTATGAAGAAAAGAAGGAATATGAACATATACAAAAATGATTCACTAAAAAGGATTGAATATCTCGAATTCTGTAAAATGATGCAGAAAAGAATTGAAAATGATATAAGAAAGTATAACTGTGAACAACAAGGCAAGCTGTAGAAGAGAATAAAAGTCTCAAGAGTGTAAAATATTTTGGTATTGGTAGGAAATTTATATCTGCAATAAGAAAAAAAGATGGAATTACTACTAAAAAAAGATATGACATCACGAAATGGGTAGAAGACTTAAGAATTATATAGTAATAAAGAACAAGTACCTCCTATATCTATCTTCTGAATTGCCCAGAATTTTAAATGAAGAAGTGAGCTATGCAATTAAATTTATGAAGAAAGGAAAGTCTCCAGGTAATGATGGAATTATAATTGTATATTAATAGAAGCAGGAGAAGAAATAGAATTTTTTTAGCAAAGTTATATACCAAATGCCTAAATGATAAAGATATACCAGATGATTGAAAGAATGCCATATTAATATTTAAAAAAGGTGATAAAGAAGATATTAGAAATTACAGGCCTATCAGCCTTTTATCAGTTTTATACAAAATTTTTACCAAAATAATTACAACTCGTCTACAGAGAACATTGGATTTCCAACAATCAAGAGAACAAGCTGAATTTAAAAGTGGTTTTAGTACAGTAGATCATATTCAGTACTGAGAAAATTTACAGAAAGGACAAATGAATATGAGTTGGCATTATGCTTTGGATTTGTAGATTAGGAAAAGGCATGATTCTATAAACACATTTCTTCAGTGATTAAAGCATTGGATCATCATGTCATATTTTAAAGAATATTTATAAAAATGCAACAGCAACAATTAGATTACATAATGATACTAGGAAAGTCACATTGAGAAAAGTGTAAGACAGGGTGATTCATATCTCCAAAACTTTTTACAACAGTGCTGCAAGAAATATTTTGTGGATTAAAATGGGAAGCTAATGGAGTGAAAGTAAATGGGGGATTATTTAAGTCATTTAAATTTTGCAGATGATGTAGGTGTTTTTGAAAATAATGCATTAGAACTGCAGGAAATGTTGCAGGAGTTATCAGATGAAAGTAGGAAAGTAGGACTAAAAATAAATGCTAAAAAGACTAAAGTAATGTTTAATTGATTTTCTCAAAATATGAAAATAAAAATTGATTACGATGAGTTAGAAGAAGTTAACAGCTACAAATATCTTGGTCAGATTATTAATGCAGATGGAAACATAATGGATGAATTAATCATAGAATTAAACTTGGTTGGAATGCTTTTGGCAGAAATAACTTGATACTAAAAGGAAATATGCCTATGTTTTTGAAAAGGAAGGATTTTAATAAATGTGTCTTACCAGTTCTTACTTATAAATCTGAGACTTGGGCAGTTAATAGAAGAGCAATACAGAGACTTCAGACCACTCAAAGAAGTATGGAGAGATGCATGTTAGGAGTAACAAGAAAAGATATGGTTAAGAGAACAAACAGGTATTACTGATCTCATTGAAAAAATTAAAAGACTGAAGTGAAGTTGGGCTGGACATATTGCTAGAAGAGATGATAATAGATGGACAAATGAAATCTTAAACTGGATTCCAAGAAATTGTAAAAGACCCAGAAAGAGATTACGTGTGATATGGAGGAATGAAATAAGAAAGTGTGCAAAGGTGATGTAGAAAAAAGAAGCTAAAGATCAGAGAAAATGGATTGAATTTGGAGAGACCTTCATCATGCAATGGATTGATAATGGTTGGTGATGATGATGATGACAAACTGTAACAAATTTTAACATTAAAAAAACATTTTTCATATAAACAAGAACCCCAATAATAGTTATTATTCAAAATCTTAAATGATTTTATGTTTAGGTTCTTTTTCAAGTGGCAAACATTACATTGTTTAATGCACTCTAGGAAAATTTGGATGTACATGTGCATGTTGTAAATTACATTTATTTAAATGCGATTGAATTTTTTTCTATTCTTTTATTCACTGGAAAAATACTGACATTTTATCATGCTTTAAATACATGAATGGTGGTCACTTTAATTTGATTAATTAGTAACAATTAGAATTGATCTTAAAGAATGCCCACAAATTGGATAGATTAAATTTCCAAGACACAGTCTGCCCATATGTTTATTACAGAGAAATAAGGGCTAACATTAATACAGTGACATTTGCATATTAGAGCTAAAAATGATCCTGCAAAGTCATCTTTTTCTAGTGCATAAAAAATGTTCAGCCATGATTTTAACATCAAGAATGTCAGGATGTTTTACAGTGTGTGAGTAAAATAAAAGTGAAGTTGGTAATTTGTTAAGTGTTAATATTAGTAGAAATATTTTTCATATAGGACAAGAGCTCCAATAAAACTTATAATTCAAAATATTTAATCCATTTTAAATACAGAGCACTCTCTTTAAAATACAAAAGTTATACTGTAAATTATGTCATAGAAAATAAGATATTCTAAATTTAATCTACATGTGAATGATCCAAACACATAACTGAACAGTGATAGATTTTCAGTTCATCACTGAATTGTTAATAAATTATGCCCTATTTATATTACATTTTCTATTCTCTTATTCACTGCAAATACTGACAAAACAAGCATTTACTTACTCATGATTGTTTAAAAATTATGCAATGGCCGATTCCAGAATGTTTGCTTTGATAACATTTTCTCAAATTGCCATATCTTTATCTAAAGTAAGCATGAATGGAGATGACTTTTGAATTAAATTCATATTGTGTTTACAAGTTATATCCATTGGTATGACAATAATCAAAGATGTTGATATAACTACAGGTCTTTGTTCTAATAAGTAAAATTCACATAGGCCACACATTATATGTTTGTATGTTACTCATCTCCTTTTCATATTTCACAGTTTTTTAATATTTAAATAAATAACAAATTAATAGCAAATTTAAACCAAAATCAAATTCTTTTGTTACACTAGTGAAAAATTATAATTAAGTTAAAAGTATATATACCCAATAAATAATCAAAAGGAAATATATAGAAAGAACAAAGAACATACATATCACTATTGATATGACTATAATTTAATGATTAATGATAATATATAATAAAGGAGTATAATATTTATTGCCAAATTTTAAAAAGTACTGGTTTATTACACTCTTTTTTTTTTTTGCCAGAAAAATGCAATTATTTGCTTCCAACTAACTTCTCGAAATTAGGAAATAATGATTAGGAACACACAACTTTCATTATAGCAGAAAGATTTAATAACTCATCAATTGCTAATGGCCAAACAAATCCATCTCTCTTTTTACTTTTTCAATGCATATTTTATTAAATTAAAATTAATCCATCTGACAGTTTTGATTGCCCAGCAATCTTCCTCAGAGCTATAAAAATATATAAATACATAAATATACAAATACTTAATTATATAAACATATAATATTTTATCTATTAGACATAGTGATCATGTGATGTTTTGTAACATTATATCTACTTGTAAATGAGTCATTTTTTACATATATCTTATCCATTTATCTATATATATTCCTCGTTTATTTACACTTAAATATATTATTCCTATTTATATACAATATATAAATAAATACCACCTTCAATATATCTATCAAATATATACACATATATACCTTAAACATATATACATACACTAAACTATTCCAAACTTATACTACATTTATATTAGTAATTATTATTATTATATAAGTCAAATCAGTAAGACCTTAATATCTATTATTTTATATCAATTAACATTATCATGCAAATAAAAATTGCAAAATATAATCAACCTATAAATTAATAAAGAAATAATATAAGATTATAAGTTTCATAGGAAATGTTATGTATTTGTATATGCCTAGTAGTTCTGAGGAAGATTGCTGAACAATCGAAACTGTCAGGATAAATTAATTTTAATTTAGTAAAATAAGCATTGAAAAAACTAAAAAGAGAAGTGGATTAAGTTTGATTTTTTATAATTTTATCAATGCATAAAGAAAGATAAGTTGATATTTGCTAATGGTCTAGTAATTAAACTTTAATTACTTAAATTTTTGCTGAAATACTTTCTATATTCAATAACAAAAACAAAATGGACCAAAACCAGTGTGCACTGACAGGAAAAAAGGATTTGAATGCTCTGTTTAAAAGTATAAGAGACAAAAAAATCTTGTGCTACACATTCTCAAAAATGAA
Source organism: Epiperipatus broadwayi (assembly GCA_028023455.1). NCBI lineage: Eukaryota > Metazoa > Onychophora > Udeonychophora > Euonychophora > Peripatidae > Epiperipatus > Epiperipatus broadwayi. The sequence goes on from JAQFVV010000188.1 coordinate 697,799, forward strand.
CTTCATCCAGTGTTCATCATTTCCCACTAACATGTGCTCTCTCTTTCTCCCAATAGGCTTGTGAACTATCATTGGGTCATGACCACAGACATGCAAGTAATAAGCAAAATACTGAAGAGTTAAAAAAGTCAGGATAAAAATGTTTCCTTAATTCTCTATGTTTTCCCATTTTTCAAAACTGATGATATAACTACAGGATACAGCACAAGTAAAATATGACACCATGTCCCCAAGCTCATTCAATTTTATTTGTGGATCTTCCCAATATAACTGAAAGATAATTCTCTACGTTTTCCCATTTTTCAAAACTGATGATGTAACAACAGGATATAGCACAAGTAAAATATGACACCATGTCACCAAGCTCATTTAATTTTATTTGTGGCTCTGCCCAATGTAACTGAAAGAACTGCTATTTCTGTAGTGTAATTTTCACTACACCACTCTCATACAAAATAGTAGTTTAGTAAAAATTACACTACATAAATGTTATTCATTATTGGATGCTCTCTAGTCTAATGAATGGCTAATAAAAATTGTTAAGTTGCTATGTAAGTTTCATCACTTTTTTTGTTAAATAAGCATCAGTGTTTCTTTTTTTCTTATGGACCACAAAAATATATGTCATAGTTCAACTCATTAACCAATGATCCTTCTTTACCCTGGGCTATTCTTTCTATATCAAATATTTTCCATTTCATTTAAAATCAAATAAATAAACCAATGGTGTATGATGATTATTAATAAAATTTATATATAATATGAAAAATGCACAGAGGCAAAACTCTACATACAGTAGCACCACTCAATGCAAGCCAAGGTAATCAATCCAATATCACCAATCTAGTTTCTAGCTTGTGGCTTTCATCAGTGAGGAGCATTGGATCTGAGAGCACTGCACTTAGATCTTAAGGATCTAATACAACACTCCAGCAGTCACCTTTTACCTTTTTTAGTCAACTATAAAGTTTTGAGTCTAAAATGAAAACACTCCTCACTGATGAAAACCACAATCTAGAAACTATTCTGGGGATATTGGATGAATAGGCACTAGATAGGGATTTTATGCACCAGCTTTCTTTTTTTTGGCTTGCACTGAGTGGCACTATTGTATGGAGAATTTTGCTTGTGTTATCAGCTTGTGTAATCATAAAGAATGTTGATCGTGTAATATGGAAAATGATAATAATAAAAACTCAATTACAAAAATAATGAGAATATTTTGTAGAAAAATATTTTATTCTTTTATTAAATTGATTTAAAAATACAAATCAATAGAAGCAAGAAAAAAAGTTATATTTACATAAGTTAAAATTTTAACTAGAAACTATAACAATTACATTAATGAGTTCCTTAATGGAAAGCAATTAGTAGTTATATCAATTGCATTCATGAATTACTTAGGGATCCATTGATTGTAGTTTGAAGACTATTGATATTCTCATAGAAACAATTATTCAATTAAACCCACAAAGTAATACAGTAGCATAGTAGTTGTTCAAAACAGTCTAATTAACTTATCAATTCTATAGTCATTCATATACTATTAAAAGCAATTTTAAGAATATTACACATCAACAAAATAAGACTGATATTTAAATCTGACCTTTACTCCATATTGTGTTTATTTTTGATATATTCTTTTACATTCAGATAAATGTGACAAATGTCAAGTTCATTTGGATAATTGAGTTTTATTGATAAATTAAGAATAAAAAATGACGTCAAGCCTGGGTGGCCTAGAGGTTGGCGTGACTACCTTCCAAGTGGCTGGCCCAGGTTCGCTTCCTGGTCAACGCTTTGACATATATAAAAAAGACTCTCGTACCAAAATCAGAAATAATAAATTTAAATATAAAACTTAAAATCTGTATTTAGCATTTCAATACTAGATATTGTGATGCAATACTTGAATTGTAAAAAAGAAGTAAATTATTTAATTGGTCATGCCTTCTTTTTTTCTAATAAAAAAATGTTTGAAATTCAGCTGATTTTAGTGATTTAAATAATTGTTTAAAATTCAAAAAAGACATAAAACGTCATTAAATCATTTAAAAGTGATGATTTCATTTAAATTCATTTGATTCATTATGTATTGATTGTGCTATAAATCAATAAAGTTCTAAATAATTCAATTAATAATGAAAAGATTAAAAACATTGAAAAATATTAAAATGTTTTAATCGTGACTGCATGTCATGATCGTTCTTGCAACAAAGGCAACTTTAGTGCAGCCACAGTATGCAGTATATCAATATATATTAGTCCAGTTATACTCTATAAAAATGTAAATAAATGAAACAAATACAAATAAATAAAAAAAATGAAAACATTAAAATTTATATATTTAATAAATTTTACTGTAAAACAGCAGACATTTTTTTAAACTTACAGTACCCCACTAAATCCAAATTATCAAATTTTACAATTTAGATGAGTACAATCTTATTAATAATGTTGAAAACACATGCATTTTTTTCTTCACTTTTTCCACAAAGTTTGATATAATCCAGGATTTTATGTTATAAAACATTTTCTAAGCATTCAACTAGAAGCTTTACAAAACTTAAGAGAATTCGTAAAACACTTTTATTAAGCAATAAAATAGTGTCAGAAGAAAATTCCTAGCAAAATGTTTTGTATTGCATAAGAAAGCTTAAAATTTGTATTAAGAGTTACCCAAGAATTTAAAATGAGTAATTGCTAATAGAGATAGTTGATAGTGCTTCAGATTATCAAACATTCTAAAGAGGTCATGTCTACCAATAAAGAAACTGCTGTTACATTTCTATAGAAAAAAGTTATTGAAGAAAAGGGACATTGTCCAGAATGTATTTAATTGCCATGCAACTAGGTTGTTCTAATATATCAAAAAGTCAATGTCTGAGACTTCTCTATTCATTTACTTAAAAAAATGATAAGGTATGGAATCGCAAGCTTTTTTTATAAGTATTGTTTTTTTTTTTTTGAACAGACATGAACGAGTGAATATACTACACACAATAGATATATTTATATATATATAATTGTGTTCTATTAATTTATTATTAATATTATTTGTATAAATTTCATTTATGCTAAAGTGTTAATTTATATATGCATACTATGTATGTATAACATCTGTTTGAATGTATATATGTCTGTGTGTTGAAAGCATTATACACCTATAGGTCAGTGCAGTAAACAATATGTATTGCTGTGTCAACAAAGCTTATCAATGTAGTATGAGCTATTATTTAATATATATGATTTACACTTAAGAAGCTTGAAATATAATATAGAGGTTATTGCTGTTTCCACCATGGTAGTTATTATGGGCTATTTTCATAACACGAAGTTGCAATATCTGGAAATTTGACAGGACTTCAAGTAAAGATAAAGCAATGGTGTGCAGAAACTTTTTTGATCATTGCTGTGCTTGTAAATTGAATATTTCATATCAAGATTTTGAAAAGCAACAAAGCAAATAATACAAATTCTTTAAAACACTTACTACTTCTGCATTTTTTTTAATCGGTCTAAAAAAATCACCAATATATTATATAGAGAAATGATGGTTTTCATCTGCAATACAATGAGCATTTATATTTATTGATATGATTTTTGAATGACGGGAAAATTTAATAACAGTATTTGAAACCATTTTAGAAATCTTGTTCAATGGGTCACAGACACATTTAACTAACATATCACATGGTTACTTATCATACTTAACTTACAACTTGCCTTTTATCGCTGCAACGGGATTTGGCATTTTGAAGAGTTTGTAAAATTAGAAATAAAGTTTGTAACTGGATTTACGAGTTTGAGACCAGCTTTACCGGTTTATTATTACTATTTTATATATATATATACACCTATATTTTAAGTTATTAGCTCCTAATTAATGATTAATTATTTGACTTTATGATACCATTACTTAAGCAGAGGAGTAAATATGATCAATACTTACATATTAATCATTCTCCAAGTCAGACCAAGTTTTCATAAAATATTGAAAGAACGGTCACGTTTCCAGACCAGTAACTCTCTCTGGCCGCAAACAACATGAAACATCTTATGGGGATATTTATAACAGGTTTAAACCCTATAGGAATCATCCAGTCATTTGACTAAACCCAAGAGATGACCTTAACACTCTTCAAGTGCTTGACCCATGACTAGCTATTAAAAAAAACATGAGATTGGCATCACAGAATAATTAAATAAATTTGTCTATTTATAAATTGATAGAGAGAGAGAGAAACATAAATGACCCTAATAATTTACAATACATTTATTAAATAATACAACATAAATAATAAGGAATATTCAAAAACATAAAACAAAATATGAATACTTATATGAATTACTATAATTTATAGCAATCCTATGCTTACTTAAATGTAGTTATAATTAATACTTATGAATGATATCTAAAGTTCTATTTAAAGATAACATTTAAAAGTTCAATACTTGAAATATGAATTCAAAACTTCTATTAATGATGTCAATGTGTATATTTACCTAGGTTTAAGCATAGTCTCTGGGTTTTCATATGGGTGATCACCTGTCTTCTGATCCAGTTAAATTCACAGTAGGCATACATTTTTAGTATCTGGACACTTTTTACTTGCTCCATGTACTACTGTATGGGCTGTTTCCATTGATTTGGTGAGGCAAGTTAAAGCATCGGCAAAAGGCAAGTCAGAGTAATATTACTGCATCTGGCTATTGACATATAGGAGACAAAAAGAGGGGAAATGTACACACACATCCACAATGGTCTAGCAACACATTTCTCTCACAAGACACTCATAAAAATATTGCTTTATCATGCTGGACTTTGTTGTTTTAGTTGTTTGTAGATTTTCTTTCAGTGTTTGCTAGCTGACTTTGGTTAACTCTCTGGTCAACTATCTCTTTTTGCTCATATAAAAGAATTTGAGTCGTAGGAATAAGAGGATTCCTTTTATTCCTGCATAAATACTATATCTTGTATTGTGGAGGGAAGTATTCATTTATTATTTAACACTCTCAAAAGACGCATGCACAATTAGCTTGAAAGGCTGATCTTTGAATGTAATACAATTGTACACATAGCATTATATAAAAATAAATGCTTATTTACTTATAATTAAGTTTCAGTTAGAGTGACGTTTAGTAAATTTTAGACAATTTCACCGACGTCATTCATTCAAACATCGTAAATAGTAATTTAAAGTGAGAATTCTTCTCTCACGCTCTCCTCAACAGTACTTCAGATTTGCTCATATAAAAGAATTTGAGTTGTAGGAATAAGAGATTCCTTTTATTCCCGCATAAATACTATATCTTGTATTGTGGAGGGAAGTATTCATTTATTATTTAACACTCTCAAAAGACGCATGCACAATTAGCTTGAAATGCTGATCTTTGAATGTAATACAATTGTACACATAGCATTATATAAAAATAAATGCTTATTTACTTATAATTAAGTTTCAGTTAGAGTGACGTTTAGTAAATTTTAGACAATTTCACCGACGTCATTCATTCAAACATCGTAAATAGTAATTTAAAGTGAGAATTCTTCTCTCACGCTCTCCTCAACAGTACTTCAGATTTGCTCATATAAAAGAATTTGAGTTGTAGGAATAAGAGATTCCTTTTATTCCCGCATAAATACTATATCTTGTATTGTGGAGGGAAGTATTCATTTATTATTTAACACTCTCAAAAGACGCATGCACAATTAGCTTGAAATGCTGATCTTTGAATGTAATACAATTGTACACATAGCATTATATAAAAATAAATGCTTATTTACTTATAATTAAGTTTTAGTTAGAGTGACGTTTAGTAAATTTTAGACAATTTCACCGACGTCATTCATTCAAACATCGTAAATAGTAATTTAAAGTGAGAATTCTTCTCTCACGCTCTCCTCAACAGTACTTCAGATTTGCTCATATAAAAGAATTTGAGTCATAGGAATAAGAGATTCCTTTTATTTCTGCATAAATACTATATCTTGTATTGTGGAGGGAAGTATTCATTTATTATTTAACACTCTCAAAAGACGCATGCACAATTAGCTTGAAAGGCTGATCTTTGAATGTAACTCTTCTATAAAATTCTCTGGATAATAATTACAATAGATGATTTCAATTTTTCTTACTCTCTTCTATATAATTCTCTGGATAATAATAACAATAGATTATAGCTTTTTATACTCTCTGACTCCATCCTTGGTCGAGTTTTCACCCAAGCTATCAATTCATTTGATCTTTATTTTTAATTAGTAATATTTTTCATTTCCTTATTTTTCCAATTTTAATTACATCGAAATTAGTTATAGATTGTTTATTTAATCAATCTGGAATCGTGATCTCCAGAACTTGATTAGTACTGTATAAAATTTATTTCAATTAATTATAAACTTTTAATTAAAAGTGCTTCCAATTAAAAGTATTTTTGAAAGAATTATATGCAAACTTAAAATAAAGAAAAGAAAAGAAAGATAAGTTATAATTAATATTTTAACCTATTTCCCAATATTTTTACTTTTTCTTATAACTGTTTTTTTTTCTTCTTCAAACTATTGAAATATAATTTTATTTTTCTATTTAAAAAATCATGTCATTCGTATATATACGCACACTTATGCAATATATATATATATATTGTTACACCACATATATTTCATTCAAATGAATAAGACATGTGGAAAAGACAAATGATTCACAAGATAACTTTTATGCTGAGTCAGTACTCTTCATTTGAACAAAGTCACAAACACTCTCGCATCTGTACTATCTTTGTTCAATATTTATCGATATCAAATTACTATAACATAAACATTGAGATATTTATCTGAGATGATATAATGTATGTCATAAGTTTGACAGGTTCATAATAAATTGTAATAAATATATTTAAATGATACGAACTATTGTTTTCTTTATTATTTTCTGTAATTTTTTATATGTCATAGCATCGGCCGGGACGCGAACCCACACCGTCTGCAACCAACTACTTGCTTGCAAGACAGGTGCGATGACCTCTCGGCTAACAACGCTTGACATTTCTGAAATTTTTTGATTAAAGTTTTATTCATTATTTTATAAAGTAAAACCAATGTTATTAAGTATTGTTGATTAAAAATAGAAGAGATTAAAAATAATTCACTGTGGATGTGCTCAGTTTAAAATTTACAGTGATAAATCAAACAAAATATCTACAGGGGAAAGAAAAACAACTTAAGAATTGAAAATATAAGGAAGTAGTCATAGCAGAGTTTTCTTTAATTTTAGATCTTTTCATGCAAATAGATAAGTGGTTTAAAGATTTATAAGTATATTTATCTCAAATTGATTAATCATAAGATTTTACAAACTTACCACAGAAAATTTTCTGAAGATGCTAGTGGAAATTTAAAACTTTCAGGTTAAGAAATGAATTAATAGATGTTTGCAATGCAGAGAATTAAAAAGCAAAGACATCAATAAATTACTTGCATATATCAATTCTACAGATTTAAATTTTATCTTTCCTCAAGTAGTATTTGGTTTGCACCTTAATTTTGACTATATTTTCCATCAGTCTATCTATACAGAGATCCTTTTCAACGGTGAATAAATTTAAAAATTATACCAAAATGCCATAGAAAAGAGTGCTTATCAAAATTAGCTTTAATGTCAATAGGAAAGATTTTTTAACCAATTCATATAATAATCAGATCAAACATTTTAAAGAAAGTAATTGAAGAAAAAAGGATTGATTTAATTTTTAAATAAACTAATTTAAAACTGATTTTATAAATAAATATTTAATTACAAAAAAAATTAAATTGTTCCACCTCTCTAATCTCACCATATGCTTGTTGGTTTTGACACATTTATTATATATGCACTACATATAATTTTGAAAGAAGATAGTAGTTAAGTTCAAAATTACTTATTAAACAAAAATGTTATACTTAAATAAGGACTGTCAAATGATTACCATTTTACTTAAATGATATATAAATATAAAACTTTTTCGAGTGGTTAATATTATGTAAAACACTAGATTAAAACTCCAACACTATTTTATTAAGTAAATAAATTCCCATAATCCAAAGCATAAGATAAAACTTTTTAAGAAAAAAAAACAGACCATCTTATCTCTTTTACCTAAATTTATTTAAATATGCACATAGTCATGATTTCTTTCCAAAGTGCTTCATATATGCCTATTTAAATGAATTTAGATAAATGAGTTGACAGTCCATTCTTTTCTCTTAAAAAGTTTTATATTGTGCTTTGGATTGAGAGCATTTCATTTACTTAAACCAATGTTGGATATATATATATATTTCCCTAATGGTAAATGCCAAACTTATATTTATATATATATATATATATATATATAAACCAATGTTGGATATATATATATATTTCCCTAATGGTAAATGCCAAACTTATTGACAATGATGATTATGATGCTTATGTGTTGAAAGTATACTTGGTCTATCTAATTTGTTTTGTCCTCTGTTATAAATTTTAGAAGCCTACATGCACATAACATCAGAACTCACTAAAAGATTACAAGTTGCTGTTTTTTCAATAGAGTAAGTAATATTTTAATTTATACTAGTGTAAATTAATGGCTATACTTTTGGTAAACTTTGAAAAATGTAGCTTTTTGAACATATAAAATAAATATATTCTTTTATATAATTTAAAATTTAAATATAGTAATATTTTTAGGTGAAGTAATCATCATTATCATTTTAATCATCATCAGTTGAATGTAGAATGAGGTCTTTCCAAATGTATTCCATGTTATCTAATCCATAATAAGTCTTCTCTACATCAATTCAGCAGACTTTCTTATTTCATCCATCCATCTCACATGTAGTCTCTTTCTAGCTGTTTTAATTTTTTGGGATCTAAATTTAAGACTTCAACTGTCAATCTATTACCATCTCTTCTACAAATATATGTTCATCCCAGTTTTATTTCAGTCTCTTGATTGTTTTAATGTTAATAATATCTGTTTGATCTCTCATTGAACTTTTTTTTACTTCTGATCTCATCTTATTACTTCTACCATAATCAGACTTCAATCAGCAGTTTGAAGTCTCATTATCGTTCTTCTGTTATGTCCAAAGTCTCATATTCACAAAAATTGGTAAAACACGTCTACTATTCCATTCAAACACTTAGGCATATTTTCTTTAAATATTAAGTTATTTCTACTACAAGTAATCCATCCAAGTTTAATTCTATGATTAATTTCATCCGATTATGTATCCTCTCTATTAATAATCTTATCAAAATACATATAGTTATTAACTTCTCCTAATTCATGATTATCAATTATTATTTACTTTTTATGAGAAAAGCCACTGAGAATTATCTTTAGTTCTATCTGATAACTTTTTCACTATTTCCTGGAGCTGTGAAACATTATTTACAAAAACAATCACCTGCAAAAATTTGATGACTTAAATAATCTCTGTTTACTTTTACTCCCTTGGTTTAACATTTTAATCTACAAATTATTTCTTAAAACCAATAAGTTAGTGCATAACCACATCTTACATAAAGACTTACACAATTCTCACCAGGTGTCTCTAATGCAAGACCTAGTAATCCAGTGCAGTGTTTTTCAATCCTTGGTCTGCGGCCCGGCACCGGGCCGCGGAACTTTTCTGCAGGTTTGCGTGCTAGACGGGCAGTAAAAAGTTTGTAATAATAAATAATAAGAGTTTAAACTTTTAATTAATATAGCCAATTTTTATTTATTTTTTCATCTCATTTTTACCCAATTAAAAAAAAAGAAACAGAACGAAAACAAAATCTAATCAATCATTCATAAATTAATTTGTTTTTCTAGTTATCACAGATGTTTATGGGGGGGGGGGGGAGGAGAATTAAATTTTTTATTACTTTTCTAAAAAAATTTAAAAAAAAGTTTTTTATTATATAAACTCCATATATATATATATAAAACATATCTTATATTTTTAACATTGTTGTTTTGATCAGTTATAACAATTATGCTTATCTTTAAGAAAATTTATCTATAGACTTCTGCCGGTCTGCGAAATCTTATCCTTATTTTTGCTGGTAATCCTTATTTTTACCGGTCCGCAGGTGTGAAAAGGTTGAAGACCACTGATCTAGAGATGCTAAGTGAATAATACTTAATAGACTCCTATGCAATGTTTATCTATCCTCAGACTAGTTTCTAAGTTATAGATTCATCAGTGAGGAACCATGTATCTGAGAACTATATGTCTGGATCTTTCATCAATCTAATACAGCTTTCCTATAGCAGCCATTTTTTATTTCTTTGTTATTATCAAACTGCCAGCTCAAATTGAAAAAAAAAAATACATTAATCTTTTCAATCTAAGCATGATTGGAAAAACTATTCAATTTAGATTTTCATGCACAAACTTTTCTAAAAATTGGCAGCAAAAAATATATATCAGTTTTAAAACCAAATAAACATAGCAATTATTAAAAAGTAATTCATAATATTATTATGTGTTCCCTACAAGCTCTTTTAAAAAGACTTATTAAAAAACAAACATTTTGCCAATAATTGACAGTCAGTCATCTTACCTATACAGCAGACTAAATTTAGAAAAGGAAAAAACTACTGCGAACAAGTTTTATCTTTTAAAAATTTTATATTAAAAAAGACTTTCAAAATAAATTAAAAATTGATGTGAGTTTTATTGTTCTAATCTCAATTTGCAATTCTGCTTGAAAAAATTACGTAAAAGTTTTTAAAATTTTTAGTTTTAGAAGGAACATTATTCAAGGAAATATCTACAGCTATTTCAGTTTAAAGGGGGGAAATATATATAGATATTTCGGTTTAAAAGAAAAAGTAATAATATAAAACTAATCAAAGAATACTACAATAAGTATTTTCAATAGCATTCATTTGAATTATACAATTATTAAAAACATTTACAATAAAATAAAAAACAAAAAATATATCTCATTAGAGATTAGAGGATTGATGGACACGTGACCAAGTAGTTGCGAAAATATCTGATGGGGTGATTTTTTTATTTCTTTGTTTTATTGTCTCTAATTTGTTTTTAAAGTGTTAAAATTTCTAGCATTACTATTACAAAGATAACTGCTCTTTGTGCTCTGTAATGCATATAGTATAAATGTTATAGTTCTTATTTATGCAAAGTAGGCATTTGGAAAAGATTCTATAATTGAACTTATAGTGACATTCTTTTTCTGATAATTTTTTGTAATATAAGATCGAGTATATTGTAGGCTACTACACTCGAAAACCATATGTTTTTGGTTCTCTTTTGATCTGTGGCACAACTCACATATAGTTAATACTGAAAAACCATTAATTTACTTAAACAGAATGTTTTCTAATAGAAAGATTCAAATAACTTTAAATCGTAAACATAATAGACCCAAAATTTTGATGTTGATGTGATGCACTGCCATTTCTCCTTTTTCAATGTCAGGAATCTCTCAACCATTATGACCAGAGAAACCTGTTAACCACTTTACCTTCCCTTTCAATTCCCCATCCTAAGTTTTTCCTATATTCTTCTCATATTGAGATCTAACGATTTTTCTTTCAAAAGTTAACTTTGATAATGGCGGTTGCTAGTCTGTCGAAATATCAGTTGTAACGCAAAATAATACATGGTTTTATCCCCAAAATAATAATTGATCTACATCATACAACCGTGAAAACATTAAATATAATATTATTAATCTTTATGGGAGAAAATGTTTTATCATTTAAGAACTTTCAAAAATCTTGCGTGAAGAAAGAAAGTTGTTGTGCGATCTTACATTTCCAATTCGTTGTAAAGATAATGAAGTAGTTCCAAAATGCTGCAGATTAAAGTTTCATTCTAACTCTTTTAAAATAAGAAACATTCTACAGGTGGTGAATAAAAAAATTTTGATTTCCTTTATTCAATTATTAGGAGGAAGTTAAACTATACTGATTGTTTTTTACTGAGAGAACGTATAACGTTAAGCAATATTATCCACCCCGTTCTTTGGTCTATTTTTTGATAAAATTGTTTATTTTAAACCAATTAAAGATTCAGAATTTAAAACTTTGAAACAAAAAAAGAAATTTGCTGTATTAATAAGTAGAAAGGAAAAACAATTTACTAATAATACTGTGAGTGATTCACATGTAAAAAATTTATCTCATCGTCAACTTTCTTCTGATGAGATTTCTCTGTTGGCGAAAGGTTTTAATTGTGCACTTGCTCCTAAACGTGTTCCAGTTGAAAATATTATATGCAATATAGAATCTTCCTTAAAAAATATAGACTTACACACAGCTGATCTTATTAGATTTGAAGTTTGTGATGTCTTAAAAAATTAAACTATCAAAAAATAATTTATCTAAAGGAGAATTTATTGCACTTCAAAATTAAAAAAAAAGATGATTCTATTGTTGTTATTCCAGAAGATAAAGGGAATTCGATGGTTGTACCTAATCGTTTAGATTATAATAATAAAATTGTAGATTTATTAAATGATAGAACTTATAAAAAAACTATTAGAGATCCTCGGACATATTTAGAGAAAAAGACAAAATGTTTAATCAAACGTTCTAATATAGATGAAGATATGAAAATTAAAATTTCTCCAAGAGAAGGTTCTTCATTATATCCTAAATTTTATGGTTTGCCTAAAATTCATAAACCTGAGATACCATTGCAATCTATTGTGTGTGCTATAGGTTCTCCCACACATGGTTTGGCTCGATATTTAGCCCAATGCTTACAATCATTGACAGGCAAGATTCCATCAAGAATTAAAAATTCATGTCATTTTATTTTTATAATTAAAAACTTAAAAGTAACTGGAACTGATTTATTGGTTAGTTTTGATATTTCTTCTGTGTTTACTAATATTCATGTTGAAGAAACATTAAGTATAATAACACAATACAATGATTTACCTGATTTTATTATTCCATTAGCGAAGCATTGCCTTGAAAATACATTTTTTGTTTATAATTCTCAAAAGTTTAAACAAATTAAAGGACTTTCTATGGAATCTCCATTGTCACCTGTAATTGCTGATCTTTTCTTAGATAATTTTTGAAAGTCAAATATTATGTACAGCAACTAAAAAACGTTCTATTTTTCTTAGATATGTGGATGATACATTTCTCATATGGCCTCATGGCATTGATGCCTTAAATTCTTTTCTTGTTTTTATAAATAATTGGCATCCAAATATTAAATTTACTATGGAAGTGGAAAATAACAGATTGCTTTCTTTTCTAGATGTTTTAATTGCAAGAAAATGTGATGAAACAATATCAATATCATATCAGTTTACAGAAAATTCACCCATACAAACAAATATTTTAATTTTAATTCTCATCATCATCCTGCACAAATTCTTTCATGTAGCAAAAAAATCTTTTAACTAGAGCTTATAATTTATCTGATAAAGAACATCTTACTTAAAAAATAAAACTTACAAAAAATATTCTACTTTCTAATAATTATAATAAAAACATCGTATGTAAGGCTTTACATAATATTAATACTAAAAAGAAAAAAGAGGATAGAATTGATAATTCCTCTTTTAATAACGTAATTTTACCTTATATTAAAGGGGGGGTACTGATAAAATCAGTAGAAGACTATCTTGTTTTAATATAAAGACTACTTTTTCTACTGGCAAAAAAATTGGTGATTTTTTATATAAACCTAAAGACAGAATATTTTTGGATCACCAAGGAGTTTATGAAATTCCATGTTTGCAGTGTTCAAGAATCTATGTGGGTCACTCTAGTAGATAAATAAATGGCAGAATTAATCAAAAAAATAGCACATTAATTTTTACTTCCCATTTTTTAGAAATTGGTCACAAATCTGATTTTGACAATACAAAAATATTTGCTAATTTGAAAAGATATGATTTAAGAACCATGAGAGAGTCAATTGAAATATTAAAGAGACCTAATGATTTAAATAGGGCTGATGAAGCACAACATATTCCAGCTATGTGGAAACTTATCATTTTATCTAATATTAACTTAAAATTAATAGGTGAAAAAACTGAGAAAAATAAACATTTTGGTAAGTCTCATGTTGTGAATGCTGAACTACTTCAAGTTGAATCTCATTTCTCATCTTGCACTGAGCCATGTTATTGTTTGAGATCTAACAATGTTTCTTTCAAAAGTTAACCTTGATAATGGTGGTTGCTAGTCCGTCAAAATATCGGATTGTAATGCAAAATAATACATGGTTTTATCCCAAAAATAATAATTTATCTACATCATACAACTGTGAAAACATTAAATATTATATATTTTAACAGTCAACCCCATATATAAATCCTAATGCTTGGCAAAAAATAAATCTTTAAAATGGACAAGTGGACCACACAGTATAATGGATTGAATACTATGGCTGTCTAGTCACCATAACACCTGTAGACAGTATTTAACCCCTATCTACTGAATTGAAATTCGAATACAAATTAATTATCTTTTAGGAATTTTAGATATGCAATTTCTAAATCTTGTGTATATATTATTTACAAAAATAAGTTAAAGTTTTCCGGTGGCCATTGTTCCTTGAGTATGATCTATAGAATTAATTTCTATGAGAAAAGTATATTTATGAGCATCAGTTGTTAGCTGACCTCATGTGCCAGACTCACTATTATGGTGAGAATTATACTTTCCCTACTTTTCCTATCTAATGAGGTGCCCAACCCAAGCTAGCTCATTTTCAGGGATGGGAGGAAAACCTATTGGATGAACGGAGATATGTGAAAAAATATGTGGATTTGAACGCTCTCTTTAAATCTTTATTCCCCGAGTTAATCACTTTAATTTATTTCTTAAACATTAGATTTGAATCTAAAATATACTTAATATATACGTGCCTATTCATATCAGATGTATTTAGATAATTTTTCAATTTATCTTGGTAAGTAAAGTAATAGGCAAATATAGATGATAAATCAATATACAATTTCAATTATAAGGTAAATATATGACTTTTATTATTAGTTCTTTAACATATCATTTATAAGATCAAAATTATATATATCATTCCCAGATTAAAGTATAACAAAGCAATAACTATAAATAAAACAAAAAAATCTTAATACATAACAAATAAATATTAATTCATAAAAAAACTACATACAGTTATATGCTATAGTTTGATATAATAGTTTAATTAGGTAGAATTATTCAGAGGGTAACGAGAAGCAATTCTAAGTTATATTACGATAAAAGCATCATATTACCTGATGAACCCCAGGGTTTGGATAATGACATATTCAGTCACATAGTGTAGCTAGTTCGATTTTATGGTCCTTAAGCAATCAAGATTTACTTTATTAAAGTGTGATATCTTTTATCGGTGAAGTCCGGCATTAAGGTTTATTTGCATTATGAACGAGACATGAATTAAATTATTAATGATGTAATCTTCCAATGGGAATTTGTTTATACTATTAGATTTGATCCTTTCTATTTTTATTCTGTATTATTCAATATAGATTATTGGTGAGATTCTTGGGGTCTTCTGTAGGCAGGTGGTGGGTACAATCAGCTTCATACTGGTGGCAAATGGTGACGCCTGTCACATATCTGCTATTACCCCGACATTATAAACATTGGCATTCTACAAATTGATTCAGGATACATCTATTTTGCAAAACAGTTAAATCGAAATAAAAAAACTTTAGGGTCCTTTACAGCAACTCAAGCACAAACATCTGAATTAATATATCAAAGCAAAAATTAAATACATAAAAGCAAAAATCATGATTTACAAGATGTCCAAGGTTCTCTCCTGCTCAGCTGTTTCAATCTAATCAATTTAACTTCTTTGTCCACTTTCCAAAGAAAGAATTTATCGGCATTTCGATCTCTTTCTCTTTGGAATGCTTTTTAAAATATTTTCTCTTTTTAACATTTCCTTTGACTTTTGTTCCACCATTTTAGGTATTTTTAGTTCACCATACATTCATTAGCTTTTTTGGAATTTTTAGAGTAATTAAGCATTGTATTATATAACCAAGATTGCCTAGAGGCATATACAGTAATTTTTTTCGTTACCCTCATTAACTTTAGATATGACCAAAACAAAAATCTATATTCGGAACAATCGATAACAATATATAAAAAAAAATATTTATGTATAACTGTATTTTTCAAATTTGTAATAACATATTTAAAAAAATATTTTAAAATAAATAATTATACCTCTTTAATCCTTTTCCTTTTCCCATTTGTTTTCTTTTTTTTAAAAAATTCAATATTGATTTACATATATATATATATCTAACTCCTCATACATTATATTTAACATTTTGATGACAATTTAAATGATTACATGTATCATGGGTAATGAGTATGTGTTACTTAATTTTCTTGTAACAGGGTTTGAACCCAGCTAGTGTTACAATGCCCCCCTGTTGGAAAGACTTCAACATGAGGTGTACTTATTTTGAGGTCTAAAAATAATCATAACACACAAAAAAAAAATCCTTGCAATATTTTTTTTTCTACATATATATTCCCCTATCAATGTCTACATTTACCTTACATCTGCTGCAGATGTGCATCGAATAATATATCAATTTAAAACCATGGCGAAATGAAATGCCTTAACCGACTAAGACTTCAAACCCAACAAAAATACACATACAAACAAAAAAAAAACTTATGCACACTTCTCCTTTATTTTAATCACTCTCTACCTCTTAACATTGGTGATGGGGGATGTGACCCTTTTTCCTGTTCACAATATGACCTCAGTAATGGCCAATGGTCTTCCCTTTCATAATATGGATGCTGTGATGTTCCCTTATCTTTCCTTTGGTAACCCTTTTGGATCCCTCTTGTATGCCTATCTTCTTTGCACCTTGTCATTTGAGCATTTTCAACTTTTTTCCTATCCAGCAGTTTATCCTGGTCCCACGCACTCATGTCTATAGCGTTTAGTAATTTGGCTACTTCTTCAATGGAGGCCTTCCCATTTCCCAGGAGCATCTGTTCAATTTTTATTGGCAAGTTACGCTTAACCACTCTAATAATGTTATTTTCTGTCATGTTACATGCATCTAAGGTGCGCAACTTAGCTACCTGCTGATGAAAAAACTGTGACTAACTTTCCTGACTAGTCATCTTATATTTTTTCTGCATGATATAATATCTCACCATTTCTTGTCTTTCTTCAGACCAGAACGTGTCTCTCACCGCTTCCCTATACTCTTGATAAGCCTTGGGTGGATGAAACAATAAACCCCACCATGCCTGTGCATCTTCCACCAAGTTGCTACAGTCAATAGCCAATTTTCTTTCTTTGGTCATCATGTTAATGGTAAAATATCTTTCTAGGCTTTTTAAATGTTCAATTGGTGCCTCCCATTTGTCAGCAAACATTTTAATCTTTAGGAACTGGTTTACCTGTGACTGCAATATCGAGCATCTCACTATAGCCTCCTTATCTTCTCTTACACTATTTGGCCCTACTTGGTTTTTCTTTTTTTTACTCTCTCTTTATTTTCTATTTCAGCTTTTGTTTGCTCTTCCTCTCGGTCATCCTCTCTTCGGGTTGGGTTTTCTTCCCCTGTCTGCTCGTAAAGTTTCTTTTCTATTGCTAGTATTCTAACCTCATGCTTTTTTTTGCATTTCTAACAACATATCTATCTTTCCCTCATTTCCTCAAATCTTAATTCCATTCTTTCTTCCATCTCCTGCAACTTTCTCATAATAATATCCATCATATCAGTCTCCCCTGCTTTATCTGTACTATCCTTGTTCATTTTCTTTTCCTTTTTTCCTGAACGAGTTTTCATCTACCTTATTTCTACTTCTATTTTTATGAAATATCTTTAAGAAAAATGAACTCTGGGTAAAATAATAACACAATTTATTACTATATATATATATAATGTGACAAGTGAACTAATAAGACAATTTATTTTTACTTTTCTCTATACAATGTGCTGGGCTCACCACCCCAGCTCACAAATTACTATGCTGACCATCACTTGCCCTACTGTTAAACCCCTAATCCTCACTCCTATGTTCTCCCCTATCTGGTGCCTTATTTTCCAAAGCAATATTTGTGAGACAAACAATTAAAATTTAAAAAAAAAAATCTTATCAACCATTCTCCTACTTTAATAGTTCCATTTGTTGGAAAGCCATTTTAACAGTCAACCCCATATATCAATTCTAATGCTTGGCAAAAAATAAATCTTTAAATGGACCACACGGTATAATGGATTGAATACTATGGCTGTCTAATCGCCATAACACCTGTAGACAGTATTAACCCTTATCTACTGAATTGAAATTTGAATACAAATTAATTATCTTTTAGGAATTTTAGACAAGCAATTTCTAAATCTTGTGTATATATTATTTATGAAAATAAGTTAAAGTTTTCCAGCAGCCATTGTATCTTGAGTAAGTTCTATAAATTAATTTCTACGAGAAAAGTATATTTATGAGTGTTAGTTGTTAGCTGACCAAGTGCCAGACCGACTATTACAGTGAGAATTATACTTTCCCTACTTTTCCTATCTAATGAGGTGCCCATCCCAAGCTAGCTCATTCTCAGGGATGGAAGGAAAACCTATTGGATGAACGGAGGTATGTGAAAAAATATGTGGATTTGAATGCTCTCTTTAAATCTTTATTTCCCAAGTTAATCACTTTAATTTATTTCTTAAACGTTAGATTTGAATCTAAAATATATTTAATATATACATGCCTATTCATATCAGACATAATTAGATAATTTTTCAATTTATCTTGGGAGTTAAAGTAATAGGCAAATATAGACAATAAATCAATATACAATTTCAATTATAAGATAAATATATGACTTTTATTATTAGTTCTTTAACATATCATTTATAAGATCAAAATTATATATATCATTCCCAGATTAAAGTATAACAAAGCAATAACCATAAATAAAACAAAAAAAAATCTTAATATATAACAAATAAATATTAATTCATAAAAAAAAATACACACAGTATTTTAAGTGCTGGCTCTGGCTAAGCATTTATCACAAAGCTTGTAGAGGAATTGGAAATCCTCATTGTTTATAACTTACAAGCTTAAGAGATAGGGTCATGTAATCTATGACTCTTATTTTTTACTAGTTATATGCTATAGTTTAATTTAATAGTTTAATTAGATAGAATTATTCAGAGGGTAACGAGAAGCAATTTTAAGTTATATTAAGATAAAAGCATCATATTGCCTGACGAACCCTGGGGTTTGGATAATGACATATTCAGTCACGTAGTGTAGCTAGTTCAATTTTATGGTCATTGGCTTGAATTTTAATAATGTAAAAATATTGCAAATTGAAAAAAATAATAATAAAAGAAAAATAAAGGAAGCTATAGCTAATATATAAATATAAACATGACTTAATTAACAGGCAAACATCAAACATTAAGATCACAGAATTGTGGGAAAGTTACCCTTTTAAAGCTTTAGTTGACAAAGATTACTGGTATAATTGAAAGCGCTCCTAAGTGGATAAAATTTTTAATTATTTAGTTACTGTATTTACAAATATTCAATTATATAATTACACACATATATATATATTGTGCCGGATGAAAGATTTTACTTTCATCTATCAATCTATTTTGATACAGAGGGCGCCACCAGATCACTATGTATATGGAAAATTTGTTTACTGTAATCAGAATAGATGATGATGATGGTTTGCACCGACTAGACTTAGGGAGAAACAAGAGATCTTAAATTGTTTAGACAATTGAGACAAAAGCACAAAGACAAACATCAGCCAAATTAAGTTTAAACATATTTAATAAAATTTTATTCAGAGAAGAATAATTTATAAGAAAAGTTTATAAGTTAACAAATATGATTAGCTCAGGCGTGTACCAGAAAGACTAAATGCAATGCTCTGGCAGATCTATTGATTCTCTAATAAACAAATTTAAAAGGGAGGAAGCAAATTTCATTCAGCAGAGGATTCACTCAAATATTGGTTCTCACCCTCAGATATTTAAACAATACGTCCTTGAAATAGATCAAAGAAACCAGTGCCGACGAGCTTTTCGAGATCCAAAAATGGTCAGACCCTGAATGTCCTTATGTCGGTATGAACTGCACCCATTATTATGTTTAAAATAACGGTGATTGATCCACCTCAAGGACAACTGAAAAATAAGACTGAAATGAAGTAAAACAATTAAAACTGGTGAATTCCAGCCAAACGATTGGCAAAAATTACTTTAAAATTAATAACTAAAGGTCTCAATAAGGGACAAGTAAATAATTAGAAAAACAGTTATGTCTGCCCCACATTTAAAGAAAATAAACTTACAAACAAATTCTGAGTACATGCTCTGATAAATTTTAAAGCACACACAAGAAATACAAAATAAATCTATCGGAGAGTGCACATGAGTACGAAAATATTAAAAGTTTTAAATACTTTAGCAGAACGAAAGTATCGCTTACCTGTAAGTTAAAAAAAAGGGATAAATTTTATCTTCCTGCTGACGACTTATAAAATTACAAAGAAAAACAATTCTAATTTCCGCTTTTAGAGATATTAGAAATGAAATCTCCACATGCGGAAAATTAGACGATAAAGTTGCCAGCCAAAAGATTTTTGGCAGTTTGCAAAAGCGCAAACACAGCGTTTACAAATTAATTATTGAATACTAAAATAATTACAGGTAAGCATATAAAATGTCGACCTGCCAAAGCATTTATAAGAAGTTTTAGGCATAAAAATATAAAAATCACTCATCACTCTCCAATAAACAAAAATTGAAAGTAACTTGGAATCTTACAACTAAGATTCCAAGACACACTACAAAATACTAGAAAACACGGCAAATATTAAATATGAGGTTAAATAGATTACTTAAGCTTATTAATACATATTTATGATTAGACTTTTAATTAGACTGAGTGGAGATTTAATGGAAAACAATTTTACCCTGAGAAGAATAAAAGCAAATAGTTATCTTTCGGTAAAACACAGTTCGCGTAGAGTGCACACTTTTACTTAAGTTCATTTTCAGGTTCTTCGACCACAGCAAGGTAGATGTAAAGAGATTCTGTCTTCTTCTAGATGTTTAAGGCATTACTGGAGCAAATTTGGAAGTTAGGGATCCATCTTTTGTTAAATTAGCAAGCCATTCTGTTGGTGATAACACGTATAGTATTTTTCAGTGTGTTGTAAGCAAAAGAATTTAATAACAGCTAATGTCCTTTAAGAATTTAAATGTCTGCACTGATATAAACTTTCACTTGAGAAACAGCTTGTCTAGTTACAAATAATGAATTAACTAACTCTCCAAATTTTCAGGGCTATTTATACGTTGCTCCATTTCCCGCAAAACATTTTCCTTGTTGTCCAATTCCTACACCTTAGGCAGGCCAAATATTAATCTCCCGCTCAATCTATCTAAGAATTCTACCCAGGGATTATTGAAATGAAAACAATTACATAAAAAATCAAATCTCTGCTTTTAGAATTGTTTACAGTAATTAAAATAAAAACCACAGGAATGTAATTAGCTAGGTTTTTTTTTTAATTAATTGATTTAAAGTAAAAACAAGCGGTATATGAAAACTATTTTAAAATAAATCGATAACACTGAAATGAACCGTTTTACATATAAATGCCTGTGTATTTTGATACACGTTCTGTTTAAATAATAATAAAAATTTAAACATTAAATAAGATTTAACAAAAATTAAGTTTAGTGAAAATAAAAAAACTTAATCGGATTTCAATCAGGTTCAATATATTGTAATGGTATACAAATGCGTTACATTATTTTAAAATTAAAATAAAAAAAGATCGTAAATAAAAATTGTTTTATTAAAAAGCAAAAAAAACTTGACTTAAAAACTGAAAATTAAAAGTTATATTTAACATATATATTGTTGCACAGATGGAAAACTTTAAAACTATTTAAAAAAAAAAAAAAAGCATTTGAAAGTAATTTTTTTGTAAAAAAAAAAAAAAGTAAAAATATAAAGATGGCTATTTTGAAAATAGAAATAAATGTTGATTTCTATTATCTTAGAAAATGGAATTGATTGTTTTATTAATTAAATGCAAAGCAATCTAGCCCTTGGGGCACTTACATAATTAAAAAGGTCAGATAAGATAATAAAAATTAAATGAGCAATGCAAGCACAAAGCCACAGTATGGACCATAAATGAAACATTAGAGTCTATGACATCATATTCGATTGATATGGGAAAATGCTGATAAGAGGCTAATAAAAATATAAAACCCAAAATATTTGAATTCAGTGGATTATTATTGTTGTTGTCTTAAATGTTGACTATTAAGCTATATATGAGCTGCAGCTGTATTGCAGACTTTACGTATAGGAATCTGCAATAGATTTAATTTCTTGACAACCAGCTGAGACCTCCTATGACAGTTATGGACCAAAAAGAATGGCAAGTAGTGGCTTAATTTTAAAAAAGGACAAACAATCTATGTAAGTGATTATGAAGATGGACCTCTAAATCTGGAGAATCTGTAAAGTATAAACTTTTACCAATTGAACTTTCTTTTAAATAAATATATCTTCAATAAGTAATCAATCCGTAAAAAAAAGATATATAAATAAATGGACTCTTATCTGACCTAAAGAATTCAAAATCAATTATTAATATTTTTTCTGCATATGTTTTAATTAATCATTTTTATTTATTTATTTTTTGTGTTAATTAAAATGTATTAAATTTAAATTGGGTGTAGATAGCTGCATAGATTCATTAATGTTTAGTTTTTATTTTATTTTCATATGTTTAATATATATATATTGTACCGGGTCGAACCGCTGAAACCACCTACTTATACATATATATAAGTTTTGGCCGGTTTCAAACTCCTTCACAATACATTTATAATATTATAAAGGTTAGGTGAACGAACCGGCACGTTCGAGCAAAATGGGAGATCTTATTAATAGCTTTAACTATCAACAATGGCCCATCTCGGCTGCTAGATTCAAACCCCTACCATCCAAATACTTTATTTGTTTCGGGGTAAACCCCGGGGCGCCAGCTAGTCTGAAGACTAACATATTCGGGTAGTAGGCTCATAATCCAGCGCTCGAAACAATTCCCTTAACCAGCCCAGTCTAATTTTAATCAATGATATTTATTGCTAATAAGATATTGATAAAAAGAATTGACCGACAGATCAAATTTAAATTTAAAAATAATTTATTTCAATCAACATCAATTAAGTTTAAATATAATTTACTAACCAACATCAACGCATTCTAAACATTTTATAAATCCAAATTTCACACACGCACATTTTAAATTTACATATGATAGGATATTTCATGAACAAAGCAACATAATCTTAGACATTTAAATTAACTCTCATTCGCAAAAATAATAATAAAGCATTAATGACATTTGAGACTCTCGCACACACATCAATAGTTCCTTTTATGTATGATAGAGTTCATATAATGTTAATCTTCAATATTTACGGATTACAGTGGTGACTACTACTGGTAAATAATAATAATAAAACAGATACCTAGGATTTTTTTTTTCTTGTCGGTGGCTACTTCTGCTGCTTCTAATGGATTGTATCTAACCGGTTAGATTTTGTTTATGGAAGAGAATTTATGGTAATCCGTTGGTTTCTTCTTGGAGACAGCTGCACGTTTTGACGGAGGGTTTCTGTGTTGTTATCCAGACATTATTTCTCAGGCAGGTTTTGATGGTCTTATTGGACTAACAAGGCTGGAGCGCAAGCGTATATTTCCAAAAGCTTTTCAGCACTGCATTTCTGTAAACTGACACAGTAAAATTAGACTGAATTTCAAACTCCAACTGACTGAATGATAAAACGAAAAAAAGTCTATTTATACCTGCGAAGTGTTTTTGTCTTAATATCCTCCGGCAATACGTGTTGTCGAAATTCCTTTAGATTAATTATATGACGTGTTTTTCGATTGAATATTTGATTAGTAGTAGCTATTTTAAAATGTGTTGTTTTCATATCTTTAATTAGCAGTCCACCACTGTGTTTCTTTTGAAATACATTTCATTTCTTTATTTATTTATTTTTTATATATCTTACATGCATACTTTTGTTTACATTTGCACGCACTAATATAATCTATTATAATAAACTGGAATGAAAAGAGATTTTTATATATTTTTTTAAACTTTTAATTTATAATAATAATACTCTTTACTTTTATGAAACTCTTAGTTTGTTTTTTTGTTTTTTATAGGAAAACTCCCTCTCCCCTCTTTAAAGTAATTAATTGTAACTTTCAAATTCTTTTTTCCGAAAGATTTTGATAATAATTTTTATCCAAAATTATTTTATATACATGTGCCAATTTGGCATTGGCACATTACACCCCCCTCCGTTTTAGAGTAAAATGCGTCATTTTTGACCATTTTATCTCTTGCAATTTTAATTGTTGACTATAAAGATTTATTAATTTTTTTTATTTTAGATAATTCCTACACATGAGTATACGTGCAGCATAATTCTACACCTACTAATATTCTAGATATCGAGTTATTACTGGGCTTGCTCACAGGGAATCTATGATAAATACATCCCTTTTTGCACTCACCATAAGGTGCAGCAGTACCAAGAAAATAACCTAAAAGGATATCTGGATAAATACATTTAAGATACTCATCATAAGGTATCGTATTTACCGAATATTACAGTGTATGTGCGCGTATATACCCATGCATACTTACCTACTCGTAATACACATTAGACTGACTTTATACTTTTATTACTAATCTTATAATATTATTTGTAAATCGTTACGAACATCTTTATTTAACACATGTGTATATGTGCATTGATCACTTTTCCTAAGTATTGACCATTTCAAATTCTTATTTTTAGTTTTTAATTCATCATTAGGTAATAAATGTAATATTAAGAGAAGTAGGCAGCAAAGTATAAGGCAATTCAACACACAGATCGACCTTGAGCTGATTTAAACCAACTTTTAATTTCTTGCGGAAATCGTGACTACAGCATGGGCAACTGTTGTGCACAACGGATCATGAAAAGGGACTTTAAGATTGCGAATGGCAGGACTATCTCTACTGCACATTCGACTTACTAAAATATTTATTTTATTTGGTTACTGGGAATTTTTCCTCCAGATTTATTAATTTTTATATGCCAGGACTTTTCTACTGGCGCATCATCATCAATATTAATTATTTTTCGCACTACCCATCTGTAGAACAAAGTCACCGTAAGATAAGGCCCAATCAAACAAAAGTCAGGCCTGGAATTTATCTCCTTGCCCAAATACTCGTACACACCTCAATCCCAATTTAATACACTTTTCTTTTTTTTTTTTCCTTTTTTTTTTTTTTAACTTGATTTGATAATGTTTTATTTCCATTAATACGTTCATTATACACTTATTTATTTCATTTTTAAAAAAAAACATTTTCATTTCGTTTGTCTATTTTGATTTTACACATTTATTTTGTGTATGTCACGCTCCGCTATGTTCTAGACTTATGAGCTGGGATATCAATATAATCGATAAGACATAATCGAGGGTTTTGACATTTTAAAAACTCTAAGATTATTATATATTTACTATTATTAACTTTAATCTTTCTTAATTATTCGAACTAACTTGATACTCATTTATTTTTTTTTTAAATTTTAGCAAACATTGTCCATTTTTCCCAGTCCATGGTCGATACTAATTGGTCAAACCAGCAAATCCGTCAGATTACATATTTTTAATTTTTGTCTGGCGGTTCTTTATTATTCAGCCCTCCAAATAACTTTAGTGATCTAGTGTTAAACGTTCCTTTTTCTATATTACCTTTGGCTATCACAAAGGCACAGACGTTCGTTACATTGTTTTTTTATATATAATTATTAAACAAGTTAAAATAAAAAGTTCGCATTTAAAAACTTTCTTTAAAAATTAAAAATTGAAATTAAAATATCGTCTTAAACTCTTATATATTAAGTCGCACAGATAATAAAAATTATTAAAATAAAATTTTTATTAAAGAAAAAGTATTTTAAAACTAAATTTTAAAAAGATTTGGAGATGAAATTATATCTTTAAATTTATCTTTAAATATATTTTTGATTTGGAAAACAGGTTAATTAATCAGAAATGGAAATGATTGTCAATTAGTTAAATGTAAAAACACTGGTCAGATAAGAAAACAATAAAAACTGTTAGCAAATAAGAAGAAATCCCTATGAAATCGGACCGCAGCGAAAGGACCATCGCATTGGTGACATAATGTAAATTCAATCCTTCACATTAATATAAAAGGAAAATTTTGGAAATTATTAGTTAGTGACTGGAAATTGATTGATTATTGACGATGTAACAGCTAGGTGTTAGCGCTGGGGGGATTGAAAAAGACGCACAGCTTCAATCCCTTCAGTTCTGCTAAGAAAGAGAAAAAAATGGGCCATCGTTTATACAATGAGGACCAACTACACGAAAAACAAAATCTCCAAAGGATAAATAAATAAATCAACCGGATACTAATCTTCGGACGACGTGGGAATTCACGTTTAAACGGCCAGGAATATAATAGGATGAACTATTTCAATAACCGTAAGAACTTTAAAATTTATGAACAGTAAATTAAAAACTTTTCATATTTAAAATGATTTTAATATTATTCTATCTGACCAACAATATTTATTAATTGGTTATGATTTTATTTAATGTATTTAATTTGTAAAATCATTTCCATTTATTTATTTATTTATTTAATTTTGTTCTTTAAGTTGTTATGATTTCTGTTTTCCGTTAAATAAATTATAAAAAAATGTTAAACTTGAGTCGGGCGTGAATGGCTGTATCGATTTGTAAAGATAATTAAGGGAGGGTAATCTTGGGTTGTTCATTTCGTGGTTGAATTGGTTCAATGGATTGGATATATTTATGTAATTAGTAGGTGTAAGCATGAGATCCGCTACGGGCAGGATTATAAAATACGCCACACACCCTCTGTTTGCCTATGGATGGGTTTGTAAGTCGGCAGAAGACTGCAGCCCATTCCTATGGAGTTTTTAGTTTATTGATCTACTTGCCCACAGATGTCACATTCCTGTGGGTGGAGAGTCAATGTCGTTTTTCTTTCTTCATATTGTTCAGATGTACATTCCTGACAATATAATTGTTTGTCGTATCATGCTACATTGAATACATGAATGTATCAGATGGATTGGTGCCGGTTGATTGCGAAATGTGTTGCCTAGGGTTAAATAGGGATAGAATATTTTATTTTCGAATGCAAATCTATATAGTATATTCAGGCTCGATCCTATAAAACTATTAAATTTAAGTTGTTTATAGACGCTTGCATAGATTGGCTATCGGTTAAATATGTTTGCGTTTTCATATTTGATCAAAATATATAGACATTCGACAAATACTGATACCTTACGGTGAGTATCTAAAAGGTATTTATTCGGATGTCTTTTAAGTTATTGGTGACGATGCAGGTATCTTACGATGAATACTAGAGGGTTTCTTATATTTCCCTCTGCAATTGTCAGTAATCAATAACTTTGTATTTTGATCGTTTATGTTTACTTTGAAATGTTTTTGACCGTTGAAATCTATGTAACCGATCTATAGCAACATATTAAACAGGTTAATATAATCCCATCTGTGCGAACTTGATTAAAAATGTAAATTTATAATATAATAGTAATGCAATGTAAATTAAAGTAAAATCAAAGTAAAAAAAATGTTAAATGTTAAATTAAATGTAAATCACTAAAGTAATTTTAAACCTTATATATATGTGCATAAATAAATGTTTGTATGTGAATTACTGGCAGTGGCTTACTTTATTCTTTTATATCCTAGTAAATGATATTATTAAATCTCTGCTATTCCACTGAGCTAGTGACATGGGCTAACGACCGGAATCAAAATTTAAGAAAAAAAAAATGTATTTTTTTTGACTCACGTATCTGCCTACTTTATAAATTTTTCTAGGTTCAAATGCCTAGATGGCGCCCCGTAGTGCAGTTTACGTAAGTCTTTTCTCCGGATCATTACAATGGCGCCCCATGTTGGGCACCATTTATGTACCGGGTCGAACCGCTGAAACCACCTACTTATACGTATATATAAGTTTTGGCCGGTTTCAAACTCCTTCACAATACATTTATAATATTATAAAGGTTAGATGAACGAACCGGCACGTTCGAGCAAAATGGGAGATCTTATTAATAGCTTTAACTATCAACAATGGCCCATCTCGGCTGCTAGATTCAAACCCCTACCATCCAAATACTTTATTTGTTTCGGGGTAAACCCCGGGGCGCCAGCTAGTCTGAAGACTAACATATTCGGGTAGTAGGCTCATAATCCAGCACTCGAAACAATTCCCTTAACCAGCCCAGTCTAATTTTAATCAATGATATTTATTGCTAATAAGATATTGATAAAAAGAATTGACCGACAGATCAAATTTAAATTTAAAAATAATTTATTTCAATCAACATCAATTAAGTTTAAATATAATTTACTAACCAACATCAACGCATTCTAAACATTTTATAAATCCAAATTTCACACACGCACATTTTAAATTTACATATGATAGGATATTTCATGAACAAAGCAACATAATCTTAGACATTTAAATTAACTCTCATTCGCAAAAATAATAATAAAGCATTAATGACATTTGAGACTCTCGCACACACATCAATAGTTCCTTTTATGTATGATAGAGTTCATATAATGTTAATCTTCAATATTTACGGATTACAGTGGTGACTACTACTGGTAAATAATAATAATAAAACAGATACCTAGGATTTTTTTTCTTGTCGGTGGCTACTTCTGCTGCTTCTAATGGATTGTATCTAACCGGTTAGATTTTGTTTATGGAAGAGAATTTATGGTAATCCGTTGGTTTCTTCTTGGAGACAGCTGCACGTTTTGACGGAGGGTTTCTGTGTTGTTATCCAGACATTATTTCTCAGGCAGGTTTTGATGGTCTTATTGGACTAACAAGGCTGGAGCGCAAGCGTATATTTCCAAAAGCTTTTCAGCACTGCATTTCTGTAAACTGACACAGTAAAATTAGACTGAATTTCAAACTCCAACTGACTGAATGATAAAACGAAAAAAAGTCTATTTATACCTGCGAAGTGTTTTTGTCTTAATATCCTCCGGCAATACGTGTTGTCGAAATTCCTTTAGATTAATTATATGACAATGTGTTTTTCGATTGAATATTTGATTAGTAGTAGCTATTTTAAAATGTGTTGTTTTCATATCTTTAATTAGCAGTCCACCACTGTGTTTCTTTTGAAATACATTTCATTTCTTTATTTTTTTTTTTTTTATATATCTTACATGCATACTTTTGTTTACATTTGCATGCACTAATATAATCTATTATAATAAACTGGAATGAAAAGAGATTTTTATATATTTTTTTAAACTTTTAATTTATAACAATAATACTCTTTACTTTTATGAAACTCTTAGTTTGTTTTTTTGTTTTTTATAGGAAAACTCCCTCTCCCCTCTTTAAAGTAATTAATTGTAACTTTCAAATTCTTTTTTCCGAAAGATTTTGATAATAATTTTTATCCAAAATTATTTTATATACATGTGCCAATTTGGCATTGGCACAATATATATATATATATATATCGGTAAATATGACACCTCATGCTGAGTGTCCAAATATATTTATTCATTTATCTTTTAAGTTATTATTGTCAATATGGCACCTTATGATGAGTGCCATTGGGTTTACTTTATTGTAAATTTCCCTCAGCAATTCTCAATTAATAACTGTATATTTATATCGGTGGTGTCTATTTTAAGGGGTTTTAATTTCAAGCTATTTGTCTCATAGTTAGGTTGATGCTGGTGGAGGAATATATGGGTGTTTATACATGCCCAACAGAATGCATGGCCCAAAGACATAGTCATTGCATTGCAATGTATGCAGATGTATTTCCTGCCACATTGACCCCTTTTAAAAAGCTCTATGAATAGGGACTATAAGTTGGCAGATGGAACGCTCTCCCCCATATGTAGCATTTCTTTTCAATTATTTTATATACATGATTCTTTCACCAGACAAGCACACATTCCTGTACAGGACAAGGATCATGTCCTTCAAATAATATCATGCTGTCAGATGCACATTTCTGTCAGCATGGTTTTGTGCTAGCATCTTCATATTGCATTGGTTGCATTCATATGTTTGGCTACAAACTTTTAGTCTGAGATTGAATGGCTGTTTTGAAAAGTTTTTAACTGAGTAATCTATGTAGCCTATCTATACTCAACATTCTAAAGCAAAAATATTATTAAAATGTCCACCTGTGTGAACCTTTAACTAAAGTATAAAATAATAATTTAAGTTTAAAAACTAAACAAATTCAATAATAAAATCTAAAATTTATTCCTCAATTTTAAATATTTATATATGTGCATTAATAAATGTTTTTTATTGTGTTATTACTGGAAGTGGCTTATTTTATTTTTTAATATTGAAAGTATGTTTTTAAAAAGTTTTATATTAAATCTCTGCATCTTCTTGAGCTAGTGGCAAGGGCTAATGGTCAATATAAAATAAAGTTGGATCTTAACAGTAAGTATCTGCCTACTATATAAATTTTTCAGGTTCGAATGGCCTGGTGGCACTCTTGTACGGCAGATACGGAAAGATTCCAACTATCAATCACCCCCGACCATTATAATATATATATTACTATATTATTAATTTTATATATATTGAAACATTTCAGGAGAACCTTCTTCATCAAATGTTTAAACTTTTGAAGATCACAAATAAGAATAGCAGATTTTATTTCTTTATTAAAAATGTGAAAAAATGAACCATTTTATAGTTAATACATAGATATATAATTATATTCTAACTGGGTAGAAGATATACTCAATTCATTTATTTTATAAACCTCTCCATGAGTATGTATATATATATATATATACACACACACTACTTAAATAATAAGTATAAAATGCTTAAGGCTAAATGGGTTTATAAGTAATCATTAAAATGAGTTAATACTTAAACAATCCCAATATTTATAACAATCAACAATCTCAAAAAGTTGTCAAGGCAACCTCCTTTTAACAATAAAAGTGGAATCCCACCTTCATTTATGATTATTTATGGTTCAATATACTTATATAGACACTAAAAATTGCAACTTGGCCACAGAGATTAAAATTAATGATAAAAAGAAGTTTAAATAAACCTTAAACAGATAAATATAACTTTTGACAATATCTCAGTTGGTTAGAGTGTTTACCTTAAATTTGATATTCAAGAATCCAAAGGTGTGTGTTCAACTTCTATGTGAATACTGTCACTCTGCATATCAGGCCTGCAACACCTGAAGAAGAGTTGAGAATAATACTACTTGAAACATTGTGTAATTACTAACCTCTGTTGACTATTTGTATGTTATTACTAATAAGTTGTTTGTATTTGGAAAGTTTAAATAAAGATTAAAATTCTCTATACATTCAACATTTACTCATAGATGATGAAAATATTCCAACATATCACATCTAATAATATACCACCATCACAAACTTTCAGACAAATATAAATATAACCTGTTCTGAATGCAGATTAATAAAAAGTCAATTATAACATTACCTATTGCAATTATAATTTCAAATTGCACTCAAAGTATTACTTAAATAATAAGTGTAATAATGCTATGGCTAAATCAATAATTTCAATCTCTGTGGTCAAGTTGCAATCTTTAGTGTCTATATAAGTACAGTGGACCATAAATAAAGTTGGGATTCTGCCTTTATTTTTGAAAGGAAGTTGCCTTAACAACAGTTTGAGATAATTGATCAATATTGATATTGGAATTATCTAAGTGTTGACTGGTTTTAATATATATATATATATATATTGTGATGATCGCACATACTGCGATCACACATATAGATATTTAACATTTAAA
Source organism: Epiperipatus broadwayi (assembly GCA_028023455.1). NCBI lineage: Eukaryota > Metazoa > Onychophora > Udeonychophora > Euonychophora > Peripatidae > Epiperipatus > Epiperipatus broadwayi. Next base: position 729,793 of record JAQFVV010000188.1, read on the forward strand.
GAATATTAAATATTGTGTTTGGAATATCGCACATACTGCGATCACACATATAGATATTTAACATTTAAAGAATATTAAATATTGTTTTTGGAATACTAAAAAGTGAGTTTAAAAAATTATAAACAAAGAAATGTTTTAATTAAGAAAAGAGAGGAAATTAAAATCGAAAAGATTCTTATCTTTTACCCTCCAAAGTCAAGATTTTGTGAAATGAAAAAATAAGTAAAGTTAGAAATATTGAAATTGTACATTAGAAGATTAATAGTGATAAAGAAATATAAATGAAAGACAAACTAAAATATGATGTATAAGAAAAGTAAAGTTTGAAGAGTTTAAATAAGAGTAAAATAGAAAGTTTAAAACATGACCAAAAGATAAGGATCTGGGTCATAAAAGTACACATTTGACAATAAAACGAAATGCGTGTATGGAGTATATATGAAGTATGATAAAGACAGAAAAAATTAATGCTTGCCAAAATAAAAATAAAAAACATTTTATTAAAAATCTTTTTTAATTAAAAGAAAAAAAAAGAAATAAATAAATGTACATAGTGCTATGAAATTATGTAAAGGCAAATCTATATAAATGGCTGAATGCACATTCAGAAAAGGAAAGGTGTGAACAAAAGTGAAAACAAAGGATCGGAAGGACAAAGAACTGGGGAATTTTAATTAAAAAGTATTATTATTGATTAGAGTTGGAGACTTCTTGTCGAGACTTTGGTGGAAACACTGCTCTGATAATAAGCAGCCATAATTAAGAAGATATGATTTCTAACATCGGAGACTCATCAAGAATGGCTGGCTAAGGGCCGTCGTGATGGCTTGCCGATTCAAACTCTCCATGTTCTAAAGATTCCTGTCTACATGTAACAACTGATGACATAGCGCCTAATGGAGGGTTCGTTTTGCCATGTCCTTGTTGTCCAAAATACGGAGGAGTTTCCACAATCAAATCTAACCAAAGAGCGACCGTTCCTTGCTAAAGAAGTGGAGAAATTCCATGTGGTGGTCAGCAAGACTTCAAATTATTTCAGAGACTAAATAAACTTAGGTAAATATGTATACTACATTTTATACTTACATGTGCACATACCTTGAATTTAGACAATGGCCTAATTCTTGATTTGAATGATATGGACATTCTTTAACTTTTTTTATATATACATGGAGTGAGGATTATAAATGTACAATCATTTATAGGATCTTTTATATATATATCTTTTAATCGTAGCATTATAGCATAAATTTGTTTATTGTTTGTAAATGATTTAAAGTGTTTTTTTTAATTGTTTCATTTATTGAATTCAATTTTTTTTTATTGATTTAAATCTGTTTCATCTCGTTCTTTGCCGTTCCAAAAAAGTAATATAGTCGTAGGGTTTGGGGAAATAATTATTACTCATTTTGAGTACTGAATTAACATGTGAAGCTGGTGGGGCAGTATTTTGATCCCAATAAAATTTATAAATATCCAAGCGCTGTAACTCTTCAAATCTTACGGCAGTCGAGAGACAGTTGACTGGGAAAAATAACCTGGAGCTATACCCGTATAGTTACAGGTTCAGTCAAGTACAGATATATACTCATTTATGTCTGTATGTTCTCTCTGCTTGCGGTAGCAGAAAGTGCATGATCTTGAATTTTAAGAATTCCCCATTATATATAAATAAAAGCAAAGTTAAGCTTTCAATCGGCGGGTTTACGTTACAATATATATAATAAATAAAATGTCTGTTAATTAAAAACAAAATTGTAATTATAATTGAAATAATACATTTAACGGTTTACAAACTATTACAAACAATCCTTAAATCCGCAGAAGTACTTTCGGTTAATTTCTTAAACCTGCCTCAACTGCCATTAAATTCAAAAACAAAAGTGAAAGCAAACATCATCAATTCAAACTTCATGAATCTCGTATTTTAATGTTAGCAGCTTGTCATTTATTAAATGCATTTTATTCCTGTTTATAAAAATTGCCTCTTTAATTTTTCTTTTACTATGGTTTCTCTCTTCATGAAGAATTTTCACATTTTCAAAATCAAATTTAAATTTATATTTACATGTTTTTTTGTGATCAAAGAAAACTGAAGGAGATATTAAATCACCATTATTTTTACTTTTTACACGCTTGTATAACAATTCATGCTCCTTCAATCCCTTCTCAATACTTCACCTAGATTAACCTATATATGATAGCATACAATCACAAAAAATTTTATATATGACATTACTTTTCTGCTTGACAGCTTTGACATTCTTAGAATTATTGACTAATTTATTAATATTGTTTGGAATGTAGAATGAATCCTTAAATACATTCTTATATAAATCCTTAAAACATTTCACTTGTGGATTTGAAATAAATGGAATAGATATCCATTGTTTACTATTGATCTTCATTTCCTTTAAACCATTATAACTCTTTTTAAACTGACATAAAGTATTGTTTAGTTGTTCCATTTTATAATCAACATCAAGCAATTCCTTGGCAAATATTTCAATATTTTTCAGTTTATCACTTTGGTAACGACATAATTTTTTATTCTGAAACAAAAAAGATCTAAAACTTGCCATCTTATGCATCATTGGTACTTTTGATTTACAATTTATATATCCTCTTTTTTGCAGTGGCTTAATTATTATATATATATTATAACGATCTGGGTTAAGACTTAACATGATCTGCACTAGGCATTTGAATCTAGAAAAATTTATATAGTAGGCAGATACGTAAGTTTAAAAAAAATTATTTTGGTTGATTCCAATCATTAGCCCATTGTCACTAGCTCAGTGGAACAGCAGAGATTTATATTTTATAAATTCTTATCTAAGAATAACTTTTAAAAAAGAATAAAATAGGCCACTGCCAGAAATTAACATACAAACATTTATTTACGCACATATATATAAAATTTAACATTATTATTTTAGTATGTTTACTTTAGCATTTTAAAATTTAACTTAACTTTTATTTTAGATTTTAATTTACATTTTTATTTTATAAGTTCGCACAGATGGATTTATAAAAGTTTGTTTTATAAATGTTGAGTATAGATCGGTTACATAGATTACACGGTCAAAAACATTTCAAAGTAAACATAAACATTCAAAATTATAAAGTCATTGATGAAAATGCAGAGGGAAATTTATAAGAAACCCAATAGCATTCATCATAAGATCCGCATAGACACCAATAACTTAAAAGACATCCAAAATAATACATCTTAGATACTCACCGTAAGGTATCAGTATTTACCGAATGCCTATATATTTTGATCAAATATGAAAACCAAAAAACTTAATTAACCGATAACGAACCCATGCAAGCATCTATACCCAACTTAAATTCAATGTATTTTTATTTAGAGTGTCGAGTATAAACAGACTACATAGATTGCATTTGAAAAAAATATTTTAACGCTTATTTAACCGTAGGTCAAAAGTTCGCAGTTAAACCAACGTCAATCCACCTGATATATTGATGTGTTCAATGTAATATGAATACGACAGCACCAATAGGTTAAGAAAAGAAATTGCCACACGTTGGATAGGAATACTACTTCTATCTGATGATAAGAGCAATAAAAAAAACTCCATAGGAAAGAACTGCAGTCTCCATCTTATAAATGCCTCTGTAGGCAAAATGAGAGTGTGCGGCGTATAAAACGATTCTGCCTGTAGCAAATCTCATACTACATCTACTAATTACACCAATATATCCAATCCATTAACCCAATTCAACTACAAAATGAATAACCTAAAATTACCCTCCCCTAATAAAACTTTACAAATCTATAGAGCCATTCACACCCAACTTAAGTTTAACATTTATATAATTTAATTTAACGAAAAACAGAAATCATAATAAAAACTTAAAATAACAAAAAAAAAAAAAATGGAAATGATTTTTACAAAAGAAATACATCCAATTAAAATTATAACTAATTAATAAATAATTTAGTTTGGTCAGATAGGAATCTATTTCTATTTTTTTTTAAATACTGGGAAAGTTTATATTTTTAAATTTGTTAGTGTTTTAGAATTAATATTCATTTAAGTTCATAACGTGCTTACGTTTTTAAAAATGTTCATCCTTTACAGTTGCTTGCCATTTGAAATCCAGCATTAAATTTCCCGATGATCCTATGGTCCTCAATATAAGAAAAGCGATGTTTCATTTTTTTTCTATAACAACTGAAGGAATTGAAAGTGCATCTTTCAATCCCTTCACCTCTAACTCTCCGACTTAATACATCTCCATCTTCTCTTAAATTTTCTTTATACCCTAACCATTTTATTTCCAAACTTTTTCTTTTATATGTAACTTTTGGATCCCATTGACATTACGTCATCGATGATGATGATCCTTCCATTGAGGTCCGATTTCCCGATGGATTTTTTCATTGGCCATTAGTTTCTATTGTTTTCCTATCTGACCGTTGCTTATACATTTAAATGCCCAAGGCTAATTCACTTGGACTAATTAAATTAATCATTTCCATTTTTTCAATAACATTAATTAATTTGTTTTGTACAAACTTAGATATATTTTTATCTTTAAATCTTTACTGACAATTTAGTTTTAAAATACTTTTTCTTTCTTTTTTTTAATTTCTCATCTATGCGATTTAAATATATATATAAGTTTAGTATAGAATTTTAATTTTCAATTTTTAATTCTTAAAAAAGAAGTTTTATTTGCGAACTTTTATTTTTTTCATGTTTACTTATAAAAAAAAATAATGTAACGACATATGTGCCTGTTACAATATATATATATATATAAACTTGCCATCTTATGCATCATTGGTACTTTTGATTTACAATTTATATATCCTCTTTTTTGCAGTGGCTTAATTATTATATATATATTGTACCGGTCAACCATTTACTCCATTAATGTAAGCATGCGCACAAATTGAACATGAAAAGAAATATGGTGGTATGCCAGAATAAGGAGAAATTTAAATACTTTACCGTAATATTATTATGGACACAAAAGATACTTATAAAAAGATTGATTCTTACATATCTTTGAGGGACGACTCTAAACCAACCCCTCGCACCACTCCCAGTAGGAAAAATACTTCTCCTTCTGAAAGGATATGCAAGTTCAAATATTATGGGGCATATATGCAGGTAAAAAATTATTCAAACAAAACTAATAAACAATTATCCTCATGATAAATAAAGATCTAAGACCCGGTAAGATGATTTCCCATTTGCTAGCTCAGCGTACTCTATTCTCAGTTAAAGAATGGGGATCGGAAAACTCGCACAATTAATTATTAATATAGTTAGAGAAAGTAAATGGCAAAGAGAATAATAAAAAAAATATATGGTGGTGGTTACTTTAAAATTATAATATAAATATTTTATTAACCCATTACCCCATACCATTTATAATATGAATACAAAATTAATATTCCCAGATTGATTAAATATACAAAACAAATATTACACGCTATATAAATCATTTTAACAAATAAAACTATAATCATAAAGAAATACTCGTCAAATCAACCATTAAACTAAATAAAGGAAAATTTATTTCTTAATAAGAAAAATGAATTAAATAATTATACATGAAAGATAGTGATCTGTGGATTATAAACTCACACACGTGCAAGGAAAAATTAGGAAAATTTAACAAGTTACATGAAAAATATGTTTGTTTACGTATGTACATAAAACATAATTTACGAGAGCATATTAAATTTTAAATAGAGTAAACACACACAAAAATAGTATACCTGATAAAGTCTATAAATCTACTGCAGCAAGGGCTGGACTTGACTGTGGCACAAGTTCATAGAATTGATCATCATCACTTTGATGTTTGAATCTCGGCATTTACATTCTGTTGGGATGGCAGGAGAGGAACTGGACAGACGCGTTGAAGTGGGTTTCTACTCCATAATCATTTTATATACAGGGAAGTGCTTGATGTGCATCTTTAGGCTGGACAATGGTAATTATATACTATAAACAGTCTTGTCTTGGTTTACAAATTTTGGTTTAATTACAGGATTCAATGGTGTATTGCAATTAAACTTCCATTCGTATCAAGGGAGTATATGGTGGAATAATTATCTGTTCATTCTGCTTTCCAATAGTTGGCTAGATAACTGAAGTTACTCAACACCACTTAGTGGTACAATGTTTAAACCATTGGCTACTCACTGGTTAACTGCTCGAATGGTTATTTGAATGACTGCTTGAATTAGTGTCCATTGATTCAGAATGACTGAATGAATTTTTAATTAGAGTAACTCTCCAGGATTAGGTTGAATCAGTCAGCATGCTTGCTAAAAAAGGGTTGCAAGACTTTGCGTGATTCCATGAACAGCATTAGCTTAACAATAATATTAGACTTAGGCTCCTAATAAGATTTGTCTTTGAAGAACAAAAATGAACTGCCTTTTCGCAACTTCAGAACAGAACTATCTCTTCAATACCCCTTCAGTTCCGGTATCCCCTCCAAGAAAGAAAAATCAATTAATTAAATCTTTTTTTTTGGTTTTACTAATTGTTTTAAGAATTTGATTTCCAATTAGTTTTTTTTATATATCTCCATTCAGATCACATATATCACTAATGAAATTTTAATGAATGATAACATCTTTTTCATTTTTTCTTTAGTAATTACATTTTTACAATCGAAGTTTTAACAAAAATATTTCACTTAGATTTGTAAACACTCAAAAAAATATAGTTTTAACAAAAATATTTCACTTAGATTTGTAAACACTCAAAAAAATATAGATACAGAATAACAATTTGCCAAATAAATGCTGTTTCTTTAACAAACAAAAATATTTAAAATTATAAAATACATTTTGGCGTTTCTTTTTCTTTTTAAAAAAATAAAAAAACAAAAATCAGAATTACAAATACATATTTCTAAGTCTTTAAATATTGGCTTTAATCATATATGTGTGTGAGTTTATGTTATAGCCATAGTTCTCTCTCTTAATTTATAACAAAGTTTGATTATATAAATAGTATATCCCCCCCATTTAATGGCTTTTTACATATTTTCAGCCATTAATTTGTCTAACATTATCTTGTGCTTGGCCACATCAAACATGCCTGGCACAATACCCCCCTCTGACATGAGACATTTAAATGGAGTTGATCATTTAATGTCTTTCTCACCAATCATATTTTCTGAAAACTTAAAATATGGGTTTCAAGGCTTTCACATTGTAAGTGCCCTTGATGCCCTGCTCTGTCTTAATCTGGAAAGCATCATTTCTTCTGCATCCCACAATTTCAAATGGACCTTCATAAAGATTACAGAATTTTTTGAACCAGGATTTCTCTGGTATACTTACATGAGGAGTCCTTACCATCATTCTATCCCCTATTTTGAATTGATGCTTTGACACACCTTTCTGTTTCTTTCTTCTAGTGCTCATATGCTACATTAGGGCATAAGCCTCCTTTCTGTCTGTTTCCATGTCCACCGTTTCATCTATTCCTTCAGGTAATTTCATCTTAAACAACTTAGGGGCTAGTTTTCCAAAGTGAAGATGTATTGCAGAGAATCCTGTGGATTTGTTAGTGGACCAATTAATAAAGTCGAGTACTCAAGGTAACTGCTTAACCCACTCTCGATGGTTGTCTGGTAGATAAGTATGAAATAGTCTCCCTAGCTCTCGCATAACCTGCTAACAGGGATTTGACTGGGGGTTGTGGATGGATGTGAATATATGTTTGACCCCCTGCTTAGTTGTCCACTGATTCCACTCTTCTGATACGAAGCGTGTCCCATGATTCAATAGAATAGTCTCAGGTTTTCTGACCCATGGGAAGTGCAGAGAGTGCAGTACTTTAATAGTTTCTCATGTAGTAGTCCTAGATGATGGATAAGTGGCGACAAATTTAGAGAAAAGATGACAAACCACCAGCAAGTATTTTTTTCGATTGAAGGATGGCAGAGGACCATAAAAATTGATGGCCATTATCTCCCTTGAGTCTTGACCTCGACTTCATGGGGTTCACATAACTTTTGTTGGGTGGTTTTGCCCTCTGGCAGATTTCACCCTTATTCATCACGTACATTATGTCCTGGTGCATCTGTGGCCAATAAAACCAGCGCCTGAGGCAATATTCTATTTTTGGGATTCCATAATGCCTGTATAAATGATGGATATATTGGATGAGAGAGTGCCTCATCTTTATTGGTATCATGACCCTCCATTCATCTTTTCCCTCTTGAATTTGATAATGCAGTATTTCCTCCAGCAGTTTGTATCATTGCATGGTCCTTTCAGATATTAAATCATCTCTTAGGGTTTCCTCCTGACACTGCATTATAATTTGATTTAAACCTGCATTGTCTCTTTGCTCTACAGCTATCTGAGCCAGTTCATGCTCTATGTTTTCATCCACACATAAGGTCATGTTCATCATGTACACTTGGTCCACATTTAAATGCTGTTGTTGAAGAGGCACTGGATGGGGACTTAAAATATCAGCAACCACATTTTCAGCCCCTTTGCAGTACTGAACTGTGTAATTTAACTCCTGGAGGAACAGACTCCATCTCACAAGACAGCTGTTAGTGAGGTAACTATGGTTGAGGAACTCTAAACTCTTGTGGTCGGTGATCACCATCACTTCAGGTCCCAACAACATGGGCTGGAATTTTTGGACAGCCCATACGATAGCTAGAGCCTCTTTCTTAGTGATGGTGTAATTGATTTCAGGCCCCTTCAATAAATGGCTTATGAAATACAATACCCTTATTCTCCCTTCTGGCTGGATCTGAGAGAGGGTGACACCCAGCCCATACCCACTACTATCAGTTTGAAGTAAAAATGGTTTGCCAAAGTCTGGGTATGCAAGAACCACCTCTTTTATGAGACTTCTCTTGACTTTTTCAAAGACTTCCTGTTGATCTGCAGTCCAGTTCCATCTCATTTCCTTTCTGAGCAGCTTCAAAAGAGGTTCCATTTGGTCGGCAAATTTTTCACAAAACCTGTTGTAAAAATTGCACATTCCCAAGAATGATGGAATCTGGCATTTAGTTTTAGGCACAGGAAATTCCGTGATGGCCTTTATTTTATCGGGATGGGGTTTAATCCCTGACTAGTCTACCAGATGACCCAGGAATTCAATCTCCTCTGATACGAACACACTTTCTTCATGTTTATCTTAATCCCTTTTTTCCTGCACTTTCTGTTTCCTGCACTTTCTGAAGAATAATTCCAACTGCTGGAAATGCTCCTCCAGTAGCGTGGATGCCACAACTACATCATCCACATACATAGTTACGATTTTCTTTGTTTCTGCCAGTAAAAATTGGTCCAGGCATCTTAGCAAACTGGCTCCATTGTTGACCAAACCAAAAGGCATTCTATTAAATTGATAAAAATACCTCCATATCTAAAAGCTGTGTACTGATGGTCTGCTGGGTGAAGTTCGATCTGCCAATAACTGGCAGTCAAATCAAATGTTGAAGACTTTCTTTCCTTTAAACTTTATTAATAAATCATGCATGGATGAAGGGATGGTACAATTGGGTATTGTGGCTCTATTGAGTTGACAGGCATCTAAACATAGCCAGATGGCTCCATTTTTTTACCATAACTAGGGGATTGCAATAAGGAGAAGAACATTTATTTTTCAATAATTCCCCACTCAACATCTGCTCCAACTGCTTTTCCACCTCCTCTTTGAACTGATGAGGTATAGGGTATGATCATGCTTGGAATGGTTCCCCTGGCTTCAGTTTAATTTTTTGCTGGTACCCCAATGATCTCAGGTTTTTCTGAGAATATGTCACTATAGTTCTGTGGTATTGCTTTAATTCTTTCTTTACCCTCCACAGAGACTGATCTCACTTCATTCACCTTTTCTATCAGCATATCTGGGTTAGCCTGATTAAGGCAACATGTCCCTTTGTCATGATATAGCTGAGGGATAAAAATTTGGTTTCTTGGCCATTGCACACAACAAGTTCCTTTTCATAGTTTAGTATACATTTGCTCCTATGTAAGAAGTCTGAACCAAGTACCACCTCATAGATTAAACTGTTCATTGTTAGAAACACATGGGGGGTTACTTGACCGTTGATTTCTAATTGCAGCCAGATTTGTCTCGGCACAAGTTTTACTTTGTGATTGTTTGCTAGTGTGACTTGGGTGAGTTTCAATGGGAGGTTCTTGACCTCTGAATTTTTTTTAATATGCACTGGTATAATTTCTCCAATATCACAGAGGTTTGACTCCCTGAGTCCAATAAGGCTGTTCACTCAATCCCTTCCAGCAACACTGTTATCTTAGGACAGTTCTGTGGAGCATAGTTTGGTACTCTTGTCTTCCCATGAGCATACTAGGTTTGACATTTCTTTTTCTGTTATTTTCTTTTTTTATGTCTTCTTCTCTTCTCTTTAGTCTTGCTATGGCTGTAGTCTTGTTTTGTCTCCTTTTCTGACCCCTCTTTATTACTTTGTTGAAGGTATTTGCCCCTTCTCTTCAATCTCTCTTCTATTTCATTTGACATTTCCCTTTTCATATCTTATATCTCCCTTGACATCTGGTTGAGGTCAAGTCTCACAGTATTGATAAACCTTTCCATCATTGTCACCAAGTTTTCTTTTTCCCCCATGGGTTTTCCTTCAGTTTTGAGGCTCCATTGCTGCCTCTATCCCAATTTCAGATATTTTAGGCTGGCTTATTTCTGCCCTTTCCCCATTTATTTTGTCATGCTTCTCACTCATATCTACCTTTCATCTTCTGCACTGTGATCTTGTCCACATATAGAGTATTATTTTCAATTGTTTATATATATTTCCTTTGTTATACCACTTTGATTATATTTTATTTGATTACTTATTAAGATTATGGTTTAACGCTACTTTTATTCACTTATTTTCTTTTTATTTCTTTTCATAAAATTATTCAGCGCACGCTGCACCGAGCTTCCCTTATCCCTACCATCATTTATTTCTCCCTTCTGTGTTATATTTTTTTTCACATTTATTGACTATAAATATTAAACTTATTCTGAGATCGCTCTTCAAACAACAATAATAAATACAAAAACTAAGCTAACATTAAATTGTACACATACTGCAATTGTTTTCAAAACAAAATGAAAAAGAAATTGATCGTGAATAGCATTACGATTCTAACTGTTATGTGCTGTCAAGAACAAGATTTCCTATCATGCAATTTCACAATACTACATTATTCAACAAAGATTTACTTTTCCCTCTTTTTAAAAAAAATTTTATTTCTGCAGTCTGCCACCTGTTTTTATACAACTTTTTACAACAAAAAAAATTCTAAGTCTGCCACTTGTTTTTATACAATATGTAGTTTACGCTTGTATACAGAAGTCTATTTCTTTCTACATTTTATTTATCTAACTTTTTAATTTTATTTTACTATAAATGTTTATATATGGCAAAGCAATCTAAACCAATAATATTGTAGTGACAAAGGTTGTTTCAAAAACAAAATAAAGTTTAAAATTTTTATTTATTAAGTTTCGTAATCGTAAACTCTTTTTTTCAAATCTTGTCTCCATAAAAAAAAATCATTCCCAATACTTTTGAGATTTTGCAAGATTTTTTCTTTTCTTTAGTTACATTTAGTAGCCATGTTTTTTCTATACTGGCCACATTATGTAAAGTCCAACACGTTAGACGCCAAAATTTACCTCTGTACCGGTCAACCACTTACTCCGTTAATGTAAGCATGCACACAAATTGAACATAAAAAGAAATATGGTGGCATGTCAGAATAAGGAGAAATTTAAATACTTTACCATAATATTATTACGGACACAAAAGATACTTATAAAAAGATTGATTCTTACATATCTTTGGGGGATGACTCTAAACCAACCCCTCACACCACCCTCAGTAGGAAAATTAATTCTCCTCCTGAAAGGATATGCAAGTTCAAATATTATGGGGCATATATGCAGGTAAATAATTATTCAAACAAAACTAATAAACAAGTATCCTTGTGATAAATAAGATCTAAGACCTGGTAAGATGATTTCCCATTTGCTAGCTCAGTGTACTCTATTCTCAGTTAAAAAATGGGGATCGGAAAACTCGCACAATTAATTATTATTATAGTTAGAGAAAATAAATGACAAAGAGAATAATAAAAAAAATATATGGCGGTAGTCACTTTAAAATTATAATATAAATATTTTATTAACCCATTACTCCATACCAGTTATAATATGAATACAAAATTAATATTCCCAGATTGATTAAATATACAAAACAAATATTACACACTATATAAATCATTTTAACAAACAAAACTATAATCATAAAGAAATACTCATCAAATCAATCATTAAACTAAATAAAGGAAAATTTATTTCTTAATAAGAAAAATGAATTAAATAATTATACGTGAGAGATAGTGATCTGTGGATTATAAACTCACACACATGCAAGGAAAAATTGCGAAAATTTAACATTACATGAAAGATGTGTTTGTTTACTTATGTACATAAGACATATATTTACGAAAGCATATTAAATTTTAAATAGAGTAAACATACACACACAAATAGTATACCTGATAAAGTCTATAAATCTACTGCAGCAAGGGCTGTTCATAGAATTGATCATCACTTTGGTGTTTGAATCTCGGCATTTACATTGGGACGGCAGGAGGAGCTGAATGGATGCACTGAAGTGGGCTTCTACTCCATAATCATTCTATATACAGGGAAGTGCTTGATGTGCATCTTTAGGCTGGACAACGCTTCAATGGCATGTTGCAATTAAACTTCCATCGGTATCAAGGGAGTATATGGTGGAATAATTATCTGTTCATTCTGCTTCTCAATAGTTGGCTAGATAACTGACGTTACTCAACACCACTTAGTAGTCCGATGTTTAAACCGTTGTCTACTCACGGGGTAACTGCTTGAATGGTTATTTGAATGACTGCTTAAATTAGTGTCCGTTGGTTCAGGATGACTGAATGAATTTTTAATTAGAGTAACTCTCCAGGAATAGGTTGAATCAGTTAGCATGCTTGCTAAAAAAGGTTGCAAGACTTAGCGTGGTTCCATGAGCAGCATTAGCTTAACAATAATATTAGACTTAGGCTCCTAATAAGATTTGTCTTTGAAGAACAAAAATGAACTGCCTTTTCGCAACTTCAGAACAGAACTATCTCTTCAATACCCCTTCAGTTCCGGTATCCCCTCCAAGAAAGAAAAATCAATTAATTAAATCTTTTTTTTTTTGTTTTTACTAATTGTTTTAAGAATTTGATTTCCAATTAGTTTTTTTTTATATCTCCATTCAGATCACATATATCACTAATGAAAATTTTAATGAATGATAACATCTTTTTCATTTTTCCTTTAGTAATTACATTATTACAATCGGAGTTTTAACAAAAATATTTCATTTAGATTGGGCATTCTTCTCTCCCAGCATTATCGCAAGTTTAATCAAGTTCTTTTTGTCCAGTTGAAATTATTTTAGAATGGACAGGAAATCAGAATGCCTTTAGGCTTTTCTTAAATTTAAGACAATGACCCCTTTCTCTTGCTCAAATGCAACTGAAGAGAAAAACAATCATTAAAACTTCGATTTTGAAATTATTTCTAACTTATTTTTAAATAGTAATATTTAAAATTTTCCTTTTTACATTTTGTAAACACTCAAAAAAAAAAATAGATACAGAATAACAATTTGCCAAATAAACGTTGTTTCTTTAACAAACAAAAATATTTAAAATTATAAATACATTTTGGCGTTTCTTTTTCTTTTTAAAAAAATAAAAAACAAAAATCAAAATTACAAACACATATTTCTAAGCCTTTAAATATTGGCTTTAATCATATATGTGTGTGAGTTTATGTTATAGCCACAGTTCTCTCTCTTAATTTATAACAATGTTTGATTATATAAATAGTATATCCCCCCCCCCCATTTAATGGCTTTTTACATATTTTCGGCCATTAATTTGTCTAACATTATCTTGTGCTTGGCCACATCAAATGTGCCTGGTATAATATATATATTGCACCCTTTTCTATAGGTCAGAAATGGTTCACCACAGTAAATTATTAAAAATTTTAAATTTCGGAATATGTTCTCTTGATGTGTTAATTATATTGTGTTAATAATATCTTAAAGTACAATTTAAAGCTAAATGAAATTATGTAATGCATAATATTATGATAAATCACTTAAGAACAATTAAATAAATCTAGAAATATTGTTACATATGGTTGCAAAAGCTGGCCATAATAAATAACACAGCTATAAATATTTAAAAGTATTTTTAATAAGCTCAATTTTAATAGTCTTAAACGTATAGATAAATAAATGTTATATTTAAATTTATAAACTATATTTAATAATCAGAATTAATATTGTATATTTTAAAAGTAATTTTATGGTAGCAAAAGTTGTATTTAATTCTATATTTTCTAAATTATATTTTTCCAAATTTTATAATCGTATTATTTTATTCAATACAATAAGTGTAGCAATTTATTATTTATTCCCAGACAGAGAAAAAATTGGATAGTCTGTCTTGATTATTAATCATGTGACTTATGTAGTATAGAGTTGCACATACTTGCTCGCTTGTATTTATTATTAAAGTTCAAAAATTGTAAAATTGCATTATAGAGTTGAATAGAATTATTTAAACTATCATAAAAGCTAATAATAAATATTAAGTTAACTGTCATTATAACATGTTTAAACAATGTAATAAAAACGAGTACAGTTAATAAAAAAAGTTAATATTTTTGTTTAAATAAAAATAGATAAATTAAATATTAAAGGTAGAATAAATTCATTGAATATTGTTTGAAAAAGTTATTTTAAAGATATTTAAGTAATTTAGTAAAGTAATAATTGATTTAAGATTAATATTTTTAAATAATATTTGTAAGTTTTATTACGTCATAATTTTTATTTTAAAATTTAATAGTGTAAGTTTGCAACTTTATGCAAATTTGATATCGAACTAAAAGTAAGAATCAACCAATAGGATAAGGTATTTTTGCAGGGTATAAATACCAATTGAACGGGGGTTTAGGAAGTGATTGAAATGTTTTATAGGTAGCTGAACATATCAGAAGCTATCAAGGTGATTATAATTTTAACTTTATTATTTTAGTCAATTTAGTTCCCTTTTCTAATTTTTATTTGCAAAAACTAATTGATATTTAAAAGTATTTTGCAAAAGAGAGTTTACAATAAAAATATTTTAATAACTTCATTTAATATGTGTGGCTAAATTTAAAAGTTCTGTTACCAGGAGTATTTTATCAAAAGTCTAACTTAGAACTTCACGATAATAAATGGATATGCCAAGAAGTAAAGTATAATCAGTTTATAATATTTTAAAAATGTATATAATATTTGTCGATACAGTTTCATTAATGCTGAACCAGAGGACTGTTCTAATGAATAAAATAGCAGTGTGGACATTGTGCAAGAAGCCCAGATGGAAAGATATTTTACTGTCTAAAAGTAAAGACGCATTATTTTTATATAGAAGATAAACTTGTCTAAAATTAAGAAATAATAAGACAATTATACTTTGTGATAATTTGATATAAATATCATATTAAAAGAGTAAAATGTTATATCCTTTTTAAAGGAAACATTTTTAAAAAATATTTTGCTAGAAATTATTTAAGAAAGTGAATCACGGAAAATACTTGCTAGAGCGTTTGGTATATAAAAAACCAACAGTCTTAAAAGGGTTAAATGCATTTAGAAAATATTTTTTAAAAAAAAACTTGGAGTTTTAAACAGATGGAAATAAGTACTAAAATGGAAAAAAATTCACTAAGAAAGAAACCTATAAAGAAAGTGAATATATGAGTAAATAGAAGGATGGATCTATGGAAAAGTAAATATTGAACAAAAGGTTTATCAGATAGATTAAGTTATGCCAAACAGAATAGGATGCATCATTACCGATATGAGAAATTTAAGATGCTTCACGGGATTATTTTTAGTATTATGATTTCAATAATCATCATTCTGGACTACAGAAGTTATAAACTATTATTGTATTAACTATTCCAGAATAGATTGATTATTATTTTATTTAATTTCAAGACGTCATAATATTTTTTTTATTTGTTCATTTTTTTTAAAACCTGAAAATTTTGTATACCGGAAATTCGGATGGCTCTTCATACCAGAAATATTTTGTCTTATTCGTTGTCCATAGCAATTGGGGAAGGTGACTACTCTTGAAGAAATAAAGCGTTTTGAGGAGAACATTTTTTTAAAAAAACTCTCGAGAAAGTAATAAACATTTCTTTTTAACTTTAAAGAACCTTGTCAATAGAAGATTTAATTGAAGATATACATAATTATAGTTTTGATTGATTTTTCTTTATTTATTAACTTAGTTTAAATGTAAAATTTTTATTAAGAAGTATAGGAACATGAATATTAATTATTTATGGTATTAGAATCCTATAGTATAATATTTAATAGCTTAAATTGGAATATTTTAAATAGAAGCATGGATGTATTTTATGTATGAGATGTTATATCTAGTTGGAAAAAAGACTTCAAAAGTGATACTGATGAGCTAATGTCACTTGGTAACAACTAATGAATTATTGATATTTATTATGATGTATTTTCTTGTTTTTCTTTTTTACAGATTGCCTATGTAATAATGTTTGATGTATGAATGTTAAAAAATGCATTATACAACACATTTTAAAACATTGTGAGATCAGGAGTTATTTGGAATATGCATAGTATGATTTTATAATGATAATATAACCCCAACATGATAATAAATATTTATGTGATTCTTTTTAAAAAACTTTCATATTATTGGATGATCAAAATATTATGTGTTTAGTTTAGAATATGAAAGTAAAGCAAACTTTTCTTATGAGTTAGTAAGATTGCTCTAATTACAGTTGAATCTTATTTATTATTTGAATATGCAAGCTAGTAAAGTTGTCGATGTAAGACCTGGTAAATCTTAGGAAATAAGATTAGGATAGTTACCTGGTATTAGTAATATGGTTAACATGTCCAGGAGATTATTAAGTTAGGATATTTGGGAAATATGAACAGTATTTTATAATATTTGTGAATGTGCAATGCAGTTAACAAAAGCTCTGTAATTGTATATTTATTTTGGACAATGTTTATTTTCTTGGAGTATTGATTGATCTTCAATAAAGCTAAATGAATAGCTTAACATCACTTATAGTATTTGAGGATTAGACAGGAAAAGGTCTTGCCTCTAGTTTTATAAATACACTGTGCCATGATGTATATTTCAATATGAGTTATTACTCTAGTTTTCATTCCCATACTATAAATTTATTCGCTATCTATTTTTCCAAAAAAGTAGCTACATCGTACAGTAAAATATATTTAAAAGAAAATAATAGATGATTTAGAATTAAAGATATGCAATTGTTTGGAATACTTGGATGAAGAAATATAATTCATATGAATTGAAAATCCAATGGACTTCAAATGAAAGAATCATAAAATATGTTATAGATTTATTTTATTTTGGAAATAAATATAAGATCTTAAAAATAAAATATGTAAAGCAAAGTTGCTTTTGAAACATTAAATAATATTAAAATATTTATTTCAATCTTTTTAAAAATAAGTACTGCATATTTTTAATATAATGCTATAAAGTAAAAACGATCTACACAATAAGTTTAGGTACAATTTATATTTATTCAAGAATAAAAATGTATCAGTAATTATAGTTATATAATACTATAATATGGTTATAATGGAATGTATTATAGTCAACAAATAGTGAACAATAGTATCCATAATTTAGAAATAAATTATCAATAGATATTTTACATGATATTGATAATATTGCTAAAGTAAAATTGTCTAGTAAAAAAGAGGATATCCATGTTTTCGATTAGTATTATTCTATGTTTATCCATACTGTGTTTCTATAGATGTTTAATAAAAAAGAAGCATACTTGAATAATGGCTAAAGGATATAAAAAATATTTTGAGTAAGCATTAAATAAATGTAATTTTGTTTCTATAAGATTGATCAAACAGGGATTAATAATATTGTATTATTTTATCATTTTTATTTAAGTCAGAGTAAAGACTTAACGAGTTTTGAACATAAAGAATGTATAATGGTACCAATCTTTAAGATGTTTTAAATACATATTGTAAATAAATTATTATGTTGTTAATATTATAATAAACTTTGTTAAATTTTGTTTTCTCAAAATTTGTGTGTTGGTTTGTTATTTTTTCCATCTTCATGAATTTGAACACAGAATTAATAAAATTAAACATATAATTTTGCACAAAAGATAAATAAAGAATTATTTAAGAATTCGAATATTTTATTGGTATTCTTTTAATTAAGTAACATAATTTTACATTATTATGGTCATAAATTAGTTATCATAATAGTATATCGAATTATATGCTATCAGTTGCCACACACTTTTGTTTGTCAGATTATCAAATGCTACCACATATTTCTTATATGATTACATGAAGATAAAAGATTATATTAAGTTATTTATTATTTTATTATGGTAATAAAGATATAGTGAAAAGAAAAGTTATACAGAATTAGTTATACAATGAAGAATATTATTATTATTATTTATTATTATTAGTTTAAGTGTAGTAGATTATGACATAAAATTCCCTTCTCATATTTTACTACCATAATTTTATTAATTTAGAACAATTTATGAACCTGAGATTTTATGGTGCTAAATTATAGTAGATAAAGATTAGGATTCAATTATTAGTTTAATCTTAGTGAGTAGGATTTATTAAAGTTGTAAGAATGCTATGTTTATTTATTTAAAATAATAATAGGGGGGCTATTGTTCTTGTACCATTGAGATAGTATCCTGCTTAATGTAATCTATCTTGTCACCTGTATTTTCATTTCCAAGTCTCATGAAAATATTAAATATTTATTTAATTTATTTTTATAAACTGAACCTTATTCGTATTTTAAATTTGAGCTAGAGAAAAATTTAATTTTGATGCTGAATATATTTATTTATTAATTATCAACTGAGCTAGAACCTGTTATATTTTTTATAATATACTTATCCGGAAATGAAGGTGCAAACGGCATGTTAGAATATATATATGTTCTCATTTCCCATATATATATATATATATTCTTTAATTTAAAAAAAATATTTTTATATAGAGATTTATGTGTGTGTGTATTATTGTTATTATTATATAGTTTATAGATGATAAACATAAGCAGTTGTAAAGAGAGAATGTAATAGGAAGCAATATTTAATATATTGATTTATTATTTTTTTCATTAAATAATGTGTTAAATTATTTAGCTGTATTTTTTTATTAAATAAAGCAGACCAGGAAAGGTGTAAAAAGATTTATAGATTAATAGATAAAATGTACACGTGTGAGAACGGCTGTATAAACACAAAACACTTTTGTACATATTTCTAACGACTATAGATTGCAAGCTTTTGTTGTTTTGTATTATCTAAACCTTAGATATCCAGAGAAAGGGAAGGGGGTGCTTTGATAGAATAAAATGTAATTATTGATTTTCTTGTTAAATCGCGATAGACCATCAGCCTGTGAAACTCTGATTTTTATCTCAAGATAATGGGATTTGCAGGTGGCCTTTTTGGTCAGAAATTCGAAATATAAAAATGAGTGAAGCAGTATTTAAAGGTCAGTTTTTGTTTTGAAGTGAGTGATCTAACAATATGTAGTTTTGTAAAAAAGTCAGTCGTTAATATTACTACGGTCAGTTTTTTTTACTGTTGAGAAAGAAAAGAGAGATGTAGTCATTGATATACAGTTTGAAGAAAAAGAAAAGCATTCAGTTTTAATAATTTTAAGAAGAAGAGTCACTGAAAAAAATGCAGTTTTGAAGGCAATCACTTAACAGATTTTTAAGAATGGCAATCAGTTAATAATATTATGAATATGCGATTCTTTTAAACTAAAAGAAATGAGCAGCTAAAGTTAAAGTTTTTTTTTTAAACTCAGAGGGAGTTGTTTGATTTTTTTTATTTCTCTCTTTAAAAATTTAAAGAAGAAAAATGACTCTTGTTTTAAAGTAAATATAGAAAAAGATGTGCATATATATAAAGCAGCTCACAACAGGATTGGTATAAAGAAATGGAACAAAATTGAATTTCTTGGAGGAAGTTATTGAAAATTCTATAAAAATGATATTAATGTATTTTTGGGCTGTGTGATACAATGAATTTGCCTTGCTAAAACCCACTGTTTCTGCTCCTTCAAATTCGACATAATGTGTTAAATCACTGGTCTATCCGATAACCAAAGAATGGCCAAATTTAAAACCAGCCACAGATGTCTTCTGATCATCATCTTTGACAAGAGGAGAAGAAAGAAAAAAAATGAATAAAAACCATATATAGCCAAGTTTGATTAAGCTATAAATCAATTTTTTTTTAAGTTTTCTTCACATTTATCTAAAGTGTTTACAATAGTTTTTTTTTTTAATGGTGGTAAGAAGCAGATCAACCAATTCATATTTATCTTAAAATGTATCTGCAAGAACTTTTCTTTTTAAATGGCGGAAACAAGCAAATTAACCTGTGGAAGCTAGAAATAGGCAAGCGGTCTGAAAATTCAAACCTGGGACATTCATAAGAAGTGAATATAATTGGGTAACTTTGAACTTTCATTAACAAATCTTTTATTCTTACTTATTGACAGTAAATTTTAATTTATAAAGTCAAAGCATTTTATTTTTTTCTTTTAATACAGAAAACATTAAGAGTTTGTTCGTTGATTATGTTATTCTTAATAATACATGGCAATACACACACAGTTTAAATTCATTAAACATAGTTTTTTTTCTCATTATTTTGATTTTTTTTTTTATTTATTGTTATGTATTGTAATACTAAAATGTTTTTTTTTTATTATTATTGTTCAACCTCTCAATATATGCTTGACAATGTTTTTTTTATTGTTATTTATTTTTGCTTAAGGTTGCAATAATATTTTTTTATATATATGTGATTTATGTATCCATCCCTAATATAAGGGAACACATTTTAACATAATATATATGTCCATATATTACAGCGTGTGCACATTTATAATTGCTTATACCATTCAGTGAAGAAGAGGTTTTGCATAGTTAATTTAAATATAGTAAATTGAAGAGCAGGGCTTCACATATGAATGAAAGTGAAATAAAACACACAAATTACATATGAAATTTATTTTTATGATCTATAATGAGTAAGGGAAGTCTTAAGTAAGCATTCAATGAAGTATTTTTTTCAAATGTCATTTCAAGCTAACTTATTTTAAAAATATGTAGTGACAAAGAAAAAGCAGATACGTATTTTGAGTTACGCATATTGTAATAAAATATTTTGTTTAATTATATATATTTAATAAAGTCAATTGTACAGTTATTAATTTGATTTTTAAAAAAAAGAAAGAAGAATAGTATTAATAAATATAATTGTATCTTATTTGGTTTTCGAGTTATTATTAAAGATATTGTTGTATTTTCTTCTCTTGATTCTATCGTTTTAATTGATCATCATCATTCGTAAATGTTTGTTTTGCAAATATTAAGCAATCATTTGTAAATGTTTGTTAAGTAAATATTAAGCAAGCTAGAATATTGATTTACATTTAAGGATTATGCTTGACATCTAACCAAGTTTTTTTTTTTTTTGATAATTACAGGTTAATAATATAAAGTTAAAATTTGTTGTGCCCATGAGTTATGACCACCATCATCATTGAATAAATTATAATCATTAAATCCAATATTTAACATAATTAATATGTTTAGTAAATAGGGGTCTAAAAAAATGAATATCACATGGTGAGATGCGTGATGATCAGTCATCATCACCAGTATTATTGAATCCTAGTTTTAACCATAAAAGTACTTGGAATAAAAAACTATAAACGTATGTAAATGCTAGTGAGTGTTATATTTAAATCTCAGTTTAACATAGGATAATTTTGAGAAGTGCCTATAAGTTTATGAAAGATAAATTTATTGTTGTGAGTTCATTATAAAGCTATGGCTAGTATTATCATCATCATCATTATAAATAATTAAGTTAAGTAACTAGTTAAATGGCCATCCATATCAGTAATGGTCTTCACTAGGTGTGTTTGGAAGCTATTAGTTAGAGTATATTTACATCTGTTCATCAATATACTTAACCTGAGCTAATAATGTCTATAAGAGTCTTTGATATATAAATTTTGTGATATTGGGATCTTATGATTTTATTGACATGAGTAAAATATAAGAATGCCATTTTTTTTCATTAGTCATCCAAGTCATGTGTAGTAAAAAATGTACCGAATGGGTTTGAACTCAGTACACTATGCACAGATAATATTTATCTAGATTTAGAACAATATAGTGGCACTCATGGGAAAATACATGTACTTAGCTAAACTGAATAAAGAGTGATTTAATCCCTTTCCAACTTTATGATATTAACTTTGTATGATATTTTTTATAAGTTGTTATAAATAGCACCAGTGTGTGCGTGTGACCATGAATGGTCGTATATACACGGAAAGAGGAATGAGAAGGATTCTTGGTTAAAAGAACCTATTATTAGAGATAAGTGTAATGCACTCCAAGGATTTCACAGTAATTTTATTCAGTTGCTATATCTAATATTATTTTATTTGATGACAATAGCTAGTATATTTTATTGGTCAAATGACTCCCCAATATCAAAATATTTTAAATCTTTGATGATAGTTTTAATTTTCATTTTGTTATTTTATGTGTTGAGAAATGGGATAATTTATTTATTTCATTATTAGCGTGACAGAATTAATGTTTATGATAGTTGCAAACGGGCTAGGATATTATATTTAATTAGTTACAAATAGACACCCAAATAGGGCATGATATGTATATGTTTTTATTTATATGTTAGCATCATTCTTATTTAATTATAAATTGTATATCATCTAACATAGTAAATTCATTTCACAATTAGTTTTATTCAGCTACAAATGAGGAACTGCTGGAGCATATCATATATCCTGTTATCAGTTCATCTTTATATTTTATCAACCTTTTTTAATCATTGCATTATTATTCTTTATATTGCTATTCTGTTAAAAATTTAATTTATTTTCTGTTACAATATATATAATGTTTTCACAGTTATATGATGTAAATAAAGTAGTTTTTGTGTTAACCGTGTATTATTTTATATTACTTCTCCACATTTCCATGAAATAGCATCCATCATTATCAAGGTTAACTTTTCAAAAAAAAAAAAGTTTAGATCTCAAATAGTAATGAGATTGTGCGAGGTAAAAAATGAGATGGAACCTGAAGTAGTTGAGCATTCAGAATATGTGGATTTACAAAAGGTTTATTTTCTTCAGTTTCACTATTAATTGATTTCAAGTTTATATTAGAAGAAAGAGATGAAATAAGTGGTCTCCACAAGGCTAGAATATGTTATGCTTCATCAGTTTTTTTTAAACTAGTTGGTTTTTTTAATATTTCAATTTACTCTCTCATGCTAAGTCAATCCAATAGACAAATTAATATCAGAATTAAGGACCATAAAAATGCCTTTAATTGGAAATTAAATATATTAGCTTTTACTTCACATTTTTTAAAAATTGGTCACAAACATGATTTTGATCATGCTAAAATACTTGCTAATTTGAAAAAGTATGATTTGAATAACTATGAGGAATTGATTGAAAGATTAAAAAGACCAACTGGTCTAAATAAAGCTGATGGAGCACAATGTATTCCAGCCTTGTGGAGACCATTTATTTGATCTCTTCTAATATAAACTTGAAAGCAATTAATGGTAAAACTGATGAAAATAATCATTTTGTTAATTCACATATTCTGAATGCTCAGTTACTTCATGCTCAATCTCATTTTTTACCTCACACTCTATCTCATTATTACTTGAGATCAATGGTTTTTCTTTGAAAAGTTAACCTTGACAATAGTGGTTGCCATTTCATGGAAACGTTGGGAAGTAATACAAAATAATATATGATTAACCCCAAACCTACTTTATTTATATATATGTGTGTGTATGTAAATAACCGATCAGATTCTTAATCATTAGTGAGATGTTATTTTTATATAATTTTTAAGTTGATAGACAAATTCTAGGAGAATAGGAAATTAATTCCATTTTATATAAACATCATCATTTAAATTAAATTAAATCATAATTATACAATTTATTATATTAAAGAAATGAAATTTGTAGCAAATGAATAGAAGTGTTGAATTAACTTTCATATCATTGGGAAGTAAGATGTAATTCGAAGAGTCTTATTAGATACATTTATTTCATGATGAGAGTGTATATAATTTCATGAACTATTTGTTAATGATAGTTTTGCTTTATTAATTTTTATTTACATGTGATAGGAATTGCATTGTAATATATAATTTAATTTTTTATTTTATTTTAGCTACAGATTAGCTCCTGAATATCCGTTTCCTGCTGCTTTTGAAGATTGCGTTTCAGTTACTTCTTATCTATTGCAAAATGCAGACAAATTTGATGTCAATCCTTCAAAAATATCAGTGATAGGAGATAGTGCAGGTGGAAACTTAGCTGCTGCGGTTGCACTAAAACTGAGAGATCAAACATCTCTCCCTCCTCTCCAAAGCCAGATATTAATTTATCCATTTCTTCAAGCATTTGATTTTTTGTTACCTTCCTATCAACAAAATAGTATAATTTTAAGTCCTAAATTAGTAGCTTCCTTTGTCCTTACATATATAGATGAAGATTTATCTTTAGTTCCTGCTTTAATAACAAATAGTCACATATCCTCCACACTTAGAAAATCTAAATTTGCTACATATGTGGACAAAAAATTTCTTCCAAAAAAATTCACAGAAGTAAATTTTGTAAAACCAAAAAATAATTTTGGCAGTATTCCAATTCCTTCACAGCTAATGCATAAAATCGTTAATCCATTTGCTTTTCCATTAATGGCTGATAATCTAAAAGGATTACCCTCAGCATTAGTCGTTGTATGTGAACACGATGTTTTACGCGATGAAGGAATTTTATATGTAAATAGACTTAGAGAAGCTAAAGTGAATGCTAATTTACATATGGTAAAAGGGGGCATACATGGATTCTTCTCCTTTCCAGAAATATCAGAAATGGAAATTGAAACAATGAATGTTGTTGTAAACTATATAAAAAGCCATCTATAAAAAATATTTTGTAAATATCTGTCATATCTCTAAAGTATTGCTATGCCATCGCTTGCATCAATTACTAATGAGGCCAATAATAGATGGTGCATTATGTTTAGAAAAAACCCCCTGATAATTATTTCATAGCCTTGTGAGCATTTTTATCTTGCTGGCTAGTGAGATTATAAATGATAAACTATACCAAAAAAAGTTTGATAAACAGATTTTTAATGAATAAATGAATAAAATTGTTGTCCCCCCCCCAATCATGTGGTTGTTTTACTTTAAAAAAATAATTTGATTTTACAATGAATATTATATATATGCTATCATTAAAGAGTTTCGGATTACGTTTAAATTATGAGGGTAACGATTAATTGTACATTTATATTAATTAAGTCATATTATTACTCATTCGCTATAATAAAATTAACTATCTATATAGTTAATATTTTTCATAAAAATTACAAGTCTTTATTCTCTAGCTGTTCTGTTAAATAAAACATATCTATTACTTTCAGACTTTTGGCTATCACAGTGTTATCACACACATGTACTAGTACTAATGTAAGAAATTTTTGAATTATGTCCACATAATAAGTTATGCTGGCAACATAGCGCCTTAGCTCAAATATATTCATAATAGCCCATTTTTTTGTCTTGTATGAACTATATATAGAATGCCGTTTGGTCTCAGCAAATTGATGAAGACAGTTTATAATTAAAAATAAATTGTGAATGCTAAATTAAGACGTTATTGTCTCAAAGTAATTAGTTACTGTGGTAATACTTACCTATTGTATTTTTATTAATTTAAAACATCTGCAGATTACTGCCATGTTGTTTTTTATTTAACATTGCTTTATTAAGATCTATAGAACAAAATATCAGTAACAAATTATTTTTCTTTTATAGTTATGCCACCTAATATAAACATTAGTAGTCGATAGATGGCAGATAGTACATTTTTCACCTTGCTTTAAATAATAAAGTTGTGGGAGAATAAATATAAACAATGTGTTTCTACAGAAAGTGGGTTCTTGTTTTTTATGCAGTGTTTGGAAAAAGATAAAGGGGATCTAGATATAAAAGCCATGGAGTGTACAAAGATCATATGGAAATGGGATGTAGTAGGATAGAGAAATGAGAAAACTTAGAGTGGAATGGAAAGAGAAGATAAAGTGGCTAACAAGTTTCTCTGAACATAGTGGTTGAGAGATTCCTGACTCCAATAAAGGAGAAGCCATAATGCATCACATCACTTTAGTTAAAAGTTTCAATTGGTGACTTGGTTTAAAGAAAGCATGCAGCATTTTCTGATTGGAAGAATACTAAATTAAATGTGGAATTTCATAAAAAATACAGGAGATTCCAAGACAAAAGCTTAACAATTTGATTGATTGCTTAAAACAGGAAAGGAGTTATACATATTCACTGATTGTAGTCATTATAAATCTTTTTTGATGTACTGAAAGCAATATAGATCTCAAAAACAGTATTGTAAACCTATTAAATTCAGCAATGACCTTCTCTTATATGATATTTTTGAATAAGTGGAAAGAATATTATAATTGTCCTTTGAATAATAAAAGAATTGAGATAATGACTTTTAATAATATGCATTTTATCTCCTTATTCAGATTTATAAAGATATCTAACTTTACTGAAATGAAAACATCTCTTTATAATCTTAAAAATGATGGCTGCAGATTCTGATTAAATATCTGGAGAAGTTTTAAAATATAATGATGACTTATTAAAAATATTGGATCTTTTAAAAATATATATATGGATTCATGAAATTATGCTGCCTGATCATGTAATATCATTATTACCTACTATAGCAATGGTACTTCCAAGAATTTTGTTGAATATTGAATATGTTACCCTAGATGATTATCAGAGATTCAATAAGGGTTTGGAGAGTCAAGAAGTATTACAGACATTTTTTGTTGTGAAATAGAAAAGTGTTGAGAACAAAAGATTAAGTTATACATTGCTTTTATTGATTTAGTCAAGACATTTCACTCAATTATCTATGACAATGTTTGAAATTAGTTGGTTGTTTATAAATGTTTATTTTTATTTATACAGCTTCCGTATGATAGAGTGAGAGAAGGTATTATATTATTACAGGTAGTGGAAATGAAAACTGTTATTAAACAAAGATGTGTACTTGCTATAATATTATTTTCAATTTTAATGACAGTGATTTTTAGAATTGTTTATAAGCATCTTAATAAAACAGAGATCAAAATGCAATATGGCTTTGATGAAGTTTTTTTTAATTGGAATTATGTTGGTGATTGTGCTGTTTTTGTGAATTGTTATCCTAGGTTGCGAGTTCACCCCCTCCCCCGGCTGATGCTTTGACACATGGAAAAAAATGTACATAATGCTTTGAAAGCAACAGAAGCTTTAGCTTAAATGATTATTGATTTAAGAATGTAATCCAATTTTAATATCTTGATAGTTTCATAAATAGAAAGATGGACTTAGATGCTGAGGTACAATATAGATTCCAATGTATTGCTAATGATTTTTATTAGTTAAAAGATAGGATATTTCATTATAGGAAAATAACTATAACTACATAAGGAGCTGCTATTTTATTTAATTTTTTTGTATATAGAACTCTTCTTTTATGTAATTTAAGTTGCAAGGGACACTTGGACACCATATTAACTCAACATAAAGGCATCATAAAAGTTTTATTTAAGAATACTTTTCAAAATTATAATAATAATATCAAAAAAACCAATCAACACATTCTTCAATTTTAAGAATATGATACTATGAAGTCCATTATTGTAAAAGCACACCTTCATTGGATTGGATATATATAAAACAAATGAACAACACAAGACTTTCTAAAAGAATATTTTATGGTGAAATTGAGCATTAATTCATTAGACAGATAGACTGTTTACGTTATAAGGATTATCTTGGAGATGTTCTAACAAGTGCAATATTAGTTTCAAGCCAATAAACATCACATGATCACCATTTCTTATGCTTGCTCTTAACTGTTATTAAAACAGGCAAAACTCTCTATACGTCTTGCCACTCAGTGCAAGCCAGAGTAATCAATGGATGCCACAAACCAGAAACTAGTCTGGGGATACTGGATGAGTAAGCACTAGATGGGGATTTTATGTACAAGCCTTCTGGCAACCATTGATTACTCTGTTTGGCACAGGGTGACACTACTGTATGGAGTTTTGCCTGTTTTAAGTGCAATATTGATTGTTGCAATTGGATAACATACATTGGAGAATTATAATTAAACATGATATCAGACCATTTCAGAAAGAAAAGTTTTCTGAGAAGTTTAAAGACAGAACTGTAATTGCAATGATTATTTTGTTTTCTTCTTGTTGCTCATTATATTTTTTTGTAGAATGCTTTCACATAATATATGATATCCCATCTCATTTTAATAATAGAACCATATTTTTGTTTTATTGTTAAAAACAATTTTTCTTCCAATATTAAAATGTAGTGGTGTTGCCTTGAGGTTTTATTTTTTTCTATCGTTTCCTTTGCTAATTTGCAGTTACATTTTCTTATCATTGTTTTTTTTTTACTATTTTACAAAATTCTGGGTATTCAGTTCTTCTAAATAAATCACTTCAAATATTTTTATATTCCTTCTTTTATTTATATGCTGTTTTATCTCAGGTGACAATTTTCGGTTGCATTGCTGCTTTTGCACATCAACTATTGGTACAATTAATCTTAGTAAAGTGTCAGGTTATGTTCTTAATGAATTCATTCAAGTTTTGGCTATCACCAAAATCTGTTAATATTTTAAAATAATTTGTGAGTTCTATCTTAAATTCATTGGAATATTTCTAAAAGTTAGAAACATCAACTATTAATACTGTCTCTATTAAATAACTTTTTTTACATATATTTCAATGACCAAAGATCACTTTCTATGTTAAATCTATTAAGTGCATTATAGCATTGAAATATATATTTTTGTTAATCAAAATATAATCTAACTTTGATGTATCATCATTTGGATATTGCCATGTCCTTAATTGTTTTAGATTTTTTGCATATGCAATTTATTTCCCATATTGTTTATATATTTTTTGCATATGCAATTTATTTCCCATACTTTAAACACTATTTAGACAAAATCTTTTATTGTAGATATATAGATACACAATCTTATGTTTTGACTGTCACACAGTCTTCTTCAGAGCTATGATATAATGAACAAAATAAAATACATAACTATATACATAATATTTCTAAAAAAAAAATTATAGTAATAGATTTTCTTTTTGTATTCTTATTTCCCCTCTTATGGCCACCACTATATCTAAATTTACTCACATCATCTTTATCTTCTAATTGTTTTCCAATTCTAGGAAAAGATATCTCATGACAATTTAAAAATACCTAAATCAAAATCCTTTACTTTTTCATCAGGATAAGAACTTGTTGGAATCTGAATTTTTTGCATTTGAAGCTTCAATTAAGTTGAATAACCATTTTACCATTCTATTTGATAATGCCACCAATATAGTGTTGTTTTCCATTTTTTAATTATAATAAATCACATTTCACTTGGGTCTCCAATATTTATGCCTTTATTGTAAAATAAATGTACTTTTCACATCATTCCTTCATGTTTTCTTTTACTTCATAAAGTCCAGCATTTTTTTTTAAATTTTAAATAGTTCCTCCAATTCAAAACAATTTTCTTCACTAAAAGATCAGCTTGTAAAAGGTCAATATCAGACTGGGTTTATGATTAGGGAATTTTTATGCTCCTATGTTTTTGGTTCCCAAACTACTGCCTTGGCTAATGACTTTCACCTTCTTGGGAATGAGGGTTATAATTTAGTTTTTGTCATAATGGTATTAAAAAAAATATGATTCAAAAATATGCATTCATTTATCCTGCTTTCAAGAGAACACAACATAAGATTATTAAGAAATTGAGAAAACAGACCATAGTGTTTTTGCTCTAAATTTAGAAGAAAAAACACAATAAACTTGCCAGACTAATAAGCAGTCTGTTTGTGCTCAGTTAGCATATGAATAATCATATAGTAGCAATAGTTACATCAACAAAAACAAATAAAATAGACATTAAAAAGGTGTCCTGATTTTTTGTAGTTTTAAAGTCTCAAAGGGGAATCAAAAGTCTCCTTTCGGTTTATAACAGATTTCTTTATGTGGCAAATTGTTGTTATAGTAAAGCCTTATTTAGTACATATTCATATTTTTAGAGGCTCCATACGATTTACAATGAGGTCCAAGACTATCTTAATCTTCCTCTAAGTAATTGGTTAACCTGGTCAATAATGCCTTCTCAATCGTTGTTATACATTTTTTGGAGGTCATATGGTGAATTTTTGCCCTGCAGTGAATCATTTAAGGACCATTTTAACTACATATCATTACAGAGAAGAAAAATTGTAAAATTATATTTCTCAAATTGAAAATTTTGGTTGATATCAATATAGTAGGTTTCCTATGCTCAGTTATCATTTCAGTATCTGCTTTTACATCCTGTATGAACCCATTGAGGATATATTGGAAAAGTAGTAGATAAATCGAAGATTAAGCATACTTTACATTACACATTTAAATACATAAGTAGTGGATCATAGATTTTTATAAAAAATATATATTTACATGTATGTCATAATAGAAAAATAAAACATTTTCCCAGCATTACATTAAATAGTTTTTTACTTATTACTAAGTAATCTAAAAAAAAATACTAAGTAATCTAATAATAAATATATTTGTACTTTTACAATATTTTTTTCTTTATTTGATTTTTTATAAAATATTCCACAAAATGAATATCACGTTTTTCTACAGATATTATCTATCGATTTGGGAGATGGGGGGCAAAAAACCTCTTGATATGAGAGGGGATAAATCACATAAAAAGTTCCTGTATTTTTTTTATTTAAACCTAGTGATCTCAGAATGTTAGCCAATTCTTATGTGAAGTAAGTTTTCCTGTTGGTGAGTTCTATATCATTGACAACTATAAGCATGTTTTTCAATGATTTTTATGGATAAGTAATTTTCAATGAAGAATCTGTATATCTTTTGCAGAGAATAATCTGATTAAAATAAAATATGAAGGACTTTGTGTCCAATGCAGATTAGTTATGATGCAGAAAAGAAGGAAGAATGCTAAGATGGAGTTTACACTGACTTTGTAATGACCACATTGAGGCTGCCAAATCATCACTTTGTACAAAACAACAATGACTTTTTTTAAATTCTGACATAAACGAATTGAATAGCAAGTTGAGACTGTGTGAGATTTTGAAACTTTAAAGCATCATCCTGTGAAGATATTTCAACACAATAGTGGATTACTTTAATTTCTGCAAGGAAGTGTGCTTGTGAACCATTTCCATTAACAGCTATAGAGTGAATGATAGGAACTGATAAACAACCTTCATAAATTGATGAAATCAGATTTACTGGTTGGTGCAAATACAACAGTGGAAAGCTGTTACAAAGTGACCAGTCATCCATGTTGCAAGATTCTATCACCCATTCTGTGCAGATCTCAAGTAGATAGGTTCTGAGTGTTGAGTTGAAAGCAAAGTCCTATTGTCATGACATCTATGTGTCATGCCAAGATAGATCAACAATTATTTCTATCATTGAGAATGTGACTGATCCAGTTATTTACGCTGATGAATGGCCAGCCTATAATGACTTTAATGTCAGAGGATTAAGCATTTGTCTGTCAACTTCAAAGTTCTGAAGATGAGAGGCAATCCTCGGAACTATTACAGTCTCATTTGGATCACATTTGTTGAAAAATGTCTCACCAATAAAACAGCAGTGAACAGAATTCCCTTTCTTAGGACATTTGCTCTGTTTATTGCTGGTAATCAAAAAAAACAAATTCTAATCCGTCTTTTTAATTTTTGTTATTAACTCAGTTCATTTTTATTTTACTATATTATGTAATGATTAAGTTATGCAATTTTTTATTAGCCTAGTTCATTTTTTTGTATACAATGTACTAATTAAGTAATGAAATTTCTTTTATGGAAAATAATAATAATTGTAATTTACAATTTATTTGCCCATACACATACGGTTGGGTTGAAAATATAGATGGATTCATTCTATATTTTCTTAAAGACTTTATCTTGGGTTTGAAAAAGTGGGAGTATTCATTTATATAGTGACATCTGCAAAGCGCATGTATATATCAGCTTATTGGCTTATTAATATAATAGATTATAGAACAAAAACACCACGCTATATTAGAAAATAAATGTCTTGTTCTTTAATTGTAATTTCATAAAACTTTGATACTTACAGTTGATTTTATTTTTTATTCATGTTGAAAGATAAAAAAAAAGTTAAAATAATACTTAAATTGCAATTAATAAAATTTTAAAATACGTAGTTTACAATTTATTTCAACTTTAGTATTATGTATTTTTACGAGAATTAAATTTACAAAAAAAAAAAGTTCAATTATCGGCCACGTGGGTAAAAGCAGAAAATTAAACATGAATATAAAACACCTTTTATATCAATATCTATTTGGATTCAATATATACTTAATATTTTCTGATCAATTGACATTTAAATAATATTTAAAAATAAAATAAAAAACTGAAGTAGCAATTATATTTTCTTTCTATGTCTTCTCTGTAGTTAACATATAATATGCTGTTAACTAGAGAATAGAGGAGTAGTATAAAGTTAAAAAAAATTGACCTTCATTGATATAATTTATGATTGATGGTCATTTTTTCAAATAAAATATTGTACTGGATAAACATATCTACTAGTCAAGTGATATTCAACACAACAAAAAATGTATGATGTCCGATAATATTTAAGCGTAGCCTTTCATAAATTAAAACAGTAAACAACTTTCCATACAGTAATGCCCCCCATTGAAATTTAGAAAATATATTAATTACTTACACACAGGGCCTATTCATCCTATACACCCAGATTAGTTTTTAGCTTGTGGCATTCATCAGTGAGGAACCTTGAATCTGAGAGCACTGCACCTAAATCTTAGGATCTAATACAACCCTCCAGCAGACACCTTTTACCTATTTGGTTAACTATAAAGCTATGAGACCAAGATGAAAACACAATAATGTTTTTAATCCAAGCTCATTAACTTGTCATAAATTAGAACCCAATTCAGTATCTATACATTTTGGTATCTTTGATTTTTTTTAAAAAAACCTGCATCCTGTGAGCAGGATTGGTATAAAACTTTTAAAACAACACATGATCACCATTTCCTATGCTTACACAAGCTTTTAAAATAGTAGCCAACTCTTCATACCATAGTGCCATCCAGTGCAAGCCTTAGTAATCAATTGATGTAAGAAGATTTGTGCATAGAATCTCTATGTAGTGCACACTCATCCAATATCTCAGACTAGTTTTGGGTGAGGTGACTAGACAGAGATTTCATGCACAAACCTTCTTGCATCCAATGATTACTAAAACTTTCACTGGATGGCATTACTGTGTGAAGAGGTGGATACTGTTTTAACAGCTTTTGTAAAGATGGAAAATGGTAATCATGAGACCTTTTATATATTCCAGCCTTATGTTACAAAATTTTAATTATAAGTATTATATTTCAGAATCCCATGAAAACTTTTCTCATTATTTTTGTTCAATATTTAGTTTTTAGGTATAATATAATTTTTTTAACTTTTTTATTTCTTGATTATTATGCAAAATAAGCAATCCAGTTTCATTCAGAAATATAAATAGAATAAATCAAGAATAAATTTTATAATAATTTTTAAAATTATAAATAGAACCAATTGTAATTGTATATATTCAATATTACTTGATAGTATAGAATGTTTAGGGTTTTGTTTTTAATGATTCTACTCTAGGTTAAAATATTTTTCCATATTGGTATCTAAATTTTTATAATTTAATTAATTCATATTTTTTAAAAAAAAACATTATTATTTTTGAATGATTAATTTACTGAAAGCTTTTAATATGTCAAATTCATTTTTTTTCAGCCACAATATTCACATAATCATTAGTAAATATAAGGGATTTGAACTCAGACTTTCAAGCATCATTCAACTATCCACACTATCTCATACCACTGATATACTTAACCATACATGTTTAGAAAAGATAAATAATCACCAATATACGTATTTCATGCTGAACCAGCCATCATCAGTTGATCCAGATTATCATCTCTCTCACATATATATAATCAGTGCTCAGTTTTATATTAAGATACTCTAATGGACACAAACCACTCCAACCTCCAACTCCCCCACCCATACCATTGAAATCTGATGATGGAAAGCTCAAATCCCATGCTGATACCAATATGATTGCCATGCCCATGTTGACCTCAAGTCACTTTGATCCTTCATGTATAGCATATTATCCATTTAAATACATATAAGAGGGATGGGAAGGATAAAGGCTTAACATGTAAATATTTGAAATACAGAAACTCTTTACATATCTGAAAACCTAATTGTAAATATAGGGGATTTGAACTCAGACTTTCAAGCATCCTTCAACTATCCACACTATCTTATACCACTGATACACATAACCACACACATGTAGAAAAGAGAAATAATCACCAATATACATATTTTGTGCTGAACCAGTACTCATCAGTTGGTCCAGATTATCATCTCCCACAAATAAATCTTATCAGTGCTCAGTTTTATATTAAGATAGTTGCCAACCCTCATACTTTAATGGACAGTCTGAGTTCAAGTTTCCTATATTTACAATTAGGTTTTCAGATATGTAAAGAGTGCCTGTATTTCAAATATTTACATGTTAAGCCTTTATCCTTCCCATCCATCTCATATATATTTAAATGAATAATATGCTATACATGAAGGATCAGAGTGACTTAAGATCAACATGGGTATGGCAATAATATTGGCATCAGCATGGGATTTGAACTTTCCACCATCAGATTTCAATGGTATGGAGGGCTGGGGAGTTGGAGTGAATTGAAGCCTGCTCATTAAAGTATGAGGGTTTGCTATCTTAATATAAAACTGAGCACTGATTATATATATATGGGAGATGATAATCTGGACCAACTGATGAGTGCCGGTTCAGCACGAAATACGAATATTCGTGATTATTTATCTTTTTTATATGTGTGTGGTTATGTGTATCAGTGGTATGAGATAGTGTGGATAGTTGAAGGATGCTTGAAAGTCTGAGTTCAAATTTCCTATATTTACAATTAGGCTCCAGGTATGTGAAGCGTACCTGTATTTTAAATATTTACATAATCATTAGATAAGAAGTAAATTGTATGTAGTTGCAATTCTGATTCCAATGAATTGGAGTAGGGCTGTTTTAATGAATTCAATTTCTATTGTTGATTGTCCGATTTAGCACAATGAGAACTTGGGCAATTTTTTTCTTACTACCATGATACAAGATTTTTTTTTTTTTGTACTCATTAAAATTTTTTTTTTTATCGATTAAAATTTCTGGTAGTATTACATTTGAAACCAATTTTCTTAAATAAAATAATTATTTACTTATTTGCAAACTTAATATATCAATATTTATTTTAATGTCTTTTTAGGTGTTTTTTTTTTTTAAATTAAAATTGTATGTTGGACTATTTCCATCATTTACGAGTGTATGTTGAATGTATAGAAAATTTTAAACTTTACTTAAACTTTCCAAATACAAACAACTTGTTAGTAGTAACACTCAAATAGACAATACACAACATTTCGAATAGTATTATTCTCCACTCTTCTTCAGGTGTTGCTGGCCTATATGCACAGTGACAATATTCACTTAGAAGTTGAACTCGCACCTTTAGATTCTTGAGTATCGAATTTAAGGCAAACGCTCTACCAACTGAGCTATTCTGTCTTCATATTTTTACTATGTATTATTTTCGTATACTAATTTTTTTAAATTCAACTTAGTTTTAAAAAATAATAAAACAATTATTGTTTTAAAATATATATCATCAAAACTACCCCAAATACAAAATTAAACCAGACCAGCATAAAAATAATATAAAAAACCCAACCTAAGGTTTCACTGCTACAAGCAGACTTCTCAAGTGTAAAGAACTACAAAAACTACACAATATATAT
Source organism: Epiperipatus broadwayi (assembly GCA_028023455.1). Lineage (NCBI taxonomy): Eukaryota > Metazoa > Onychophora > Udeonychophora > Euonychophora > Peripatidae > Epiperipatus > Epiperipatus broadwayi. Next base: position 766,120 of record JAQFVV010000188.1, read on the forward strand.
AATATTAAAAACTACTCACAAATCCATTCACTTCCTATCCACCCTTAATATTAAAAGAACTCTTAAATAAGTTAATTGCTTCAGAATAATAAATTTTCAATAATAAAGACTCTTTAATTCTTCTTTTGATTTCATTTCTCTCAAAGAAGACAACCTTAGCTTCATCAAAATCAATAGTGTGGCCTGTATCTTTTTCATGGACATACAAAGCAGAACTAAGATATCTATTTTTAACTCTACTTTTATGAACCTTTATTCTTTCATTTAAACTCAAACTACTCTGACCTATGTAAACCTTCTTACAAATAAACAAGGAATAAAATATACTACACCAGGAATAGTCTTTCTATCAAAAACTTCTTTTGTATTATTTAATAAATTATTCAATGTAACACCCCTTTTCCAAGCAATTTTCTTATTTCCAAACAATATACTATTTCTACACACAATTTTATAAGAAGGCAATTTAAATGGCAAAGAAATAAAATCATATTTTTCTTTAACCTTTACATCCTTACAAATATTACTATTATTAAATAAAATACTTTTAACAAATTTATCAGAGTATCCAACACTCAAGTAATCTTTATAAAATTGATATTTCTGAAACAAAGCAACCCCACTAGAATTATTTAATTTAATATTTCTATGACAATAATTCCTTAAAGCAGCTAGTTTATGAGATACAGACTGATAGCTATCAGGTTTAATTATAGATCTTAATTCTTTACTTTTAACTAAATGACTGCACAATAAACAATTAGTTTCTACATTTCTAATCACCAAAAGATCTAAAAATTTTAACTTACCAAAATCTAACCCCCCTCCTTCTAACACAAATTTTATAGAAGGATCAAAACAATTAAACTCATTTACAAATTCCTCCAATTTATCATTCTCAACTACAAATAAACAATCATCAACATATCTGACAAATAATTTTACATATAAACAATTCTTTTTAATAATAATTTCCTCTTCCATAAAACTAATATAAACTGAACATACTAAAGGAGAAATAATATAACCTATTATCCACCCTTCCTTAATCTTATAAAAATTACCTTTATAAGTAACATACATAGAATCTTCCAATAACAAAAGCAAATCTTTAATTACCTTAATTTTATTTTTTGATAAAGAACTTTTCTTAATCAATACAGACAAAAGAACATCAATACTGCTTAACCTATTAACAGACTGATACATATTTTCAATATCTAAACTTCCAAATACCCAATTACTTTCCATTTTAAAATTATTAATCTTATCAAAAGCCTCAAAAGAAGAAGAAACTGTGTACTGACCAAAATCAACAAATTGTTTTAAAAAATTATTCAAGAATCTAGAAATACCCTCTACAACACTACCTATAAAATCAAAAATAAATCTTAAAGGAAAACCATCTTTATGAGTTTTAATATTCACAAACATCTTAGCTGATGTAAAATCATTAGGATAGCATTTTAAATAATCTACTCTATTAAAAATTTTTAAATTAACCATTTTCTTCATAATATCTATCAATTCAAAGAGATAGAGAATTAAATAATAGTAAATATATGTTGTTAGATAAAGATCCAGGTAATTTGATTAAAAGAAAATTGATAGATATTATGAAGAAAATGGTTAATTTAAAAATTTTTAATAGAGTAGATTATTTAAAATGCTATCCTAATGATTTTACATCAGCTAAGATGTTTGTGAATATTAAAACTCATGAAGATGGTTTTCCTTTAAGATTTATTTTTGATTTTACAGGTAGTATTGTAGAGGGTATTTCTAGATTCTTGAATAATTTTTTAAAACAATTTGTTGATTTTGGTCAGTACACAGTTTCTTCTTCTTTTGAGGCTTTTGATAAGATTAATAATTTTAAAATGGAAAGTAATTGGGTAGTTGGAAGTTTAGATATTGAAAATATGTATCAGTCTGTTAATAGGTTAAGCAGTATTGATGTTCTTTTGTCTGTATTGATTAAGAAAAGTTCTTTATCAAAAAATAAAATTAAGGTAATTAAAGATTTGCTTTTGTTATTGGAAGATGTATTTTACTTATAAAGGTAATTTTTATAAGATTAAGGAAGGGTGAATAATAGGTTATATTATTTCTCCTTTAGTATGTTCAGTTTATATTAGTTTTATGGAAGAGGAAATTATTATTAAAAAGAATTGTTTATATGTAAAATTATTTGTCAGATATGTTGATGATTGTTTATTTGTAGTTGAGAATGATAAATTGAAGGAATTTGTAAATGAGTTTAATTGTTTTGATCCTTCTATAAAATTTGTGTTAGAAGGAGGGGGGGTAGATTTTGGTAAGTTAAAATTTTTAGATCTTTTGGTGATTAGAAATGTAGAAACTAATTGTTTATTGTGCAGTCATTTAGTTAAAAGTAAAGAATTAAGATCTATAATTAAACCTGATAGCTATCAGTCTGTATCTCATAAACTAGCTGCTTTAAGGAATTATTGTCATAGAAATATTAAATTAAATAATTCTAGTGGGGTTGCTTTGTTTCAGAAATATTAATTTTATAAAGATTACTTGAGTGTTGGATACTCTGATAAATTTGTTAAAAGTATTTTATTTAATAGTAATATTTGTAAGGATGTAAAGGTTAAAGAAAAATATGATTTTATTTCTTTGCCATTTAAATTGTCTTCTTATAAAATTGTGTGTAGAAATAGTATATTGTTTGGAAATAAGAAAATTGCTTGGAAAATGGGTGTTACATTGAATAATTTATTAAATAATACAAAAGAAGTTTTTGATAGAAAGACTATTCCTTGTGTAGTATATTTTATTCCTTGTTTATTTTGTAAGAAGGTTTACATAGGTCAGAGTAGTTTGAGTTTAAATGAAAGAATAAAGGTTCATAAAAGTAGAGTTAAAAATAGATATCTTAGTTCTGCTTTGTATGTCCATGAAAAAGATACAGGCCACACTATTGATTTTGATGAAGCTAAGGTTGTCTTCTTTGAGAGAAATGAAATCAAAAGAAGAATTAAAGAGTCTTTATTATTGAAAATTTATTATTCTGAAGCAATTAACTTATTTAAGAGTTCTTTTAATATTAAGGGTGGATGGGAAGTGAATGGATTTGTGGGTAGTTTTTAATATTATATATATTGTGTAGTTTTTGTAGTTCTTTACACTTGAGAAGTCTGCTTGTAGCAGTGAAACCTTAGGTTGTGTTTTTTTTATATTATTTTTATGCTGGTCTGGTTTGATTTTGGATTTGGGGTAGTTTTGATTTTATATTGACCAGTTTAGCTTTATGCTTGTAATGTTTAAAATATATATGTACTTAAAACTTAAACAAATAGTACACTATACTGTATTTTATAATTTCTTACGTATTTCTGTTGGTACTATTTTTTAAGCATATGAATGTATGGTACTTATATATAATCAAATGTTTTTATTGCTCATGAGTTCATAAGAAGTTTGAGTGCAGGTAGTGCAAGAAATGGAATCAATCCAAGGATCTTATGCTCCAAAGGTTGACACTTTGCCTTTGTCCTGAACCACATAGCAGTGGTAGAGTATCAGATTCTGGAACCTAAGGACCTCCAATCGCATTTAGCTCTGACAATTTTGGTGCTTGAACTTCTTAAGAACTCCCCGGAAGCAAAGGATTTTTTTAAAAAAAAAGTCAGTTAAATAGATTCATGACAGTAAAAAGATTATTGTAGAGATGTTGTATGTAACCATATCTGTTTCAAATCTAACCTGATAAAGCTTTGAAGGAAAGTACAAAAAAAGGTAAAAAAAAATGGGTATAACATTATGCAGTAATAGACATTCAATTAATTATATACTGATGATCAGAATATTGAATGTATTAAATCAAGTGAGGATTAACTATTAATTTTGGAAAGACAGAGTATTTGATGCCCATAAATTAAGGTATTGATCACTGATAGGGGGAAAGTTTTAGAAATGGACAGTTTTTTATATTTAGGATTAATGCACTGAAAAAAAAAAGTACAATCAAAAGAAAAATATGTAGAAAAATTGATCAAGTAAGACAAGCAGTAGGAATGTTTACCTCTCTTTTATAAATTAGTAATATATTGATGAAAATAAAAACATATTTGGGACAAACAAACAAAAGTGAACAGAGATTGTTTCAACAAAATAAATAATTGGAGATTAGTGATAAAATGAGAATTAGAGAAGTCTTTGTAGTGGAACGATCATTGAAGAAAGAAGGCTAGAATGGTATGAACATGTTAGAAATATAAATAGAATACCTAGATTAATATCAAATAACCCACACACTTTCAAACATTCTTTTTATCATCATCATCAATCATTATCCATCCACTGCAGGATGAAGATCTCTTCAAGTTCAATCCATCTTCATATAAATAAAGTCATTTATTTTTGATTGTATCTTTATACAATTTTAAAAGAAAGTGTGAAGGTTGTTTGATATATTTATAAAGATATTACACATGGGAACGAGAAATGTGAATATCTGTGTGTGTGAGTTTAATTTAAAAAAAAATCAGATATATTAATTTTTAACTGATGTTTAAAGTTTATTTCTGTGATGGGGAAAATCTCTAGTTAGTAAATAATTAGTGATAATCATTACTGTATTTATCTCAAGTGGATAGTGTCAAAGTTATGGATGGAATGAGTTTGAAACCTGTAAATCAAAATATAACAATGCCTAGAATGATGATTGATTGGGAAACAATGAAAAGGAAAAGAAGAAGAAAATCAAGAAAATAATAAAAAGAATGAATAAGTTGAGGAAAAAGTCTTTAGAGACAAATATGGATAAACATGAAAAAGAAAAATATGGAATATTTGGTTGTCATTCTCATCAGTCAGGATTCCTGAAGAAGATAAATATAAAGAAGGTATATAAATATATTGTAATTATGTAGGAATTAATTTGAATAAATAAAAAAAAAATGTTATTGGAATGACTGAGAAGGGATAATGGATAAATAGTGCACAAAATAAAAAAGGGCTGATAAAAAAAATTGTTTTCATATAATAAATATGATATAGCACTAATTGAATGAGAGGAGTAATACATGGGATTAATAAAATGTGGAATTCATAGAATGATATTGGAAATCCTGAAAAGGATTCAAAACCATAAAAAGACCAAGAGCAAGTAATTTTTTGAAATTCCAAAAATCCCCAGTAATAAAAAAGCCTAACGTTTTCTCATAAAAATGAATAAAGTGTTTTAGAAAAGATTTGTCTGTTCTTCATTCAATAGTTTTTTTTTTGGGGGGGGGGGGGATCCATAAACACACAAAACATAAAGTTAGTATTAAATAAACTGTATTTTGCTACAGTTTTAAAAATTATAACCACATTTAACACATTGTTAGTATAAATAAATACCTTATTCAATAATTAACATTTTAAAAATATTTTTATGAATATATGCTCAGTATACCATTATTAACATTTAAAAAATGGCAATCGTTAATGTCTTTTTAATACTTAAGATTCTGCTAAAAAAATTTGTTGAGCATTAGACTGGACAATTTGACATATAACATGGACAATTCATATCAGCTTTATAAAATCAATTTTAATCAATTAAGTTTGTTAAAAAAATTTCAATGGTTTTTTTTTATTTTCTTCTTTTTGCTGGGACTTCTAGCTTTGATTACCCTGCATTTGCTACACTTTTTTTTCTTGGCATTTGGGCAGCACAAGAGAGGGGTGATCAAGTTCGTTTTGAGAAAGCAAAATATAAGATTATATTTGGTAGATTGCAATGTAATAATAGTAATAGAATAGTTAAAATAACCTTTTAATAAGATAAGGAAAGCAACAAGTTAGATAAGAAAGTTCATATGATGTATTAAATAATTGAACATTACTAAATCAAATTGATGAAGTCATGGTAATCCACAATTAATATACTTTTAAAAAATATATAATCATTACAATATTGTCTATGTATAGACAGAACAATGTCAAAACATATACGCTATAAGAGCATCAAAGTGCACAATCACATGATCTTAAGTCTCTGGAGATTTCAAATTGGCATTTCAACCAGAATAAGGATCATCTTGAACGAAGCAGACGTTTAGTATATCTGGATACAAGTTTTTTATTATAAGAATTAAACAATATTTATCTTGCAAATGAAACATAATTATATAAAAAAAAAAATCCCCTGTCTTAATTAAGATTATAATACTGATTATATCTATTATGTGATTTCATATACAAATATTTTCTTTTGTTGACAATATAATAAAGGTCTTGCAGACACATCCTTATGGCCTCTAATATGCCATCTATACCTATTTGTTATTATGCAAATATGAATCTAAATATGATTGGCAAACAATGGCTAACTACTAAAGATTTATGATCATTTGTTATTGCTTGAACATATCTTATGTAGAAAACTTGTAAACTAATCGAAATATAAATTGTAGCAATACATTGAGGATGAGTATAGTTTATCGATAGACAAAGTAATATCATTTATATAAAATTTTAAAACTAATAAATGACCTAAGTAACTTTATTTGATTTTACAAAAAATGAAAAATTGGTTAAAAAAAGAGTAAGCCGATAATTAACTACAGTGAAAAAAACTATTTTTAGAAGAATAGAAATCAGAAGAAAAAAATATATGCATAGGTATAAGGAAAAAATATTTTCCTCAGGTCTAATATTTTATTAAGATTTTTACTCCCAAAGTTTATTGGTTGAAGACCATAAAAACATTTTCTCCCCTCAAAACTTATGTAGCATTTAATGTATTCAATTCACACTTCTCGTCTATTGTGGTAGTTGATTTGGAAACAGTCATACGGTAACCTCTGGTCAGGTTCTGGTAACTCAAGGATAGATATCATTAAGAATTAGTAGCAAAGCAGAATTTTTTCATAGAGAAGAAACCATCTAATGTGTTTACCATTTATTTTACATTAAATTTAAAAATTGTGGCATCATTTCCTAAGAAATATGAAAATTGATCAACACAATCAGAAATTATTAAGAAAGAATATGGATGTTTAAAAAAGATATAGTAGTGTGAATAAAAATAAATGGTTCTTTTCTGGAAGGTCAAGCATGACAAGATTAGTTTCAATTCAGAGATCTTTTGCTCTTGCTTGAGTCATCACTACACCAAAACACAGAACAATAGCATGAGTAATATAAATGAGAAGAATAAATGTTTGTATGACTGTCACACACATTCCTACATTTAAGAAATCCCAAGTTTTGAGAAAGGTTTGTTGCTATTATACTGAAACAATCTAAGTATTTAGACATGACGGTTCCCAGTCAATCACAAACCAGAATATTCATTCAAAAAAAAAAATTATACAAAGAATTTCTTGTTCAAAAATCATATACAAACATCAATATATACATATATGTATAAAATATGCAGTTGTCAAGTGTATTTATTGAATACTGTTACTTTACATATCAAAGGTCAAGTTTTGCTGCACTTAATTTACTATGCAATCATTTACTTTCAATTGATATTATATACAGTGAATAATATATGTCTGTAACTATAATGTCAAGATAGTATAATGCACACACAGAGGCTAAACTCTCCATGCAGTAGCATCACCAGGGTAAGCCAGAGTAATGAATAAATGCAAAAAGGTTTGTGCATAAAATCCCTATCTAGTGTCTACTCATCCAATATCCCAGACTAGTTTTCATCTTGTGGCTTTCATCAGTGAGGAGCCTTGCATCTGAAAGCACATCTAGATCTAGGATCAGTGCTCTCAGATCCAAGTCTCCTCATTGATGAAAGCCACAAGCTGGAAACTAGTTTGGGGATATTGAATGAGTAGGCATTAGATAGATTTTATGCATAAACCTTAGCCTCTGTATAAAACAGCTTGTGTAAGCAAAAAGAATGGAGGTCATGTAAAGTATAATGTAAATAACAAAAAAAAATGCCTGGGTTCCAACCAAATTAATATACTGTATATCAGAGTACTTAAATGTGCTAAACACATGGAATAGCTTTACATTATAATACAACATCCCTCCCCATAACTGCTGTTTTCTAAGCCTTCCTATGAATCAAAATCTGAATAATAGTGCACCCTATGTATCATATGTTTGTAACATATATTCCTCGTGACATAATTTAATTTTTAAAATGCAAGCATTTTGACATCAAGAAAAATGATTAACAAAACAATGGAATAATGTGATCATAAAAAATGTATCATAATAATAAATAGCAAATCTATTTATTCTATTTCAGTTCTGCCACCTTATATAAGCTTGAATAATCAATGAATGGCAGATGGTGTAGTTAATAAATATCATCATCTATATCTTCAGACTAGGTTTTAGCTTGTGACTTTCATTGGCACTCAACTGGTGTCAGATTTATATAATTGCACAAACAAATTAGTTTAGGTTCAAAACATTAAGGAATTTTTCAATTTTAGGCTAACAGCTTGTTTGTTAGCATAGAAAGAAAGATAATAACCCCCCACTCCCAAATCCATGCAAATTAGATTTAAAACTTTTCTATGATGGAAGCCATAAACTAAAAACAGTGTTGTATACATATATAGGGCATTATTGGATAGGAATTTTTAAGCATTACCAATCTGGCATCTATTGATTATTCAAGCTTACCCAAGGTGGCAGAATAGATCTGTTATTTAAAACTAACATGTAGACAGAGATTACATGATTTTTGGTTAAAGTTAAATCTACAGAAAGAATTATATGAATGGACAAAATGATTGACAAAATGACTCATGATAGCATTCATATAAAGTTTATGAATCCATAAATTAGTGATTTTTAAATTTAAATTGTGTACTGAAGTTTTGGATAAGAAAAACTATGGAAAAAACGGTGTTTAAAATGCAGTGTCCATATAGCAAATGTGTTCTTTAAATTCTTATATATTTCTTTCAAATTAATTTTCTTTTAATATAAATGCCAATGTAGATGCACTCTCAAAGTCAAAACTCTATACAATAGAGCTACTCAATGCAAGATAACAATGGATGCAGAAAGGTTTGCTCATAAAATCCCTATCTATTACCTATTCATCCAATATCCCCAGACTGGATCTGAACTCAGTTCAGCATCCACACTTTTAGTGTCTTTGCACAATCTAATGAGCTTAATTTGAAAATCTTATTGAGTTTTCATTTTGAACTCGAAGTTTTATAATTTGCTAATAAGATGAAAGATGGCTGCTGAAGGATTGCATTACTAAGATCTAGGTTCAGCACTCTCTGATCCAATGCTCATCACTGATGAAATCCACAAGCTAGAAACTAGTCTGGGGATATTGGATGAGTAGGCATTAGATAGGAATTTTATGCATAAACCTCCCTTCATTCATTGCACTGAGAGGCACTACTGCATGAAGAGTTAGATCTCTGTGTAAATAGCTTATGTAAGCATAAAGGATGGCGATCATGTGCTGTTTAGTGGTAACGGTACTTATAAACTGTGAGGGCTTAATTTAATAGTAACTGCCAAACAACAGTTGTGCAATGTTTTATCGTGGCCTTTCAGTGTAGCTTTTTCTATATGTAGTTTATTGATCCCATAGGAATAGTTTACTCTCACTGCACTGATGGATAGGATGCTTTGTATATAATTATCAGCACTGTAAAATACTGTATTTAGCAAAACATTAAAAAAATTAAGTTTATTATTCCTTATGATATAACATACATAATAATAATTGGATATTCCCAAGAAAGTATGTCACTTCTACTATTTATAAAGGTCTCATTCAATGATTTTTATAATCTACCCATTGACATTCATCTGAATATTATACTACTTTCACTCTTTAGCTAAGAATAGCTGAATAATAGCACACTAACTACTATTACAGATTAATTGGACTGCTTATGGGCCTCCTATTTGGAAAAGTCCTAAAATTGTTAACAAATGTGAAATAAATTGTTTATCAATTTCAGACATGAGTCCCAGTATATGAAGTGATTTGAGGAAAAGGGTCTGCAATAAACTTTAAAAGACGTAAAATATTGCAATAAAAATACTATCATCACATTCTCTTCCTTTGTAATGGCTTCCTATTTTTTCAAGCATTCTTCTATCAAATATCAATAGTTGCTTCACTGAAAAGGTCTAAAAGTTATTACATAGATCAAACATGCCAATAATTCAAGACATACTTTCCTACCTATTACTCTTCTCAAATCAAAATTCCCTTTCTGGATGCTTAATCAAAAATCTATAATTGAATATGAAAAATGATCTAAGAGATTTCAAAAAAAGTTCATTTTCCAATTCAACAATCAAAGCCAGCTAAATTTGATCTTCCTAGGTGTTTTTGAACCTCATCAACAGAGTCGGGACAATGTACTTACGTTTTATAAATGAAATTGATAGCCTAAACATAAGTAGAAAGAACACAACCACAAAGTATACAGTTAATGTCTATTGAGTCTATAGCTATCTACAAAAAAGGCATTTCTACTATCTGCCAAGTTAATGTAAGAATAATTTTCAGTCAAAGGTATTCACATATATCTACTATGATTGAGTAAAGATCTCATAGGGGTATTTGCCCCATATTTCCATGATGTAGCCTAAGTAATGCAATTAGATTATCAAAGAATTGCTAAAATAAATGCCTAGTTAATTCTACTATTGTCAGGATCATCTGCCATAACTATATGTTAATTGGCTATAATGTCTGCTGAAAAATTTGTCAGAAAAGAAATAATTCAGAGGTAAAAGGGAAAAGTGTATACCAAAGAATAGAAATAACATATATTAAATATCTATCTGATATTATCCATCATTAAGTAAGATGAAAATATGTAAAAATCATGACAGAAAGATCAAACTCAAGTTAAATCAGCAGAAAAGAAATTGAAATATTAAATGTTCTAAATACACAGGAAAAGATTGTGCAAATGTTGAGATCAAAACCTTTGTAAGATCATTTCAATTGACTCATATTTTTCTAATAATAGGCAAAATGGATTTAATTTTGTGAAGAGATTCGATTTTTAAATTTTGTTCTAATATTTCAATTGTGTTTTTTTAGTAATATTAATATAAGTCTAGTGATATAAAAATGTTTTTTCTGGATTATAAGATTATTATTCTCATTTTATTAACCTTGGAGTTATAAATCAATTATGTTGGAGAGGATTAAAAGAATTTAAGTAAAATAAATTAAGCTATTGTACACTTTATTGATTTCACTGATCCATTCTATAATGATTTTTTATTATGTATTTTTAAGCTAATGCACATGCGCTTTGTAGATGTCACTATATAAATGAATATTCCCACTTTTTCAAACACAAGATAAAGTCTTTGGGAAAAGATAGAATGAATATATCCTTTCGACCCAAACGTATATGTATGGACAAATCTTAAGTGTTTGAAAATGAGAGCATGAAGTTGTTAATTGATCACATTAAATTACTTTTTTACTACGTGAATGAATGATGCTCGTGAAATTTCTAGAATTTACGATACGTCATTCTTATTAAATTAAACATATGTAAACAAGACATTTATTTTATTTAATTTAATGTGATCAATTAACAACTTCACACTCTCATTTTCAAACACTTAAGATTTGCCCATACGTATACGTTTGGGTCGAAAAGATAGATTCATTCTATCTTATCCCAAAGACTTTATCTTGTGTTTGAAAAAGTGATGTGATGTGATGTATTATGGCTTCTCCTTAAACGAAGTCAAGAATATCTCATCAATTATGCCCAGATAAACCTGTTAGCCACTTTCTTTTACATTCCCCACTCTAAATTTACCCATAATCTGCTCTATCCCATTTCCACAACATAATTTTTGTCAACTCTATAACCTTTATATCTAAATCCCCCTTATTTTTTCCCAAACCCAGCATAAAAACCAATAATTCACTTTCTGTATAATCACTCTTTTCATATTTATTTTCCCACAACTTCATTATATGTACCCTTTCTGTTTTCAAACACTTACATTCAATTAACAAATGCCTAATATTTTCAATTCCTTCCTTACATAATTTACAAAATAAATCACCCATATTTTTCATTTACATGTATATTCTTTTGTAGCTAAAGATCTCGTTCGAGCCTTAAACAATAAACTACTTTCCTTACTATTATCATATATTAACTCACACCTAATATTCTGTTTATTTCTATATATATATTTAAACTCTTTTTACTCTCCATACTATTTCTCCATCTCTCTAACTCCCTAGTCTTTATTAATAAATTTATTCTTTTATCCCATTCCTTACTACTATAACACTCAATAATCCTCTTAACACAATCATCCCATCTTTTGTACAAATATACTGATATAAATTCTTTATCCAAATCTTTTGCATACCGCATTACCTTTCTCACCCATCTTGTTACCTGCCCTTTACTCATAATCCAATTAAATACTATTTTAGCTATTCTTTTATTATCCATAAACTGCAATCTACCAAACATTTTCATTTTACTTTTTGCATCTCTCATATGAAAATTTGACCATCCCATTTCTCCTTGAATTGCCTCCCTTGCTGTCCATACTTCTGCATCCAATGCATGTCTTCCTACTTCCCTTTGAGCTTTTTCTAAATAATCTAATATCTTTTTATTAACATATAATGCATCATTACCATATGTTAACCCTGCTACTGCAACTCCTTTCCATATAATTCTAGCTACATCATATTTATTATATGAAAATACTGTTAATTTCTTTATCAATCCCTTTCTTTTCTTTGCTTCATTTATCAATTTTTTCTCCCACTCATCCAAATAATTTTTCTGATTACTTAAAATAATTCCCAAATAACTATATCTATTCACCACACTTAACTTAATATCTCCCAATAAAAATTCTACATCTTCTCTTTCCTCAGTATTAACCATCATTATATTTGATTTTTCTTCATAAATTTAATCCCCATCTCTTTACCCACCCTTGCACATGTCCTCAACATAACTTCCATATCTTCTCTTTTTTCTGCACACAAAAATATATCATCTGCAAAAAAAAGACCTGACAAAATATATACTCCCTTACTACCTATTAACGGTATCTCTATCCCTCTTCCTAATCTTTCTATTGCTCTTTCCATTTCACTCAAATACAACACAAACAAAATAGGTGACATAGGGCATCCTTGCCTTAGTCCCACACCATTTTTAACTTTAATTGATTCTATATTCTCTAATTGATATATATAATAATTATTTTCATATAATTTCTTAATAATATCTATTAAAGCTTCATCCATTCCCAAATTTTCTAAACTTATCCATAATCTATTTCTATTTACTCTATCATATGCCTTCTCTATATCTATAAAACTCATATATAACTGTTTATCTGCATTCCTACTCATATCCATAAGTTGTGTAACTACAAATAAACTATCTCCTATACGCCTATCTAATCTAAAACCTCCTTGCATTTCACCCACTACATTATTCCCTTCCATCCATTTTACAACTTTACTAGCCACCATATACGAGAAAACTTTATATAAAACTGATGTTACCGCTATCGGTCTATAATTATTCAACTTTCTATGATCCTTACCCTTTCCTTTAAATAATAACCTTACTCTTGTATTACTCCAACTACTTGGGAAAACTCTATTGTGCCATTTTATTAAAACAGGATAATAACTTTTCTTTTGCCCTATATCCTAAATTCATTACCATCTCTGCTGCCCATCCATCTAAACCTCTTGCCTTCCCACTTTTCAATATCTTCTCTACCTCATTTAGTTCATTTTCTGAAAAGCTAATATTCCCATTACTATATTCTTTCATATTTTTTAACATTCTATCATTCACATCTAACATCTTTTCTATATTCATTACATAACTATTTAAGATTCTCTCTAAATCTTCTCTAGAACTACACTCAGTTCCCTCATCATCTAGTAATACTAACTCTCTCTCCCCTACATTTCTCCTTTTAATATAATTCCAAAATTTTTTACTTCCATCTCTTCCACTTTTATTAATATCCTCCAACAATTTACTATTAAATTTCATTCTCTCTCTATAAATATCTATTTTAGCCAACTTCTTCTTTTCTAAGTACTTTTCCCATTTAGCATTAATATCTTTTTCACTTTCCTTATTCTTAATAGCGCACTTATATTCTCTACATGCTTCTTTCCTTTCTTTTACACTTTTACTAATTTTAATTTTTTTATTACTTTTATTCTTTTCAATATTCTCACCTAAAACCTTATTTGCAACTTTTTCTACTTCCTTACACCAATCCTTATACTCATCCCCAACCCACTCTTCCATTATTTCTTCAACTTGTATTTTATACTCTTCCAACTTATTCTTATCATTCACTCTCCATCCACATCTTTCACTATTATTTCTACTTTTATTTCTATTCTCCATCACATTACTAACCATTTCAATTACAATGAAATTATGATCACTAGTGCATACTTTTTCTTCATTATCAAATACCTTAATTTTCCGTATTTTATTTATTCCCTCTTTCTCTACCAATACATAATCTATTGTGTGAAATATATTATTTCTGGACCATGTGTATTGTCCCTCATAAATATTTAATAAATTTCCAATACTCAAATTCACTTTCTGACAAAAATTCTTCAAAAGCTGTCCATTTTTATTATCTACATCATCAATTTCTTCAATATGTCCATTCATATCCCCTATAACCATTATTCTCTTCCCCTTTTCTTTAAAACTTTGTATATCCTTAACTAAACATTCGTATATGTTACTATTCCACTCCAATATAATTTGACTATCTCCAGTAGCTATATAAACTATAGCCACTATCCATTCTTGTCTACCCAACCTTATTTCAAACCACAAGTGTTCTTGACATTTAACAATATTTAAATATTTTTTTGATATAGCACCTATACCACCACCCCTTTTTTCTTTTTCTTATTGATATTACAGTTTATAGAAACATCACACTATATAAAATAAATGTCTTGTTTATTATGTATTTTTGTAAATACAATGGCTGGAGAAGTTAATTTGTTTTATTAAATTTTTTTGATATTAATAAATTAATTTTGTTATTGTTAAAAAGCTTCATTTCTCATTGATTTCTCATCCATCAGATAAGTATTTGTGTAAGTTTAAAATTTAGAATACATTATGATATAGCTGCTCTGATAAGGCTAATTAAAACATATCTATTAGTTAACATATTCATGCAGGGTAGATGATGATCAGAAAATGAGATTGTGATTTGCTTTGAGACTAGTGTCTGATGTGGGCTTCGATCTGACCATCTACCATGGTTATGATCAAAGAGTTATAAACACCCTACCATGTATATGGTTGCTGCAGGTGGATAAATAACTCCTTAGAATCATGAAGATAGAATATAATTACTAGTGGGGATAAATCCATTAAAGTATTTAATTATGAAATAAATGAAACATAAAAATTGTATTTATATATTGAACTATTTCCATTATCTAATATAAGCATAGAAAATCTTACAAATTTAACTTTATTTAAATATTCCAAATCCATTCAACTGTTAGTAATAGCTAACAGGTTAATATATGCACAACATTTTGAGAGGTATTATTCTCTCTTTTTCATCAGGTGTTTCTAGATTGACCAACATTAGCATGGAAATAGAACCTGAACTCTTAGATTCTTGAATATTGAATTTTAAGGTAATACTCTAATTAACTGAGCCATCCTGCTAAAAGCAAAAGTCAGTATAAATTTCATGTACTTATCTATGAGATTCTTCCTGATTTATCAATTTTTTCCTAAGAGTAAAGTTAATAAGTGGTTTCCATGCATTGTGTATAGTCACACTAGATTGCCTTATGGGATTGTTCATAATTGTCATGTGAGCAGATCTTTGTACCTTTTATTCTCTATCCAATATTTTTGTATTTTCCCAATTAAACATATGTTTATTGATAGATACATAGTCTGCTATCTTAGATATATTTGTTTTCTTTTTGTATTTTTATGTTGGACTATTTCCATCATCTAATATGTGTATATTTAACTTTATTTAAATATTCCAAATACATTCAACTGTTAATAATAGCACACCAAACAATTTAGTATATGCAGTTGAATGTATTTGGAATATTTAAATAAAGTTAAATTTTTCTAAGAACATTCAATACACTTATTAGATGATGGAAATAGTCCAATATAAAAATACAACTAGAACACCATCATCACAAACCTTCAGGAAATTTTCTCTCTTCTAGTGTCATTACAAACACTTTTCATTGGGATGACTGGTCTCACCAATGTATGCTCTTCCACATTCACATGATATTTCATAGATGCAGTTGTCTCTTTTCAGCATTTCAAATTTAGGTTTTGTAGGTGTTAGAATCACTTATAGTGTGGTATGGCTCTGGAAATCTGTTTTGATGTTATACTAATTGCAGATTTTCCTTAATTTGTCTGCTATTTTTGGTATGACTACACTACACTACAGTACCAGTAATTGTTTTTTCTTTTGATAGTTTTTTGTTGTCTATTTAAGGTTTTCTTAATAACAGCTGATGGATAACCATTTTTCATAAGTTGTTCTATATTTCATAAGTTGTTCTATATAGGTCTTTTTTTCAAATTGCTGGTTTCTGAACAAACTTATTTTGCTCTGTTCATTAGTTATAGTATAACTCGATATTTTGTGTTTCTGGTATGATTGGATATATAGGCTAAGTATTTTCTGTATGTGTGGGTTTTCTGTAAACTGTAGTTTTGATTTTTGCATGAAAAAGTCTTGTCACAAGAATATCTAAGAATGTCAATTTTAGTTCTTGTTCTGATTTTATTGTGAATTTAATTGAAGGGGATATGTTGGTGATATGTCTCCAAAAAGTTTGTAGTAGTGCTTCATCATATAACCATACAACAAGTGTATCACCTATATAGCAAAGCCAAACTTTAGGTGGATATGGAATAGTCTTTATGGCTATAGTTCTTACATATTAATATTGCTAATCAGGGGTGACAATGGTTAGTCTATATCCATTCCTTGATTTTGTTGTAAGAATTGTATTTATATTGAAAGTAGATTGTTTTATAAAGAATGTTAATAGTTTATTATACTATCAATAGGAAGTGTTGTTTTGGTTTGTAGGCTATTATCACTATTTAATCTTTTCCTTACAATAGACAATTCTTTTTTACATGGTATATTTGAAAATAAACTTTCCACATTAAAGCTTATCAGTAAGTCAGGTCTTTAAATTTTCATGCTCTTGATTAATTTCTATAAAGTGTCTAGAATCCCTCACCAAGGACTGGGTCTTGTATGCCAAAGAGCCAAGAACTTCGAGAAGAACAAATTTTGGTAAGGCAAATTTCTAGAACTAACAATAGGTCTTAATGGAACTTGCTTCTTATGGATTTTAGGTAGACCATAAAGATGGGGAATTTTGCTCAAATATGATGTTAGTTTACTTTTTTTCTGAATCCTAAAATATCTGCGATACTTTCTAAGTAATGTTTATAACTTTGTTTTTGTACTCAGTATCAGATTTTTTGCCACTTTTATGTATTTGCCTGCTGTGAGGAATTCTTGTATTTTGTTGACATAATCAGTCTTATCCATTACAACTGTTGCATTACCTTTGTCAGAAGGAACAATAATTATAGATTTATCTACTTTGAGAGGTTTAATTGCTTTCCTCTTATCATAGGATATATGTAACTTCAATTTTTGTTGCTTGTCAAAAGTGTTCTTTTTATTCTCCATTGTAATTCTGCTGCTTCTTCTAAAGGAAAATTTTGATTGACTTCCTCAATGGCTGCCATTATATCTAATAAAGGGATATTAGATGGTGAATTCTTTTTCAAGAACAGAAATTTCAGCATCTGTTAGATGTTTAGAACTGAGAATTTTAACAGATGAAACTGGTATATTGTTTGGTACATTATGATTTTTGATATGCCCACGTAGATTTGCAAGTTTTTTCTTTTGGCATTCTTGTATTTTTCCATGTAGTGTGATTTTCTTATTGCTTCAGAAACTCTTGTGAAATCTTCATCAGTAAGT
This sequence comes from Epiperipatus broadwayi, assembly GCA_028023455.1. NCBI lineage: Eukaryota > Metazoa > Onychophora > Udeonychophora > Euonychophora > Peripatidae > Epiperipatus > Epiperipatus broadwayi. The sequence continues at coordinate 784,141 of JAQFVV010000188.1, forward strand.
TTATTTTTTAGAAAACATTTTACATTGTTAATGGAATGTAAGGTGAGAATAATACCTCTTGAAACATTGTGCTAATCTGTTGCCTATTACTAACAGTTGAATGTATTTGGAATATTTAAATAAAGTTAAATTTTTCTAAAGACAGTCAATATTTATATTAGATGATGGAAATAGTCCAATATATAAACACATTAAAATATCATCATCATAAACCTTCTATAAAACATTAAGTATTTGGTAGAGACCTGATACTATAGCAAATTTTAAACATTATGAAAAATTATGAGTAAAGCTGGCCAAAGTAGAAAATCATTTAACTTTCTTATGTAAAGTAAATCTGAAAGAGTAATTTTAAAGGTTTGCAACTAAAATCTCCAATTAATTCCCAGAGAGCTGTAAAAATTACTTGGAGAGGAAGTGAAAGTCTGTTAAGAAAAATAGTAACTGTTCAAAAGTTTTCCAAATATCAAACCTTGCATTCCATTAATAATGTTGAATGTTTTCTAAAAAATATACTTACTGCATTATTCCAATCATCTGGTACATCTTTATCATTTAGACATTAGGTATATAACTTTGCTAAAAAAAAAAAAATGCTTTTTCTTCACCTGCTTTTAATATATCAATTATAATTCCATCGTTATATGGAGCCATTCTTTTCTTTATAAATTTAATAGCAAGTCTCACTTCTTCATTTAAAACCCTTTGAGACCGAAACCGCCTGTTTACGCATTAAAAAAAGTTTACAATTTCGACCGCAATAGCGTGCAAACCGTATACGTCACAGTTACGCTTTTTTTTTCTTTCTCTCCGCCATTTTTCTATCTTTTTGTACGTCTAAAAATTTTTTCTGTGCGATGAAAATTAGATTTTTTATAGCAATTTTTGTAAAGTACATTATTAAAATTTTGTAATTTTTTTTATCTTTCTAGATTTTATCAACCGATAAAAAAAATATACGGAGAAAACAATTATTTTCGCCGCTAAACGTAATTACGTTTATAACGAACTTTTCTGTTGATGTGTTTGATTTTGAGGTTTCGTATTCCCCATTACCTGTAAGTATTCAACATTCATCATCATCATCTCCCACTAATATATAATAATTGCTTGTAATTCCTTTGGGTTATTTATTTTATTTTATTTACTGTTTTTATACATTTCATTGTAGATAAGTTTTTATTCATTTTATAGCATACTTTGCTATTATGGTTTGCTATATAATAATGCATAATTTAACTCACTCTTACCCTCATGATATTCCAATAATGTAGTAATTATTTTTTACATGCATAACTTAGAATTTACTACGTTTTTATTCATTTCATTGTAGATAACTTTTTATTCATTTTATAGCATACTTTGCAGATAACTTTTTATTCATTTGATAGCATACTTTGCTATTATGGTTTGCTATGTAATAATGCATAATTTAGCTCACTCTTACCCTCATGATATTCCAATAATGTAGTAATTATTTTTTACATGCATAACTTAGAATTTACTACATTTTTATTCGTTTCATTATAGATTACTTTTTATTTATTTGATAGCATACTTTGCTATTATGGTTTGCTATGTAATAATGCATAATTTAGCTCACTCTTACCCTCATGATATTCCAATAATGTAGTAATTATTTTTTACATGCATAACTTAGAATTTACTACGTTTTTATTCATTTCATTGTAGATAACTTTTTATTCATTTTATAGCATACTTTGCAGATAACTTTTTATTTATTTGATAGCATACTTTGCTATTATGGTTTGCTATGTAATAATGCATAATTTAGCTCACCCTTACCAGTTGCTCCACATCATCATCATCAGTTATTTTGAAATTGATTTTGCTCATGCATTTATATTTTCAACAATTTGCAAACTGTCTTCAAACTATCCACTCTGTTCTGTGAAACTAACAAGGTGAAAAAAATAAATACCTCACAATGCTGAATCAACAGTCATCATCATCTCCCACTCATATATAATAATTGCTTGTAATTCCTTTTGATTATTTATTTTATTTTATTTACTATGTTGTTATTCATTTTATTTTAGAAACAAATTTTTAAATTATTTATTTGCATATTTGGCAATTATGATCTGCCATGAAATAATGCATAATTTATCTCGCCCCACCCCTGATTTTTCAATAATATAGTCATTATTTTTTACCCCCATAACTTAGGATTTACTAAAGTTATTACTGTTATTTTTTTTTTGATCCTCACTAAAACCTTGCATTTCTAATAGATATCCCGCATAGAGGGCCTAGAAAAACAACTGCTTGCAAAAATAGAACACATAGAGTGTCAAGCAGAAAAAAGAAATTGAAATGGTCACCTTTTGCCACATTACACCAACAATCTGTAACTCAGGTAGGTCATGTTATATATTATTTTTTTCTGCATTTTATGACGAATGTGATGAAGCTGTCTATGAAATTGTCATTTTAGGCTATATCTTTCAAAATTGAGAGTTTGTGAACCAATGTAAAAATAAAGATATATAAAATGTGAAAAATCTCCTTTCTTTAATTATTTTTTTGTGGTAATGACTATTTTATCAGCTTCATTACATTCTTTCATATTTGCACTTTCTAAAAATGTATATATATTTGTTATTTATTGTAATAAATTAGACATTTCATTTAAAATTGTATGTCCTGTAATTTTTTCTGTGAATTCAAAATGGCCGTTCAGGTCACAAGGGGTTTTAAAATTCTGCGCAATTCGGAAGATATAATAGATATTAACGCAATTATATTGGTTTATATATAACTTTTTAAAATTAAAATTAAGATCGAGTGTTAAAAGAAAACTTATTTTTTCTGCTTTAGGAAGGGACAATTATATATGTATAGAGCGTATAGGTGATTTAGAAACAACCTGCAGTTTTTTTGTTGTTTTTTTTAAAATAAAATTTAATGTTCGAAGTTGAAAGTTAAAACTTCCGTTTCTTTACTTTTGATAAATATATATGTATACCGATACGATAGTTTAATTCTATAAAACTTAATACAATTCACTTTAATATATTATCACTGTAGGCTATCGTATCAATAATTCCTTATATCTTTAAGACATATGGAGCAAATCTTTAATTAAGCAGGGATTAATTTCTTTATATTTTTTTAATACATAATAACTGCGTAAGCCTTGATTAAGCCTATATAATAGATATTCGCATATTGTAATATTATAACATGACCATTTACGTTTCTTTATATGGATTTAAAGTTTCCAAATATTTATTATTGTATATAAATATAGCGTTAGTGGGTTGTCCAAATATTTATTATTGTATATAAATATAGCGTTAGTGAGTTGTCCAATTTCTTTTATTATTTTACTGAGTTTCTTCAGCAGGCGTTTATCCCTGCTTCGGAAAATTTGATTGACGTATTCATTCTAAAGTTCCACGCAAATGCGGGGACATTCCTGTCATTTTTCCATATATTTTGTTACCAGTGCAGTGGATCGTTCCTCCCTGTAATGAGAGTTATTACGGGTTATATGAAGACGTTCATTCCTTCATTTCATGATCCATTCAACTTCGCAAAAAAGCAAATATATTCCCGCCGTTGCCCGTGATGTATCCATATGTATGATTATATACATTAAGACACAATGTTTTTAAGTAATCAGAATAGCGAATAGTCTGACACAAGTCTATCTCTATAGTTCGCTAATGTTCAATTCCCTCGATGTTCATTCAGGCTGGCTGCTACAAAAACGGTTCACAATGGGCTAGGTTTACGAATACCTTAGTCCCAGTCCAGTTTAGCTACACACGAACTCTTCGTAGTAAAGCACTGCGACTGACCTTAAGCTCCTTACAGCTTCCGTCTCTGCAACAGTCTACCAGTAACTCCACTTGAAAACCACTGAAAACTCAACTCTTTATTTAGCTGCTATCCAGATGGTTTCCTCAGGCTACGGTCTCCCATTCTCTGTGGGCCCTTTCTAGCTATACACGTGAACTACATTTTCACTGAGCGCTAGACCTTAACCACAAGCACAGATGCTAGATATCTCCTGCTGGAATTGGACAGACATCTACTGGAGATGCACACGAATACTGCCTCAAATACTCTATACTGCTCTGCGTATTTTATATAGTCTTTCTGATAACTGCAGCAATTAATTCCATTGTCCAATAAAGTAACGTCTTTTATCTAGAAATATTTGCAATCAGCAAATATTTCTTGGAATTAACGTTTGCCATTACTTTAATGCCTTAATTAAATACCTCAATTATCAATGCACGATCTAAAAACAACCTTTCGAATAAATTCTAGTTTTTCTGGAGTGCACAAACTTGCATTCAATTTTTACAAAATACAACAGCCCGATTATCATACTTGGATATGACATCGCGGAGGCGATTATGTTCCAGTCTACCTCATTATTTCATTGATTTATTACTTTAGCAATTCAGTACCACCTTTTTAATCCTCTGTGCATCTTAATGCCTGGTATTTAGGCATTGGTTGATCATGATCATGCGAGTTATGCATTTATCTAATCAACTGTATTTTCTAAAGTTAATTAAACTTACCTTATTTTAATTATTATCATGTACCTACTTGAGGGACATTTGCCCCAAAGATCAAATATGTTTATCATCCGAGGTTCCTTATTTATATATCTGTTCTACATTAAAACTTTGACATATGTACTCACTAATTCATTTAATTTCCACTATCATATAAATCTAGCAACTATATTAAGTGGTAGTCATTTCTTTTGTTTATTTGTAATTTTAATACTAATAAAGTGGTTGTATTATATATATATAATATTTGAAAACCAGACACTCTTCACAAACCTGGGAGCTTTATTGTAAGTATAGGGGTTTGAACTCAGATTTTCAAGCATCCTTCAACTATCCACACTATCTTATGCAACTGATACACATGACCACACACATGTAGAAAAGATAAATAATCACCAATATACATATTTCATGCTAAACCAGAACTCATCAGTTGGTCCAGATTATCATCTCCACACATATATATATAATCAATGCTCAGTTTATATTAAAATAGAAAATCTTCATACTTCAATGGACAGGCTTCAATCTACTCCAACCTCCAACTTTTCAGCCATCCATAGCATTGAAAATCTGATGCTGAAAACTCAAATCCCATGCTGATGCTAATATTATTGCCATGTCCATGTTGACCTGAAGTCACTCTGATCCTTCATGTATAGGACCATATCCATTTGCATGTGTATCAGTTGCACAAGATAGTGTGGATAGTTGAAGGATGCTTGAAAATCTGTGTTCAAACCCCTATACTTACAATTAAAGCTCCCAGGTTTGTGAAGAGTGTCTGGTTTTCAAATATTTACATATTAAGCTTGTATCCTGTTTATCCCTCTTATATGTATGTAAATGGATGTGGTCCTATACATGAGGGGTCAGAGTGACTTCAGGTCAACATGGACATGGCAATAATATTAGCATCAGCATGGGATTTGAGTTTTCAGCATCAGATTTTCTATGATATGGATGGCTGAAAAGTTGGAGGTTGGAGTAGATTGAAGCCTGTCCATTGAAGTATGAAGATTTGCTATCTTAATATAAACTGAGCATTGATTATATATATGTGTCGGAGATGATAATCTGGACCAACTGATGAGTGCTGGTTTAGCATGAAATACGTATATTGGTGATTATTTATCTTTTCTACATGTGCATGGTCATATGTATTAGTTGCATAAGAAAGTGTGGATAGTTGAAGGATGCTTAAAAATCTGAGTTCAAACCCCTATACTTACAATTAAAGCTCTCAGGTTTGTGAAGAGTGCCTGGTTTTCAAATATTTACATATTAAGCTTGTATCCTGTCCATCCCTCTTATATGTATGTAAATGGATATGATCCTATACATGAGGGGTCAAAGTGACTTCATGTCAACATGGACATGGCAATAATATTGGCATCAGCATAGGATTTGAGTTTTCATTACCAGATTTTCTATGATATGGATGGCTGAAAAGTTGGAGATTGGAGTAGATTGAAGCCTGTCCATTGAAGTATGAAGATTTGCTATCTTAATATAAACTGAGCATTGATTATATATATGTGTGGGAGATGATAATCTGGACCAACTGATGAGTGCTGTTTTAGCATGAAATACGTATATTGGTGATTATGTATCTTATCTACGTGTGTGTGGTCTTGTTTATCAGTTGCATAAGATAGTGTGGATAGTTGAAGGATGCTTGAAAATCTGAGTTCAAACCCCTATACTTATATATATTGTGCCATTACAATTTAGTCATTAGATAAATTTGCAGTAATGTGCATGAAAGAAAATGTGGAACAAAATCATCATCACATTTTTATATAGTAAAGGAAGCTATAGGGCACCCAAGTTTAAACCCTATTGGATCCAGTTCTAAAAGAACAGAAAGAGAGTGGGGCAACAGTTATGCTCTTTATTTGTTTGTGTGTTGATAAAACACTCAAAAAGAGTAGTACACACAATTAATTATTTAGTATTTAATTTTTTTATTAAAAAGTAAAGTATTAACACATATATAGGCAATGTGTGTGTAAACTGTTTAATTATCATTGTACATTTCAAATATTAAACTCTCTTCAAAGCTAACGTACATTTGCTAAATTCTAATATTTTATTCTATTTCTATTTTTTTATTATCTGTTTCTATTCTGTTTATCTATGATTATAATTTGGGGTTTACGAGTTATAGTTTGGGGTTTGAAGGTTAAGAATTTAAATTTGGATATTAAAATTATAAATTTCTGGAAAAAAAATCATTCAGATTATTTTAGTCAGCCAGTTTTATAAATGATTGGAATAATGGCAGTGTGTGCTTGAATATATTACATACATAAATTTACATTTATTATATATTGATAAAGAAGAAGGGCTAAATCTGTCAAATTATATTTTTTATTCAACAATTTTGTGTTAAAGGAGAGAATCTGTTAAATTAGATATATATTTTTGTAACAATTTTGTTTTTATAAAGATTGTTTTTCTGTTAAAGCTTGGTGAGAGTGCTAAGTTTTAAAATTGTCCCATTAGCTTGATCAAAGAAAGCAGCTCAAATTTTAGGTGTTACATTTGTGACAGAGATGTCAAGAAAAAAGATTAAGACAATTTTTACTTCAAAACAAGATTAGTCTGAAAAATCAAGGTAGTGTGATTTTTAAATATGCTTCCAGAGAAATTTACACTAGGAATCTAATTAAACAAGTTAGCTAATATATATATAAACCTGTCAGAAAAATCAGAGAGACTTTTAAAAATATTGAAACTAAGGAAGCAAGCATTTTAATTCTGCAAATATCAATTTTAAAAATCATTTTAATATAAAGTTTTTTTTTGTGTGAAGATGAAAAACAGCATGGCAGAGCCGCATATAAAGAAAAAAAAGTCTTGTCTGAAATTAAAATATTATACACATGATGACTGATGACTGAAAGAAATACGATATTTTCAATAAGAGAAAAGATTCACCTGCATTTGCAAGCTGAAGGAAAATGATTAATCAATTGATAAGTATTAAATCATCTACTACAAATTGAATCCAGTGACTGAGTTTAAACCCAAGAAAAAGTATAAACCTGAAGACAACTAATATACTTCATCAATTAAAAGAATCATGCTTAACAGGAAGGGAAGAAAAGTTCCAGTGCCAATACGATTCTCATTAAAGCAAATAACCTCAGTAGAATCATCTCCATCAAATAATTATACACTTAAAGAGACAGTTCCAATGAAACACAGAAATTGTTGCTGACAAAGTATAGACATTAAACAAGATAAATTTGAATCATTGGAAGTTGCTACCAAAGAATAGAACTGGTAATATTAATTTTTTATATATATTTTCTTTATGATATCAGAGACTTAGTAAAACTTTAGCAATAAAGTTGTATATTTTCATTTGTTATCTCAGAATTTTTAAAACAGCTAAGATCGATTGAAACCAAGAATTTCTTACTAGTGATAACCATAAGCTTCATTAATGATTTTATATGTACTAAAATTATAATTGTCTATTAACCTAAAGTTACAAAATGTTATTGATATGTAAAATATTATATTTTTTTGTATTATTATTTTGGTTTTAAATCATCTTTTAGTTTTCATAGGGATAAACATGCACATACATAATAATACTTGTTGCAAGTATGTAATTGTGTGTGAATGTAAAATAAGAGGCAGTATTAAAAATATTGGATTATTTGTGTTTTAAGTTAAAGTATAGCATTTCAGAGCTTAGAAGGGAGGGGGAGAAAAAGGTACTTTAAAACTTGTTTCTAAAAAACTTGCTCTTTCCAATTTTACTAACATTTATTTTAATCATTCTGCTTTACATGTTAAATTGTAAAGGTATGTGTGCAAAAGAGAAAAGAGAGAAAAAAAGAGTGTTTATTTTTTTTTGAGATATTTTCTGGTGGAGTGAGAATCTTAGCAAATTTGACATCCAATTTAATATACATTATACCAGTTACGGGAAAGGGGGAAGAATTTAAAATTAAGGTTATAATTTTAAAACAGTCAATTATGATTATTGTTGTTATTGTTAATATTAATTTTCATGTAGATATAGAAATTTTTATGTATACGTTAGAAATGCAGTAATAAATGTGAATTTGTTTTATTAAACGAGGCATATACATTTCATTAAGAGTATTTTTTTATTAGTTGTGATCATTCATCATCCAGGTGAATATTAATTATTTAAGTTCCAATTAGATATACTAAAATTAGCCATTAATTATTACTTTCTGAAACTAAATTTTATGATTAGGCTTAGTCCTAAAGCTGTGGTTGAAACCGTTATCATTATCATCATCATCATCATTACATTTTAATTAATGGGGTAGATAAATGTTTAAAGGCCATAGATAAATAAGTGATGTTATGGTATTTAATTGACATTCGTGAATAAATATTATAACCACCATTTCATCATCTATATCATGCAAGGATGAGTGAATTGCCATCCTAAATTAATAATATAATCTGAGCTAGTAAAACTTATAAAAAATATGGAAATGCATTTATTATGTAAGGTCTAGAAGAAGATTACTGTCTGATAAATTTTATATACTCCACTTTAGTTTAAAGATGTTTTATGTTAACTAAGTGCTATTGCCTACAGTGATATGGGTCTAAAAGCAAATCAAGCCAAGAGATGAAAGTGAATAAAATCTACCGTCTGTATACCTGAGAAGATATTTTATTGAGTTACCAGTGTACACACCCACATGATGTTATTTCCTGAGTTATAATAGTTTGTTCTTAATAATTATTTATGGTTTCTACTTGTTTATTGATGAGGGTTTGAAATAGGCCAGACACCTTAAATGACTAATCTCCAGGCATTATTATCTCTAATTATTGATATTATGATATCTTTAGAAATCTAATTATAGAAATATGTTTCATTTAATCCAGTGATATTTTAATATATTTGATAATAGTCTGTAGACCACTCAGGTATCATAATATCTTTTGATCAAATTTATTTAAGTTACAATGTTTAATTCTTCTCTCTTTGATATAAAACTGAAGTTAGGATTTTTTCATTTATAATGCTAAATGATATATCTTGGATCTATGATTTACCTTAATATGTTACAATATATATATATACACACACCTGGATCTTGTTTTATGCGGATTATTTTAATGCGATTTTGAAGTTATACAATTCATGTTTTTCTTAATATTTTTCATATTTCACTATATTTATTAGATATCAAAAAATTTAAATTATTATATGGTATATAAATTAAGAAATTTAAATTATTAATAACTTATTTTGACTTGAAATAATTTTTTTTTTTTTTTTCAAAAATATAACGTTATATTAGCAGCTAACATGAATATAGCCTGAAGCTGTACTTAGAATTTTAGCTTCTATGTAAATAACCTATTTATACTAATGAGTAAATAATGATAATAGATTTATACTTACATATAAAAATATCTCAATAAATATTCAAAAAATATAAACTTTTAAACCGTATTTTATTATATATAACAGAAATAAATAATCTTTTATATTTTTAAAATAAAAAATGAAGATTTTATAAACTGAAAATAATTTTTCTAATGATAATGTATAATCTTTTTGTTTTGATTATGATCTCATTTTTTTAATATAGAAACAGAAAACCATTAACATAGCACCGAACTAAAAGTTGTGCTAGTTGTACATCACATCACAAATAAAAATAAAGTGGCTAACAGGTTTTTCTGGGCATAATTGCTGAGAGATTCTTGACTTCGTTTAAGGAGAAGCCACAATACATCATATCCAATCTGATTTCTTACCAGTTTACAAATGAACGCTAGTGGTAATGATTAAAATATGTATGAAAAATGTAAAATTAAATACTGTAGTTAATAAAAAAAGTAAAAAAAGTTTGTCTTGTATTAATTTTTTTCAAATATTTAAATTTTTTTATTAGTCATACTATATTTGCTTATTTTTTTAATGCAAATTTTAAAGTAAATTTTTCTTGTTGCTTTGCTTTTATGCAAATTTTGAAAAATACAGAACCTATCCCACCATTTTTCCAGGTAAGTTAAGTCTATTTTTGTGTGAATTTTTTTAATGCTGGTTTTCTGTGGAACCTATCTACTGCATAAAACGAAACCCAGGTGTATTACATTGGGTGTCTTGTTTTGCCACAGGGAAGTCATATACACCTTTACCCCACTTAGCAATGGCAATTGGTCCTCCGAAACTCATCAAGCAAAAATATTGTATACAGAATACGTATTTATAATGGAGGTCTATGGGGGAAAATGGTTTGTTCCAGTCGACATAAAATATCCATATTGGTTTCCAAGCTCAAAGATTTTTTTGATTTTTTCATGACAATGATGACTAAATACGGTATCTAAAAAGAAAAGTTTTATATCACTAGGAAAAAAATGCATATTTTCACTGTTTAAAAAGTACAGTACAGCAAAAAGAAAGAGAAAATGAAACTAAATTTGAATTTAAGAGTTTTTATATTCTTCCGCAGAAGTTTTTTATTGTAATGAAAAAAAAATCCATACTGAAGTGCATTTTTTTTAAAATTTGTATTACAGTACATATTACTGTACATTTATGTTTATTACTTATGTGAAATTATTCAAATTAAAAAACAATGTTTAATTATAAATTATTTAATTGAACATAAAGGCTTATTACTGTACATCAGAATAACAAAATGCTTAATGTGTATCGTAAATCAGTCAACTTTAGAAAAAAAAATTCAACTTATTTTAAAAGAAAAAAACCCAATTGTACTAATTTTTTAAAACATATGCAAAGTTTATTTTTCTTTTATTTTATATTTGCTATAAGTCGATTGTTGGAATCTTAATAAATACAGTACTATATTTTTAGTAATGTAATAATGCCCCCCCCCCCATTCATGTAAAAAAAAATTCATTAACATTTATTTTAAATACAATCTGTTTTTCTTTTTAAACTTTTCTAATTCGACCCGTTTGTGTAGAAAAAAATTCATTAACAGTTATTTTAAATACAATCTGTTTTTCTTTTTAAACTTTTCTAATTCGACATTTGCATTTTAAAATATTGTTTTTTTTTTGATTTGAAACAACTTGAGTGTAAACAACATGTTTATTAACGAAGTTACAAAATCAATAACTATTTTTACATAATTATCCAGGTGTTCCAAAAATAATATATCGTAATTAAGAAACACACCCATGCAGTTTAATATTCATATTTAGTGTTTTCCTGAAAGTTTGTGATGATGGTATTTTAGTTGTCCTGTACTGTATTTATATGTTGGACTATTTCATCATCTAATATAAGTGTTGAATGTCTTTAAAAAAATTAAACTTTATTTAAATAATCCAAATACTGTACATTATATTTAAATAAAGTTTAATTTTTCTAAAGACATTCAACACTTATATGTATGGTATACAGTATTATAGATTCAGTAATTATAGATATTTTAAGTTTATATGTTCTATATTTAAAATACTGAATGCAGCACTAACATTGTGTTTTATGAATAAAATATTGTATGTGTATACAATTACAGTAAAGTCATTACCTGTATACGTATTACAATAATATACTTTTGCTTTTGGGTAAAATGAATTTAAAATACCTATTCTCTGATGTCATCAGTGACGCAAAATTCAAGATGGCTGCCAAAAAAATTTTTTTTAAAAAATTTTTCTCGATCGTTATAGTGAAAAATCGATTATAAATCGAAGTAGTGGGTACAAATTGATGATGATCACTATTGTGAAATATCGCTAAATAGTCAATTGCTAAGTGGGGTAAAGGTGTAGTTATAATCTAATTTTAAGGGTCTCTACCTCTCCCTGATCACCAAGTCCAAAAAAAATGAAATAGTATGTAGATTGGAGTGAGTTGGTGTTTAAAGTTATCCTTCAATAGTTCAATGGATATTCCGATGATAATAGGTTAAAATACATAGCCTTTTTTAAATCACATTATATAGCTTCCTTTCTCTAATTATTTATTAAACCATTACTACATCCCCTAACTATGTTTTATGATTAGAATATATCCGCAACGATGGTTAACAGGTTAATTTCTATAAGAAAATTAATCAACCTTGGGAAATTATATATAAACTTCTTCAATCCAAAAAGAATCGAATTTTATTATAAGTGATTTATTGATACAAACAGAAAATTCACCTAATAATAAAGCGTGGTCATCTTTAATGATAATAACAGTAACCATAAATATAATCTCTAAACTATATTTATAATTGGAATACATTGGTGGTGATGATGCTGACTAAGTTATTTTACAAGAAAAACAATCAACCTTAAGAAAAACTATAAACTTCTTTAATCAAAAAATTGAATTTATTATTAGTTATTAATATACATTGAAAAATTTACATAAAATCAAAAGATTAGTTATATTTAATGATAACGACAACAAATATAATATTCCATCCTCCCCTCTAATGAAATTTAAACTCAATCGTTATATGAATATAGCATGATATGTCTATGTTAATCTATTTAGTATGCGAATAGAAGTCTCAGAATCATGGATAAACATACGAAGCACGCACATACTCACATATTATATATAATATAAAATGTATGCCTATAATCTTAAAAACAATCGAAAAATAGGTAAAGAAAATTTAGTTAAATCACAAAGATAGGAATCTGTTTCTAATTATAATTCTCATTTATCTCAATTTCCATTAAGCTAGGTTGCTAATTACTTTAAATCTATTTCTCATTATACTAAATTTCTACTCTCATCCTCTCTCTGGATTTGTTCATTCATACCCAACACATATTCATGCAAGCATATATATCATTATGTGTGTGCATGTTATTTCCCACTATTATTAAATCTTGTATTCAACCTTTACATATAATAAGAATAATATATTTTTTAAAAAAATATTTTTTTTTTCATGATACCAAAATTAATAAAAAACAAAATATTTTATGAAAAAAAATACGTTCATATATATATATAAATGATTACATATAGTGATTATACTAAAACAATAAATAATCTTGATATAGTTAATTTTCATCATTAATGAAAACCCCCTTTTTAAATAACTTATGCTTATTTTTAATGCTTTTGAGAGAGAGAGAAAATGGATCTAAAAAAAATATATTAAGAGTTATTGAAAAAATAAAAAATTTGATATTACCAAGTGCTTCTATTTCCATGTAGAAACCATTTCAGTTAGTTTAATGAATTTTATTCAAAGTAAGACTTGGTCAAGATTAGAAATTTGAATTTGGCCACACACTTACTTGACACGCATAGATATATTCCAGTAATTTAGCTGAAAAAGTTACTTTTAAGCTCAGGCTTGCAATTCTTCTTTTTATTTTACTGCGACAATGTTAATGTTGCTACACAGCCTGCATTTCTTAGTAAGACTTTCTCTAGTATTGCAAAGGGTTCATTTTCTTTCTCTGCTTTGTTTATAGACATGTTAATAGACAAATGGATATTTTTCTTCCCTTCATATACTTATTGCATTTTATTCTGTATTTTATTTGAATCCATCAACAGGAGACACAAAGCAATAATAAGGCTGGACTCTTCTTTGGTCTTTGGAGATCAGCCATAGGGTTTTAATTGGCTTTTCTATTTAATGTTTAGATGTGCTGGCTTTGTTTGTTAGACCAAAAAGCACCCTCCAACAAAATATAGATTCTGGCCCTGCATTCTGCTGCAGAATCTCCTCAAAATATATATTAAAAAAATAACTCATTGATTCCAAGAAGCAATAAGATTTAAAAATTTCCCCAAATCTTTTGTTTCTGACTATATATGTGCCAGCTTTTTAATGACATCACAGCACACTTATCTATTGGAATCTCTACAGCTACATGGATACCTGGTTATGTGTAAAATGTTTTTTTATCTGTATAGCTGTGATATAATTATCTGATTTTTTATTTATTTTTCTTTAAAATTCATTCTTTGGGTTGTCTAAAGTAATCAGCAGTTATTTTTAATTTTAAACTGCTTACTAATGAGTGTCTTTCTCTCTCACACACTTTTCTAACACTGAAGTTATCTTAAATTTGACTTTATCTTTCCATCTCAATTTTAACACTGGATTTATCTTTTGACTTTATCTTTTTTTTTTTTAACACTAGATTTAGATCTTTAAAATTGACCATCTCTCTCATCTTTTTTTTAACACCTTTAAATAAATGAAAAACTTGGACTTAAATAATAAATAAAAAGAAAACCTTTTTACACAGAAAATATGAATTTATATTAAAAAAAATCTTTTGATATGTACTTCAACATTTAAATCTGTGTTCACATATACACACACATATGTAAATGTAAAACCTGTGTAATTAGTAAAAGCAATGACAGAAAGATATATATATATATTGAATTAATAGATGATTGGTGAAAGTGAATTAAATGATATGAAAAGCTAAAATTATGATTACTATTGGAATAAAAGTCATATACTAAATTGGCTATTAATAATGAAAGAACAAAATTATAATTTATTAGATATAAATTGAAATAGAAAAAAATAATAAGTAGACTTAGAAAAAAATGTATTGAGTCTGTGTCTACAGACAACTACTTATACGTGCTTAAAACTTTAACTCTTAGATATAAATATGTTTGAATGCATAAAACCACTGCACTAAGTCATAATTATGAATATATTAGAAATTTAAAACTGAGACAATAGTTTCTTATATCCCTATTAAAATTTCATTTTTCAGTATACTGTTAAAATGTTTGAAAATATATACATTGTTATCTTCACTCGTTATAGTCTCAGCAATTTTTTTCATTTCCTATTCCATGCTTAATATTTCAAACCATATCCATCCTTTGGTTAATTTATCTTCTTCCTTTTACAATCTTAGTTCCTCTATAACATCACTTAGTCTATCAGACTATCACTTGAAAATAAAAATGTTCTACATCCCCTCCTTTTGGAGTCCTTGGGGTAGATGATTTAGAGTTTGAACTCAATACCCTACTATATATAATTAATAAAACAAGTCATAAATTTTGTAACTTGCTTTTAAGCTTGCATTTAAATGATCACTAGATGGAGCTTACCAATAGCTCTAATCAAGCTTTATTTTATAAGTGCCAAAAGATAAAGAATTCAAAATCTCTATCGGAGAGTCCCTATCTCTAGACCAATTGCATTCGAGCTTATGGTTCACCTCAGTGGAGCGCCTAGACTCTAGAAACTAGATCTAAAATACTAACTCAAAAGTCAGCACTTATAAAACACAATACTATCACTTTGAAAGCCTAAACTTTTCTGGAGATAGAAACATTTCGATAGAGATTTTGAATTCTTTCTCTTTTGGCACTTATAAAATAAAGCTTGATTAGGGCTATTGGTAAGCCCCATCTAGTGATCATTAAAATGCAAGCTTAAAAGCAAGTTACAAAATTTGTGACTTTTTTTATTAATTACTATAAGTGTACCTTTGAAGGCTTTCATGATGCTATATTGCAGAGGCTATTACTATATGGTGAAACTGAGCTGAATTCAGACCCATATAGCTATCTAATTTGGTAAGCTGGATTTGAAGACATTTATGGGTCTGAAAGGTTCAGGCTTTCAAATTGATAATAACATGTTTTATAAGTGCTGATGTTTGAGTTAGTATTTTAGATCTAGTTTCTAGAGTCCCAGAGCTCCACTGAGATGAGCCATAAGCTCAAAACCAATTGGTCTGGAGATAGGGATTTTTCCGATAAAGATTTTGAATTCTTATATATATATATCATTGAATGATATAAAATAAAACTATAATTATTTTTTGTTTCCATGCTATAAGCTGAAATAAAACGATGAAATTTTGATATTTATCTGAAACAAATTGTTTTTATTTGTGATGATGGTGTTTTAGTTGTATTTTTATATTGGTCAATTTCCATCATCTAATATGACTATTGAATGTCTTTAGAAAAATTTAACTTTATTTAAATATTCCAAATACATTCAACTGTTAGTAATAACACATCAAACAGGTTAGTATATGCACAACATTTCGAGAGGTATTATTCTCCCCTCTTCTTCATGTGTTGCTGGCCTGACCAGTGACTACTAGCATGGGATTCGAACCTGGACCCTTAGATTCTTGAGTATTGAAATTTAAGGTAATGCTCTAATCAACTGAGACATCCTGCTACCCTGTTTGATGTGCTATTACTAACAGTTGAATGTATTTGGAATATTTAAATAAAAGTTAAATTTTTCTAAAAACATTCAATACTCATATTAGATTATGGAAATAGTCCAATAAAAAAATACAAATTGGTTTTATTTGGTTGGCACAGGGTGGCACTACTGTATGAAGAGTTTTGTCTGTTTAATAACAGCTATGTGCTAGCATAAAGAAATGGTGATCATGTGATGTTTAGCGGTTTTATTTATTTTAGTGAGTGCTTTGAAATTTGAATAATGAAACAGTTTAGACTTTGAATATGATTTGCAAACAAATATATTTTCATTAATTTTTTTTTTTTTTTTTGCCAGAACTATTTTTAAAATAAATAATGAAAAAAAAAAAAATTATACAAACTTTTTTAAATAATTTATAACAACATTCATAGATTCATCCCCCATATCAGTTTTTCCAAAAAACATAATGGATCCATGTATCCCTTCTTCAACTATATGCACTTCAACATCTACATTGGCTTCTTTAAGCCTATTGGCATAAAGAAGTCCTTCATCTCTGATAGGATCATAGTAACATACGAGAATTAATGCTGGAGGTAGTTTTTGAAGATTATCCGCCATTAACGGGAATGCAAATGGATTAAGAATTTTATTTTCAAGTCGCTTAGAAATTTGAATATTTCCAGAAGTACTCTTTGATTTTATGTATTTTTTTCCAGTAAATCGCTTAGGCAAATATTTTGCATTGACATATGTTGAACAGTTTGATTTCTTAATGTTGGCAGATATATGATTGTTCACAGTTAAAGCTGGAATTAGGGATAAATCCTCATTAATATACATAAGTCCAAAGTAAGCAAGTTTTTCTGTAGTTAAAAAGATTCCGTCATTTTGCTGATGTGAGGGCAATAAAAAATCAAACATTTGAATAAATGGATAAATAATAACCTGACTTTTGATCGAAGGAAGATCTTTTCGATCTCTTAGTTTCAAAGCAACTGCTGCTGCTAGATTTCCACCAGCACTATCCCCAATTACAGATATTTTGGAAGGGTTGATGTTATATTTCACTGCGTTTTGAAATAGATGAACTGTAGCAGAGACACAATCATGAAAAGCAGCTGGAAAAGGATGTTCAGGTGCAAGCCTGTAGCTAAAAAAATAAATAAATGAATATGTGAAAGCAATTGTGATAATCCACTTTAATGCAAAATTCTTTATAATATGTTATAAAAATAAATAGAGCAGAAGAAAGCATGACTTCTTAGATTGGCTAATTATCAGCTAAAGTTATTAATTTCTTCATTTCATTTTTTAAATTATAAATACCCAACACTCCTTTACTATAAGATTATCTTTGTGTTTTTTTTTTTGCATTTTTTTCAACCAATTTTATTTTTTTCTGTTTCAGTTGAACTTTGACCTTTATTAAAGATTGGTAAATATTTTAATATTGCACTGCACTACATTTTTTAGAAAATGCAAATATTTTTTAATAAAACAAAGTTTTTTATAAATTAATCTATGTAAATAATATTTAACTTATAAAGCACAAATAGTATTTGAAATCAAACTGAGAGACCGCAAACCTCCCGCGCCCATCAGCCAACCAGGTGTTATTAATAGTGATCAAGTACTTCAGACTGGCTTGGATATATAGAAAGACAAGTAAAAAGGAGGGTGGATGCCCTCTTCTTGTTGGGTTCTCTGTCTTCTGTTTACGATTTGATCGCTATTAATAACACCTGATTGGCTGATGGGCGCGGGAGGTTTGTGGTCTCTCAGTTTGGTTTCAAATAAATTAATCTAATCAATGGTATTTAACATTTCTTAATACATGAAGATACAATTACTTATTTTAAGTATAATAAATGTTGATATATATGCATAATAAAAATTAAAAAATATATAGAAAAATACACTTAATTTTAAAAAAGTATGTTTATCTGTGGCACATGCTATAATATCAAAAAATCTATTTTTTATTTTAATATATGATTTTTTTTCTACAGTACAGGCTTTTTTATACCTGCACTCCAATATGTGATATATAGGGGTTTGATCTCAGACTTTCACATGACCCTCAAATATCCACGCTATCTCATACTGCTGATACCCTTGATCACACACATTTCAAAAAGATAAATAATCACCAATATACCTATTTCATGCTAAACCAGCACTCATCAGTTAGTCCAGATTATCATCATCACACATATGTACAATCAATGCTCAGCTTATATTAAGATAGCCAATTTTCATACTTCAATGGACAGGCTTCATTTCACTCCACACCACAATTCTTCAGTCATTCATTTCATTGAAAATATTCTTACATACCAACAACAAATTATCCAAGCATTTATTGATCTCTGATGAAGGCCATAAGTTCAGCTGAAATAATTAAAAAAATAATAAAATAGCTTGAAAAATGCAAGAGAGAGAGAGAGAAATTGTGATATTGTGTTAAAATGAGCAATAAAAAGAGCAATAATTAACCATTTAGTAAATCATATCTGGCCAACTAACTGAATTATTTATAGACAATTTAACCTTGGAAATTTTCAGCTATTAGAGAAAAAAATCTATAATTCTGCCCAGATATGTATATCAGATCATGAATCAATAATTACATGTGAGATTTTTCCTTTTAGAAAAAAAGAATAACATCTCAATATAACAAAATATATTTTATTTTATATGTCATTCTTGATTAGTTAAAAAAAAAAAAAAAGGTATTTTTATAGTTGCATGATCTATTCACCAGATAGTACTTTAGAGACAAAAAATAATGAAGAAATTAATCTATAAAAATTAATTGTATATCAACTCTTAATGCTTTCCACTACTTGATATCATTATTCAATATGATGGAAGAAAAGTTTATAATAACAACACTTAAATTAATCTAAATTTAAACCGTCTAAGCAGAGTAAATAACTATTTATTTTAACTACTTTTATTACACATAATTCTTTAGCGTGGGTTTTCTTTAAAATATTAAAATTGATCAAAAAAAAAAAAATTGCAAAATAACCTAGAAAAGTAATCCACACAAAAACGTAATTTATTCTATTATAACAGTAAAATTAACAAATATTTTTATTAGTAATTTTAAAACAAGGATGATATTTTTTTTTTTAAGCAATGATGAATTTGTCCAATTTGCTTTCAGTAACAACAGAAACACCTGAATTTTTAAATATCATTAAGAATCAACATCTTCATTGAAAGTAAACAGGCAAAACTCTGGCAGACTGTACATCTCAAGATCTTAGGATTGCATCCAACTTAGTCATTTCTGGTGCTCAAACTTTTTATGAATTCCTGAATAATAAAATTTTTATTTATTTTAAATGATTTTTTTTTTGGAATCTGACTTTTAAATTATTGGATTCAGTTGTTCTCCAAATTAGTTTATATTAACAGTGTTACATATTTGATAAACTATAATTTGTTTATGGGTTTGTTAAAATTGGATTTTAACCACTTATCACCGTTATTTTAACTTGTTACAGTTTATTTTGTTGTGCAATTTTTTTTAAATATATATGAACTTATTTTTTTTTATGGATTATCTTTTTAATTGCTTTCGTTTTTATTGCCATCAGTTAATTACTATAGATTACATTTTGTATTGCTTTTCTAACTAAAAGGCTGCTCACTAAATTCAGTAATAAATATGTACTTATAATTTCTTATGAATAAATTTCTTCGTTGTTTTTCTTACTAAAGCGCCATCTAATGAGTAGATTATTAAACTTAAAAATTTGCAATTTTTTTTCAACAATAAATAAATAAATAGTATAGTCCTTTTACATTGATGAAATGATATACAATAGTTAAATGAAAAAAATCTGCTGCCAATTTACCTATATTATTACATAAAACATTTATGTTGGTTTCCAAGGCAACAAAAACTAAGCAAAGTCTGCCTATTATTTTTGTAAATATTTTACAATCAAAATATTTGGTCCTGATAAAATTATTTCATGTGCATTAATTTTTTTTTGTTTAGAGATATTGCTATCATTTTCTTATGCAATGGCTGTTGTGGAAGTGGTTTATCCCTGTCCTTTTCCAAATTTTTCACAATGCTCTTTAAAAATTTACTTTTATGATAAACATTTCACAATGAAAATAATTATTAAACTTACTTAACTGAAACTACAATAACATTCAGCCTCCTGGTGAGTTCTGATGTAACTAATAAATATTGTTCTGTAAAATATATTGAATATCAGAATACTGAAATACAAATAAATATGAAAATGGCATAATAAATGAATAAACAATTAGTAAATTTTCAAAATAAAAGAAAATGTTATTTTTACCTATTATATAATATGTGTGCATATATATATAAAGTAATATTGTATTTGAGTTAGTGCATTAAGAAGTGACATTGAGAGCAAAAGCTAGAAACTGATCCAGAGGTTTCAACTTAACACATTATAATTTTAGAAGATCTTCATTCATGTTGTTCCATAAAGAATGATTTTCAATATTATAATACGTCTGACATATACTGATGTTTTTCATATATAGTTTTAAAAATTTGATAAATTTTATTCCAAGTTTGAATTCTATGATTATTTTCATCAATTATATTTTGATCTGTATTATTTCCAAATTTATTATTTCCAATATTTCTTTTCTCCTTCTTTGACAAACTATTATATACATTTTAATCCCTTTTGCATGTAATATTTGGCCCTATTTCACTTTCTTAATAAATGCTTGGGCAGACATAAACAATTTTCTGATTACTTACCTGTCTCCTATTGAGATTTTTAATTATAATATGGCAGCTTAATTTTGGCCAATTGTTTGGTTGGTGATTTACCAGTTATATATATATCTGTTTTCCTTAAACCAGAGATTTAATGTTTTATCAATTTTAGATTATCTATATCGGAGTATTTTCTAAGTTTTCTATTTTCGTTAAATTGGAGATTTAAGTTTTCTCCCATACTTCAATTCATACTCCATTGTATTCATGTATTATATTTCTTTATCTTGCATTGTAATTAACTGTGGCAATCTTCAATGTGATTGGCCATGCAGTAGTTCTGTGGACTATATGACATCACTAGTCAATAATCTAGTGATTGTTGCCCATACTGGTTTCGTTGATCCATGCAAGAATCCATCACTTGTTATTGATTTTAAAACTTTTTGAATATGGAAACCAGAGTTACTTAGGTGAATCTTCAGCTGAAAGAAAATTATTCCCTCCCTTTTAAACTCTATTAGAAAATTAGCCTGTCTGCCAGAGCATTGATGTTTTATTTTTGTCCATACATGCCTGATATAATTTAATAAAAACTGCATCTATTGTAAATAAATCTCTGTACTTGAATTTTTTTTTTTTATATTACTTTTAATAAACTATGAACTTGTGTAAATTATTTTAACTAATATTTGTCCTAACTTTATTTTTTCAATTGTCTGAACAATATTAATGAGCTCTTGCTCTCCCTGAGTCTGGTCGGTGCAAATCATCATTAACTTTTATTATGGTAAATAAATTTTCTAGGTATGCAGTGACCTAGTGATGTCCTCTGTGATCAAAAGGAAAAATAACCGACCATTGCAATATATATTTACATTAGAGTTCGTATTTCAAAATAGCCAGGTCAAAATGGTATCGACTTTGATCTGCCTGCTATCAGATGTTATATATTGAAATAGAATAAACTCAAACAAAGAACTTGAAAATTAGCAAACAACGATCTTAAATATTTCTACAAACAAATATGTTTTTACTATTATTATATAAAGACAAACTAAACTTTAGTAATTTTAATCTTTAAACCACCTAACACAATTGTATAGAAAATAATCCCAGTGCATAACGCTATACTGAAATAAATATACAAATATTAAGCAATTAAATCATCCCACATGATTAAGAAATCCAGTACCGCCCTCTGTGAAATATGAACTCTAATGTATATATTAGTTCACAGAGGGCGGTACTGTATTTCTTAACAGTGTAGGATAATTAAATGCTTAATATTTGTATATTAATTTCAGTATAGCGTTATGCACTGGGATTATTTTCTATACATTTCTGTTAGGTGGTTTAAAGATTAAAATTACTAAAGTTTAGTTTGTCTTTATATAATAATAGTAAAACATGTTTGTAGCAATATTTAAGATCGTTGTTTGCTAATTTTCAAGTTCTTTGTTTGAGTTTGTTCTATTTCAATATATAACATCTGATAGCAGACAGGTCAAAGTGGATACCATTTTGACCTGGCTATTTTGAAATACGAACTCTAATGTATTTATATATTAATTCACAGAGGGCAGTACTGGATTTCTTAATCATGTGGGATGATTTAATTGCTTAATATTTGTATATTTATTTCAGTATAGCGTTATGCACTGGGATTATTATATATATATGTATCAGGGATGAAGGCTTCATGTATTGAACAGAATGAGTGCTTTCATAGAAGAATTCACTAAAAAGTTCAAAAGCTTTAACTAAAATTCAATTTTAAAAATTCATTAAAATATGTACATATTCAACCTCACAAAACTGATCCAACAAGTTGCACATATAATAGTGTAGTAAGAACAATAAGTACATTAGTATATAGAAACTATTTTGACAAATGTACAAAAAAAATTCTCTAAACTATTTTGCTAAACGTAAAAAAAGAAGAATGAACTACTCAAACTCATTATTTGTTGTATAGAATTTCTGTTGACTTTCAATTTTTTTTTACCAACAGTCGAAATGTTTTTATATAAGGCAAATAATGAGTTCTGAACATCGCATTATTCATTGATTATAACAAGTTCAAACAATGCAAAAATGTAATTAACAATTCTAACTTAAGAATTCTAAAAGCATTTAGAAAATAAAAATATCTTGATAATGTATTGTCTATACTAACTGATTTACAGATAGATAAGAGAGTTTCAGATTTTTCTAGATGTATGTAATATGAATAGATTAGCTATTATGTAAAAATAGTTGCAGCAAGTAAAATAAAAACATTATTAAAAAAAGATGTAATGGGCTTCTGTTCCTAAAAAAGTCATGCTTCATCACTGATATATATCATGAAATTAATGCATTATAAATTTTGAAATTTTAACTATTTATATAAACTATCTTATTCTTTTATTGGAAGATGTGGGAAATATTTCTTAGAGTCAGACATTTTTCTATTAAAATTATATTTAACTTTAATATAAAAACCAATAATTATGTAGATAAATGTAAATGTGTTTGATTTTAAAGGGAAAAAAATATTACAGATAAAAAGTAAACTATACAAATGGAGTATAAAATATCATACTGGCAGTCATGTATGCAAATCCTCCACCATGAAAATAAACAAGAGCAGAGTAAGGTTTAGAAGCTGTCTCTGGAGAGGTGATGACAACTTCGACCCCATCAAACAATGTTTCAGTTACCTGGAGGAAAAAAATGTTAATTTTTTTTAAAATGTAAAACTTGTAATTTATTCCTGTTAAATGTTACAAAGAATGAATTTTGGTTCAGTTTGCACTTAAATAATATTACTATATATAAAAAGATATATTAGATAAACCAATAAATAATAGTTATAAAAACATTTAAAATACAGGCATTCTTCATATACCTGGGATTTGAACTCAGACAGTCAACCACCCTATAACTATCCATACTATCTCATACCACTAATACACATCACCACATACATGTAGAAAAAAAATCACCAATATACGTATTTCATGCCGAACCAGCACTCATCAGTTGGTCCAGATTATCATTTCCCACACACATATATAATCAGCACCCAGTTTATATTAAGATAGCAAATCTTCATGCTTTAATGGACGGACTTCAATCTGGATTAGATTGAAGCCCATCCATTAAAGTATGAAGATTTGCTATCTTAATATAAACCGAGCTCTGATTATATATGAGTGTGGGAAATGATAATCTGGACCAACTGATGAGTGCTCGTTTGGCATGAAATGCATATATTGGTGATTATTTATCTTTTCTACATGTGTGTTGTCATGTGTATCAGTGGTATGAGATAGTTTGAATAGTTGAAAGATGCTTGAAAGTCTGAGTTCAAATTCCCTATATTTATAAAGAAACAATAATTTAAAATTTTAAAATGCATTAATTATTTTTGGATATTTACATTACTTCCTAAAAAAAGCACAAATTTCAATAAATAAAAAAACATTGCAACATGTAGGGAATGGTTAGGAATTAAATAAATTGGCAATTAATAATACTGAATAATGTAATAACTGAAGCACAGGCTTATTATATACCTGTGTCTATATATGTAATATAGGGTATGTGAGCACATACTTTCACATGACCCACCACTCTCCTCTCTATCTTATAACACTGATACACTCAAGCACATACATGCTGAAAAGATAAATAATCACCAATATACGTATTTCATGCTAAACCAGCAATCATCAGTTGGTCCAGATTATCATCTCCCACACATACATACTATAAGTGCTCAGATATATATTAAGATAGACAATCTTCATACTTTAATGGACAGGCTCCAATCTACTACACACTCCAACTCTTCAACCGTCCATCCAATTGAAAATCTGATGATGGAATGCTCGAAGGCCACCCTGAGGCCAAGATTATTGTCACACCTATGTTGACCTAAAGTCAATCTGAACCCCACATGTACAGGACATAATCCATTAAACACATATGCAAGGATGGGCAGACATCTCTAAAATGTAATAACTGAAGCACAGGCTTATTATATACCTGTGTCTATATATGTAATATAGGGTATGTGAGCACAGACTTTCAATACTGAATAATCATGCATTTTAATGAATTATAAACTATTGACAAATTATATATACTGTATTCAAAATTTATACATTTCCATATAAACAAAAAAACTATCTGCTTACATGTAGCATCAGTATAAAGGTACAACAGGTGTTGATGTGATGTGATGCATTGTGGCTTCTTCTTTTTCGAAGACAGGAATCTCTCAGCCACTATGCCCAGAAAAATCTGATAGCCACCTTCCCTTCCTTTCCATTCTTCACCCTAAGTTTTCCCATATTCTTCTCTATTCTGCTCCATTCCATTTACGCAACATAAACTTTATCAACTCTATGGCCTTTAAATCCCCCTTCATCTTTTCCCAAACCCAGCATAAAAACCAAGAACCCATTTTTTGTATAATCCCTTTGTTTATATTTATTCTCCCACAACATCATTATTTGTACTCTTTCTGCTTGCAGGCATTTTCATTCATTAAAGAATGCCTAATATTTTCTATGCCTTCCTTACATAACTTGCAGATTAAATCATCCACATTTATTTCTCCATTTATGTATATATTCCTTTGTTGCTAAAGATCCTGTTCAAGCCTTAAACAGTAAATTACTCACCTTGCTATTATTATAAATTAACTTGCACCCAATATTCTGTTTACTTCTATAGATATTTAAACTTTTTACTCTTCATACTAGTTCTCTATCTCTCCAACTCCCTATTTTTATTAATTCATGTATTCTTTTATCCCATTTGTTGTTACTATAACACTCAACAATTCTCTTAACATAATCATCCCACCTTTTGTATAAGTATACTGATAAATTTTTTATCCAAATCTTCTCCATACCATACTATCTTTCTCACCCATCCTGTTGTCTGTCTTTTACTCATAACCCAATTAAATACTGTATTGGCTATTTTTTATCCATTAATTGCAATCTACAAAACATTTTCAATTTTGCTTTTTGTATCTTTCATATAAAAACTTGACCATCCTATTTCTCACTGAATTGCCTCTTTTGCTATTCACATCTATGCATCTAATACACTTCTCTTTATATTTTTTCTAAGTAATCTAACACCTCTTTACTAACACATAACACATCATTACCATAAGTTAATCCAGCTACTGCCATTCCCCTTCCATACAATTCAAGCTACATCATATTTATTATATGAAAACACAGTTAACTTTTTTATCAGTCCATTTCTTTTCTTTGCTTCCTTTATCAATTTTTTCTCCCATTCATCCAAGCAATGTCTCTGATTATTTAACATGATTCCCAAATAGTTATACTTATTTACCACATTTAACTTTATATCCTCCAATAAAGATTCTTTCTCTTTCCTTTCCTCAGTATTTATAATCATTACTTTTGATTTTTGTTCAGTAAATTTAATTCCCATCTCTTTATCAATCCTCCCACATGTCTTTACCAGATATCTTCATTCCTTTCTATGCACAAGAAAATATCATCTGCAAATAAAAGACTCAATAATATATATACTCCCTTGCCACATATTAATGGTATATCTCTATTGCTTTTCATTTTTCTCAAATATAGTAAAAACCACGTGACATAGGGCATCCTTGTCTTAATCCCACCCCATTTTTAACTTTAACTGATTCTACATTTCCTAATTGATATGTATAGTAAATAATTTCATACAATCTCTTAATGAGATCCACTAAAGCTCCATTTATTTCTAAATTCTATTTACTCTATCATATGCCATTTCTATATCTAAAATCCATATATAACTGTATACCTGTATTCCTATTCATATCTATAAGTTGTCTGGTTACGACTAAACTATCTTCTATATGCTTATCTGATTGAAAATCTTCTTGCATTTTTCTATCCAGTTTATGACTCTTCCGGCCATTATATATGCAAAAACTTTATATAACACTGACCTCACCACTATCAGTCTATAATTGTTTAACTTTCTATGAACCTTACCCTTTTCTTTAAATACTAATCTTACTCTTGTATTATTCCAGTTATCTGAAAATTATTTCTTCTGTGCCATCTTATTAAAACATAATAATAGGTTTAATTTTGCCCTATTTTCTAAATTCATTACTATCTCTTCTGCCCATCCAACTAAATCTCTTGTCTTTCCACTTTTTAATTTCTTCCCTGACTCAGACAATTCATTTTCTGTAAATCTAATACTTTCCATTACTACATGCCTTCATGTTTGTTATCACTCTGTTTTTCATATCTAAGATCTTTTCTATATCTATTATACACTTATTTAAGATTGTCTCTAATTCTTCTTTATTAAAGTTACACTCTATTCCCTCATTATCTGCTATTTCTCTCTCCCCTGCATTCCTTCTTTTAATATATTTTCAAAATTTTTTACTCCTATCTCTTCCACTTTTCTTTGTATCCTACAACAATTTGTTATTTAATTTCATTCTTTCTCTAATTATTTATGTTGGCCTTTGCTATTAAATACTTTTCCCATTTAACATTAACATCTTTTTCGCTTTTTTGTCTTTATTAGTACACTTATATGCTCTGCATGCTTTCCCCCTCTCTTTTATATGTTTACTATCTCTCATTTTTTTATTACTTTTATTCTTCTGAATATTCTCACCTAAAACCCTATTTGCTGCTTTATCTACTTCACCACGCCAGTCCTTATATTCCTCTCCAGCAAACACTTTTGTAATATCTTCTACTTTTAGTTTATAGTCTTCTAATTTACTCTTATCATTCATTCTCCATCCACATCTTTCACTATCCTTTATACTTTTATTATTATTTTTCATCACATTATTAACCATTTATATTATAAAGAAATTATGATCACTATTACATACGTTTTCTTCATTATCAAACACTTTAAATTTCTACACTTTATTCATTCCCTCTTTCTCTACTAATACAAAATCTATATTATTTTTAGACCATATGTATTGTCCCTCATAAATATTTGATAAATTTCCAAGGCTCAAGTTCACTGTCTGACAAAAATTCTTCAAAAGCTGTTCATTCTTGATACTTACATCACCAATTTCTTCAATATACCCATTCAGATCCCCTATAACCATTATTTTCTTCCCCTTTTTTAAAAACTCTGTATATCCTTAATTGGCATTCATATATGTTACTGTTACACTCCATTATAGTTTGACTATCTCCAGTGATTATATTCACTATAACCATCATCTTATTCTTGTCTTTCTAACCTTATCTCAAACAACAATTTTCTTGACATAACTCCTATACCACCACCTCTTTTTTCTTTTTCTTTTCTATTTATATCCTGTCATGCAATACCTTCCAGTATGGGTTCTTCTTCTTCTCTTAGATGGGTTTCCACTACAGCTAATATCTTAAGCTCTTCATTTTTAACTACTTTGTTTAATTCCAGACATTTTTCTGGTCTCCTACCACATTACAAATTCAAATATCTAATTTTAATAATTTCTTCTTTCCTAACTTGCTTACCATTAATTTAACAGACCCATTCCATCTCCACATTTACATCCAAACCAGTTATCCTTTGTTTATTCCTTATATCATGTTCATTTTGATAATACTGCAATTTAAAACCTTATCCCCTTTATAAGTTTCCTGACCTATAATATTCTTTATAAATTGAACTCCCTAATACTTTGCCTTCTTGTTATGCTATGTGCAATTCCACTAATAAAAAAATCCCACACATCCATAAATATAACATCATTTCTCTCACATAATTTTTCAATCTCTCATTTATAAAACATGCTTTACCTAACATATACTTATTGCTGAATCTTGGTAATAACCCAACTATTCCTACTCTTTCTTTAATCTTACTCAAATTACTAATCAATTCTATGTACTCATCAATTACTCTCTCTGATGGCTCTGACAAATTATTTGTCCCTGCCATAACATACACATCTCTATTCCCTTGTCTCTTTAACTTATCTGTAAAATCTCTCATTTTAACTCCAGGCATACATATTCTTACATACCTGTTTTTATGTACTTTTGCAATTGCATCCCCACATTCTCTAGTTAGAAAGTCTATCAATACTGTCTCATAGTTTACTTTCTCTACTTCATCTGTAATATTTGCTTCCACATTTTGGACTTCCTTATCTACTTTTTTCTTATCATTTCTATTTGTTTATTCCTCTCTAACGATTTAAATTTAGCTTCTACACTCTTTACCTCTTCCTCTATCTTGCTTATTCTTTTGCTAACCATCTCTAATGCACTAGTTATTTTATCATCCACATCTCTTGTCACTCCACTAAAAAATACTCTATTCCATCTTCCTCAACTACATTTTGCTTCATTTCTCCTGAGTTAACTTTAAAGCGATGAGCTCAAAATGAATTCCCAAACCAAGCTTATTATATAGTCTTACAGATCTGAATCTAATTCAGTATCTACACATATTTGGGTATTTTTTATCTTTTAAAAACCATGTTTACCATCACCCCTGGTATTAAACAACTAAAACATTACATAATCACCATTTCTTATGCTTATACAATCTGTTAAAATAGTAGCATAAGAAATGGTAATCATGTGATGTTTTAGTGTTTTATATGAAATCCCAAACACTTTTAATAATATCAATAGCTTTTATAAAATGTATATGGGTATGTAAATTCTCTAGTCAAAGACTTATTGGATAATTAGACAAATAATACTAACCTTTCATAGTGGTATTTGTTTACTGATGATGGTGGTTTATTATAGGTTGTCACTTTCTTAACATAAACTATTCTAAAACCTCACATTTAGCATTATTTCATTAAAATGGACACTATTCTTTAAACATTTATTCAAACAAAAAATTAAATGTCATATATATTGTAACCTAGTGTTATTGACACTTGGTTTATTTGGCATTGTTGCCACAGAAAAACAATGCTATATTTTTTTTTTTTTAGAAAATAAAAAGATAAAATAATAATAATATTAAGTGATTAATAAAGTATGCTATTTACTCACTTTATTGTGTTTTAAGCAAATAACTAATAAATTTGGTAATCCAATGTCATTTTGAAGAAGAGCATGAATAATTTAATTAAAATATTAACAATAAGAGCAATTTAATATAGTATAAAAGCACATATCATAAACAGTAATTGATTTTGGATGGGTAGAGGGGGAGAGTAGATGAATGTCTTGTCATAAAGCACAATAACTTCTGATAATTTATTTTTGTAGAAAATCATATTTAAAAGAAATATACATCACTAATTATTAATTGAGTATATTTATTATTTTTCATTATTTGTCAAATTACTTTGTAATTCATTTAAATCATACGGAAAGCTATATGATTGTAATGGGTTTTTCTTTTCTTTTGTTTATGTTATAATTAAATGATTATTTTTCTGTAAGAGGTCACTAAAAGAAGACCGCCAAATTTTGAAGAAAGTTTTAGTCTGACATTAGTTTTACAAGGAGGAAGCAGTACTGAAATTCGGTAACAAATTTTTTATTATCGAATCAATTACTTTAAAAAAATTAATAAAATCCAATATATTATAACATCCTTCATAATGAATAATACTACCTTATGTATATCTCATGGTCCTTAATTATTTCCATACAATAAAATAATAATTCCTCCATTTAAGATAATTGAATAATAAGAGGGATTTTACTAAGATCCAACTATCTTAATAATAACCACAGCTGACCTTACAACTCAATTTAGATCATTTTCTTATAACTTCCACAATTTTTAACAACTAGAAGAAATTTTTAATTATTTTGCTTATTGCTATATTTTCCAACAATTAATAATTATGAATTAAAAATTCTCACTATAAAAATCAACAACTTTATGATCACCATAAACTATATTCATTAATCAAAATAATTTTTCCCTTCAGTAGAGTAATTAATCACCTTATACTGTTTTATATTTCCTCTTAACTTAAAATGTAAGCTATCTGAGGTATTTCTATACCAATCTATATGATAGACTCATATATTATCCTGAATTTATTTTATGAATGAATTCAAATTAATTTTATAACAAATTCAATGTGACTTTAAAGATATAAGTATTTCAGGTTAACACTATGATGCTTTTGAGTATTATCATTTAAGTAATTATAATTTAATTTTTATAAACCTTAATTTATCAATTTTTGTTTTTTATAATTTTCTCCTTAATTTATGTATTTAGATATGACAGCATTGAGAAAATAATTTGAAGTAGAAACAAAGCCATTAGTCTATATTTGTACTAAAATATTTGTTTACTTAATCCATAACAAAATTTTAACTATTACATATTCTAACATATATATATATATAGGTAAAACTGCAGTTTACAGGTCACAATAAAATTCGAAATTTGTTTCACATTTTTTTCACCAGAGTGTTTCTTGTTAAATATTTAAATAAGAAAATAATTAAAAATAATTAAAATAATAACAATATATCCTACCAACATTCGTAATTACTGTCCAAATTTTTTTCACCAGTGTTTCTTGTCGAATTAGTGTGGAATTGTTACATTGTCTTGGCACACATTTTACAAGTTTTCCAAAGTTGTAACATGTGTTTTTTAACTTCCAGCTTAATTCATAAAATGAATCCTTTAAATGGTAATGTAGTTGTAGTACCAGAAAACGAACTGTTACATGCTGCAGGTATTCGCGTAGAAAATTGGACATCGTTTCTGTTGGCGAATGAGCTTCAAACTCTGGAGTTAGCAATGAAGTGGTTAGCAAGGAGGTGCTTGCTTAAAAATAGTACTCTATGCCAGAATTGCGGCATGCAGTGTTCTCTCATCAAACAGCAATAATGTGGAGATGCTCACAGATCGCAGTGCAGATTATGTCGCTGTCATGTATCTATCAGAAAGGGTTCTTTTTTTTTTAGAAGGCATTTATCCTTCAAGACAATTATGCTTATAGTATATTATTGGGCACATAATTTGCCACAGTGTTTTCTTGTTCACGAGCTAAGTGTAAGTTGGCACACTATAGTAGACTGGGCAAATTTTTGCCGCGAAGAGTGTGCAATGTATTTTCACAGACATCCAATGCAGGTCAGTGGATTTGATGATAATGGAGCGCCTAAAATCGTAGAAGTTGATGAAACGAAATATTTTCATCGAAAATATCACAGAGGAGCAATCCGAGGTCATTGGGGGAATAGAGAGAAATTCAGGAAAGTGTTTCTTGGTAGAGGTCCTTAACCGATCAGTTGTGACTCTCGAAGCAAAAATACAAGAATTTTTTTTTCCAGGGACCCACATCATTACGGATGGATGGGGTGCATACAACAACTTAAGCACAATCTGTAATGGTATATATATATGCACTCTGTCATCATACACCAGGAGAACTTTGTAGATCCTCACGACTCTGATATCCACACACAAAATGTGGAAAATATGTGGATGAGAGCTAAACACAAGCTGAAACATCAGAGTGGGACCAACAGTACTTTATTTGAATCATATCTGCAGGAATTTGCTTTTAGGATTCTCTACACGACTGACGCAGTCTTTGCTAATTTTATCACTATTGTAAGCGAAAATTACAATGGATAGTAATTACGAATGTTGGTAGGATATATTGTTATTATTTTAATTATTATTATTTATTTTCTTATTTAAATATTCGACAAAAAACACTCTGGTGAGAAAAATGTGAAACAAAATTCGAATTATATTATGACCTGTAAACTGCAGTTTTACCTATATATATATAAAATAATCCCAGTGCATAATGCTATACTGAAATAAATATACAAATATTAAGCAATTAAATCATCCCATATGATTAAGAAATCCAGTACTGCTCTCTGTGAACTAATATATAAATACATTAGAGTTCGTATTTCAAAATAGCCATTTTGACCTGGCTATTTTGAAATACGAACTCTAATGTATTTATATATTAGTTCACAGAGGGCAGTACTGGATTTCTTAATCATGTGGGATGATTTAATTGCTTAATATTTATATATATATATTGTGATGATCACACACACTGCGATCACACATGTGTACATTTAATATATAGTATAATATTAAGTGTGAGTTTTATGCAAAAGTTAGAAAAATGAAATAAATTTATTTTAAGTTAAGTTTTAATTAAAAAATCAAAATGGCAGTGAGGAATGCAATTAATGAAAAAAAAAACAATTATGGTAATTAAAGAAAGTGAAGGAAGGTAAGCAACCAAGATCCTTATCTTCCACCTTCCAATGTTAACTTTTTTAAATTTAAAATTAGTAAAGTATAAGAAATAGTAAAATAAGATCATCGAAGTTTATGATTAAATCTTAAAGGGAAAAGTAAAATAAAAAGGGTTAAAGATTGTAAAATTAGCAATCATAAAATTTCCATCGCAATTATAAATAAAAATAAATA
Organism: Epiperipatus broadwayi; assembly: GCA_028023455.1. Taxonomy (NCBI): domain Eukaryota; kingdom Metazoa; phylum Onychophora; class Udeonychophora; order Euonychophora; family Peripatidae; genus Epiperipatus; species Epiperipatus broadwayi. The sequence continues at coordinate 817,992 of JAQFVV010000188.1, forward strand.
TATTTACAAAAAAAAAGATAAAGATCATCTCTTCAAAATACACATGTGAATGCATGAAATATATATGTATAGGTGTGTAAAATAAAGAGTGTGTAAATAAGAAAATTACTTTATTAAAAAAAAATGGAAGTAAATAAAATAAAATAAAAATAAATAAATAAAAAACAAGAAGAAAATTTTATATATTTAATGAAGGTAAAATAAATTCTGGGACAATTAAGTAAGAAAATTGTAAAAGAAGTAGCCATGTTTTAGTTGATCTGGAGTCTGCTGAGCTGACAGACAGAGTATGAGAGCTGTGAACAAAAATGTACCAAGAAGTTGAAACACTGAGAATGCAGGGCTAGGGGGCCACAAAGAGACGCCAGTTAATCCACACTTGCCTTGGGTGTAAAGTCATCTTCCCCATGCAGTAATAGTAGAGATAGCGCCTGCCTGATGGTTCACCTTCCCTGTCCTGGAAGCCTCAAGAATACGATCTAAGTAAGCTGCAAGAAAGAATCCAGCCGGATCCCAAGAATTCCATCTCTACAAAAGAAGTGGAGTAATCTACAGGATGGATAATAATTCCCTCGTAAACGTCCAGAAAACCTAGGTAAAGTAACTTTAATATAACACGAATGCACACACTTTCGTAAAAGGCCACATTAATTTAAAAATGCAATTGCAAAATGTGAATCTGAATAAAAATAATTAGTAGTTTTCTGGGTACTTACGGATAATTTGCCTGATGACGTATTTGACCCACCGGTTTCCCTTCCGGTAGGCATCGACGATCTTTGTATGACAATGTTGTCATGGCAACGAAGTGACTGCCGTGATTAATCCATCAGAGAGTCAATTTTTTTTTTAACCGCGAGATTTAAAATTCGGAGAGAGGTTTGGGAAATTTTTTGATTTTTCTGTCTATTGTGATTTTGCTATCCACTTGAGCACAGTGATTTTTTTCAGCTCTTCCATTGCATCCTTGATATTTTACTTTGTGATATGGCTGAAGCTCCAAGAACCTTGTTTAGTTTACTGAGCGAGTTTATGTGGGAGTGACAAAGCATCCTTTCACTCAATTTTAGAACATATATCCCAATTCAGTCCTCCACGTAACGCCTTGTAAGTAATTTTAATATTTCTATAATAATTATAATTTTAGAATTAATTATATTATTGGATATAGACAATAAGTAATCCAAATGCATGTAAAAGTAATGTCACCATTAATGGCCATTTTCACATTAAATCGTTATTTTAAATTTTGTACAAACATTATTTTGTTAATATTTCATTCAATTATCAAACTTCCACTTAATTACATTTAATTTGTAAATAATTTTTTTATTTTTGGGTTAATATTTCTACAAATATCAAATTATTTTTCGTAAATTCATTGGCTATACAGTATGCTTTTAAAATTAGCCAATGTATGGATCGCGATTAATGGCACATTTTTATGTGATCGCCATTAATGGCACATTTTCAATAATTTTTTGTTTTTATATTTTGTATTGACCTTATTTTGTATTTCATGCATGTAAATTTTCACTAATTTGTTGGGTTTTTTTTTGTATTTTTGGGTTAATATTTCTACAAATATCAAATTATTTTTCGTAAATTCATTGGCTATACAGTACGCTTTTAAAATTAGCCAATGTGATCGCCATTAATGGCACATTTTCAATAATTTTTTGTTTTTATATTTTGTATTGACCTTATTTTGTATTTCATGCATGTAAATTTTCACTAATTTGTTGGGTTTTTTTTTGTATTTTTGGGTTAATATTTCTACAAATATCAAATTATTTTTCGTAAATTCATTGGCTATACAGTACGCTTTTAAAATTAGCCAATGTGATCGCCATTAATGGCACATTTTCAATAATTTTTTGTTTTTATATTTTGTATTGACCTTATTTTGTATTTCATGCATGTAAATTTTCACTAATTTGTTGGGGTTTTTTTTGTATTTTTGGGTTAATATTTCTACAAATATCAAATTATTTTTCGTAAATTCATTGGCTATATTTTGTATTTTATATCTTGTACTACAAGCTTCGCTTGTCAAAAAACACAAAGGGTGCCCCCCCCCAACAACTACAGCGCTATGCGCTGTTATAATTGGCCACATTTTAAAGATTTTTGAATAGTTTTCATGCATGTACATTTTAAATAATTTTGTGTTACTATATTTTGGATTCACCGTATTAAATTTTCACTAATTTTTTTTTTTGCATTTTTTTTCAGGACCAAGAAACATGTTAGTGTTCAGTCGGTATCATGTGACATTCCTTTTGTTTTTTATCACATGATAAACCGATGACGTATTACCCTGAAGGCATACCGATTTAATGTTGCGCTTTTTAACGTGACGTGTTCACGTGATATGCGGACACATCTTAGCGAGTAGATGTGTCTGCAGATCACTTGGAGACGTTATCTTAAAAATCGCAACATTACACCGGTATGCCTTCAGGGTAATACGTTATCAGGCAAATTATCCATAAGTACCGTTTTCGGTACCAAAGAATACGTAAGAAAAGACTATGAACTATAAAATATCTACAGATAAATGTTTACTATTAAAGAATTATTATTTTAGGTGAAGGGTTAATTAAATTAAATTAAATATAACTTGTGTTATTTTAAGATTGCTTGTTTTATGTTGAAGTATTATATTTTAATGTTTATGAAGGTATTATATTAAACAATATTTATTTATAAATAGCTCTTTATGTCTCGTCTTTCCTTCTTCACCATACTAATTATAATGATATACCCATAGGGTTATAAAATACTAATTAGACATTTATTCTAGTAAAAGTACACGTGTCGATATAGTGCAGTAAGATTAAATCTCGCAAATTATAAATATTTCAAGCGCTGGATTATTTTAAATAAATCATTCTTATGAATGAATATCCAGCAGCCGAAGAAGCGTTCTGATCGGGAAAGATAATACTGAAAAATTCCCTTGGTAATCTCAGTATTCGATCAGGAATATAGACTTAATTAATGAGTCTATATTTGCTTCTTTGCTTGACGTGACAGTCGTCTCGATCATAAAAAAAAATGTAAATTAAACATTTACAAATGGTCGAAAAGGTAATTCTGTTACTATATATATATCCACATATAATATAACTAACATTTTTATACAACTATTTACAACATCCATGAGTACTGACTCTCATATTTTTAGCAATTAAATTTTAAATTTACATCAATGTATTATATTATTTAAATTTCCAATTAGTTATTGCAAGCATATATTTCTTTCTTGTTCAGGTTTTATATTAATTTTATTAGTTTTAAAATGTGGATTCAATTTTTAATTATATTTTATTCGTTACACACAGTATCATTCTTTTACTTCATTCTATATAACACTACTCTTTCATAAATTCTGATATTTTTGTAAACATATAAATTATATTTATAATTATACTAAACTTTGTAATTATGTTGTTAGTTTTACCACATAAAAATGATAAGATTAACACAAGTAATAGAATCAATGTTAATCCACCCTTTAATAATAATTCATTGCTTTCATCATTTCTTTATTTTATTTTCATCATTGATCTCATTTTTATTTCCACCTAGTATCAATTCAAAAAAAAATTATTTAAATATTACATTTGTTTTGTATTTACTTCCATTTTATATGAAACAATTTTTCAATTCTTAGATATTATAATCTTTCTTCAGATACAACTAACTATGTTTAATGCCTACCTTACTTTTCTTTATGATTAAAAATTCCATAGATAAAAAACTGATTTTTAGTACAGTAAAATACTACCAATATAAAATGGAGGCCTTCTTTTTCTTTTAAATAATATGTGCTCTCATGGCAAGTAGTCATTTTCTCTTCATGATGATATTTTAATATCCAGTAAGAAAAGTCCAAATATACGGGTTTTTTTTGTAAATTTAATAAAAAGCAAATATTATAAACATGTTTAATAAGTAAAGAAGACATGTGTTTGTTGTTATTTAAAAAAGTTTGAGTTTCTTTCTTCTGTTGGAGTACGGTTACGATTTTAAATTTTTTTATTTTAGCATTACAAACAAACAGAACACTAACCCTAAAACTAACCCTATAACTAACCCTCAATCTAACCGTAACAACTTTTACTTTTATTACGATTATTATTTTTTAGTTAAACAACAACAAAAAAAAGTCGTAACACAAGTAAAAAAATATCCGATAGAAAATTGATAAAAAAAAGTCGTAACACAATTTAAAAAGTATACGATATAAAAAAACATGAATAACTTACCAACTTCCTTTTCTCAAATAATTATGAACAATGTGATCAAGATCGGGTTCAAATAAATGGATTAAACCAATATTAAGTGTTTATCTTTTAATATACCATTTAAAATGAAATGCAATCTAGGTTAATAGTATTTTGATTATTAAGTGATGATGCCTTAGATGTACTAATAAATTATAGGGCTTAACAAAATTATTATGATATACCAACATATAGTTAAATATACTATATTTATTGATGATGATTTCAATATAATCAGATGATATGTCAATAGCAATAATAATAATAATGTGTGTGATGATTAGAAATAAGACTACTGACAACTAAATAAATTTTTAACACAACAAGATTTATTTACTCTATTTGCAACTTTTAAATCTAAAACTCAAAGTTATAAAGTAGTGCATTATACTATAGCTATTTCATTTGTCAGAATATGATAAGGACAATTATTTATTATATTCAGCACAATTAACAATTATTATTATTCAATATGAGATTTATTGTATTAATGTGGGGACAGACATTAGAAATCAAATGCACACATGACACCAAAACATTGCCTATGACCACAATATAATCATTCTAATAGTTAACCTATCTTCATGATCCATCAGCGAATCACTGCTTGATAAAAATAAAGCAACATTGTCCATGTGTGTCCCTTGTTCTTTCATATAGAAATTCTACAATCACTAGTAAGTTTTGGTTGGTTTGTTTATAAACTGATGAAGATCCTACAACATCATAAAGACATTATTCCAATTATGCAAACACTATAGATAAACCAGTGTCCCTGAATCTAACTTTATCTTATCCTTACTATTTAATTTTAAAAGACTAAAACTTCACCATATACAGTGAAAAACTAACAATATAACTTCATGAGGGATCAAACAAAAAAGGGAGTCTCTACGAAACAACATGATAGTTGTACAATAATATGGCCAATTCTAATACCTTTTCCTAGGTACAAATGTGTGGGCATTCCTCATCACAGGGAAATAGAATTCAGACCTTGGATATCATCCTCTCTTGGGATTAACTATGCTAACTAAGCACTAACTATTGATCAGCCTCGACAATATTCTCTCATGGAATCAGCAATGGGAAAATTCTCCATCTGCCCATGCCCAATATCAATGATACTATATTTGATGTCATTATATGTAGCACATACTTATCAGCCGAAAGCTGTCACAAATTTTTATCAATACAATAGCAAGATAAAATAATTCTAACAATAAAAGTGGAAACATAAATATTCCATTTCACAATGCAGAAACTATTAGTGTATTAAACAAACCAACATGTAAGTCAAATGACCATTAGCTTACATTTTATATTTAAAGTGGACATGTTCATTCATAGGCAAAATTTAAGAAATGCAAAATGCTTACATCAAATATTTCATATAATAAAACAATTGTGTCATTATAGTATATCTTTGACAAATTTTGTCTGTTTGTTTACCCTTCAATAAAATATTAAAAAGTTTTAAAAGTGCGAGAGATAAATCTCTCTATGTGTGTGTCTAGATAAACAATATTTAATATTATATTTTCCCTCAAGTGGGAAAATAAAATATATATAATAAATGTATATATCTTTATACATTTATTTGTTCTTAACTTAATATATTTTCATACCACAATAAATAATAATAAAAATTCTCTGAATAACACATTACAAACAGTATATTACAATAATAAATCTAAGCAATAAAAAAATTAACAAACATTTTTCCCATTATATTTTATCATTCTTAATTCAAAGTTTGTTCCATCATTAGGAGCTGAATGATAAGGAAACTGATATCATGAGCAAACATTCATAAGTAATGCATATATATATATATATATATATATATATATATATATATATATATATATATATTATGATTATTATATTCGATGCTAGCACAGTGAAATAAAATTCAAATGCTTCTAAGTGTAGCACAATTAAAAATAGGTTTATCCACACTTTCTATAGATAATTTTCCTTAAATGAATTTATAGGTTTATTGCGATCTACAAAACAAACTTTTTCAAATCATTTATTGATTTATTTATTTTGTTTTTCCATCTGCAGTGATATCTGTAATAATTTAAAATGATCTTGGCATTTTTAAAACATTTTAAAATATCATTAATTCTCATGTTATACAATATAGATTAAGAAGTAAATATTTATTTATTCATTTCTATCAGCAAATTAATGTGTATTTCGTAATATTAGGAAGAATTTATTCAATCATTAGCAATTATAAATATAATATCCTTGGGTATCTTAACACTGTAACTTTTCCATTTTCCATAATCAAGCAAATCACGTTAAAACAAAACTTTGCAGATGAGTTTTCTTTTTTAATAAGAATAGGGAATAAGTCACGCAATTTTTTCTTTTAAATTGATTAAACTTTATACTATTTAAAAATGATTTTTTACTTTTGTTTACTTTATATTTTCACACTTTTCTTCAAAATTACTTCTAATTATATTTTATGAGGATTATAATTTATAAGTAAACATATTTTTCTTCTTTATAATAAAGAGGGTGAAAACAAAATATTTTTGTCTTTTTCTTTTCAATCTAAATAATTTACACATCATTTTTAAATATGAAAATTGGCTAATATAAATAAAATAAAAGTAATTGCTTACACTTGCTGGATTTGTCCTTAGTTTGAAGTAGTATTTGTTAAGGCAAATAATTATCCATATGGCTGTTATTCTCTTTTCTCCAGTATGCATCCCACAAATTATAAAATCAATGGAAAATAATGATGAAAGATAAGGTTTCTTACTCCATATTTTTAAATACACATTATTCTGTAATCTTATTCAATTCAATCCACAAGGTAGTTACTTTTCAGCTTTTTTCTTTTACTTTATTTTATAGGTGTAGAAATTGAAATCCTTTTCATTCTGATTTTTTTTCTTAATAGCCCCCTCTACAAACTTTGTTATATTATTTATACCTTGTATTACATTGCATTATAGTACTAAATGACCAATAACTGAGCAGTGTGAATAAATTAATATTTTCCCCTCTAGTGATAACTACCTAGACTGTTTCATATTTTAAATTCCAATATAATACATTTGAAGAATGTTTACAAAATTTAGAAGAATTATAAATTGGTTTTTTTTTCTTTTAATTACTGTTTAATAATAATAATAATAATAAAGTGCTAAATAGCTAAATATTTTCATACTTTCAAATTGGTTTAATACTATTAAAATATTATTTTAAATATGACTGCCACTAGACCTTATGGTAGAAATGTTTATAAAATTCATATCCACTCTATCAGATTTTCTAATGTGTCTCAAACAGTCCAAGTCTTTATCACTCTCAGGATATTTATTGGTGAGCTTTGACTTAATTGGAAATTTATAATCCAACAAGCTTTTCAACCTATTACTGATTTTATACACTGATTTTTATATTATAATTATTATTACTTAAAATTTTAAATTTTACTTACTGAATCACTGGAATAAAGCTTAATGTAATTGAGCCAACCCATATAGTTACAATATATATATATATATATATTGAAACAGGTATACTGTTCCACGCATATATATTCAAAAGACCCCCCCCCATTTAAAAAAGACTAGCATGATTTGATCAAATTAAAAAAGAAATAAAGTAAAAAAGTTTATAGTTAAAAGAAAATCATTATTGATTTTATAGTTTCAAATTATAATGTAAATAAAAGCTGGCATTAAATTATATTTTTAATTTTTGGAACAATGTTTTCAAATAAAGTGTTATATCAGCTTGAGGCAGTCTTAATCAATTGAAAAACATGGCTTAATCTTTATGCTTTCTTATCTATCCCACTAAAAAAGTAGATTATCCAATCATTATGAAGAGAAAGGCAATCGGGCTTAAATAAGAGCAATATGCAAATTAGGTACAGTGGGAAAAGGCTGTTTAATCAGTCCAAGAATCAGATATAAATAGTCAAGTTGCAAATTCAGAGGCAGATTAGATTTGATTTTAAACAAGAGACTTTGAAAGAGTTTTAAAAAGTTTTTCCAGGGAGATTTTAAGGAGATCAAATAGTTATATTTTTTCCAAAATGATATTTTTCAAGTAGCTGTTAAAGAAAAATTTTGAAAAAAAAAAAGATTTCAATTTTAAAAGGATATTAAAGAACCTCTGTTAATGATGGAAAAAGAAAGCTTTATTAAGGAAATTATAACGATGGAAAAATAAACCAACAGCTTCATCTCTTCATTCTAAGCCATGATTTTCAAGATTTGCCTGGATAACCATCATGAAAGGGATTAACGCCATTCAGCTTAAATAAAACGACCCCTTTTTGAAGGAACAAACTGGATAAATAAAGGTAATGATTTTATGAAAATATTCAAAATTATATGTGTTTTTTAAAAGACAAACAAAATGTCTTTATTATAAATAAAAAAAAAGAATTATTAATAAATATAGCTACATGAAAATACATTTATTATCGATAAATTATAAATGAGAGTAAAATCATGAATAAATGTAGCTGCATGAAAATACATTTGTTACTGGAAAATTATGAATGAAACTAAAATTATGAAAATTGTTTATTCTTGATAAAGGATAAATGTAAATGCTTACCTGCATATTGAAATAAAATTACAAATGCTTAATACTTATCTGAATGTTGATTTTGTGGAAGTAATTTAAACCACATTACTGGATTTGATAAATTTAATGAAATATTATATGGACTCTAAATGCTTACCTGCATATTGAATAAAATTGCAAATGCTTAATACTTACCTGAATATTGATTTTATGGAAAGAAAATAATGACACTTATGCACATAAATGCACTCCTCTCTGTGAAGTAACTAACTAAACTGCTTCCAACCTTTTCATAAATGAAATGAAAATGAATCATCACATAGATATGAATGAACTTAATTAGAAAATGCAAATTGTTATTAAATAAAATTATTGTTACTAAAAATTAAATCTTAGTTATCCAGTTGTTCAATTCTATTTTGTTTTTGTTGCATCACTCATCATTCATTGCACTTGTTCATGAGAATCTCACGCCTCCTGAGCTATGTCTGGCATAACTAGACCTAGGTAAGTCAGGTTGTAGTGAGATGGAACTCTAGTGGCGCCATTTGGAAAACCAAACATATAAATGTCTAGATGCTTTCAGCCTCTATGGTGCTACATCTGATGAGCAGCTACATCTTCTGATGAGCAGGAAATATTGTTGTAAAGGGGAGGGGGGTTAACATCTGCATTGGGTAATGCCAATTGATAGTTCCTTCCTGCAACATGCTCATCAGGAAATTGTTACAACCGAGGTAATAAAGGGTTGTGTGGTGGTCTGGTTACCTTTGGCCCCCATCTCATTACAAATGGTTACCTAACTGAGGGCCGATGATGATCATGTACTGTGGCAATCATTATAGATGGCTGCCCAATGTATGGCTGATGATGATCACATACTGGTAATCATCACTTCAAAATTATTAACTTGATCTCAAACCATGACTGAGAAAGAAAAAAATATGCATTTTATGCAGAATTAATTTTAAAAATTACTGTGAAATATGTGACAAGAGTATTGATGATGATTATAAATTATAAAATAGTAATTTTCCTGTATGTTTAAGGAGGTTCATGTTTGGAGTTAAATAGAAAATCAGTGATTTTGGAGATTGGATTTGGTGTTTGATTGTTGAAGTTTGTTTAGCTGTATTTTTAGTTTTGATGATGGATGGAGATTTTTGTCATTGGCTTGAGGATGCAGTGTTTTCATGCAACTCTGAGGGTGTTGTATCTCCACTATTTGCTCCAACCTATTTTTTATATTTTATAGTGTTTGTTATAAGGCAGTTAACATAGTCCTGCCATGATTCCAGCCTCTAAGTCTCCAAAAAAAGGATAAGGCATAGATTGTATTTTCCAGCCCATAAGACTGAATAGAAGCAGGGCATAATTTTGTATTTTCCAGACCCTCCATGAAAGAGGGATTTGCAATGATTTTGCATTATCTTTATCATAGGTTGTAGTAGCTTATAGTGTCTCATTTGAGGTAGCACTCATGGTGTTCATGGTGCATTGTGTACTTACGGTCCGATGGCTGAATTCTTTATCTATTTTAAAATTGCAAATCATTATTCATTCTGTTAACTATCAGATGTCTGTCAGATCTCTAAAAAAATTGATTAGTACATAGTTTTAGATATGAACTTTGTTTTGATTATGCATGTCATTAAAATATTGTTAAAAAGATGTTTCATTTATATTTTCCTTTTCCCTCAGACCGAGGCAATGTAACCAGTTGGATTACATAGACACACGAATATAGTGTGTGTGTGTGTGTGTATATATATATATATATATATATATATATATACACACACACTCACACACTATATATATATATATATATATAAAGTTGAGAGGAAAACTAGAAATAAAGACAGACAAAAATTATAGTAGATATTTTCTACATTCATTGAAATAAAATAATAATAATAATAATAATAATAATAATAATAATAATAATAATAATAATAATAATAATAATAATAACAACTCTGATTCAAAATATTGTTTTATAAATTAATATTTTAAAAAGGTCTGAATAAATATAAATATTGCATTATTATTAATTATTACTCTGATTTTGAAATTTAAAAACACCCTATTATATTTTTGAAATCTTTAATTAATTTTTATTGTCTAAGTGAAAACATGTATATAGATTCCAAGAGATTAGTGAGATAAAAATAAAAACTCTGTTTTTAATCAAGCTGCTGTTATCACCTTAGATGAGTCTATAAAAGGGCTGATAACAGGATTAGCTCTAGTCTGATTAATAGTTTCTTGTAAGAAGGGTCAGCTGAAAATTTCAGTTGGTTATAATATTTTGTTGCAGCTTCTTGAAGTTTGCAGCAGTTGGCTTTAGCTGACCTGAGAGTTGGCAAAATAGCTACTATGAAGTTATGTGGCTGAAGGCAGAACAGTAAATTCAGGAACCGCTACTGTTTTCCTAGTAGGAGTTTGAATTTCACATCAAGAAAATGACCCACTTCTTTGTGCTGTAATTCATAGCCTTAAACATGGAAAGGACAGCTGCTTGCCTGGAACAGTTCTACACAGACGGGAGTCCAACTATGGACCAACATTATACATGGATTATACTTTTACCTGATGATGACAACAAACCTGGATTACATTTTTCTGATGACCAAAAACCAAGCTTACCAAGAAAAAGCTTGAAGAAGTTGGTGTACTGATGCTGCTTGCATGCAGGGAACCACAAATAAAAACATCACGTGTGTATACAGTGAGTTATATTTTTTAAATATTTCTTATAAAAGACATTTTAACTTGGTAACTTAAAGTAAAATTTGCTTGAGTCAAATATTTAAGAGACGATTTATTATATATATTTTGAAAAGAAATAAATTTTCATATTCATTGAAAAAAGAACATATAATTTAAATGCAAGCATAATTTTGTTTGACTTAAACGAAAAAGCAAATCTTTTAAATTGGCCTTGAAACACTGATAATTAGTGAACAAGTACTTCTCAAAAATTGACTATATTTTTTTTAAGTAAAAAAAAAGGGGGAACTTATAAACCGACACTAATGTTAAATTATATCTACATTTCGTTGATACACACGTATATGTGTGACATTTATATGTTTTCCAAATGAATGAATTATGAAAAAAAAAATATTATTGTAACAAATTTAAATGGGACATATATGCAGGTTTAAGCATTTTGTTGTTGAATGTTAATTGTATATACCTGGATCGCGCATCTGTGCGCATATACTTGTAAAGTAAATCTTTTTTTATATATAATTATTTTATGTTAATAGAAATGTATTCCTTGTATATTATTAGGACGCATGTCTGTGTGCGGATATATATGCGTTTATAGAAACTAATTAAGAGGTAATGTAAATTAATGTAATAACTTGAATTTTGTAAATTACAGTGTCATGACTTTATTATTGTGTATATTTCAAAATCACAATCCTTATAAGACCCTAATCATTTATTTTTGTTTGTTATTAATAAACTTGTATTTAATTGTTAAAATTGTATTCCATCATCTCTTGTTCACATACAGTAATAGAGCTCATGTTCTCTGAGTTAGATTTCAGACATGGATAAATGGGGATGTGTTTAATGCTTTGGGCATCCAGTGATAATCAATCATTATCCTGGTTGGTGAAAAAGAGGATACTCTTTAAAGCCCATGCACTATTATTTTTTTTATTTTACTTTAGTCTTATTAAAAATTTAGATTTATAGTTAGCCAGTACAAGTGGCCTGAGCATTGATGATGAGCAGCATGTTTTAATGTCCCAGCATTATTGTTTTGATTTCTGATTATTGTGAATTTTAATGGATGGGCACTAAACTGGTGCATCCAAGTCATGTTATATAGTTGCCCAAGCTGGCAAAGGCTCAATAGTTAGCCTGGTCTAAAGAAGACCAATTTCCAATCCAGTCACAAGGTTGACTGTTGATTTACTGTACTGATGTATTATATTGTGGATCATTCATGATGAGTGATTATTTCTCTTGAGTACTCATACTTATTTTTATTTATAATGCTGGTTGATATTTAATTATGCTTTTAGTAGCTGGCTGTTCTCACAATGTTCCAGAGATTCTCTAATCTCATACTCTTATATCTTTAAATATTTACTTATAGATACTTTTCAAATTATTGATATTTGTATTTCATTAAATGGACTGGGAGTGATGATGATGATTTTCCATCACCCCAGGTTCACTTTGACTTTCACCATTTTTTGATACCCCCATCCCATTACAATATATATATATATTCTAACGTCAACTTTAGTGTAAGTAGCTAATTGATTGAAAATAACTCTGGGACCAAACAAGAAATGCTAGTGTGCTTATCTAATGATAGTAATAATAAGATTAAGCATACCTGGGTGCCAAATTGTAACTATGAAATTGTAATGCCCACCAGAGATCATCATCATCCATGCTTATTATTATAGGATATGACAAAGAAAGTAATTAAATTGTCTCAAAAAAATATAATGTTGATAAATCCAATTCAATTTATTATGGTCCTAATTTTAAACTTAGTGACAGTTATGCAAATACTCTGTGATAAGTTATTACTGCTAACCAAATAATATGGACAACTTTCTTCCACAACTTTCTATAGATATATGATCTCGAGTGGTGATTACAAAAATGGTGTCTATATTTCTAATATGTAACTGACTACAAAAAAATTAGTAATCAATGCGGATAATGCATAACTTATGTTTATAGTATCTACCATAAGATTATTATTTAATTTAAAGTAGAACAAAAGAAATGTTATAAATTTTTCCATTTAACCCCACTACTATTATTTTCATTCTTGGCATCTACCACTCTCAATAGTCACAATTATATAACACTAAATATCTGTTATGTTTTTCTCTATATCTTCTTAACTGAAACTCTTAATCTCATTTCCTTAAACACACTTATAAGCCTCCAAACTAACTATAGATTCTTTCATCATCATCATAATAATATTTCCCCAATTTTAATACTTGCACTACTTGACTTCCTAGCTCTTAGATTTGATAATCGAAGTACTCTTTCTCAAGGTCTTGATCTGCTAATGAGGTGCAATTATTAATGATTACAATGCAATGGATATGATCCCAAAACTTGCTAAATTAAATTTTAATGTGAGTATACCAGTGGGAATCATATTAAATACTGAAAGCAGAAAAGGGATTTTATGTCTGCTCCCAATATCCATAACATTGCAATAAACCAATTAACTAAATTTAGCATATCTAAATTGACAATTTTTTTTCACTTTATTTTATTTCATATCATCTGTTTGTCAAATTTAACTATCTATTATTCTTCATTCACACAAAATGATCATTGCCCCCTATATAAAAAAAAAATTTTCTTGGTTGATATTTTACAAAGGTGAATTATGGAAATCGACTGTGGAGGTAAACTATGGAGGTAAACCAGGGATGACAATCATGAAAATGAATTATGTAAGTCAACTATGGAAATCAATCATGAAAATGAATTATGCAAATCAACTATGGAAATCAGTCAATATAAGACAATTCATAAATTTAAATGTGATTTGATATTAATACCTGTATTCATATCACCTTCATAAAATTGGTTGTGATAGTCTATAAAATATATTCTTTATAAGGCAATATAATGTTCTAGATATAGATGGTGGATATAGATGCTAGATATAGGTTCTGGAGATATTTGAGATAGTAAAATGTAAAACACATATGTAAATTTATAACAATAACAAATCTTTATTACACTTAAACAAGAAAGAAACACACACATATATATAATATCACTACAAGCTCAAATATTACACTCATGGTGAAATAAAATTTTACTTTCCTTTTATATGAAATTCACTTTAGCAAAAAATAATAATAATAAAAATATATACTTTCAGATTATTTAACTTTCCTTACAACTTAACCATTGTTTTGACCCATATTTCAATTTAATATAAATGCGCTTACGCGCGAAATGTTCAGAAGCAGAATTCCACATTTAAGTATAAATATGAAATTATTTTATAACTTTACACAAAGCCTATAAATTTCTTGTCCCCTCTTTCATTACAACAATTATAAATTCAACTATTCCAACAAGCAATAATATATTGTATTTCTTATGTAAAGATAATGTTATGTCCAAAGTTTTAACCATTCAAAATAATTGGTTGGAATATAAAACCATAGTTTTATTTTTACATGTGCTAAATATTCATCACTATTCCCCTGTAATTCTAATCATCATGTTACCACTTTAGCGACTGTACACATTTTGATGGGTTAGTATGTTGCCACAGCTTGACGATATCTAATTTTATTACTTTCCATATACTCTGACTACAGATCGGCCAGCTTCTAAATTAAAGTAACCCTTTGTTATCCCCCACATCAACACACACATCTGATTATAACCATTTTCCTGTCATAGCAACTTTTATCTTATCTTGAAAAAATCCTCTATATATATCATATCACCATGCAGCACTTCACAATGCACACATTAGTGTCTCAGTAAGAGAAATTAAACAATTTATAACTTCAAATGTTAGCATTTGCCAGAGGTGCCTTCTTCCTGAGGCTACTTATCATGTGAGGAACTAGTCTCTGCACATTTACTTTAAATAGGCATGCAAAACATTTTACTACAACTGTATCAATAATTTCCTACCTAAATAAAAAAATACAAATGGAGCTGGGATCCAGTCCTCAATCTCCCAATACCTGCATACATAGTGAATAAATTATGAGATAGTTATTTCCTATTTTTCCCTTTGAGGTGGTAAGATAACTCTACCTCAGTAATAAGCATTTACAGCTTCACACATACACACACACAGGGTTATTATAGTCTTGATGCAAATGACAAAGTCTGACCGATCACAAACCAAACCCATGAACTATCTTAATTTAAAAAGTCATGCACACAGCAACACCGATCCAATCTTTATAATCATAACAGATCACATCAACGTATTAAAGCATAACAATGACCATTCAAATACTTTCTCCACATCAAATAATAGGCATATAATTTTGATAATACAAAATATCTTTCCTTTTTTCTTTTTTTTATATGACAATACATAAGCATTTATGCCTTATCATTATTATACACTCACACATTTTTTTTTTCTTAAACTTCAATGGTTTCTTATGGGTCAAAATCATTTCTCTCTCTCTTTTTTTAAAAAAAAAGATTCCTATAACTGCTAAATATCTATCAAACATACTACGTACGAACATATAAATAAAAGGAAAATAAATAAGCAATAAAACATTACACATTGTCTCTTGGTTTGAGTTTTTTTGAAGCTCAGTCTGAATATTTTATACTGTCAAAGCCACTTTGACAAAAAACACGTTTTGTCTGCAAACACCAATTACCATTTTAGTTCCTGCCTTGAAAACACATTATATCCGTCTTATTTTAATGATTATAAATGCACATAAAAATTCTTTCCATTCAATATGTAGCTACATTGATTGCAGTAATTAAAAATTGTTGAAAATTAGTCCTGCAGATTACTTTCGCATTCTTAAATACTTTTCTTCCCAGGTTTGAAACCAGATGCTTGGTTTCATATTTTATTCCATAACTTTAGTTTTTTTAAGTTTCATCATTTTTTCCTTTGTTTCTTTCAGGAGAAAAAAAATTTCAAATAAAATAGTGTTGTAGGTGCATCTTTTTTTTTTATTACATTCTTAGGTTGGAGTCACAATCAGAAAAAGAAAAAAATTACTAATAAGATGGATAAGTAGTTAACTAACTTTATATTAAAGTCTGATCATTTTTTGTAGTTTTATTAATTAAACCCCAAACATAATACTGTTTTTGAGTTGTCTTCTTTTAAAGGAACCTTTAAACACCAAATATGAAGGTTAAGGTATTAAATCCAAAACTTATATCTGTCTTATTTTAATGATTATAAATGCACATAAAAATTATTTCCATTCAAGATGTATCTACACTGATCATGATAATTAAAAATTGTTGAAAATTAGTCCTGCAGATTACTTTCGTATTTTTAAATGCTTTTTTCCTGGGTTCGAATCCAGATGCTTGGTTTCACATTTTAGTCCATATCTTTAGTTTCTTTCATCTTTTTTTTTTTTTGTTTCTTTCAGGAGAAAAAAAAAATTCAAATAAAATAGTGTTCTAGATACTCTTTTTTATTACATTCTTGGGTTGGAGTCACAATCAAAAAAGAAAAAAAATACTAATAAGACAGACGAGTAGTTAACTAACTTTATATAAGTCGGATCATTCTTTGGAGTTTTATTAATTAAGCCATGAATATAATACTTTTTTTGAGATGTCTTCTTTTAAATGAACCTTTAAATACCAAATGTGAAAATTGAGGTATTGAGTTCAAAAATTTTCGTGGCGAGCTAATTTTGCCATAATTGATTTTGGAGAGAGAGAACTATACACCATTTATAATTGATTTAGCACTTCATCTTTAAGTAATTCATACACACTTCTTAATAAGTTGAGTTAATTGCTGTTTCAGAGAGAAAAATGATCAGAGAAGATGGTCAGATATTGAATTAGCAAGAAAAGTCCCTTTTTATTTTCATTAGCTTTTATATAAAAAAAAAAGGCCACACATAAGTTTTTTTGCTTTCATTCTTCTAATTAACCATTTGCCTCTCTCAAGTAACCTTTTGACACCATTTGTTAAATGTTGGTTTTGGTTTAGTGTCTTGAGCTCCGATTATGTTTTAATTTTTTTTAACACATTTTACACTACTTTGATTTACGAGAAATATTAAAAAAAATATAGAATTACTGGTACTTTATAAAACTGATATTATATAAATAAGTTTCTTCTTTAAACTTAAATTAAATTTGGAACAGAAAACAATTACCAATTCCTGTAAAATCTATATAAATATAATTCATTTTACATACTATCAAATAATCTAGAGTACAATGTGTAAATTTCCACGAAAAAAACAAACAACTATATATGCACCATAAATGCACATACTCATAATACTAAATAGAGAACTGCTTGCTCCTATTCACATTAGTACAAAATATCTTTTATTCACATTAGTACAAAATATCTTTTCTAATTTCCTAAAAATTTAAACCTATTCTCATGCAAAGATCTGTCAAACAAATGCTATCTATAACAACAAGTTCAATTTCTATCTGTACTAACATTTTTATTCATAAATATTATGATTCACAAAGATATTTCTTTTAGACATATAAATCAACATTTTTAAGGTATTTTAGTGCACAATAGTCAATCCTTTTTCATTCAACATATTAATAATATGCCATAATTTTAATATCAATACTTATGCGCTTATAACGCTCATTAAAGAAGTTATATGTTATTAAATTTATTTAAAGTTTAGCACTTTCAAAGCTCTATGGCTTCATAATCATAGCTGTGCAAAATAAAAATAAAATGGTTGATAGTGATGAGGGGGGGTAATCAAATTTATATTAATTAGATGTTTCAGTATATTATTTAAAATATTGTTTGACTTGGTTTGTCCATCTTTAGGAAATGGCAAAACAGGTGTCCTTTCTATTAATTGATTGGTTGTCATTATTTATGAAATATGCCTCCTTTATTTTGCGCCTATGGTCGTTACTCTCTTTGCACACTATTCTGGGATTGGTGGATTCAAATCTGTGTCCAGTAGCTTTTCATGATCCACGAATGCTGATGTAGAGTCCTTGTTGTTCAGTGCCCTTTTATACATATATATGTGCTGGGATACTCTTTGTAATGGTAGCTTTTATTTCCCCATAATATGAGGCTCTGCATCCAGCCTGAGGGCATTGTATCTGGTACACCATTTGAGATGTTAGTTTGGGATCAAGTTTATCTTTTGAATTGTTTATTAGTCTATTAGTGTTGGCTGAAGTGCGGAAACCAATAATAAATTCTTTTGATGTTTTAGTTAGATGTTTGGAAATATTGGGTATGTATGGTATAGTTATTCTTGGTTTATTATTTCTGATTCTGCCTTGCTGGTTTATTTTTGCTTGGAACTGTGCTATTCTTTTAGTTATGTGTCTTAAATATAAGCCAGATGGTTACTGGTCTCTCTAAACAAAGCTCTAAACTTTTCTTGAATTTAAAAAAAATTTTTTATTCGGAAATAGTTAAGAAACTAATCCTATTTATTTTCCAATCATTAGTTTCTTTATGAAAGAAACTAAAGGTTACAATATATAAATGCAAATCCTGATAAAGAAGTAAATAAAAAATGTTAGTAATATATATATATATATATATATATATATATATATATATATATATATATATATATATATATATATATATATATATATATATATTGTGACCTTCTGGTTTGGCACCAGAAATATTAATTGTAGTCATATAATATTATATCAGTAACATCTGATATCATCTTATTAAAAAAAAAGAAATAACATGAAATTTTTACAATTTTTTATTGATGAATTAAAACTATGCTTAAAAGTACTTGTAGACGTAATTTAAAAATTATTAGATGTTTAGTATCTTACTTTAGTGTATAATCAATGATAGAATAGGGGGGTGGCTTGTCACAAAAATAGTCAGTTTAGTTTTGAGTTTATGCTAATTTATTTTATTTGTCTACAGAACAGTATTAAGATTTGTTTGAATGATTCTCTGGTTCATTTGCTTTTCATATTTTAATTTATAGTATAAACAGTGAAATATGTTTAACTCATAATCATTAAAATAGTCATTTAGTCATATCAGTTTGGTATTTGTAGTACATTATTTGTAAATATTCATGTATGTCTGTATCATTATTCAACTTCATTTTTTATTCATATGCTTCATTAAACCATCAAGTATCATATCTCATATCCAAATATTTAATTTCATAACTAAGAGTGTTAAAAACCAGCTTAATTACATTTTAAGTGAATTAATGGATTATTGGACTGGTGAATTATTAAACAACAAATATACTATAAAATATTTTATTCGTTAAACTAATTGTCATTAGTTTTATTCTGTTGCTTTGGAAATACAGAATATTTAATTCTTAATTCAATTTAATATTTAACAATTTTATTTGATAGACAAAATGATTTTTTTCCCCACTTTTTTTTTTCACGACAAGAAAGTTTCTTGCATAAAATTCTCCTCATTAAAAACTTCAGTGCAATGGGAGGAGTAAATCTCTGTCTGGTGACCTTTGAACTTTCAAATAACCTTGGACTATTGGAAGAATAAATGTTAGGTAATGTTTTAAAATCTATAAAAGAGTTAATTACAATTCTATAAGAGACTGCTGACAAATTTCCTACTATTGATTCATCTCCAAATTCACTTTTTAAACAAAGTTAATAGTACAATTTTGTTTGTTATAAGCTAAATTCTTTCAAAGCAAAGTTTTGAAAGTATCAAAAAAGTATTATTGGTTTCCAAATATGACAGAGTGAACAACCATATGAGGTACATCAATCTTTATTTTAAGCTAACTGTTTAGATTCTCCAACCACTGTTTAAAATGCATGTATATGTCTATACTATATATTATTTAAATTTAATTGCCAATATTAAAGAAAGAATGAAAATGTGTAATAGTATTTTAAATTTGCTTTATTTAAACTTTAAACCTAATTGTAAAGAAGAAAGAAGAATGTTTATTTTTCAAAATTATTTTTTTAAAAATCTAAGTATAATATTAATGGAGCAACTATATACATTTAATTATGTTAGGAAAATGTGTGAACTGTTATTAAACATATTAAGAACTCAATGATAAATTTGTGCTAGTTATCAAAGAAGGTTGAGAAGGATGCATATGAATCACTTATTTTTATTGTCATTATTATTGGAACATTTGCTTGACTATTTATATTTTTGCCTATTAGAAAAATAAGATTAAACATATAATTTAATGGATTGTCTAATTATTTATCCCAATTACTGTGAGAAATGAATTTAGAAAGATAGATAAAACTGAATATGACTTTATTTTATTAATTGTTTTCTTTATTTATGGTGGAATTTCTTTATGTAGAATATTGCCAACCAAATCATGGAGATTTAAGTAAATATTATGAGTTAAATTATTATATGCATTTATGAATGGCTCTGAAGATATAAATTAAATGCTTGAATATATTCCCTATATAAATAATGAATTATTACTTTATTCACATCATGATAAAATATTTATTATTTAATAAAAAATTATCCTATCTATAATGTTGACAGTGATTTCATTAGCCTTGCTAAGAACATTGAATACACTATACTGGAGTCAAAATAATGTTGTTTTCCTGCAGGAATGTGTTATGTGTTCTCAGTATTTATCTTTGTACTAATTATTATTATTATTTAAGATATGACCAAGGGATGTCATTTATGAACTGTAACAAACTTTTCATTTTACAACCAAGCAAAAGAAGAAAAAAAAAGAACTTTAGTTATTATTATTATTTGGTATTTAGTAGCTAGATAGTTTAAAGGTTGTTTTATTATTTTATTATCATGTATTATTATTCTTCAAGAACATCTCATTAAAGGCATAATATGAAGAAAATATTATGCTAGGTAATTTTTCTTTATTAGTTTAATATGTTTTATTGTGTGTTCGTATTATAAACATATGTGCGTAGTAAAAAAGAGAGATGCCCATTTAATGCTGAAGAGGTTAAAAGCTTTTCTAAAAAAAGAAGCTCATTACATAAATTTTTATGGTATAGCTTTACATTTTTCAATAGATTAGAAAATAGTTATTTTCAATTTAACCTAGAATATAAAGATTTATTATTTGTCTAAGCCAAACTTTTACTTTAAATTTGTGCTAATGCAAATACACTATAAAAAAGATTATTTTGTCTTACTCTACCAATAGAAATTATTTTGCCTTGCTTTTCAACTGTCATTAGTATGTTTCCAAGTTATAAATAATATTTATCAGATATGAAATATTGATTCATTATTGCTTTTCAGTTGTAATTGATATTTTTACAGTAGTTCTTTGCCTACAGGGATTTGAATTGTCTGTGTATTATTATGCTTGTATATGTGTGTATATTATTCAATTCAACTATAATAATGTGTAAATTGCAAGTAAAAATGATATAGTCTATTGGTTTTGGAGGATGGGAATGGAACAACTGATTTGGAAAGATTAGAGATTTACTTCAGTATGAATTTATTGTTCTTTATTATGCTTGAAAAGAAAAGTATCTAGTGGCTATATAGAGTGAAGTTAGGGATGTTTTATAGTATTTTATGAGATTGAGTAATCTCTCTTTTGTTATTTAAATATTTGACATGGGTAGATTGTACATTATATTGTATGGGATAGAGTAAACTCTCCCTTTTTGTTTATTGAAGTATTTGATAGGGGTAGATTGAATCCTTCAGTTTTGATATTTGATATTATGAATTAGAGTATGTGAAGCCAAATATTTTATCTCTGATTATTTTGGTGATGAGATGTGTTCCCACCAGTTTATTTAGTCTCAGAAGTTAGACTTAAAAATTGTTGTATTGTTATTTATATGATTAGAATTTTTGAAAATCTTTTATCCCCATGTACCTATGGAATGTTTTTCATCTTATACTTATAGCCAAGTGCCAGATAATTTATTGATAAAAAGAAGAATAAAAGCAGAATTGATTTTCTTACAAAACCGCTGTAGTAAAGTTAGTGATTAAAGCTTGATTGTCCATTGTCATTGTCCGTATTATGATTGTATTACAACTTCATAAGTAAACTGATTGGATTGATTAGTGTTAATTATTTCTTTTATGACACACAGCATAATACAGACACATGCATAAAATATTAATTTGAAAGATATGGAAAAATCCATCATTAATGCATAACTTTAGTTATTATTCCAAATCATTTTGTATTTATCATTTAAGTTTCATATCATCAATTTTCATAATATTCAATCATTATTTGAGTAAGCAAGCAAAAAAAATAAAACATAGATAATTAATAAATTATTTATTTCTATTTTGCAAAGATAAAACATAGTTAATTAATAGAATTATTTACTTCATTTTTGCAAAGACAGAATACAGTTAATTAATGGAGTTATTTATTTCCATTTTGCAAAGTATAGTTTGCTATTATTCTTATTTTATATTTATTTTTAAGTTTCAAACCCCTTTACTTTATTTTTTGTTAATGTGCATTTGAAGTAAAATGCCAAAAACTTTAGTTTTATGTTATAATTGAATATAAATATTTAACCATATGTTATTTATCATAGACTTATCAACTAATTGATAATTTGAGAATGCTAAAAATAAGATGTCAAATATAAAGTAAATTTTTGTAGCTATATTACTTTAGTTCCATATGTTTATCAGAAGTGACTGATAATTTAAAACCATTTTGCAATAAAATGTAAAGATTTCATTTTGGTTTATTATTTTAGTGTTAGAAATATAATGTGTTTTCATAAATCTATCAGGATGCTTTGATAGATGAAATATGTCAGATTAGAAATTAAAAAAATTATATTGTGTTTTCTGTTCTTATGTAAATTTTCAACCACTGATGTTAAATACATCCAGAAGTTGTACCTTTACCAATTATAAAGAAATTAAATGTTTGCTTAATTTTTTTTTTTAATAAATGTTTTATTATTCAAATTGTATTCAGAATTTTTCTTTGATATACATTCGTATTTCATATTTTCACACATACTCACAGATTTATTTTATCTAATATGATATGATTGTATTTTATTTAATTTAATGATGAACATATTCAGACATGATGATATTGATTTCCTTGATCCAAACACTGTATGAAATGTTAATTATTTACTTATTCTCTAAAAGTTTTATCATTCAGTTGTTATTTAGGTGATGAAAGGAAATGCCATTATTTAGTTAGGGTGTTGTTTTAATTTATATCATTACTTTCATAATAGTAAATAGTAGTTTTTGAGAGGGAGAGATGTTAAATTAAGCTATGCAATAAATTAATTCCCTGAGATATTCAATTATTAATTTAGATTAAGTATTAAATTCAGTTAGATAGTTTAAATTAGTGTATAATTAAAAGTTCAATAATGTTAGGTTTATTTTATGTTCAATCCCAACTTACTACACATTATATTTATTAAACAGTATATTTTATTCATTAATTTAATTTTCTAATATGGTAAAGGTTGTTCAATGCATGTGGCTGATAAGAGGAGGTGAAGTATATAGTACAACTTATTAGTTTTAGATAGGTGAATTTTACCAATTTAATTCTTATTTACTATAGAATTTAATAGATGTTTTATTTCCTATTAATTATTATATTTCCTCCCACACCTAATGTACATTTTACACCTCAGAGATCTCTGTATCCCTCAACTGAGCTAGGCTAAAGTAAAACTTTATTTAAGAGCCTCATTAATAGTTTTAAAGTAAGATTAGTTTGATAGTTTATTCTATGTTTGATAGAATTGGCACCCATGGGTATTTGTGGTTGTTGGTGATCAGTGATGAGGGGTTACAATATATATATATATATATATATATATATATATATATATATATATATATATATATATATATATATATATATATATATATATATATATATATATCATTGTACCAACATAAATATTTTCAACTTTATCTTTATAACTTCATATTCATTTCTGAATTCATCCATATATTGGAGAAAAAAATTTGTGATCAATTTCTACAATCCTGTTAACAAGCCTTCCTGTGGAACAATATTTTAGTAATCTATGTCCTTCCCCACTTTTCTGAAGTGTTTGGGATAATTTTCTATATTATAAATGGAGTCATTTTGTTCTGCAAAGACCATGTTTATCAATGTATATGAAATCTGTTACTATTTTTTTACACTTTCTCAATTTTCTTCAACACTTCTGTTAACAATGAGTATTTTTATGCCATTCTTTCTATAAATGTAATCAACTTTACTTAATATTTTTATTGACTTATTCTTGGGATTTGTAAGTTCTGTTGTATCATCAATAAAATTCATGCAAAGTAAATTTTTCTACTTTCCAATGCTAATTCTATCCTTATCAATAATAATACTTTTATATTAAAAAATATTTAAATGAATATTGGCAAAACAGAAGATTGACAAGATGCCTGTTTCAAACTTTTTTTATATGTATTTGTCAGTACTAAGATTAATTTATAAATATATTTTATGTATACATATTTTCTAATATTTTAGGTTTTTTCTCATTTCAATCATATAATGTTTGTTGAAAATAGTTAATGAAATAATTCAGTTAATTTTTCAAAATTATTGAAACAATAATTCATGGTCATCTCTTGTTCTTCTACATTGTGTAAATCCAAACTGTAACTCTATAACAGAAACATTTAATCTACATCTCCAGTTTTGGAACTTTTACTACTATAGCGGAAAATGGTTATTCGTACGGTTGATTAATTATTTGTACTTTCAACTATATTTATTTCGATTATTTTATTCTATATTATACTTATTTATTATATTTTAATTCTTTTCATAACTTATATTTTCTATCCATTTATTGTTTACAACTTAGATTCTTTATTATCTTATTTATTATTTTAACCAACGCCGTTACAATACAAGCAGAGAGCTAATACAGATACAAATTTAACTTCATATCTATACCCTTGACTGAACCCCAAGGCAATACATACATATTATCTTGGCGTTATTTTTCCCAGCCAAGAACTCTCGGCTGCTGAACAGAGCAAACTATTTCAAAGAAACTTAGCGAATGTCCGGCGCTTGCTATTTATTTTTTAAAATTGGGATTTCACATGAACAAGCAACACATGAATATCTTAAACAAATCAGTATGCCCCTTTAATCACTAATTACAGTTTCCCCCTGTCGTAGCTTGGTGATAGGAGAATAAAGCAAGGATACGAAATTTAATGACAAATATGTTTAATAATAATATTCACACTTTATATAAAAATTACATTATAATAATAATAATAAACACACACTTATAAATACATGGCCATAATAAATATATGAAAATAGATCAGCTATTAAAGTTCTTAAAATCCTGTTGATAGAGTTCTATTTTATCAAATCATTAATTTTATATTTAGTTATGAATAGTAGATAAATGAAAATGCATGCATGCTTTTACCGAGGCTTTGTTGTAATTGTCCCATGGGTATTTCTTCCGAGCACTCTTGATTAACTTCCTCAGTTTGTGGGGTTATTTCATTCCAGTTTTGCTTGTTGATTCCTTAGGTTCTCCATTAACTTCCTCCATTTGTGGGGTTATTTTCATCCAGTTTGCTGGTTGATTCTTTAGGTTGAGTTTCAATTGACAGCTACAGAAGTGGCGGTCCCTCTAGCAGGTCAGGCAAAGATCTTACATTGCAAGTCAGTGATGAGATGGCTTGAATCCGAACCTACGTCCCTTTAATGCCACTAGCCATGCACTTCTTCCATTTTCTTTTAGCTGTTGCTTCTCTAAAGTCTCTACTAGCAATGCCAGACAAAAATTGTAATTTTCTTAATCTCATTCTTTTGTTCATTGTTTTTAAAATTTTTTAATTAAGACTTATATTTCCAACCAATTCCTATCATTATGTTTCTTTATTTAATTAGTGGCTGGAATGTAAGTCCCAATTAATTTAACAGATCAGGCAAAGATCTTCCATTGATAACATTTCTTTGTCCATGGAATTTAATTTGTCCAACACTTTCACACCTACGACCATATTGTTTCTTTTTATATATCACATATTACATTTATTTTATTTAAAGTTTACAATTCATTCATTTTTTTCACATTTACGTTTTACATTTGTTTTGTTATAATATTTTTTTTTTTAAAAAGAGAAGAAACGCATTTTTTTTTTATGCATCCACTTCCCCTCTCCCACAATAAACAAAAATAACTTTCTAGCATTTGACTTACAAGAGAGAAAGAGACGCATTTCTTTATTTATGCACCCCCCTCCCCTTCTCTTACTATTACAAAATCCACCGTAATTTTGACATTAGAATTTCAAATTTTTTTCTTTTCCTTCCTTTTTTTTTAAAAAAATTTATTAGCTAATTTATTTCACCTTTATTACTTTCTAAATTTATTAATAAATATATATGTGTGTCGATGACTTTACGTGGTCGTGACATTACACTCCGCCCGTTTTTGAGAATTAAAATCGGGTCGAATCTTATTCTGAGATGAGAGCTTATTTTCATTCTTTGCTTTCAACTCTTACTTCTGCTTTCATTACATACTTTCCCACTCTGTCATGACAAGTGATAATGATGATGAGGATGACTGCAGAGAGACAGCTAGGTAAAGCTACACAATTCTTTCCGATCGATTTTGGCTGATCAACCAATTTAATCTCAACGCATACGATTACATGGCATAACTTAACTCTATCAAAAAAAACATAACAGGGGTTTAAAGCATGTGAACAGCAGGATATTTCTACTGCCTGCTCATTTTGTGCAAACAACAAATTCTTATTCTTTATTTATTTATTTATTTATTCGAGGCACTAATTCTTATTTCTTCATTTATTTATTTTGAGACACTAATTCTTATTTCTTCATTTACTTATTTTGAGACCCTAATTCTTATTATATTGAGACACTAATTCTTATTATACAATGAGTCCAGGATTCTTACTGGCACTTTATTTAAAAGTTTAACCATCGAGAGCCATGAGAATCTAAAGTGCGAAGAGACGGCTGAATCAAGCTCAAAATGCGACCCTAACATAATGCATACACACACACACATATGCCTCAATCTGCAACCTCATACACCTACTAGTGGTATCTGTCATTTATGCATTATCACTATTATTCATTTATTTTATTAATTATTAAATGGCTCTTTAATGAGCCTAAACGATTCTTATTTTTATTTTCACTTCTATTTAATTGTTAATTCTATCTGCATTTATACCTGACAGATTGTGATACGAATAAATTATTTATAGATTTCTTCTTTTTTTTGTTATTACTTTTATTTACATTGGTCTTGCTGTGCTTGACTGCACATAAATACGCGTTAAGTTCATCATTAATTTCACTCCGTGAACACTATCCTTTTTTTTTTGTTTATTAAAGTAACTTTGATTTTTGTCGTGAGACAATTTGCCCCACCTGTCATATATCTTAAAAAAAAATTAACTTTATTTCTCGTGATCCCATGCCGTTATTGTTTGATCGAACCGACCTATCCGTCCGTTTATTTTCTTTAAGATTAGTTTTTGTCTGGAGGCTTCTTATCATTTTTTCTACTATATTTATATCCACTTGTGCTGGGACCCGGAACACTGTTTCGATGTCCTCTAGAGTCGGCTTGCTCATATGGATGATTGAGATCTGAACTTCTTCCGGTCTGTTCGGACATTTCAGCCCTTTCGGATCTATCAGGAAATGCCTGGCTTCCTTCCCAATAATCATGATGAGGATTGTATTGCATTCTTCCGATGTGCAGATCGTTGGGCTGGAGTTTAAATCCCCGATCCTCCGCCTTGTAATTAGGCCTAGTGCTGTCGAACGCATTCAGCAACTCAGCACTCAGCCGTTTTACCGCAAAATACCTCTCTAGGCTGCCAAGATGCTCTATTGGGCTTTCCCCAATGTAACCAGAGAAGACCCGAATTTTTACAAACTGGTTCACTGTAGCAGGATTCACAGGGTTATTTCCACTGCCTGCGTACATGCATTCACTCACACCTCTCGGCTCTTTATTATTAGTCTTGGCTATTTCTGTCATATTCTCCCCTTCCCCTACCTTTACTTCTATCTTCTCAACTGTTCCTGCTAACTGAGTTACCTCTAGTTGTATGTTTTCTATAGCCTTTCCGTTTTCATTTTTTATTACTTGTTCAACCCTTTGGCTAAAATCCTTACTGTGTCGTTCGCCCAACTCTTCTATCTTCCTACTATTTTTTTCACCTATTTCCCTCATTTCCATAAACAACCTTTGCTGGCCTTCCATTAATTTCATGAACATATCCATTATATGATAGCTTTCTATTTTATTTTTATCATTAACCACTGTCTCCATTCCCTTTCTAATTTCTATATCTCCGTCATTAGCTATTTCTCCGGAGGGTTCCATTAGTTCTTCGGAGGTTTTTCTTGCCCATTAGAGTGTCCATTTTTATTTTTGCTCTGGTGTGCATCAAATTTATTTAACACACACACACTAATTAATCACTTATATTTTATTCTACAGCTTTACTATCTAACCTTATCCTTATAGGATTATATTACTTTACTAACTTTAAATTTCACGGACACTAGGTACGTTTGTTCGGCTCTCCCCATCTCACTCACTAATCATCACTCCCCCATGCCTGCCTTCAAGACCCCTCCGCAACTGACTCCAATTTACAACCTAACTTCCCACGTTATATTACGTTCTCTTTCTCTCCTTTTACACTCTATTATTTATTTTATTTTTTGCTTTTATCTACCACCAAGCTATTATTGATTTGTTTATTAATTATTGCATAAACTATTAATTTTGTTATACTCGAATTCAAATGTGCTGAACTTGTAAACGTGACAATATATCCCGGACTGGCCCCCAATTACAACGGAAAATGGTTATTCGTACGGTTGATTAATTATTTGTACTTTCAACTATATTTATTTCGATTATTTTATTCTATATTATACTTATTTATTATATTTTAATTCTTTTCATAACTTATATTTTCTATAAATTTATTGTTTACAACTTACGATTCTTTATTATCTTATTTATTATTTTAACCAACGCCGTTACAATACAAGCAGAGAGCTAATACAGATACAAATTTAACTTCATATCTATACCCTTGACTGAACCCCAAGGCAATACATACATATTATCTTGGCATTATTTTTCCCAGCCAAGAACTCTCGGCTGCTGAACAGAGCAAACTATTTCAAAGAAACTTAGCGAATGTCCAGCGCTTGCTATTTATTTTTTAGAATTGGGATTTCACACGAACAAGCAGCACATGAATATTTTAAACAAATCAGTATGCCCCTTTAATCACTAATTACAGTTTCCCCCTGTCGTAGCTTGGTGATAGGAGAATAAAGCAAGGATACGAAATTTAATGACAAATATGTTTAATAATAATATTCACACTTTATATAAAAATTACATTATAATAATAATAATAAACACACACTTATAAATACATGGCTATAATAAATATATGAAAATAGATCAGCTATTAAAGTTCTTAAAGTTCTGTTGATAGAGTTCTATTTTATCAAATCATTAATTTTATATTTAGTTATGAATAGTAGATAAATGAAAATGCATGCATGCTTTTACCTAGGCTTTGTTGTAATTGTCCCATGGGTATTTCTTCCGAGCGCTCTTGATTAACTTCCTCAGTTTGTGGGGTTATTTCATTCCAGTTTTGCTTGTTGATTCCTTAGGTTCTCCATTAACTTCCTCCATTTGTGGAGTTATTTTCATCCAGTTTGCTGGTTGATTCTTTAGGTTGAGTTTCAATTGACAGCTACAGAAGTGGTGGTCCCTCTAGCAGGTCAGGCAAAGATCTTACATTGCGAGTCAGTGATGAGACGGCTCGAATCCGAACCTACATCCCTTTAACGCCACTAGCCATGCACTTCTTCCATTTTCTTTTAGCTGTTGCTTCTCTAAAGTCTCTACTAGCAATGCCAGACAAAAATTGTAATTTTCTTAATCTCATTCTTTTGTTCATTGTTTTTAAAATTTTTTAATTAAGACATATTTCCAACCAATTCCTATCATTATGTTTCTTTATTTAATTAGTGGCCGGAATGTAAGTCCCAATTAATTTAACAGATCAGGCAAAGATCTTCCGTTGATAACATTTCTTTGTCCGTGGAATTTAATTTGTCCAACAGACTTTCACACCTACGGCCATATTGTTTCTTTTTATATATCACATATTACATTTATTTTATTTAAAGTTTACAATTCATTCATGTTTTTCACATTTACATTTTACATTTATTTTAATTTGTTATAATATATTTTTTTTTAAAGAGAGAAGAAACACATTTTTTTTTATGCATCCACTTCCCCTCTCCCACAATAAACAAAAATAAAGCATTTGACTTACAAGAGAGAAAGAGACGCATTTCTTTATTTATGCAGCCCTCCTCCCCTTCTCTTACTATTACAAAATCCACCGTAATTTTGACATTAGAATTTCAATTTTTTTTCTTTTCCTTTCTTTTTTTTTTTAAAAATTTATTAGCTAATTTATTTCACCTTTATTACTTTCTAATTTTATTAATAAATCTTTATGTGTGTCGACGACTTTACATGGTCGTCACACTATATTGTGTTCATAAATTTCAAAAATGGAATTCAGTTTTTTGTAACTCATGTAGCAATTGATATAAACTAAACACGATTCATATAATTAATTATTGTTTAATTTAAACATACAACAGAGCAATTTGATAGAGAAACATTTGAAAAATTCTCCTGGATAGAATTATAGTATTTGAGCATCTACAAAAATATAATCATCATTAATTGCAATAATTTATATTTATAAATTACAGTTATCTGTCCTTACTGCTAATTGACTAAAGCTCTAACAGAAGTAATAATGTGTTTATTGCAAATGTAATCAAACAGAAACCTGTTTAGCTTCAAGGGAGACATAAAGTTATAGAAATTGTTGTTAATTAACAAATTATAAGTATTTTAAAAAGAACTGATCAGAAGAGATGAAGTTATCCATGTGGTCAGAAATTACAGTGGATGGTCGGTTCAATTTGAATAAAGCATATAAATATTTAATCTTAGACATATGAGGCACTGAGTAGAGTTGAGATGATTTAAGTTAGCTGGTTAATTAGTTGTTCATCATTTTAATAGATGAGTTGACTTTGCATTATAAATAGAGGATGAGATGCTAATAGATTAACCATAACTAAAGTAGGAGGAATCTCAACAGTCTTTGAAGCTTATGACATGCACAAATAGCAACTACTAAAATTTAGATAAATAGCATAGTAGTGAATCAGACAAGACATACAAATACACATAACAACATACATAGAATAAAATATACTAATTATTTATTAGGAAGTGGATTGAAGATAACATTGCAGTTTCTGAGACCAGGTGAATCTAAAAAAGTAGAAAATTGTATTTATATGTTGGACTATTTGTATCATCTCATATGATTATTGAATGTCTCTAGAAAAATTTAACTTTATTTAACTATTCCAAACACATTAAACTGTTTAAAAAAACCACATCAAATGAGTTATAAATAGCAATGTGTCTAATCAATCATTATCATCATCATTGAAAGCTACATTGTAACAGAGAGTACTTAATCTAAATGGAAAATAAACAAACAAAAAAAGAAACAATATGCTATCTCCAGGGTGACCAAGTTACAGCACAGCTGGATTGCAATTTTAAAAAAATGACATTAATATAATCACAGGCGGCATGACAATTTAAGTTATTGATACTCCATAATATTTAAATAGTGTATTAGAAATTTTCTTCTCTCTTCAACATAATATATTTACAACGGGTTGAAGGCAGTTGATTTATAAGGGTTCTGGAATATTACTTAAAGTCTGGAGAATAGTTCTGGGAGAGGACACATTGGCAAGGCTGACAGTAATTGCCAAAGGAAGAAATATGTCTGTTCTTCAAGGGCTTCAACTATCTTATCACTTACTCTTCCCTTTCTGGTGAAGATCACGGCTCTCAGTTTTCATTTTAATAATCTAATTGGTTGGAGTCCCACGGTACCATGCGGTCGTACCAATGTTATTACATTCCAACCTGAGTTTTGATTTAATAAATATATAATACAAGTTCTTATATCTTTTCAATATATATGTGTTCAAATGTATCAATGTTATGAGATATTGTGGAGAGTGGTGGGTTGTGTGAAAGTCTGTGCTCATATACCCTATATATTAATTAATTAAAGTTTTCTTTTTTCAGATAATTCTTATCAGGAGACCAATCCGTATTTTCCAATGGCATTTAATTAAATTTGCCATAGGACTATTTGATATTTAATCAGAGTTGCTGATCTTTAAATTAATTTCGCCTAATTAGTTCATAGCATGTCCATTGCGTTTATACACGTCTTTTTCTGTTTTCAATAAAAATACGCGTTTGATCAGATTTTTCTAATATACACGTATTTAGCACAATAAAAAGTAAAAAAAAAAAAAAGCAGAGAGAAAAGAAACAAAATGTTCTACAAATTGAAGAAAGTTGATTAGAATAAAATTGTTAAGCATATGTATCTTCTTAGTGTGAATAAAGTTATTTGAAACTAAAATTGTTAAGTATCTTAATAAAATATAGAAATGTGATTATATAAAAATACAATCCATTGTCATAGTTCTTGAAGAGAGATAACTAATAGCATGATAGGTTCATGGTGAGGAACTGAACAGTTTGTGCAAGTTTATAAATAAATTATATAAAAAAGTTTATTAAGTTTTTGTACATGTATATTTGTCACCCTTGATTAGCCATTCACTCTGGAAAAAATTTACATACAACCTGATTATTTTCAAATAATAATAAAATATATGCAAATGAGTCAAGATTATGCATGAAGGACATATAAAAAAAACTTGCAATAGTCTACTCAAGTGTGGGTTGATACATATCGTTAAAAACCAGTCAACACTTAGACAATATCAATACAATCAACAATTCCAAACTATTGTCTTTTAACCAAGTAATATACAAGATATACAACCGCAATTAATAATAACACACTTTATATTTAATTATATAGTATGAATAAGTGAATTAATAATGAACTTTAGAGATTACCAAGTAATTTATAATTATAACTAATTTTTTATTTGTATACATTTATTTGGAAGTTAATAAATTGGTGTTGTTAAATTTAAACTCTTAGTTTTCTCTTTTAATAAAGTTATTGCCGCTATTCGGTTGGTATTTAAAGAATATTCCTGGGCATAGAGCAAGAATAGTATGGAAAGAGAGAGGTAAAGAGAATTCATTTCGTATACGAATACAAAAGTACATATATTATCCAATTATATTTTATATATTTTACTCTCGAAATGAAGAAAAAACATTTATATTGTAATATTTAAATTAAGAGCTCAATTTTAAAAAAATTGATTACACGCGTACAATATAAACATATGTGTTAACATGTATTGTTCAATGATCATAAAATCATTTATCATCATTATCAACCATTATCAATCCACTGCAGGATGAAGGTCTCTCCAAGTTTAATCCATCTTCTCCGATCTTCAGCTTCTCTTCTCCACATCACCCCTGCACACTTTCTTATTTCATCCATCCATCTCATATGTGGTCTCTTTCTGGGTCTTTTACAATCTCTTGGAATCCAGTTTAAAATTTCAATTGTCCATCTATTATCATCTCTTCTAGCAATATGTCCAGCCCAACTCCACTTCAATTTTTTAATTTTTTCAATGATATCAGTAACACCCGTTTGTTCTCTTACCCATACATTGCGTTTTCGATCTCTTCTTGTTACTCCCAACGTACATCTCTCATTCCCAACGTACATCTCTCCATACTTCTTTGAGTGGTCTGAAGTCTCTGTATTGCTCTTCTATTAAGTGTCCAAGTCTCAGATCCATAAGTAAGAACTGGTAAAACACATTTGTTAAAAACCTTTCTTTTCAAACACATAGGCATATTTCCTTTTAATATCAAGTTATTTCTACCAAAAGCACTCCAACCAAGTTTAATTTTATGATTAATTTCTTCCATTATGTTTCCATCTGTATTAATAATCTGACTAAGGTATTTGTAACGGTTAACTTCTAATTCATCATAATCAATCTTTATTTTCATATTTTGAGCAAATCGATTAAACATTACTTTAGTCTTTTTAACATTTATCTTTAGTTCTACTTTCCTACTTTTATCTGATAATTCCTGCAACATATCCTGCAGCTCTGAAGCATTATTTGCAAAAACAACTACATAATCTGCGAAATCTAAATGACTTAAATAATCTCCATTTACTTTCACTCCTTTAGTTTCCCATTTTAATCCACAAAATACTTCTTGCAGCACTGCTGTAAAAAGTTTTGGAGATATGGAGTCACCTTGTCTTACACCTTTCTCAATGTTGACTTTCCCAGTATCATTATGTAATCTAATTGTTGCTGTTGCATTTTTATAAATATTCTTCAAAATATGACAATATCCTGGATTTATACCTTGATGACCCAATGCTTTAATCACTGAAGAAATGTTTATAGAATCAAATGCCTTTTAATAATCTACAAATCCAAAACATAATGACAACTCATATTCATTTGACCTTTCTATAACTTCTCTAAACACCTGGATATGATCTACTGTACTAAAACCACTTTTGAATCCAGCTTGTTCTCTTGGTTGGTGGAAATCCAATGTTCTCTGTAGACGAGTTGTAATTATCTTGGTAAAAATTTTATATAAAACTGATAAAAGGCTGATAGGTCTGTAATTTCTAATATCTTCTTTATCACCTTTTTTAAATATTAATATTATTACTGCATTCTTCCAATCATCCGGTACATCTTTATCATTTAGACATTTGGTATATAACTTTGCTAAAATTTTTTCTATTTCTTCACCTGTTTCTTTTAATATATCAATTATAATTCCATCATTACCTGGAGCCTTTCCCTTCTTCATACATTTAATTGTGTGTCTCACTTCATTTAAAATTCTGGGCAAATCAGAAGATGTAATAGATATAGGAGGTACTTGTTCTTTATTACTATATAATTCTTGATAAAAATCTTCTACCAATTTCATGATGTCATCTCTCTTTTTAGTAACAATTCCATCTTTTTTTCTTATTGCAGATATAAATTTCCTACCAATACCAAAATGTTGTTTTACATTCTTAAGACTTTTATTTTCTTCTACAGCTTTCCTTGCTAGTTCATAATTATATTTTCTTATATCATTTTCAACTCTTTTCCGCACCATTTTACAAAATTCGAGATATTCAATTCTTTTTAATGCATCATTTTTATATATCTTTATATTCCTTCTTTTCTTCATAAATTCTCTAGTCTCAGTAGAAATTTTATTGGTCAATTGCTGCTTTTTTCTACCAGCTATCTTTGTTGCAGTTTTTAAAAGTGTATCAGTTATTTTCATATTAATTTCATTCAAATCTGAATTATGCTCAAAATCTACTAATACTTGAAACTGATTTCTAAGTTCTAATTTAAATTCATTAGAATGTTTTTGAAGATTAGGAATATCAACTGTAAATATTGTTTTTCTTAATAATTTTTGTCTCTCTAGTTTCACATTAACACGTATCTTACACCTTACTAATCGATGATCACTTCCTGTGTTAAATTTATTAAAAACATTACAATCTTGAAATATGTATTTCCTATTAGTCAAAATATAATCCAATTCTGCTGTACCTTCATTTGGATGCTTCCATGTCCATTTCCTTTTAACATTTTTCTCAAAAAAAAAAAAGAATTCATAATATGAAGTTTTTCTTTTTCTGCAAACTCCACAAGCCTATGTCCTCTCTCATTTCTATTACCATAACCAAAATTACCTACAGCACTTTCATCTTTCATTTGTTTACCAATTCTAGCATTAAAGTCTCCCATCATGATTTTAAAATGTTGTTTACTCTGATCAAAAGCCTTTTGTACATCCATATAAAAATCTTCTACTACTTCATCACTATGAGAACTTGTTGGGGCATAAACCTGAATTATCTGCATTTGATATCTGCTATTAAGTTGTATAACTAATCTTGCCACTCTGTCTGATACACCATCAATCTCCACAATGTTGTTCTTCCACTTTTTATTTATAATGAATTCTACTCCACTTGTATTTCCAATATTTGTGCCTTTATAATAGAGTATATGTCCACTTTTTAAATCAATTGTCTCACCATTTCTTCTAACTTCACAAAGTCCAATAATGTCCCATTTAATATAAGAGAGTTTTTCTTCTAATTCTTGCAATCTTCCTTCACTTGAAAGTGATCTACAGTTGTAAGTACCTAAATAAAAAGTCGTCATCAAATGGCAGCCTGGGTCCACAATCAGGGGATTCTTAGCACCCTCTGCCTTCGGCCACCAACTGCTGCCTTGGTTGGTGACTTTACAGCCTCCTGGGAATAAGGGCCATGCTTTATTTTTGCCTGTCATAATTGTATATATGTATTGGAAAAATATTTATCATTTACACAAACATTCATTCTGCC
This sequence comes from Epiperipatus broadwayi, assembly GCA_028023455.1. Lineage (NCBI taxonomy): Eukaryota > Metazoa > Onychophora > Udeonychophora > Euonychophora > Peripatidae > Epiperipatus > Epiperipatus broadwayi. The sequence continues at coordinate 855,054 of JAQFVV010000188.1, forward strand.
TTATCAGGCACTGAGAAGAAAGACCATGGTGTTTCTTGATCTTAAACTCAGAGGTAAAAAGCCAATAAACTCACCATGCTGGCTAATGCATGTTGGTGAGCAGCCCATCCATGTTCGTATACTATATGAATAATCACATAGTAATAACAGCTGCAACGACAAGAACGTATGGAGTGGACATTAGGAATTTGCCCTGCTCGGTTTCTTTAAGGCCTCCAAGAGGAATCAAAGGGTCTCCTTTCAGTTAATAGCAAACTCCTTTCTAATAAAAATCAAATCCAAGTTCATGCGAATGCTATCTTGCTGGTCATTATAAAAAAACGTTTATTTAACGGATATATGTAAATTAAAATTTAGGCTATAAGCAAATAAGTTTTAAAATTAAAAAATGTTATTTATAATTACAATTTATCACTATATTTAAACGGTTAGTTACGTAAATTATTTGTGAATCGCTTCTGAAATCTTTCTATCTTACCAAGAACGCAATAAAGCTAACTAAGTGATAGAATATTACGACATTGTGATGTAATGTGATGCACTGTGACTTCTCCTTATTTGGAGTCAGGAATCTCTCAGCCGCTACGCCCAGAGAACCATGTTGACCACTTTATCTTCTTTTTTCATCCTCTGCACTAAGTTTTCTCATATTTTTCTCTATCCTGCTCCATCTTATTTCCACAACATAAGCTTTGTCAAATCCATGATCTTTATATCAAAACCAGTATAAAATCCCACTTGCCGTATAATCACATTTTTTATATTTATTCTTCCACAACTTCATTATTTGTACCCTTTCTGCTTGCAGGCATTTGCATTCAATTAACAGATGCCTTAATATTTCTTATACCTTCCTTATATAACTTGGGAGACTAAATCACCCACATTTTTCCATTTATATGTATATTCCCTGGTTGCCAACGATCCTGTTCGAGCTTTAAACAGTAAACTACTTTCCTTGCTATTATCATAAATTAACTCGCAACTAAAATTCTGTTTACTTTTACATATATACCCTTCTTAATCTCCATCTCTCCAAGTCTCTATTCTTTATTAATGCATCTATTCTTCTATCCCATTCCATGCCACTATAACACCCAACAATTCTCTTAACACAATCATTCCATCTTTTGTATAAGTATTATGATACAAATTCTTTATCCAAATCTTCTGCATATCGTACTACTTTTCTCAACCATCGTGTTTCGTTTGGCCTGCCCTTTACTCACAACCCAATTAAATACTATTTTGGCTATTCTTTTATTATCCAAAAACTGCAATCTACATTGTAGATAATAGTTTCTTGCCGCCTACTTTGTATAATTTATTCTAACGTTTTAATACTTGGAATGACATCCAAAATTACTGACTCATTTATAATATTTAGATTAACAAATTGTATTTGATTTTTATGGTTTTATTATGACAATATTTTACATTTTGAGACTACGTAAAAGTCACAATATATAATTACAATTTTTAATACTTTTATGCCGCGACATTGTGTCACGATCGAATTTGATACTCCTTATCCCCAAAAATTAAACCCAAAATCACCGACCAAGGATCCCACTAGGAATAAACTAGAACCAGACTGTGCGCTCAACAATCGTTGTATTTTTATTTATATACGAACGGTAACTTAAAAATGTAATATATCAAGAACCTGATCGGACTAACAAAAAATTAAATAAGACTTAAAATTTTAAATAATAGAATTAAACAAACAGCAGTTTTATTTTTGAATTGTGGTTTATTTATTCATATATCTATTTTAATTATACTCAAGTTTTTCTTTTTTTTCTTCCCTCTTCTTATTCCCATTCCAACCCTTCTTTCACTTCCCACTCTATCAATCTTATCGTTCTCGAAGGAACACGCGCCTGCACTTAATACAAGTGTATTGGAAATCCTTAATGCTCTCGGGGAATAAAATCAAGGAATGTTCTTAAAGGCGACTTATTATGAAAATGTGTTTAATAACACATTCAAACCCTTTCCTGCAAACGTTAAACCCGATTTTGAAACTCTGCTACTCTTTCCAATTTCTTTTTTTTTTATTTGATCTCAACACAAGGGTATAGTCTAGATAAGAAAAGCAAATATACTAAAATATATTAATTATTTGCATTAACATAAAATAAGTAATCAAAAAAAAATTTAAACACCCCCTTCTCTGAGGGTGTAGCGAAGGCATTTCACCACTCTATTGCGTTATTATAGTTTATATATCACGAATAATGTTTGTAAACAAAAAAACCCAAAAAGCCTACTTACCCTGATCGATCAGTGTATTGACTCCTTCCGTGGTAATAAGGTTTCCTTCATCCAAAGATTTTCTGTTCTTTCCATTCTAGTCTTATGCACTCAGTTAGTTCTACAAATACTCCTTTCTTGGCTCGTCGTTTCCATGGCAGTTTCTGACGGGCGGAGACGTTACCAATGAGAAAGTCATGTGATCTATTAGCCATTGAGTGTATTCTCGGCACTTTCTAAAATATTTATATTTTATTTAGCTTTTGCAGTTCTGGATAAGCCTGTACCGAATCGAACTCAAGCAATTGATCACGACCGGCAGCCAAAATATTAATATTTTTGAACAAAAATGTCATAGGTAATCCCGCAATTTATAGTCTTTTTTTAGTCTATTAAAGTCTGTATTCACACTTTTAATCTCATAGCAACATTCCTAGTCGGTGAGCCCAATAGATAACAAAATACCTCCCCTAATTAAAGTTTCAACAATAGAACTAATTAGAAAAAAAATTATATTTCTTTCCTTTCACCCCTTCCATTTCCCAGAATTAGAAACAAAAGAAAACTTTTCTAAGAAAAGCTTTTAAAATTCCACCCTGATCTCTATTTTAATATAATTCAGTTTTAAAAAAATGTCGATTTATATATATAAACTTTTATTTTAAAATCGTATTAAAAACAAAATAATTTCTTTTTCTTTTTACAATAATGCACTTTGTGGATTTTTAACTATAAATGAATATGTACGATAAATGAATATGTACGTTTTTTTCTTTAAAATAACTTAATAAAAAAAAGTGGGTATCTATATGAACTGGCCGAAAAATACCAGCTCATTACACCCTTTTCCGGGACAAAAAATAAAAATAAAACAAACTTTTAATTACCCTGTAGGGTCTTTTTCCATTCTTTCTTGGAGTTATAGTTACTCTTCCCCGCGGGTTCATTACAATTTCCCCACCTAACTTTAGAATCGTCCCCTTCTTCCCGATCACTATATTCCATATCAACTAATATTTCTAGTGCTCCCTCTATTGACAAACGGCAGTTTTCAGTCAACTTACTTGAACACCTACCGGAAGATTATACCTTATGGCCCGTACAGTCTGGAATTGATCCATCTGGTAGCCTCCAGCGCTCTCGATTTCGTTGCCTGTCGTTGAAAAAACTGGCTATAGGTTTCAATTCTATTGGCTCTATATTTTTCTCGCGATATTTTTATGCCTATAGCTTCTTGTTTTTCCACGTTCCAGAAACCTCTCACAATCATTCTGTATTCTTGAAATGCTTTGAGGGATATAGTTCACCGCCTTCCACCATTCCCGAGCAGGACCACTTAAATAGCTCGTCGCTATAAAAACCTTCTCCTTTTCATATTTAAATTCATGGAAATTAAAAAATCACATAAGCTATCCAAATAGTCAAATGGGTTTTTTTCCATCACCTTTAAATACTCTTATTTGGATAAATTTTGCTAATGCTGTCCCCTGCTTCGTTAAGCGTCCTTTTCATTATACTTTTATTCAAGTCTATTCTTGCGTTCTTTTTTCTTTTCGGACTCGATTTTATTTCCTCTAAGGACTGTTCTTTCCCTTCACTTTCTAGCTTTTCTTCGTAGCCTTATCAACTTCGGAACCTGCTCTTACTAGATCCCCTTCAACTTTTTTCTCACCACCTCTCTTTTTTTTTCATTTTTTAAAAATTTATTTACGTCTTTTCTGAAGTCTTGTATCATCACTTTCATTTCTTTGATTTCTTCCCTATCTCTGATTATTATCTCTTTTAGATCAGCGATAGCTTTTAGTATTTCTTCGAACTGACAACGCTCAATGTTTTAAACGTTACCACCGGGCTTTCTATGGTACTTTCGTCTTTTATTTTAAAATCGTATTAAAAACAAAATAATTTCTTTTTATTTTAACAGTAACATATATGCTTTTTAAAAAAAAAAATGTGTGTATCTATGAGCTGGCCGAAAAATACCAGCTCACTTTTTATTACATTTAATGATATTAAAAAGATTTTAAATTTATCTCTACAAAATTAAAAGTTAATAACTGATACAGGTTAAGCAACTATATTTACCCTCTATAATACGCAAACCAAAAATGCCATCCAGATTAAAATCTCGGTAATGCTCCTCATAAAAATGTACGACTTTTTCAATAGCAGTTATAATCCTTATAATCTTGTCGTCTGCGTAACATTTAATATCCACGAACACTATAAGAATGAATAAGTCTATGACGTGAGATACCATATTGGAAAAGTAGATATTTATTATACTGTTAGAAATCTCATTTGATTTTTAACCGGAAGGAGATGCTATTTAAAATATTAATATTTAATTTTTATAAACTAAAATTTAATAAAAATTCAACAACTAATAATAGCCAGAAGAATTCTATTCCTGTGTAATGCGATATATATTACTACGTTATATTTTAATAGAATTACTTTTGAGCTATGCATAATATCTAGTTTAATAAATAATTAATATGAATATTTAAAAATATTTGGTATTAAAATTGTGACTACAGAAATTTTGACACTTAGTAAATCAAAATGTAATAATTTATCAAATGTTTTATAGAACTATATTCATTTAAGAATCATCATTATCAACCATTATCAATCCACTGCAGGATGAAGGTCTCTCCAAGTTTAATCCATCTTCTCCGATCTTTAGCTTCTCTTCTCCACATCACCCCTACACATTTTCTTATTTCATCCATCCATCTTACATGTGGTCTCCTTCTGGGTCTTTTACAATCTCTTGGAATCCAGTTTAAAATTTCAATTGTTCATCTATTATCATCTCTTCTAGCAATATGTCCAGCCCAACTCCACTTCAATCTTTTAATTTTTTCAATGAGGTCAGTAACACCTGTTTGTTCTCTTACCCATACATTGCGTTTTCGATCTCTTCTTGTTACTCCCAACATACATCTCTCCATACTTCTTTGAGTGGTCTGAAGTCTCTGTATTGATCTTCTATTAAGTGTCCAAGTCTCAGATCCATAAGTAAGAACTGGTAAAACACATTTGTTAAAAACCTTTCTTTTCAAACACATAGGCATATTTCCTTTTAATATCAAGTTATTTCTACCAAAAGCACTCCAACCAAGTTTAATTCTATGATTAATTTCCTCTATTATGTTTCCATCTGTATTAATAATCTGACCAAAGGTATTTGTAACTCTTAACTTCTTCTAATTCATCATAATCAATCTTTATTTTCATATTTTGAGCAAATCGATTAAACATTACTTTAGTCTTTTTAACATTTATCTTTAGTCCTACTTTCCTACTTTCATCTGATAACTCCTGCAACATTTCCTGCAGCTCGGAAGCATTATTTGCAAAAACAACTACATCATCTGCGAAATCTAAATGACTTAAATAATCTCCATTTACTTTCACTCCTTTAGTTTCCCATTTTAATCCACAAAATACTTCTTGCAGCACTGCTGTAAAAAGTTTTGGAGATATGGAATCACCTTGTCTTACACCTTTCTCAATGTTGACTTTCCCAGTATCATTATGTAATCTAATTGTTGCTGTTGCATTTTTATAAATATTCTTTAAAATATGACAATATCCTGGATCTATACCTTGATGATCCAATGCTTTAATCACTGAAGAAATGTTTATAGAATCAAATGCCTTTTCATAATCTACAAATCCAAAACATAATGACAACTCATATTCATTTGTCCTTTCTATAACTTCTCTCAATACTTGAATATGATCTACTGTACTAAAACCACTTTCAAATCCAGCTTGTTCTCTTGGTTGGTGAAAATCCAAGGTTCTCTGTAGACGAGTTGTAATTATCTTGGTAAAAATTTTATATAAAACTGATAAAAGGCTGATAGGTCTGTAATTTCTAATATCTTCTTTATCACCTTTTTTAAATATTAATATTATTACTGCATTCTTCCAATCATCCGGTACATCTTTATCATTTAGACATTTGGTATATAACTTTGCTAATATTTTTTCCGTTTCTTCACCTGCTTTTTTTAATATATCAATTATAATTCCATCATTACCTGGAGCCTTTCCTTTTTTCATACATTTAATTGCATTTCTCATTTCTTCATTTAAAATTCTGGGCAATTCGGAAGATGTAATAGATATAGGAGGTACTTGTTCTTTATTACTATATAATTCTTGATAAAAATCTTCTACCAATTTCATAATGTCATCCCTCTTTTTAGTAATAATTCCATCTTTTTTCCTTATTGCAGATATAAATTTCCTACCAATACCAAAATGTTGTTTTACATTCTTAAGACTTTTATTTTCTTCTACAGCTTTTCTTGCTAGTTCACAGTTATACTTTCTTATCTCATTATCAACTCTTTTCCGCACCATTTTACAAAATTCGAGATATTCAATTCTTTTTAATGCATCATTCTTGCATATCTTCATATTCCTTCTTTTCTTCATAAGTTCTCTAGTCTCAGTAGAAATTTTATTAGTCAATTGCTGCTTTTTTCTACCAGCTATCTTTGTTGCAGTTTTTAAAAGTGTATCAGTTATTTTCATATTAATTTCATTCAAATCTGAATCATGTTCAAAATCTACTAATACTTGAAACCGATTTGTAAGTTCTAATTTAAATTCATTAGAATGTTTCTGAAGATTAGGAATATCAACTGTAAATATAGTTTTCCTTAATAATTTTTGTCTCTCCAGTTTTACATTAACATGTATCTTACCCCTTACTAATCGATGATCACTTCCTGTGTTAAATTTATTAAGAACATTACAATCTTGAAATATGTACTTCCTGTTAGTCAAAATATAATCCAATTCTGCTGTACCTTCATTTGGATGCTTCCATGTCCATTTCCTTCTAACATTTTTCTCAAAAAAAGAATTCATAATATAAAGTTTTTCCTTCTCTGCAAACTCCACAAGTCTATGTCCTCTCTCATTTCTATTACCATAACCAAAATTACCTACAACACTTTCATCTTTCATTTGTTTACCAATTCTAGCATTAAAATCTCCCATAACAATTTTAAAATGTTGTTTACTCTGATCAAAAGCCTTTTGTACATCCATATAAAAATCTTCTACTACTTCATCACTGTGAGAACTTGTTGGGGCACAAACCTGAATTATCTGCATTTGATATCTGCTATTAAGTTGTATAACTAATCTTGCCACTCTGTCTGATACACCATCAATCTCCACAATATTGTTCTTCCACTTTTTATTTATAATGAATCCTACTCCACTTGTATTTCCAATATTTGTGCCTTTATAATAGAGCATATGTCCACTTTTTAAATCAATTGTCTCTTCACCTTTTCTTCTAACTTCACAAAGTCCAATAATATCCCATTTAATATAAGAGAGTTCTTCTTCTAATTCTTGCAATCTTCCTTCACTTGAAAGTGATCTGCAGTTGTAAGTACCTAAATAAAAAGTCGTCATCAAATGGCAGCCTGGGTCCGCCTCCAGGATATTCTTAGCACCCTCCGCCTTCGGCCACCAACCGCTGCCTTGGTTGGTGACTTTACAGCCTCCTGGGATTAAGGGCCATGCTTTATTTTTGTCTGTCATAATTGTGTAATTGGGAAAAATCTTTATCATTTACACAAACATTCATTCTGCCTTATCAGGCACTGAGAAGAAAGACCATGGTGTTTCTTGATCTTAAACTCAGAGGTAAAAAGCCAATAAACTCACCACGCTGGCTAATGCGTGTTGGTGAGCAGCCCATCCATGTTCGTATACTATATGAATAAACATATAGTAATAACAGCTGCAACGACAAGAACGTATGGAGTGGACATTAGGAATTTGCCCTGCTCGGTTCCTTTAAGGCCTCCAAGAGGAATCAAAGGGTCTCCTTTCAGTTAATAGCAAACTCCTTTCTGCAGCCATTCATTTAAGAATAAAGTATACTAAGTAGTTTTTTTTTTTTTTAAATGTCAAAGCATCAGCTGGAACGCGAACCTGCAACCCGGGCAGCTGCCTGCTAGTGCTAAACTTTTGCGCTGACCTCTCGACCACCAATGCAAGTAGTTGTATTAAAATAATAATATTCCAGTTATATTAAAAGTTATATATATATATATATAATATTTTATAATAAACCCTTTAATTTACTACTCATTAAAAAGTCCCAAATAATTTGTTTTCTACAATTTGAATTAAAAGAATGGGGTATTCAGAAATTAGTTAATTGAATCCTTATTTTTGGATGCCCATGGCTTTATTTCAAGTTAAATCATATAAAGATATAATATAACCATCATTTTTCTGCATGCTTAATATTTTATGTGTTTGAGAGATAAATATATTTAGACATAATAATTTATCAGAAAGAGCTAAATTTTGCCTTAATGTTTCTAAATATCTGCTGAAATTTCTTGTCATCATCATCATCATCAACCATTATCAATCCACTGCAGGATGAAGGTCTTTCCAAGTTGAATCCATCTTCTCCAATCTTTAGCTTCTCTTCTCCACAACACCCCTGCACATTTTCTTATTTTATCCATCCATCTCACATGTGGTCTCTTTCTGGGTCTTTTACAATCTCTTGGAATCCAGTTTAAAATTTCAATTGTCCATCTATTATCATCTCTTCTATCAATATGTCCAGCCCAACTCCATTTCAATCTTTTAATTTTTTCAATAGTAACACCTGTTTGTTGTCTTACCCATACATTGCGTTTTCGATCTCTTCTTGTTACTCCCAACATACATTTCTCCATACTCCTTTGAGTGGTCTGAAGTCTCTGTATTGCTCTTCTATTAAGTGTCCCAGTCTCAGATCCATAAGTAAGAACTGGTAAAACACATTTGTTAAAAACCATCCTTTTCAAACACATAGGCATATTTCCTTTTAGTATCAAGTTATTTCTACCAAAAGCACTCCAACCAAGTTTAATTCTATGATTAATTTCCTCCATTATGTTTCCATCTGTATTAATAATCTGACCAAGGTATTTGTAACTGTTAACTTCTTCTAATTGTTCATAATCAATCTTTATTTTCATATTTTGAGCAAATCGATTAAACATTACTTTCTTTTTAACATTTATCTTTAGTCCTACTTTTCTACTTTCATCTGCTAACTCCTGCAACATTTCCTGCAGCTCTGAAGCATTATTTGCAAAAACAACTACATCATCTGCGAAATCTAAATGACTTAAATACTATACATTTACTTTCACTCCTTTAGTTTCCCATTTTTAATCCACAAAATACTTCTTCTAGCACTGCTGTAAAGAGTTTTGGAGATATGGAATCACCTTGTCTTACGCCTTTCTCAATGTTGATTTTTCCAGTATCATTATGTAATCTAATTGTTGCTGTTGCATTTTTATAAATATTCTTTAAAATGACAATATCCTGGATCTATACCTTGATGATCCAATGCTTTAATCACTGAAGAAATGTGTATAGAATCGAATGCCTTTTCACAATCTACAAATCCAAAACATAATGACAACTCATATTCGTTTGTCCTTTCTATGACTTCTCTCAATACCTGGATATGATCTATTGTACTAAAACCACTTTTAAATCCAGCATGTTCTCTTGGTTGGTGGAAATCCAAAATTCTCTGTAGACGAGTTGTAATTATCTTGGTAAAAATTTTATATAAAACTGATAAAAGGCTGATAGGACTGTAATTTCTAATATTTTCTTTATCATCTTTTTTAAATATTAATATTATTACTGCATTCTTCCAATCTTCCGGTACATCTTTATCATTTAGACATTTGGTATATAACTTTGCTAAAATTGTTTCTATTTCTTCACCTGCTTCTTTTAATATATCAATTATAATTCCATCATTTCCTGGAGCCTTTCCTTTCTTCATACACTTAATTGCATGTCTCACTTCTTCATTTAAAATTCTAGGCAATTCAGAAGATGTAATAAATATAGGAGGTACTTGTTCTTTATTACTATATAATTCTTGATAAAAATCTTCTACCAATTTCATGATGTCATCTCTCTTTTTAGTAATAATTCCATCTTTTTTTCTTATTGCAGATATAAATTTCCTACCAATACCAAAATGTTGTTTAACATTTTTGAGACTTTTATTTTCTTCTGCAGCTTTCCTTGCTATTTCACAGTTATACTTTCTTATATCATTTTCAACTCTTTTCCGTACCATTTTACAAAATTCGAGATATTCAATTCTTTTTAATACATCATTTTTGTATATCTTCATATTCCTTCTTTTCTTCATAAATTCTCTAGTCTCAGTAGAAATTTTATTAGACAATTGCTGCTTTTTTCTACCAGCTATGTTTGTTGCAGTTTTTAAAAGTATATCAGTTATTTTCATATTAATTTCATTCAAATCTGAATCATGTTTAAAATCTCCTAACACTTGAAACCTATTTGTAAGTTCTAATTTAAATTCATTAGAATGTTTCTGACTGTAAATATTGTTTTTTTTAATAATTTTTGTCTCTCTAGTTTTACATTAACACATAACTTACACCTTACTAATTGATGATCACTTCTTGTGTTAAATTTATTAAGAACATTACAATCTTGAAATATGTATTTTCTGTTAGTCAAAATATAATCCAATTCTGCTGTACCTTCATTTGGATGCTTCCATGTCCATTTCCAACCAAGGCAGCAGTTGGTGGCCGAAGGTGGAGGGTGCTAAGAATCCCCTGATTGTGGACCCAGGCTGCCATTTGATGACGACTTTTTATTTAGGTACTTACAAGTGCAGATCACTTTCAAGTGAAGGAAGATTGCAAAAATTAGAAGAACTGTCTTATATTAAATGGGACATTATTGAACTTTGTGAAGTTAGAAGAAAAGGAGAAGAAACAATTGATTTAAAAAGTGGACATATACTCTAGTATAAAGGCACACATATTGGAAATACAAGTGGAGTAGGATTCATTATAAATAAAAAGTGGAAGAACAATATTGTGGAGATTGATAGTGTATCGGACAGAGTGGCAAGATTAGTTATACAACTTAATAGCAGATACCAAATGCAGATAATTCAGGTTTATGCCCCAACAAGTTCTCATAGTGATGAAGTAGTAGAAGATTTTTATATGGATATCCAAAAGCTTTTGATCAGAGTAAACAACATTTTAAAATTGTTATGAGAGATTTTAATGCTAGAATTGGTAGACAAATGAAAGATGAAATTGCTGTAGGTAATTTTGGTTATGGTAATAAAAATGAGAGAGGACATAGACTTGTGGAGTTTGCAGAAAAAGAAAAACTTTATATTTTTTATGTATTGAGCCATAAATGCAGAAGTGTTAGAATCCAAATACCATATAATGATTGTAGATTTTCCAGCTATGATAAAATACATGATTTTTTGCTTACATTTATACTTAAGAAAAACTACTACTTTTGAATTTATAAATTATTTAAGCAGAAAATATGTGTATAAACCACATAAAGACAACTTTTTAGAGTGACAAAACTTGCTTCAGTGGATAGAATTATTGAATTTTTCAATGCATATTTTTTCAAAGTCAAATGAAATGTTTGCTTGCACTGGCCAACTGATGAATCTGGTTCAGCATGAAGTGCATATTGGGGGTTACTTATCTTTTATTGTATCTTTATTTATATGAAATTATTTATGAAATAAAAAAGAATTGAGAAATATGGAAGTTGTCTATAAAAAGATATTATGCATGGGAGAAAGAGAAATGTAAATAACCATGTGTATGTGCTGAAAATCAGATATATTAATCTTTAACTTGAATTAAAGTTTATATCTGTGCTAGAGAAAATCTCTAGTTTAATAAATGATTAGTAATAATTATTATGTGTTTATCAAAAAGTTGATAAACGTAAAAGTTGAGAGTGGAGTAAATTAATGCTTGAAAATAAAAATGAGACAATTTTCTGTACATAAATACTCTTCATGTAATAAAGATATATGTGAGAGATGATGACCTGGTCCAACTGATGAGTGCTGAGTCAGCACAAAATGCATCTTGGGGTTTATTTGTCTTTTATTGTATCTCTATTTATATGAAATTATTTATGAAATAAAAAAGAATAAAGAATTATGGAAGTTGTCTACAATTAAAAGTAATCAAACAATCTGTAAGGAATACATTTTGACTGCTTTAGGTGTAATTACAATAAAAAAATTCAATGTGTATATTTTCCCTACTCTTCTGTCATTATTTAAATCATTAACTAATTCTCTTGTAGCAAAATAATATTCATGAGCAGTTATTTTCCCCATATTTTAGAGTCATCTGCTGTAAGACTAAGTAAACAATGGACATTAAATATTATAGATTTTTAACAAACCATCATTTTTCTAGCTTTCTTTTTCATTAATGAAGACTGTAATTCAAACCTGAAACTAATATGCTTTTGCATCTAACAATAACATTTTATAATATTTAAGCTAATAAAAGTAAAAATTTAAATCTTAATATTTTTAATCCATGCTATCTCACTTGCAAGTGCAGATTTCACATCATGTTATTTTCTATTTTTTTTAATTATCTATGTCATAGGTTTTTGCATATGCTTCCAAGAACAGTTCTCTTTCCTTCAACCTTCTTTAGAGTATTAGTTATAGTAAGGATTATATAGTACCTGACTATAATATCTTTATCTACAATTATTTTTTGATGTTTCCTTCTTAAATAAGGACTAGAATTCAAAAGTGGAATTACTACATTCATGCAATGAGCAGCCATCTTTTATTCATTTTTTCTATTTAAGCTATTAGTATAAAATTTAAAAAATCCATAACATTTTGATTTCAGACTAATTCACTAACATGTGGATGTGAGTACACTTGGTTTATAAGAACTATAGGCCCCCTGGCTTGCAATGTTAAACTCAATAAGATAACTTTATTATGTTCTTTCAAAAACAATTCCCTCACATCACTTTAGTACAATCAACTTTTTTATATTATTCAAACTAGTAATCTAAAACTTAAAAAACCATTTAAGTTGTATTAGATAAAAATTTATTCTGATGTCAAATCTATCTAATAGTGAAAGTTTGCTTGGATTTAAAATTTTAGAAAATTTTCCAAATTTTAGGCTATTTGTTTCTGTAATTAAAAAAGATAAAAGATAGATGTTTCTATCTTTAAATCCTACTTCAACTAAAGTAGGACAAAATCCCATCTAAGAATAATCACAGCACTATACTATTTGATTTTTAATGATTTACTAACTCTCCAAAAAATGGATCTAAACGATTGTATAAAAAGTGGTCTTAAGAACATAAAAAAGTCATATTGGTATTAATATTAACATTCTAGCCAAAACTAAGAAGGGGTCCACAATATACATAAAACTGACATATCTAAAATATATAGAAACTGACCTTGTATAAGATCTGTATAATTAATTATATGTTAGTTTAGGATTTTTTTAAATTTCTGGTTATTAGTAGTGTAGCATAAAAGAATTATTGTGCAATGTCCACAATCTGGTTTTAATTTTTATTTATTACTAAAAGAACAAAAGACAAAAATATGTCTAATATTATAGCAGTCAACCAACAGTTGTTATAATAACATTTGTCATTATTGTTTAGACCTGGAAATTTAGTCTTACATGTATGGAGTGTGACAAAACATAAATACTTTCATTTTTTCTCATTTGGTAAAAGATCCTGAAATTTAAAACTTATGGTAAAATATCTCAACTTTTTCTAAAAAAAAAAAACCTTTGATATTGATTTTACACATTTTGGTAACTTTTTTATTTTTAAATTGTTTACAGGATATTACATTAGTTTTACTAATCCTTCTCAATGATTTTTATTTTTATTATTCACCTATCATTATCATCCTTAGTAGCTGTTTAAATTATTCTCCATGTTTAGCCATTTGCAATGGTTTCTAATGTTGTTGTTTTTTGTTTGATCCAAAAATATTTTCTAAACATTTATATAATTCTTTATCTTATGATATTTATAATTTATTTAAGTGTTATAGCTGTATAGGGATTGAACCCATGATTTATTATTCCATTTTGTGTTATTTTGGAATGTGATTTTTAACAGAAACAATTTTGATAGAAATTTAAGGATTATGGTGAGTCTGATAAAATTGAAAGCAAAATGAGTGCATTAGAAAAAAAAAATAGAAAAAAGGGTAGGAGTTGTATAATATGGATACAATGTCTAACACACTTGATTTGATCTGTTGAAGTTATAACGTTAAAAGTTCTAGTCAAAATGTAGTCCTTACAAGTTGTTTGATTACGTTTACTTGTTATGCAATCAAACATTTCATCTGACTTTGAAAAAATATACATTGAAAAATTAAATAAATAATTCTATCCACTGATACAGCAAGTTAAAAACTAGTCTGGAGATATTGGATGAGTAGGTACTAGATAGGGATTTTATGCACAAATCTTCTTACATCCATTGATTACTCTGGATTACACTGAGTGGCGCTACTGTATGGAAAGTTTATGTACACAAAAAAATTAAAAGAATTTATTTTTTTAAAAAATTGCAAATATTATTGTAATGACAAGAGAATTTTTATACAGAATCATACTCAAAATTTCAGTTAAATTGAAAAAAGGAATCTTCAATGATAATGAAATTAGACTACTATGACATGTCTCTGTGTGTAAATAACAAAAATATTTGACTTTCTACTTGTGTTGATTATGTTTCACTTTATCACTGTTTTAGGTTATCACTAATATGTCTGTATATATTCAAAGAGATATAGAGAAAATGTTACCTATTAGAGTGAAATTTCCTATTAAATAAATGACATTTTAGTGTATAACAAATTAAAAAAACCTTTAAGTGTTGTTAAAGAGGTTTCATTTAAGCAGACTGCTGTTCCAAGTTCTTTTCTCTAAAGAAATATTATGTTTATGTTATTTTGTTTGCAATTAGCTTCACAGAAATCTTTGCATAATAAATCAAAATATTAAACATATTTTTATGAATATGACATTTATAGTTACAGAAAAGAGTTTGCCTTTAAATGAAAGGGTATCCTTTTATTGTTCTTTGAGTCTTAAAAAAACTTATCAGGGCAAAGTTTTATATTAAACAAAAGTAAATGTGCTGCTCACCAACATGTCTCAGCCACCAAGTTTATTGGCTTTTTACTTCTGAGTTTAAGACTAATAAAGATCAAAGCCTTTCTATTTAGTTGTCTAATAGTCAGTTAAGTTTTTTTGAATGCAACATTAATGTGTATGTAAATGAACTATTTTTAATAAGAGTTTACAATCATGATAAACAAAACTAAATTGTGACCCTGAGTTTGTGAAGTCACTAGCTATGACATCAGTTGACATAGAAAGTCTGAGAGTTGTAAGAATTCTCTGATTGTTTAAATAAAATGGCATGTAATGTGAATCTTTTGTTCAGATACCTAGAATTATAGATCACTATCAAATTATGGAAGATTGCACAAATTATAAAAAGACCTGTTAAAAGCTGGAAAATTTTTTGGTCTTTGTAAACTTATAAGAAATGTGAAGTGAATATGTGCACTAATACAAATGCATAAAATTGGAAGCACAGATAGAGTGGATTCACTACAAATAAAAAGTGGAAGAATAGCCTTGTACAGATTAATGATATATTAGTCAGAATGGCAAGATTAAGCCCCAACAAAATATCATTGTGATGAAAATGAGAGGAATTTTACTAGGATGGAAAAATGTTTTTGATCACACCAAACACCATTTTAAAGTTGTCACAAATATAGTTATGATGATAAAAATGAAAGACAATACAAAAATGAAAAGTTCTAAATGGATATGAAAATAGAAGCTTCCAAATTAAGGTAAATTGGATTATATTTTGATCAACAGAAAATATGTATTTCAAGATTGTAATATTATTAATACATTTAATGCAGGTAATAAGTTTGATTAGTGAGATGTAAAATAAATGTTGCTGCAAAATTATAGAGGCATAAATTATTAAGTAAAACATTAATTAAAATTGATATTCCTTAACGTTCTGAGATATTCCAAAGAATTTAAATTAAAACTTGCAAATTTAAAAATATTAATCTGGTTTGAATAAAATCGTTAAGAAGATAACTGATACATTATCAAAAACTGCTAAAAAATAACTAGTACAAAAAAGCATCAATTTACCAATACATTTTCTATTTAGAAAAGACAATGTATGAAGAAATACAAAGAAATATAAAAATGATCCATTTAGAGTAATTGAATATCAAATGTTTTATAAAATCATACAAAAAGAACTAATAGTGATATAAAAATGTAATTGCAAATTGGCAAAAAAAAGAATAGTAAAGAATAAAAATGTCAAAAGTGTGAAACAATATTTTAGTAGGGAAAGAAATTCATTTCTGCAATAAGAAAAAAAAGATGGAATTATTAGTAAAGGAAAGACATCACGAAATGTACAAATTAGTTCTATAAAGAATTGTGTAATAATAAAGAAAAGAAAACGAAATGTTTTTTATAGTTATTACATTTTCTGAATTATTAAAAAAGAAAAGTCTCAAAAAAATCATTTAAATCTTAAAAAACAGACGAAGAAACAAAAAAAATTATTGGCAAAGATTTACTAACTGATTGAAAGAATACAGTTATATTATTAACATTTAAAAAGTGATTAAAAACTTATTAGAAATGACAGATAACTTTCATGTTTTTACGAAGTTCTTAACAATATAATCACAACTAATCTGCAAGAAACATTGCATTTTAATCAATCAAAAGCACAAGCTATATTTATTGTAGTTTTAGCCCAGCAATATTATTCAACTATTGAAGAGACTGATAAGAAATTAAGTGTTTTCATATAATAAATATGATATAATTAGAATTCATATGGAAAGGAGGAGTAGCAATAGCTGAGTTAACATATGGTGACAATGCATTATGTGTTAGTAAAGGGTATTAGATTATTTAGAAAAAGTACAAAGAGAATTAGAAAGACATGCATTAGATGCAGATGTGTGGATGGCAGGAAAAATGGGAAGGTCAAGTTTTTATATGTGAGATGCAAAAAACAAAATGAAAATGTTCAGTAGATTGCAGTTTATGAGTAATAAAAGAATAGCCACAATAGTATTTAATTGAAATATGAGTAAAGGGTAGGCAACAAAGTGGCTGAGAAAGATAGTACAGTATGCAGAAGATTTGGAAAAAAATTTATGTCAGCACACTTATACAAAAATGAGATGATTGTGTTAAAATAATTGTTGAGTGTGATAATGGCAAGGAATGGGATAAAAAATAGATGCATTAATAAAGAATAGGGAATTGGAGAGATGGAGAACTAGTATGAAGAGTAAAAAGAGTTTAAATATATATAGAAGTAAACAGAATATTGAGTGCAAATTAATTTATAGTAATACCAAGGAAAGTTGTTTACTGTTTAAGGCTCGGTCAGGACCTTTAGTAACAAGGGAATATACACATAAATGGAAAAATATGGGTAATGTAGTATGTAAGCTGTGTAAGAAAGAAATAGAAAATGTTAGGCATCTGTTAATAGAATGTAAATGCCTGCAATCAGAAGGGCTACAAATAATAAAGTTGTGAAAAAAAATTAACAAAGTGATTATATGGAAAGTGGATTATTGGTTTTTATGCTGAGTTTGGAAAAAAATAAGGGGGTGGAGGTTAGATATAAAAGCCATGGAGTTGACAAAGATTATGTTGCAGAAATGGAATGGAGCAGAATAAAGAAGAGTATGGGGAAAACTTAGGGCAGGAAATGTGGCTAAGAGGTTTCCTGACTTTGAATAAGGACAAGTCACAGTGCATCACATTACCTCATCTTAAATATATTAAATTGATTAAGCCTAGCAGATGATCTAATAATAATGTGAAGGCTAAAACCTTCAACAGAAGTGCCTTAATAATGCTTATGTGATAGCCAATCAGATGTAATAATGATTGCATGTGAAACTCTCAATTCAAGATAACAAGCCAGAACCATGAGAAAAAGATGGGACACACCTTCTTCTCTACTTAAAATTTATATATAAATAAGTCAGACTCAAGCATTCCAAACTAAGAGCGTAAAGCGTAAAACACCACATTTAATTCACTAAATATTATATATAAATAAATAACATGAAATCTTTCTATTTACAATGAAGCAATTTTTAAATCTAATGAAATGGTAGTAACAAATGTAAATATATTAAATTTATTAAGTGCTAGCAGATGATCTAATAATAACATGAAAAGCTAAAACCTTAGACAGAAGCACCTTAAAATGCTTATGTGACAGCTAATCAGATATAATAACGACTGCCTTATTTATATATAAATTTAAGTAGAGAAGAAGGTGGGTATCATCTTTTTCTCATTCTGGCTTGTGTTCTTGAATTGAGAGTTCCATGTGCGGTCATTATTACATCTGATTGGTTGTCATGTAAGCATTTTTAAGGTGCTTCTGTTGAAGGTTTTATCCTTTCATGTTACTATTACCTCATCTTGTGAACTTAGTCATATCTCTTAATTTATATTGTTAAAATATCTGTTGTACAGTGTTTTATTATTATTTTGATATATATATAATTTTTTAGTTAAATAGTATCAATATATCTAATATATTGAGACAATGATTTCTTGACACACAATTTAGCTTGTGTGTGTGCACATTTCAAATTCAAAAGGAAAAGTAGAAATGAAAATATACATACATAGATAATGATCTAAAATAAAATCTAAAATGACTTAAGTATTGATTAAGTTGTGATATTTGATATTTTTAAAGTATTCTAAAATATTTAAAATCAAAAGTATAAAGACCACTTTAGTGCAAATACTTTATTTTAGTTCTGGTTTTGATAAAAATTTAAATTTTTAATTCAGCAATGAAAAAAAATTTTTTTCCTCTAGAACAAAGATATTTTTTTCTTTGAAAAGTAATTTGAAAATTAGTTTTTACTTAAAGAATTGATGTTTATTAAAAAAAGCAGAATAATGGCAATTATCTTGTTTTTATTAATCAAGATGAAAAATTAATTTAATATGCCCATTTTTAAATTCCACTGAATATTATAAATAATGCATTCAGATTAACTGATTTTTAGTTTATAGTAAGAATGTGGAGAGTCCATAGCTTTGAAAAGAAAGAAGAGTTCTTAGTTTTCATGTTAATCAAGTATGGCCCCCAAAGAAATAATGTGATGTGTGTAGAGTCTTGCTTCAAAACTCATATGTATGTACTAGACCTCTCTTTGTCACTAGAGAAGTTTGTAAGAAGCTTAATGGAGTTGATTACTGCCTACTTTTAGAGTATTTATTTAGGACAAGTCACATTGTGAATTTATATCAGAAGCCAGTTTATTAACCTAAAAAGACTCCAGTGTTATACATTTTACATGTGCTATTTTGTATATATACATAGAAGAACCAAGATACAAAAACCCAAGTTACAATTAATATAATCTTTATTATATCTACAAATATATATAATACAAGAGAATATATACAATACTGAATATTGTAGATTAATGTAAACTATGTGCTCTGCATCTTGTGGTTCTACTGCTTCCAGCTACACCTGATAGATTGCCTCATGCATTAGGGGGTATGACTTTTGGCTGTATAAGACAGCTTCCCTCGAGTCAACAGTAGTCTTAGCAATAACTAGTCTTTCTGTAGACTTGACTAGCTGTGTAGGACAAATAGCGTATTGCTATCATGGGAATGCCTACTGCTGTTCATGTTAGCAGAGTTTCTCTGGAAGAATGTATACTGTTTTTATAGGTTAGACAGATGTTCTCCCCCTTGTTCTCACAAAAGGCTGACTACTTATAGCCAGATCCCTGACCTTAATGAAAACATTTGGATTCCATGATCATCACTGCTTATTGACCTGTACTAATATTTGGCTATGTGCTTAGCTGTGCATTAGCCTGTTGGTCAGAAGCAAACAATGCTTAATCTGATCAGATAAAAAGGAATCTGGAATAGTCTGCTCTTGAGAAAAGAGTGGACTAAAATACAATGAAAGAAATCTTCTGTTTTTAATATACATACTGCTCATGTATGATCTGTTTTATAAACATACGAAAGCAAGAAAAATCAATATTGGGACAAATTTTTAAAAAAGTTTGCCAGAAAAGAGAATAAAAGTGGAAAACAAGAATTTTGAAAGAGTTTTCAAGGAAATAACGTTTTTTTATTTCCAAAATTTTTGTTTACGATTTAAAAGTAATAAGAAATTTATAAAGTAAGAATAATTAAAACTAATAACTGAATTATTTAATTTTTGTATTAGAAATGCGCATATATGTGTGCTTTTATTATATATATATATATATGTGTGTGTGTGTGTGTGTGTGTAGGTGAACATTCAATTATTTATAAACTGTTAAAATAAAATATTTTGTAGGTTAATGATTGAAATATTTTGTACTGTTAGTGTTATAATCTTCCCTTCTGAAGTGGACTATTCCAGATTTCTTCCTTATCTGATTTAATCAAGCATTGTTTGCTGCTGGCCAGTAAGCTGATGTACAGGTAAACACATAGCCAATGAATCACATGATCACTATTTCTAAGTTCTAGGTGCAGTGCTCTCAGATCCAAAGCTTCTCACTGACAAAGGGCCTCAAACCAAAAATTAATCTGGGGATATTGGATGAGTAGGCAATGGATGGGGACTTTATGCACAAGCCTTCTGGAATCCATTGACTATTCTGGTTGGCACTGAGTAACACTAATGTATGGAGAGTTTTGCTTGTTTTAACACATATCCAATGATTAGAACAGGTCAATAAGCAATGATTCTTGCTGAATCTGAATGTTTTCAGTAAGGTCAGGTATCTGTCTATAAATGGTCAACCTTTTGGGAGAAACAGGGAGAACATCTGCCTGACCTACAAAGACCGCATTCTTCCAGGGAATCCCTGCTAACCTGAACAGCAGTAAGAATTCCTACTAATAGCAATACACTATTGGTTCATGCAGCTAGACAAGTGCACTGAGGGATTGGACACTGCTAAGACTACTGTTGACTCAAGGCAAGCTGTCCTGTACAGGTGGAAGTCATTCTCCCTACCTGCAAGGCAAGCTATCAGGTATAACTGAAAGCGATAGCAGCCCAAGACCTGGATCCAAGAGTTGACATTATGATTGTATTATTTATTGTATATATTTGTGAATATAATAAATATTATATTAATTGTAACTCGTATGTTTGTATTATTTTTCTTGGCTCTGTAATCCAGACCAAGCACAACAGTTAGACATGCATGTGAGTGCTTATTTAATATTTTTCACAAATTTATATAACATTTATAAACAATAATTTAAATGCTGATAATGTATTGTTTAGTTTGTCATTCTATGAAAATAACTTATATTTGTACAATATAATTAGATCTTTAATTTCACTTTTTACTATTATTTTTAATGAATAAATTATTAATCATTATTTTACTGTTATTCCAGTTAAGTTATAATAAACTCACTTTAAATTCTATGAACAATCAATAAAAGTTATTAGAAAAATGTAAATTCTTTATGCATCATTCTACTAAGTCAATTTCATTCAGGTAGTCTTCCCTCTATCTAGCATTCTAATATTAACCTTATATATGTAATATTTATACCAGTTTAAAATACTAGCTTCTGATCACCGTTACTATTATTCATAAATATCAAACAATTTTTAAATATAAAATTATCCAACTTATCATATAATCTTTAATATAATTTGAAGATTAAATATGTAATCACAGTTTTTTTTTTTATGAACACATATTTTCACTTTTAAAGCACGGAACTTCTTTCAACAAATTATTTTAAAATCATGATTTTACAACTTCACTGTTACTTTGATAAACAATCAATCAAAAAAATTAAAAATAAAGTGTAAATTACCCCAATAATATACATTTTAACTCATAATCTTTTAGATGGCCAAGGCTTTTTACAGTTGATCTGGTTTAATCAAAACATACATTGTGGGATCGATTTGCATTTTTCTATGTATTGCTGAAAGTTTAGGGAAATGCAAGCGAGTGTGTGATTTTAAAAATACATTTGCTTAATTAAAAAGGGGAAATTATCATATTGGGAAGCTTATCGATTAATGTTTCCTGGGAAAACTAAATCCGTTAATATACTTCCAATAGGAATCGCTTGATTTTCCAAATTAACAAAATTCATCAAACTGAGTCCAAAATTTGTTGATTTTTTAATAAAAATCATCCTTGGAGCACTCTCCACTGGGGCCTTTCTCCACTACCAAACCTCCTTTGCCCCCTATGTAACAAACAGGAGGAGTCAATTGACCACATTCTGGATCAATGTGATTCATGGACTTGTCTCCCTAATATAGCATTGGACCGGATAAATGGCAATGACCCAGCTAACATTTCTCTTAATGCAGCAATTAAAAAGGGTCAATTTGGAACAATAAGACTGGCCACTTTCACTAACTTCTCAATTTGGACTGCTAGATGTAGCATGATATTTGATCATGGCTGTGATGACTAGATGATTAATTGATTTTTCAAATCCCTCTAGAAGATAAAAGAGGATAAACGAACTTGTCAGCCTTGGCTAATGGACCAAACCTGGAGCCAGATGAGGCTATAATCCTAATTCATGTGTTTATTAGGCCCAAAACTAGAACTTTCTCCCATCCACTAAACAAATAATATGTTCCATCTTTCACTTAAGAATAATCTAACTTTAACTATGAAGATCTTTCATACATCCTATATATTTAATACACAAACTTTGTCTTAATTGCATACTATACAATTAACTTACCTATATCAACTTATAAATATTGTTATAGTCCTCGTTACTCCTTGGGCCAGGATAATCATTAATCACTGGAATTTCCAAACCTTATACATAGGTTTGAATTACTTTATATTCCTAACTAATTAAGCTCATGACATGCTGCCTTAAGGCATTAATATAATTTTTGATTTTATTTATATTTATTTATGTTTCTTGCATACTTGCATTAATTAACCATCATGAGTTTCTTTTACTGCTCTTAAGACTAAATTATTGGTCTAATACAACTTTTGATATTTCTATATACGTGGCTTGCATACCACATTTATATGTATACATTGAAACTTTCTTATTGACAATTTTATCCTATCATTGATTGCTTTTGTATCCACTCTAATGTGTAAATAAAGTTTGATTTTGAAAGTAAAAAGAGAATGAGTGAAATAAAGTGAAAATATTCGTCAATAGAACTATAAATACTGATTATTCTCTTTTTTTCAAACTTACACCATCTTCAAAAATTATTAATTCTGTATATAAAAAAATACAACTTATCTTTTGATTTTGTTTAAAGTTTTTTTTTTTTGGAATAAATTTCATTTATTTAATTAAATAAATATATGATTTTCTGTTTCAATTTTTATTTCATATCATTTAATTATATATGCAGAGAAATCTATTTTATACAAGTTTGTCTATGTTTTCCTTTTCCCTTTGCTGATTTAATCTTGGCTTTTTTGTTATTTATGCAATCACATATCTATTTTCTAAAGTTTCTTTTACGTTTTTTTTTTTATTATTTATGTGATCTCATATCTATTTTGTAAAGTTTTCAGATTTATATGTGTTGCTTTTAATTGATATTATAGTCACATGATCCGAAATCTAAATTTTTCATGTTTTGGCCTTTTTTTATTATGCGATCTCATATCTATTTTGTAAAGTTTTCAGATTTGTGTGTTGCTTTTATAATATTATAGTCACATGACCCGAGTTCTAAATTTATCATGTTTTAGCCTTTTTTTATTCTTTATTATGCGATCTCATATCTATTTTGTAAAGTTTTGCTTAAGCAGATTTTTTATTTTTTTAGGTAATAGTATGTATACTGAACCCCACCATTTGATAGCACTGCTTTTCACCCAATACACATCAATATACTGATTCATGGGTCAGTGGTTTCTCTATAGAATACTACGGTAAAAATTTTTTTTTTCACTTTCTATACATAAAATTCGTATGTTTTTTTTTCTTTTCATTTTTAATAAACAAACACTTTGGAGTTTTTTTTTTTTTTTTGGGGGGGGGGGAGGTTTGCTTTTAAATTATGAACTTTTTTTTTGATTTTCAGCTTTTTTTTTTTTAAGTGTCATAGCATTGGCTGGGACGCGAACCTGCAACCCAGGCAACTGCCTGCTAGTGCAAGGCAGTCGCGCTGACCTCTCGACCACCAATGCAAGACAGCTTTTTTTTTTTTTTTTGATTTTGAATTATCGGTTTTTTTTACATAATACTACAGTAAAAAAAATTTTCTTACCCCTTTCTATACATAAAACTTGTATATTTTTTTTCGTTTTTAATAAACAAACACTTTGTTTTTAGATGGTAGAGGGAGTTGGATTGCTTTTAAATTATCACCTTTTTTTGGAATTTTGAGCTTTTTAAAGTCTTAAAACATTTCAGTTTTAATAAACCAAGTTGGTTTTTAAAGGGTGGAAAGGGGTTGGTTTGACTTTTAATTCTCATCTTTCAGTATCTTTTGCCGATGTACTGGAAACTTCGCATATTAATTTTAAATGTGTTCAAATATAAAATACATATAAAGGAGATAGATTAAAATATTTAGATCATTGGAGGAGAGGTGGTTTGCTTTTAAATTATTGATTTTTTTCCTTATCGACTTTTTATTGATTTTGAACTTTTTTTGGAAAGCCTTATTAATCAATTCATTTTTAATAAACCAACAGTTGGTTTTTAAAGGGTGGAGGGGGGGGTTTATTTCTAATTATTATCTTTTATTTTCTTGTTATGGGTTTTTTTTAAATATTTACGCTACCGAAACCTTTATATGATAGCGAAAAGTTCTTCCTTTATTTTTTGCCTTTTTCAAACAGCCTTAAACAGTTCATTTTTAAAAAATATTTTTTTTTTAGGGTGCAGGGAGTTATGGTTTGTTTGACTCCAATAGGAAATGAACCTCAAAGCTGTAAGTAACAGGATTTTGGAACCATCCAACCAACTTTGCTTATGCAGATCCCAGGGACACTTGCAGGAGTGGAAATGGAATTCCCCAGATTCTGTAGTTGACTAAAACCATGCTCCTCCTGCAAACACATAGCTTTGCATCTGGCAGGATGTTTTCTTTCTGCAAAAACAGAACAACATCAACGTCTGTGGCTGGCAATTCACTCCCCTTCAATCAATTTTGAACACTTGCTACTGACATTTTACTGTTCTCACATGGATTTACACATAAATGTGCATTTGCACGTGAACTCGGTAAAACCTGCTGAAAACCCTAACCTTTTCAGGTTGTATGCAGTTCAAAATTGTAGGGAAGTGTGCATGATGGCCTGACAATTCTTAAGATGTAGTACTAAATCTACTATGCTTTCTCAAAATTTTTCCGCAATGAATTTTTTGATAGTTTCACATCTTTTAAATATAGCCACCATCAAATCAGATGGTAATGAAAGTTGAATTGTGCTCACTTGAGGAATACTATCACAAGTCAATGGGCATAATATTTCATTACATAACTGTAGGATAGGTGGCCACTTATCACTCAAACAACACTGTTGTAGTGTTAACCATAAGTTAGGCTGCTAAAACAGTATATTGATGTGCATTGTGTGAAAAATGCCATCAAACGGTTGGGTTCATTATACATACTATTACCTTTTTTACATTTTGGCTTTTTTTTATTATGCAATCTCATACCTATTTTTTTTTTTAGTTCTAAAATTTTTACATTTTGGCGTTTATTTTCATTTATGTGATCTCATATCTATTTTGTAAAGTTTTGCTTGACAAAATTTTTGATTTTAATTGATATCATAGTCATGTGATCCGAGTTGTAAATATTTTACATTTTGGCCTTTTTGTTTCGAGTTAGTCACGTGACCCGAGTTCTACATTTTTTGCATTTTCACATATTTTATTATCACTTAGATGTATTAGATGATGTTTTTGGTCATTTTTAAAATTCAAAATGGTGGAGATTGTATACTAAAAGAGTACCTATATATGTGTGTGTGATCATTTTTAGCATATGCTCCCTTGGTTGAGCAATAAAATAAAATTGACAATAAAATAAAGTTGAATCACTCATCTTTAGTTTTGTCTTAACAAGTTTTATTTTTTTACGCCACTTTTTTAATTTTTGTCACTCTCAACTAATTGCTAACAAATTTATAATCTAGGTTCATTTAAATTAATTTTTATTTGTTTATATTAAGTAATAAATTAAATATTTTTTTAGAGATTTGACTGGAGTTTAACCATAGAATTGCCTAAATACTAATTCTCAATGCTGGAAGAAAAAAAAACCCTATCACTGGATAATGAGTATACAACACATCATAAATACCAGAAGGGCTACTTCATTTAATCACAATAAACAATCTGCCATACATATTGCTCAATTTTGAGTCTTAGTAGTATATGTTATGGAACTGTTCATGAATAGCAACTATAAAACTATGCCTTGCTTATATTGAGGTCCAAAAGCTAATGAATGTACAACATAAAAATTATTGCTTGCTTATTTTGAGACTTAAAGGTTGATAAATAAAAAACTTAAAGTAAATGGGTGTAATGCTAAGATAGAACACTCCATGAAGTATCATGGAAATATCACATCCTTAAGCTATAACAAATACTTCCATCTATTACCAGCACTGAAAATACAGCAATAAAATCTCAAACATTAACATTTCCTCCCATCTCTGCAAAATATTTTTCTTTTCTTGATTTAATTTTTATCATTACCTCTTTTGTCATTTGTATCCTATCACCATTTTATGTCTTTATTGATTGGCAGTAGCTGTCTCTCCTTCTGAGAAGAGTTTTAAGAAATGAGAGTTATATAAAGTTCTTTGCTACTTGCTCTACAAGCTTTATTGATAAATGCTAGCAAGAAAAAGCATTTTAAAAATCTCAATCAGAAATCGCACCTCAAACCAATAGTTTCATAATTTGGCACTTTTCAGTGAGGTGCTAGGGTAGCAATAGACACTAGATCTAAAAATACTAATCCAAATCCAGCATTTATTAACTTTTAGACACCTATATGTCTTCAGGCTGCAGAAAGGAGTTTGCTATTAACTGAAAGGAGACCCTTTGATTTCTCTTGGAGGCCTTGAAGGAACCAAGCAGGGCAAATTCCTAAATGTCTATTCCATACATTCTTGTTGTTGCAGCTGTTACAACTATGTGATTATTCATATAATATATTAACATGGATGGGCTGCTCACCAACAGGCATTAACCAACATGGTGAGTTTATTGGCTTTTTACCTCTGAGTTTAAGATCAAGAAACACCATGGTCTTTTTTCTCAATTGCCTGATAAGGCAGAATGAATGAATGTGTAAATGATAAATATTTTACCAATAGATATATACAGTTATGACAGACAAAAATAAATCATGGCCCTTATTCTCAGGAGGCTGTAAAGTTACCAACCAAGGTAGCGGTTGGTGGCTGAAGGTGGAGGGTGCTAAAAATCCCCTGATTGCAGACCCAAGCTGCCATTTAATGATGACTCTTTATTTAGGTACTTACAACTGCAGATCATTTTCAAGTGAAGAAAGATTGCAAGAATTAGAAGAAGAATTGTCTTGTATTAAATGAGACATTATTGGACTTTGTGAAGTTAGAAGAAAAGGTGAAGAGACAATTGATTTAAAAAGTGGACATGTACTCTATTATAAAGGCACACATATTGGAAATACAAGTGGAGTAGGATTCATTATAAATACAAAGTGGAAGAACAACATTGTGGAGATTGATGGTGTATCGGACAAAGTGACAAAATTAGTTATACAACTTAATAGCAAATACCAAATGCAGATAATTCAGGCAGATGCTCTAACAAGTTCTCATAGTGATGAAGTAGTAGAAGATTTTTATATGGATGTACAAAAGGTTTTGATCAGAGTAAACAACATTTTAAAATTGTTATGAGAGACTTTAATGCTAGAATTGGTAAACAAATAAAAGATGAAAGTGCTGTAGGTAATTTTGGTTAGGGTAATAGAAATGGTAGAAGACATAAACTTGTGGAGTTTGCTGGGGGAAAAACTTTATATTATAAATTCTTTTTTTTTTTTTTTGAGAAAAATGTTAAAAGGAAATGGACATGGAAGCATCCAAATGAAGGTACAGCTGAATTGGATTATATTTTGTCTAACAGAAAATACAAATTTCAAGATTGTAATGTTTTTAATAAATTTAACACAGAAAGTGATCATTGATTAGTAAGATGTAAGATATGTGTTAATACAAAACTAGAGAGACAAAAATTATTAAGAAAAACAATATTTATAGTTGATATTCCTAATCTTCAGAAGCATTCTAATGAATTTAAATTAGAACTTACAAATCAGTTTCAAGTATTAGTACATTTTAAACATGATTCAGATTTGAATGAAATTAATATGAAAATAACTGATACACATTTAAAAATTGCAACCAACATAGCTGGTAAAAAAAAGCAGCAATTGACCAATAAAATTTTTACTGAGACTAGAGAATTTATGCAGAAAAAAAGAAAATAGACAGAAATGATGTATTAAAAAGGATTGAATATTTTGAATTTTGTAAATGGTGCAGAAAAGAGTTGAAAATGATTAAGAAAGTATAACTGTGAACTAGTAAGGAAATCTTTAGAAGAGAATAAAAGTCTCAAGAGTGTAAAACAACATTTTGGTATTGGTAGGAAATTTATATCTGCAATAAGAAAAAAAGACAGAATTATTACTAAAAAGAGAGATGACATCATGAAATCGGTAGAAGACTTTTATCAAAATTTATATAGTAATAAAGAACAAATACCTCCTATGTCTATTACATCTTTTGAATTGCTCAAAATTTTAAATGAAGAAGTGAGACATGCAATTGAATGTATGAAGAAAGGAAAGGCTCCAGATAATGATGGAATTATAATTTATATATTAAAAGCAGATGAGGAAATAGAATTTGTTTTAGCAAAGTTATATACCAAATGTCTAAATGATAAAGATGTACTAAATGATTGGAAGAATGCAGTATTAATATTATTATTTTAAAAAGGTGATAAAGAAGATATTAAAAATTACAGACCTATCAGCCTTTTATCAGTTTTATACAAAAAATTTACCAAGATAATTACAACTCATTTATAGAGAATATTGGATTGTCACCAACCAAGAGAATAAGCTGGATTTAAAAGTGGTTTTAGTACAGTAGATCATATCCAGGTATTGAGAGAAGTTATAGAATGGACAAATAAATATGAGTTGTCATTATGCTTTGGATTTGTAGATTATGAAATAGCATTTGATTCTATAAACATTTCTTTAGTGATTAAAGCATTGGATCATCAAGGTATAGATACAGGATATTGTCATATTTTAAAAAATATTATAAAAATGCAACAGCAACAATTAGATTACTTAATGATACTGGGAGAGTCAACATTGAAAAGGGTGTAAGACAGGGTGACTTCGTATCTCCAAAACTATTTATAGCAGTACTGCAAGAAGTGTTTTGTGGATTAAAATGAGAAGCTAAAAAAGTGAAAGTAAATGGAGATTATTTAAGTCATTTAGTAATAATAATTAGCATTAAGCTAATGCACATGCGCTTTGTAGATCTTATCAATAAATGAATACTCTCATTTTTTCAAATACAAGATAAAGTCTTTGTGAAAGAATAGAATGAATCCACCTATTTTTTCAACCCAAACACTTAAGTATGGGCAAATCTTAAGTATCTGAAAATGAGAGCATGAAGATATTAAACAATCACTTTAAATTACTTTTACTATGTATTTACTTTATCTTGTATTTGAAAAAATGAGAGTATTCATTTATTGTTAAGATCTACAAAGCACGTGTATTAGCTTAATGCTAATTATTATTACAATTTAAAACATCATGCTATATTAAAATAAATATTTTATTTAAGTCATTTAGGTTTTGCAGATGTTGTAGTTGTTTTTGCAAATGCTTTAGAGCTGCAGAAAATGTTGCAGGAGTTATCAGATGAAAGTAGGATTAAAGATAAATGTTAAAAGACTAAAGTAATGTTTAATGGATTTTTCTCAAAATACGAAAATAAAGATTGATTATGATGAGTTGGAAGAAGTTAACAGTTACAAATACCTTGGTTAGATTATTAGTACAGATGGAAACATAATGGATAAAATTAATCATAGAATTAAACTTGGTTGGAGTGCTTTTTGTAGAAATAACTTGATACTAAAAGGAAATATGCCTATGGGTTTGAAAAGAAAGGTTTTTAATAAATGTGTTTTACCAGTTCTTACTTATGGATCTGAGACTTGGACACTTAATAGAAGAGCAATACAGACTTCAGACCACTCAAAAAAGTATGGAGAGATGCATGTTGGGAGTAACAAGAAGAGATCAAAAATGCAATATATGGGTAAGTGAACAAACAGGTGTTACTGACCTCATTGAAAAAATTAAAAGACTGAAGTGGAATTGGGCTGAACATATTGCTAGACAAGATGATAATGGATGGACAATTGAAATTTTACACTGGATTCCATGAAATTGTAAAAGACCCAGAAAGAGACAACATGTGAGATGGATGAAATAAGTAAGTTCATCCTGCAGTGAAGTGATAATGGTTGATGATAATAATGATATGTCTTCAAACCCAGTTATCTTGTGAAGTGATAATGGTTGATGATAATAATGATATGTCTTCAAACCCAGTTATCTAACTCACATAGATATATGGGGCTGAGAGATCTTCAGCAAAACCATATATTAGTCTTCACAATATTATATCACTTAAGACTTAAACCAAAGATTATAAATAGTCAATAAAAAGTAGTCATATATCACATGGCTCAATTTTTTTAAAGCTTGTAAATAAAAATAAAGATAAATGCTAGCAAAAGAAAGCATTTTAAAAATCTATCAGAAACCATACTCCAAACCTCAGACCAATGTTTTCATGCTTTGACACTTTTCAGTGAGGTGCTAGGATAGCTTCAGACCCTAGATCTAAAAATACTAACCCAAAGCCAGCATTTATCTAAGAGTTAACTATTGATTAGAAAATCTGAAATTTTTAGACACCTATATGTCTTCAAGCCCAGGTATCTAACTCAAATAGCTATATTTGTATTCAAAATAAATAAGGCAATTAAAGAAAATATTACATGATTAGTCATATATTATAACACAGCAAATGTACAGTCACTTTTTCTTTTAAAATATATATGTTCTACAATAATATCAGCAAATTAAAAATCCTTTTTCTTTTTAAAAACTTTATTTTCTTATATCAATACTGAACACATATATATATATATATATATATTTATATGAACACATATATATATATATATATATATTTATATAATACAAAACTCCAACATTTCAACTGTTTTTATCTTCATACAGTCATTTTCAAGGATCTGCAACAACAATATGAAATACATATTTATAAATAAACTTCAATTACATAAATACCTTCATCTTCCATTAACATAAACAGTAACAAACATATTAAACATACATAATTATATTTTACTTACATCTCTTTCCCATTGCTATTTTTTATTACTCTTTTACATTATTTAATTACAAATCTGTTCTTAAAATCATCCAAGAAACTTTTTATACAAATTTAAAAACCAACCCTAATTTTAAATAACTTTCCCCTTTTTAAAATCTTATCTAAAACCCATCTCAAAATTACATTCCTAAACTATAACTTTAAATTAATATAAAACACATATAAACATCTTTTTTTATACAAAAATAAAACCTTTTAACAATTTAAATTGTAGTTTTGAGATGGGTTTTAGATAAGGTTTTAAAATGGAGGAGGTTATTTGAAATTAGGGTTGGTTTTTAAATTTGTATAAAAAGTTTCTTGGATGATTTTAAGAACAGATTTGTAATTAAATAATGTAAAAGAAAGAGTAATAAAAAATAGCAGTGGGAGAAAAATGTAAGTAAAATATAATTATGTATGTTTAATATGTTTGTTACTGTTTATGTTAATGGAAGATGAAGGTATTTATGTAATTGAAGTTTATTTATAAATATGTATTTCATATTGTTGTTGCAGATCCTTGAAAATGACTGTATGAAGATAAAAGCAGTTGAAATGTTGGAGTTTTGTATTATATAAATATATATATGTTCAGTATTGATATAAAAAAATAAAGTTTTTGAAAAGAAAAAGAAGAAGGATTTTTAATTTGCTGATATTATATTGTCTAAATTTAATCCCAGGTAAAAGAACTAATAGAATAATTTTTCCGATGGATGGCTATCAATCATGATCTCATTCATATTGTAGTAAAATATATAAATAAATTGTAATGTCTTATTGTTTTTCGCATTTGTCATTATTTACAACCAATAAAGTTATTTAAAGCATGATAGAGTCTCTTGCACTTAACTGATTTAGTGGGCTATAAAATGAAAAAGTTGTTGATCATAGCATTGGAAGGTGGAGCTCGCTTGCAAATTATTCTTAGGTGATTTTTGTATGAGCTGTACATTTTAGTTCTTTATAATATATAGCCCTCTTTTTTTAACTGTAAAAGTTTTTTTTTTCATATGTCAAATGCATTGATCACGAAGTCAACCCCAGCCAGCTGCTTGGAAGGCAGCTATACTAACCACTAGGTTACCACGCTTGACAAAAAAGTTATTTTTTTAAAAGTGATTCACAAATAAATAAAAATTTATTGTAAATGATCTTTATTTAATATCCATGATTTTAGGTTTACTTTTGAAATAACTGTAAAAATAACAATTATAAAATCTTAAAAAAGATACTATAAAAATAACAAACATTTTTATTTATTGTTAATGTGGACTAAAAAGCCAGAAAATAATCATTTGTTCAACTGCATTGTTTTAATCTTCAATCCTTTTATTTCAAGTTAAATATAAAAACTTAATTGTGGTTGAATAAACAATTAATTTGTGGTTCTTTAGACCACAGCAGTAAATAAAAGCGTTCACTATGCATAAAAAATAATTTTTTTTTGTAACATCAAAATGACTATTTTCTCTTCACTTCTGTTTCTTACAGTGTTAACTATCTAGCAGATTTATTCACAACTGTAATTAAAAATGTGTTATATATGAGGTGGTTCCACCTGCCCCACTCCTGAAATTTTGTAATAAAAAATTGTGTATTTAGTACTGAAACTGTAAGATTTCTATTCAAATCTCAGTTTCACCTTAGTTCTGTCATCATTCTACCTCTCTCCCCTTTAGTATGAGTTTTACATGGATTCTGACCTTGAATATCGGATTAAAGCATAATAATATATAATATCTGTAAAGTGTTTAAATAAATAATTAAATGTTATATATGCGCACATACTCTGATAAGCTTATTTTAAAATAACACATTGCAAGGTATTATTAAATTGCCGTGCGTAAGTTATATAATTTAAATAATCCTATTAATTATTACGATAGGTTTAAATAATATTTTAAATTATAAATAAAATCAATAATTATATTTTAAAATGTAAACATATTATTATTTAGGTCAGATCCAGGTAATACTTAAATTATAAAAATAACTAATTCTCAATTAAAATAAAGATGTTTTAAAATTCCCCTGCTAATTAAAGGCAAGTCATAGTGGGAGGGGGGAAAAGATGGCAGAGCTAAAAAGTTATTTTTAAACATATGGAAACAAAGAAAAAGGTTTGTTAAAAATAACTTTTATAAATATAAAAGGTACAATGTAAAAGTGATCAGATTGAAATTCCAACCTGTATGACTATTACATCCGTGACCTAAAGGGATGTATGGCACGAACCCGAGAGACAGCTGCATGGATGACGTATTGCTTGATGGATCTCCGAAATAAGGAAATAGAGAATAAAAGCCACAACTGATTATTGTTTTTTTTGATCATGAAAAGTTAGAACCAGAAATGTTAAGTCCAATTATATTTCTTGCGATCCAAAATCTATATCAAGCAATGTGTCAAGAGTAGGTGCCATGCTACACTCCTCCGGACTGATGGCTATACAATATTAAAATCCTACAAAATGTGACAAACCTACAATTCTGCTGCTTCCATTGAAAATCTTATCCTAAATGTAACTGCCATTGAACCTGGAAACTCGGACTCTCCAAACAGTGTGCACACTGAAGTGAACTAAAGGTAACATGATACCCTAGATTAAATTTTGTTTGGAACTCTCATTGAACTCTATATCTCTAAAATATTACTTTCATTTTATTTCCACTATTATGTAATCCTAAAATTAAATCTATTTTCTGTAATAATATTATTTATAATGAACCTAGTAAATTACTCTATCTATCATTATTCTACTTGGGTATCCAATTTTATTGTATTTGCTAAGATTATATTTCATGCCCACGTGGTTTCCGAGCGGATATTTTTTTATATAATTCGTGGAAGGGTTGCCTCTTCTGTGAGTCTAATATCATAATAATAAATCATATCGGTTAATAGATTTTAGCTCGGGAATCATATACTATTTTAATATATTTTATAAATATGATACTTATATTATTAATTAATGTATTTGTCGATGAGCTATCATTCATGCTAGGTTAATTAAATCTTAAATATAGCCATAATGTTTAGAAGAAGGGGGAGTTAATGATAGTAAATTAAATGCTAGTCGTGTGGAGATTGGGGATAGATTTGTCTAAATAATTGTGTTTGCATTAGAGTTATAATCTGCGCTAGTTATTGATACATGAATTTTTATATCACAGAAATGTAATAGAGGTATTGTCAACATGTTACTCTCACACTTAAGTAGCATACAAATATATAATAGCACAGAACCTTGTCACGTGGTCAGGGATGGAAAGGCTACGACCTCATACCGACACCGCGCTCGTGACCACTCCTAAGGGCTCCGACCTGACATTTGGCTGACCCTCTTCATATTCCAGCAGTAATTACCTTATCATGCGGTTGGGGATGGAAAGGCTATGACCCCATACCGATACCACACTCATGGCAGACCTATAGGGCTCCGATCCGACGTTTGATCATCCCACCAACCTCCAACATTTCTTCTGCAATTATTCTTTTTAAAAGCCGATTCTCTTATAGCTTGGCAGTATCCATACTACCGCAGGTCGCTTAATAATAATTATAAAGTTTATGCTGGGTCTCACTCACTCCTCCACATATGTTAATCTATAGTAAATTATTTAGAATAAAATATTAATGATAAAGTAAATAGGATGATAGCTTTGTGAACGAATGCGCTCCTCTTTAAAATCTCGTAATGTGTCTCGTAACCTTCGTTACTTAAACGTGAGGCATGGAGTGTAATTAATATTGATATCCAGGTAGTGTAATATATTGCTAATGTAAATTAACCACAATTAAATATTTAAATTATCTATATCCATGTCTGTGTCTGATTAATTTTAAATAATAATTAATATTTCTCATATCAATGAATAGTAGAATATAGTAGTAGTCCGTAAGGTTAAATCATTAATTAGAGTCTCTTGTTTACCTGACCACCAGACCTAGAAAATAATGCTATTGTTATGATAGATGCATTGTCATGTAGGTTTTGTTGTGAATAAATTTACTATATTCGAATACGGTATCACAGGCCCTGAACCCACCTGTTATGCCGCTATTCGAACGTGGTGGTGGAACTTTGCAACATGTTAACAAGGCATACGTAATCTTACCATTACAATACTGGATAATTGATGCAATGCATCATTTTAGATGTCTTTTCCACTTTTTGAAACAGGTGCAAAACTCTTAAAAATTGATACTTTTTAATGCCTATGTCATTCCCCCCCTCCCCATCTTTTCCAAGTCTGCAAGATGTTTTCCATGGAGCATTTTTTCATTCCAGTGAATAAAAAGAAGTCATACAGAACAAGATCAGGAAAATATAGCAATTGGATATGTTGAAAAATGCTGTTTTTGGTTAAAAATTGTTTTATACTCAAGGCTTTGTATACTGGTGCATTGCCATGGTGAAGTTATCATTTCTCACTTTGCAACAAATCGAAGCATTTTCATTTCACTACATCACAAAAACATTTCAGAAACTTTAGATAAAATATCTGACCACTGCACATGAATTATGTATAAACAATGCAATTTGAATAAAAACAATCATCATCTTGACATTTGACTACATTTAACATACTTTTTTAGGATGTGGTTAATTTGAATTCTTCCATTAAATCACTTGTAAATATGTGTTTATCTGAAAACAGCTTGTTTATAAGCTGTTTTAAGCCTTACTAATATTTCACCTGCTGGTTTTTTTATAACAGAAATCATAATTTCACATTGTTTCAAATTTTCAGCCATCACAACAATTGACAATAAATGAGACATACCTAATAAAAAAAACTGACTACATGTCATTTTGATTTAATGATTATGATGTTTGAAATATTGATGCAAGGGAATCCCTGCAAGAGGTGTATAGTGGTGGATGCACATACTACAACATGCTTGCCCTGCAGAGTATAATTCTTAGTTATTTGAATATTTTTTCATATGTATACACATATATATTCAAATGATATTGTATCAATAGATACATCATTCACCATTTAAGACTCATGTTGGGATCAATTTAAATATAATAAATAATAATATGTAGATCTGAACCAAAAAGGTAGAGAGAAACAAAAATTTAATGCAGCATTTAAGAAAATCGTGATTACATTTTTGACTGAAATGCAAAGAGTATTTTATTGTACCTCAACTGTTAATTTTTTCTCTAAACCTAGTTCACAAAAATATAAAATATATCTTTAAATAAATAAACTATAAATTTGTAGATATTTAAATTAATTATTTCATTTAGAAGGAATTCAAATCAAAAAGCACCAAAACTGGGTTTTAAATTTGATTAAATAAAGAGTTTTAGGACAATATCAAATAAATAATTTTAAACATATAAAAAAGTGAAAAAAGCAAGATAAAGATGTAAACATATTTATTAATAATAAATATAATATGACAGGGATGAGCAATTATTTTGGCTCAGGAGCCACAGAGGTTGGTGGAGAGCCGCACTTTTTTCATGACACAATAAACACACTGCTTTATTCCCTGTATTACCAAAGAAATATTTGTTTGTTCATTCTTCATTAAACACATGACATTCATCACCAATTTTAAATTTTTTTGGAGTGTTCGTAGTTTCACTAAAGTTGGAAATATATATTGCTAATGCAAAGACAAAATTGAAATTAACCAGATCAACTGAAAAAGCACTGCACATCATATCCACGCTGCACATGTGTATTGATGTGGCCATTCTAGTGGAAAATACAAGATGAATCTTTGGTCGTGCACGGGAAGGAAATCTCAGTTCAAGGCGGATTTTTCTGATTGTCTTGGTGGGCTGCATAAAAATTGTTAGCGGGCCACATGTGGCCTTTGGGCCACTATTTGTCCACCTCTGGAATATAATATTCTCATCTCAATATAAAAAATTGTATTGTGATTATTATGTAAAGAATATGCCAACAACAAAAAAAAAATTGGTTAAATACTATGCTGTTAATTTTTGCAAAACTAAAATTTCGATTTTATTATTAAATATAATTAATAAGGTCAGCGCCAAATTGATTCCAGGAGATAATACAGCAAATAGGAAAATAAAATATTTTTGATATATATTATATCCAAAAAGTAGACAAACGTTCCAACTTTTCATAGATTTATAACTTTTGATAAATTATTCTCTGAACTTTTAGTTGTTTTATTATAAAATAAATTGATTGGATGTATGGATAGGTGAAGATGTAGATGAGAGTGCAAAATATATATGTTAATGTGTCAATAATAGTAAATATTTAACGTAGAATACAGATAAATAATATTTAATAAATGAAATCATATTCTATATACTAAGGAAACTTTTACAATTAACTGTAAAAGTTTAATGGTGCTAAATACTATTATTACAGCTGTTATTCAAATAACTTTAATAAATAAATAGTAGCAGAGCAATTCTCTTAATTGTAGGTCCAAATTTTTTCATATTTTTCAGTAATTCACTCCCTAGTAAGAATTTTTGCAAGTTTTATATTGAAAAGTGCGTATTTTTCTATATACATTATAATATAAATTTTAGTTTGGAAAAAAATTCATAGATGACAAGAAAATCTAAAATTCAGCAAAGACAACAAAGATTTAGCATGACTTTTTTTCTGATATCACCATTTTTACGACTTTGTTTAGAGAAAATAGTTCGAAAAACCAACAACATGTTTATTTGCGATTTTAATATTATTCTAGATAGTTTTAATCCAATAATTTATACAATAATTATTGAAAATAATATAAATTATAAATAATTTATTTTTAAAGGAAATACTTTATTTTTAAAAATAGAATGTGATATTATCGATAATGCAGATATACTCTGAAGCTATTTACAAGTTTAGCTTCTAAGTAATCTCAAAATAATGAATATGAAAATATCGTAATTTTGTAATAAATATTGAAAAAAAAAAACTTTTAAAGCATAATTCATTAATTATAAAAGTATAATTCAGAAATTAATAATAAAACTAATTAATTGTACTTTTTATAATTGCAGAAGAATTTACAAAATAATCATCGACATCTACCAGAAGGAAAATTAATAAGTGTAATACGTCATCGGTGAAATAATACTAAAGTACCATCCATGGGAGAGTCAATTTTTGGATCATCGACATCTACCAGAAGGAAAATCAGTAAGTGTAATACATTATCGGTTAAATAATATTAAAGTACCGAAATTTATATACATTGCAGAAATTATATATTTTAAAATTATCTTTTATTGAAGTTAATAATGTTCTATAAATTCTGCTAAAGTTAGATATAATTATTTTTCTAAAATATTCCTTTAGGAAACAGCATCATATACTAAATATAACTAATGCACGATACCTTTTAGAGAGTTCAATTATTATTTTTTATGTATAGTTAGTGAAACGAAGTTTATAGAAAATAAAACAATATTCATTGAATAATAAAGCATTTTCTTTATGCTTGCATATTTATAATGTGTTTTGTTCGTTTATTCATTATTTATGTTCTTATGAATTATGTCCTATTTGAAAAATTATCCTAGATTTTCTGCTAAACAATCTGGTTATATTTTTGTAGAAGCTCTTCTCAAACTGCCTGAAATAATTTAAAAATAACTTTTTGCTTGAATGAGAAAGAAAAGAAATAACGCAGAAATCATAAGAATAATAAATTTAATTTTTTTTGTCTTAACGTATAATTTTATTATTTCTGTATAATATTACTTCATAAAGTATATTAAAAAACATATACGTGGTGGAGCCACAAACTGTGCTATATTTTTATTGGGAGATATTAAGTTAAGTGAGGTGAATAGATATAGTTATTTGGGATTATTTTAAGTAATCAGAAAAATTATTTGGATGAATGGGATAAAAAATTGATAATGAAGCAAATAAAAGAAAGGGATTGATAAAGAAATTAACACTGATTTCATATAATAAATATGATGTAGCTAGAATTATATGGGAGTTGCAGTAGCAGGGTTAACATATGGTAATGATGCATTTTTTGTTAGTAAAAGGGTATTAGATTATTTAGAAAAAGTTCAAAGGGAAGTAGGAAGACATGCATTGGATGCAGATGTATAAACAGCAAAGGAGGCAATTCAATGAGAAATGGGATGGTCAAGTTTTTATATGAGAGATGCAAAAAGTAAAATGAAAATGTTTGGTAGATTGCAGCTTATGGAAAATAAAAGAATAGCCAAAATAGTATTTAATTGGGTTATGAGTAAAGGACAGGTAACAAGATGGGTGAGAAAGGTAATGCGGTATGCAAAAGATTTGGATAAAGAATTTATATCAGTATATTTGTACAAAAGATGGGATGATTGTGTAAAGAGGATTGTTGAGTGTTATAGTAGTAAGGAATGGGATAAAAGAATAGATTTATTAATAAAGAATAGAGAGTTAGAGACATGGAGTAATAGTATGGAGAGTAAAAAGAGTTTAAATATATATAGAAATAAACAGAATATTAGGTGCAAGTTAATATATGATAATAGTAAGGAAAGTAGTTTATTGTTTAAGCTCGAATGGGATCTTTAGCTACAAGAGAATATACATGTAAATGGAAAAACATGGGTGATTTATTTTGTAAATTATGTAAGGAAGGAATTGGTAATAGTAAGCATTTTTTAATTGAATGTAAATGTTTGAAAACAGAAAGGGTACATATAATGAAGTTATGGAAGAATAAATATGAAAAAAGTGATTATACAGAAAGTGAATTATTGGTTTTTATGCTGGGTTTGGGAAAAGATAAGGGGGAATTAGATATTAAGACTATAGAGTTGACAAAGATTATGTTGTGGAAATGGGATGGAGCAGAATATAGGAAAACTTAGAGTAGGGAATGGAAAATTAAGTGGCTAACAAGTTTATCTGGGCATAATTGCTCAGATATTCTTGACTTCATTTAAGAAGAAGTCACAGTACATCACATCACATCACATGTCCACCCCTCCCTTGCATTCAAATTTATGTACTGTATAATAGGGCTTCTCAAAGGGATTCCGGAGTAAAAAGTTAACCCGTTATAATAAATCAAATTTCCTGTGAGTCACTCTTAATTTTTATTAAGATTTTATTTTTATTTTTTAAAGATATCAAAAATATTTGCACTCGAAATTTTAGTATATGTATTTGCTCTACCTGTTTGGTAGTAGTAATGAATTTCTGTCAAAATTAGAAAAATACTATACATGTACCACAGATAAAGAATTTACAATATAAATACATTGAATTGTATTCTACTGTTATTTATAAATATAATTTACAAACTTTTTAGTATAAACTATTGTTATGAAGCTCATTTTCCACTCTGAAATTCTTTTTAATATGAATTTGTAAACAAAAATGTTGCACAATGTTATGAAATTTGAATTTATTGCATTCAAACTCAGGGAATCCCCTTATTTTGGTGAATACGTGTATTTTATTTTATTATTATTATTACTGGAGGTGATTTAGTATAAACAAAATCATAATTAAATAAAGAAGTGCTTTAGTAACATTTGAAAGTTTTATTTTTGATTCTTAAAGACAAATCTTTATGGTTAGAAAATTTTTTTAAAAAATAAAGATTTTTTTAAGCATGTCAAACACACTAATGACCATCTCACCAATATCAATTGCATCAGAAAGAGCTTTTTCTGCAGCTGGTCTTTTCATCATGAAAATTCAATCATCTTTTAGTGATAACTTATGTTTTTTAAAAAATTTTTTCATTTCTCATATTTTATTCAAATTAATATGAATTTATATTTGTTTATTTTATAATAAATCACATTGTATTTTAAGTTTTTAGTATTAAAAATGATCTTTTTTTTAAAACTCATAGTGAATTTTTTGTATTGTTTTGAACGAAAAAAAAAAAATTCACCCACAA
Organism: Epiperipatus broadwayi; assembly: GCA_028023455.1. NCBI lineage: Eukaryota > Metazoa > Onychophora > Udeonychophora > Euonychophora > Peripatidae > Epiperipatus > Epiperipatus broadwayi. Next base: position 896,701 of record JAQFVV010000188.1, read on the forward strand.
AAACAGAAAATGCACTAAATGGATTAATTTGTGCTTGTTAATGGATCTCAGAAATCCCAAGAATAAAATCATTTTTATCCCAGCATTTGAATTTTACAGGAAATGAGAAACTCTGGTGTATTTTGTATATTTTGTAGGTAAACATTGATGAGAATAGAATACAAATTGTTTATTGAACTACAAGTGTTCAGTAGTTTTCAACATTCACACACACACACATATATATATATTATTAATGTATATATAATTGTGTACAGCACTTTGAGACAGCAAAATAGCTACTTGCATATTGTAAAATTTATTTACAAAGTTTAGTTTTTTTAGACATGATCATGTACAACTTTCAATAAAGGAAAAATGACTGCTGAATATTGTAAATTGTTCAAATTTTATTGGTTTTTTTGACAGCATATCTTGTTGATTCTGCAGGTGCCATATTGAATTTTTTTAAAAACTGACCCCTGTCACAATTTTCATAATAATTTCAGTTTTAATAATGTTAGAGCAAAAAAACTTACATTGACAGAAACTAGAAAACTAAGGAAACCAAAAAGTCTAAGACAAATAGTGATAACCATTTAAAAAATAAGGAAAAAATTAATTTCATCATCCGACATAATTATTACTTTATTGTTTATTCATAATTTCTAATTTATCATAAACTAAGTTTAAATTACATCTTCATTGATAATTTCTTTATATTCCTCACAAAATTATCTTTCAAACCATATATATAATACTTCTTGGATGAAATAATTCATAGCTTCAGAATCTCTAAAACTACTCACATAAGAATTCTTCATTTTTATCTTGTAATCCAAAAGTTAGCAAATCTCAAAGGTGTCTATAAGAAAAAGATTCATCCTAACAAAAGATACAAAAAAAAATAATTTTCAAAAGATGGATATGCATTTGTCATCATAGCAATTGGCTTCTTGTTTATCTAAAACTAGAAATTGTAAACAACTGCCTGTATCATATCATTGATAAAATGAATTTCATCTCATTTTATATTTTTTGGGTACATCAGTGATGTTTATATTCTTCATGCACAACAGTGATGCTATCTTATTATATTTATTGTTCCATATAGATATAATTTATTTGCATATAGCTCATTTGCTAACTATAAACTTGAAAATGTCATGCAAGATGTGGCAAAACTACTGACTCCACAGCAAGAGTATCAAGGCATAGGAAAGAATCAGAATTTGATTCTTTACCTGCATACAATTCCATGTGGTATATGCATAACCATTGTGGCTACCACTACACACCCTTTAAAATCTCTCTTTATTAGTTTTAAATGTTTATATTTTCATATGGTATTATATCCAGTAAATATTGTGATTGCTTTATCATCTCCAAACTTTCTGTACATTTGATTATCAGTTTTTAAAATGTATATTGCAGCTCTTTATATGTAAATCATTTCTTGTTATACAAACATGATGCTAGAACAAAACACAAACACACTAATAAAAATATAAACATATTAATAAATTATTAAACCTTTTGAGAATCATTATGTCTATAAAATAAGGTTGCCTCAAACTTGGATCAGAGACACAAAATATTTGAATACAAATTTATATACCGTATAATAAAGAGCATAAATGATTTAATATTATATAATTTATATAGTATAGTTACACCAATACAAACAAATTAATAAATTAATACCATTTATTAAATAATAATAAAAAATTAAACATTATTCAAATAATTAAAGTTAATAGTTATGACCAATATTTTGAGATTATGTTTATATTGCATTGAAAGCCTTGACATGCAAATCATCAGCTTATTTGTAATCCATTTTATTAGCTTATAAGGTCAATAAAGATCTGCCTTTATTGTCTTCATGTAAACTAGTAAAATGATAAGAAAATAAAAAAAATAAATGCACCTATTAATAAAAAATTCAAATTTTGTCAGATTTCAAAATGTAATACATCATTTTGAAGATGGAATTGAGCAGCAATGACTGCTAGGATTTCTGATGACATCATGCTTATAGTTTTCATGCAATTTAAAAAAGAAGACAATATTGCAACAAATCATACAGGTTATGCTACAAAGATTCTACTCGGTATAATAGAAATCGCTTAGTTAGATACAGCATACTTCACAGCTTCATTGTATTTTAGAAATATTGTAATGATTGGCTTAGCAAAGTTCATTTAATATCATGTTTTTATAAAATTTAAAAATAAATAAATATAAGACTTTTAACAAATGATGCTTTTAAATTAAATTATAATTGTCCTACTGATACAGAATGAACTATAATAATGAAAACATTTCTAAGTTATGACCTAAACCAACTGCATCTTGGGATTTGTCTCTTTCAAAATTTTCATTCATATGTTATACAATAGAAAAAGATATGTGGGATTAAATAACTAGGAATAATATAATACTCTTTAACCATATATTGAATTTGTTAAAATTAAATAAATTGATATCTTATATTGGAATTAATCATTTTTATTAAAAAAAATAAAATTATAGTTTGAGAAATTAATGTCAATGTCCTGTCGTGTGTAATTTGATAACTATTTTTTTTCACAGTACACAGAAAATCAGAAGGAGAATTTTATATTAATAAATAGTTGGAAAGAATTATTAACCAGTTATAATGAATCCAGGTAAGCATAAATATCTTCTGTATATTTTGCTCTTTGGTTTGTGAATGAATATGTGTGTATGCAAGTTTATTCCTATTTGTAAGCCTAAATAATTTACTGTAAAAATTTACACTGAAAAGACATTTGCCATGGAAAAATATTTATTATTAATTTTTTAAAAATCCATTTAACATACAAGCGGATTAATTCAGCTACCAAGATTGATTATGAATAATTCTGGGCAATAAAATTCATTATATATACAGTATATATCACATTACTATTAGCTCACCTCTATTTTAGTACATCTTTAATATTTTGAAATATATATTGATCATAACAAAAGAAAATATAACAAAAAAATTATTCTATAGGATAAATAAATATAAAGTTACAATATATATTATTAAAGTTAAATCAAGAATGAGAGAACAAAAAAATTACTTTTATAATACATCACTAAATTTTTAAATGATTGATTCTCTGTCCCCACTTTTTTAGTATAATTATGTCGAAAATTTAGTAAATAAATAATTTGTAGTTTGACTTTATAGCTTCTGGGTTCGTATGAAGATTTTCCAGGTGATCTTTGGATATTCATTTATATCAACCCTGAATTCAGCATTATTTGAAATATTGTCCTCAATTTGTTATGCAAGATATAACGTATATTTATATGAGAAAAGTTGCTTTATTATAAATTTTCCTACTTTGACGAATTCTTGTAATTGTTTTGATGATGGCTTGTTCATGTTAAAAATTGAAGGCAATACTCTCGATTCTACTTTAGAACTGATGGACAGTCTAAGAAAGAGTTTCTAGGAGTTTTTACTTATTCATTTATAACTTTCCCCATTATCATATATTTTAGTTAACATTGCGGTTTTGCTGGTGCTTCACATTGGCTGGAATATGAGTTTTCCACAGGCTATCTCTGTTTTAAAGAGATTGAATGAATGCTACAAGTTCTTTTGGTCTTTATTTAACTTTGAGAGATAACAACCTTCTACAATTCTATTTTTCCCTCCTTATATGGAAAGAAAAACTAAATCTAAGTTATTAATCACTTTCACATATTCATCATCATCAACCATTATCAATCCACTGCAAGATGGTCTCTCCAAGTTCAATCCATCTTCTTCGATCTTTATCTTCTCCTCTCCACATCATCCCTGCACACTTTCTTATTTCATCCATCCATCTCACATGTGGTCTCTTTTTGAGTCTTTTACAATCTACTTCCATATATTAACTAGTATTAAATCTAATTAATTAACAATTTTATAAATTATACATTTTGATATATATTAAAATGAGTTGTTGTTTTTTTTAAAAAATTAATCTAGGTGAAGTTTTGTTTAAAATGCTTATATAATTATTATTAAAACGTTTTTTTTTTGTTTTTGTAAAAATCCGAACATATTATTTTATTCAAATCTATTTCCTCTGTATAATATATGCAAAAACATATACAGTTTAAATATTTATCAGTTCCTTTTATAAACTAATATTGAATGTAATTATTAATATTATAAACAATTATGTGCTAGTATTGGAGATGTGATCATGTGATGCTTATTAATATTATACTGATAAACAATTTTTACTTTTTGAAAAATATATTTGACATAATTTATGGAAACAATTTGTTTCCATATAACAAAAATATAAATAATATTGCCTATATTCTGAAAGCATCTATCAATTCATTTTAAAGTCTTCTTATATGAATCTTCCCCATTTTATTAAAGAGAAACAAATTATCTACAACATGATATTATATACATATCCACAAATTGCAATTCATTAGAAACTTTTTTTTGTACTTTTTTGATGGAATTGGAAAGGCAAATAAATGTATTTTTTTCCAACATATACATAAAGAATGGTTGAATAAAATAGGTTTTTATGAGGAAATATAAATATATAGAAATATTTTATGACACATTTTAAAGATTGCATAATAATAATTTTAAAATAAATTGCGTAAAATGTTATAGATTATTCTTGTAACATTATTCCTTAAAAATGAAAAAAAAAATTTATTGTTGTATGCAATCTCCAAGTATGTATAAAAACAATTTAAGTTCAAAGCTAATGAAATTATAAAATATTATATCTATAACATTTTAAATTTTAAAAAATTATAGATTTATTTGATTTTACTGCAAGTAATAGTATTCATTTTAGAGGTCTTTTTTCTCTCCTGACTACAAAGAATGTGTTGTTTTTTTGAATCAGGGTTCACCTAGTGAGTAAAAGTATAACTGAAGTTTGAAAATGTTATGCAACCATTTTTTCTGGTAAGTGAAACCTGTACATATTAACTAAGCACCTGAAGTATTTTATTTCATATGCAGTTTTAACAGCACTATCAGAAAGTGCTTCATAAACAAATTAAGCACTAACTTTTTAAATAAAATTAAATGCAGCTAATTTATGGTGTAATGTTGATAATTAATAGCATTAAATGTTACACGTATGTCTGCAAGGAATTTAAGCATGTTTGACTAACTCTGATTTTAAAAATTAGTTCAAAAATTTATATCAGTCATAAGGTCAATGTATGTGTTAATATTAATAGCTCCAAAACTGTAAAGTTTTTCAAATAAATTTTTTCACTTAGATAGTTATTAAAAAGCATCAACGTGATACCATTATCAAGCATTTTTTGGCTTATTCATTTCCATTCACTAGTTAATTGTAATGGCTTTATTGCTTCATTTGAACACCATCTATTGATTTTTCATAGTCTCAGATTATCTATAGATGATTTCTGAGAGGTAATTGTAATATGAAATATAACATTAGAATATGTGAACTTTTGGATGAGTGAGCATTTATTGAAAGAGGTTGATTTTTTTTTGAAGGAGTGTATTTGTAAACATTATTCTGAAGCCTTGTCTATATAGTAATGGTTTGCTTATTCATTGAATTACAATTTGTGTAATATAGAGGGAGTCGGTCTTTGATTTGATTATAATAACTGGTAGAAGAATTTTTTTTTTATTTTGAAAAAGTTAGTTATACTTTATATCTTAAGTTTCCTAAAACGATTAAAAGGTGCCGAATCAGTTTTCATTACTATTTTAATGGGAAGAGAAGATTTTTAATAGTAATTGAAAAGTCTGAGGGAACGACAAGACCTATGCTGAGAATTTTAAAACCTTCCCAAGAGATGTGCTGATTTTTAAAAAATTTTTAGTGTAAGCTTTTTAGTCAGATAATTCAGATAAATAAATACTATTTTTTTTAATGTTATTTTTACGGTTGCAATAATATTTTGCTTGTTTCTATCCCAAAATTCACATAATATTTTGTGATCAAAAGTAGATTTATATGGGTGTTATGACTGAGCAACAATAGATGATTAGAGTAGCTTAGAGAAAATTCATGAGATATTGTTATTAGTATTTGATCATTGATGATAGCATAACCATCTTTTGCACAGTTTTTTTTATTTTAACTTTATTTTCACATATATATGTACATGAAGTTAGCCTTAGGAAAAATTAAAATTTGATTTGAAAAATCGTTTTGTTTCGGGTTCCTTCTTATGGATGTCAATGTGAATTCTCAAGATATGATCAAATATTATGGTAATTCAGTAGAAGTAAATGGCAGTAAAGGTGGTGATTTAATTATAAATAATCAATTGGCCCATTTGCAGGAAGGGGTTACAGGGTTACAAATAAGTGAAGTTGTCAATTCTAGTATGACAAATATTCCTATGACAAAATGGCCAAGTTGTGTGGTAAGGATTTTTTTTGCATTTATTAATTATTAGCTATTTCTAATTCATAATATTGTTGAGCTCCAAAGAATTAAAAATCTGTTTGAAAATAATACTAATTGTATTTATTTTTATATTAATAATAGTACATCAGGGCATGTTGCAACTTGACTTCCAATAACCAATCTCATAGACACATTCAATGCTCTTTTGCTTTTACTGAAAGGAACTCTTATTACATATTATGGAAATGAACTGGTCTTGCTGACAATCATGGTTGTCACCAAATACCAATTATGTAACAGTGAATGTAGAGGTATTTGACATACTACAATATTTAAAATTATATATAAATTTGGGAAATACAAAAATTGTGGGAATGTTCCTTAACAAGTAATTGATGGTTATTTTGATAATAATCAAGATAATTTTTGATTAAAATTTAGGATATTTTTGATAAAATTTTAAGTAGGAAAACATACCCATAATAGCTGATAAAGAAACTGCAACCAATGTGATGTGATTTATACTTTTGTGGATCATTTTCAATGCTATCTGCTGACATGAAATCTTGCATACCTCTTGAAAATGTTATTGTGATTCATGGCTTCACTGCCATAGTTCGAATTATTACAAATATTAGTAATAGTTTTGATCAATTTAATATTGGTATGTTCCTGCTTTATTGTCCAAATTAAAAATGAATTCTTCATTAAATCATTTGTTATTTTGTTAATATTATTTTCTGATGCACAAATTAACGCATAATATAAGTGAACATAGAAAGAATTATTCACTGTAGAAATATATTTGGTGATAATAGCTTATTCATATTTATTTAATGTTAAAGCTACGGAGTATATTGCTTATTGGCAAATCATAGACCAGCCAGGCTCCATCTTATAAAATTTGCTGTTAAATACCATGGTACTGTTACTATTGATCCACCTCAGTGCATCAACAACAAACTCAGACTTACTCTGATTATACCCTAAATTTATTAATACATTATAAATTACATCCTTAGAGCTTTGATGTGAGATAGAGTCATATAACCTAGAAGCGAGTTTAGACTGACAACTCAATTAATGTGCTTTTAACATCTGCATGCAATCAAATGAGGATTTAATTGTAAAGCTGTCAAATCCTATGTAGTCACTGAACCATTCAGTTATTAATTTTGCTGTGTTATATAAATATGTGCCCCCAAAATCTATTAATAGCATAAGAAGGAGGTTATTTGCTTTGTGAACTTTTTCATTTGCAAAAATTCTGAGGGGAATGACAATGGTTGGATAAATTCTCCAATATCTTACTTTACTCACAGCCTTATTCTGATGTTTTCTCAATATAGACATCACAAATTTATCCATCATCCACTTCAAATTGTAGGTTTCTATTAGTTTAAATTTTAACTTATCAATTTGCTTATTGACTTTGCAGTTATATTTATCTCCAGTCAGCATATTTCAATTATTTAGTTTTATTTCACAATGTTTGTCTTACTTTGCTCACCACATCTTTTAATGGGATATCATCATAGATAGCCTCAATAACTGCTATTTCCTTCATATTAGGATTTCTCCACCTACCCAAGAAACTTTGGACCAAAGTTGATCAATTGTCTTATGTTTTTGGGGAGAGGATTGTAGATATATATTCTTCATGTTTGTGCATAATAAAAATCTAAATGACCTAGGATCTATAGGTATTCATCGAGATTTTCATAATTCTGTGGATTGTCAGATGCTCATGGGGATTCTTTTAAGCTTTGTATAATAAGAGTAACACATGCTTTATGGATAATTATCATAATTTACTTTTTGTATACTATTGGGAGATAATATCAGTGTATATTTTCACTGAAAAAGAACAATATTTTATTATCTATGCTGATAATATGTACAAGAAATTAGCTATGGTTATTGATGACAATTCTGAAAAAAGATATTTGAGTAGTTGAATAGAATATTGCTTATTTATAATTACTCAATCTACCATAAAACAATATTATCTCTGGACTTGCACAATAATTATATATACAATTTTGGGTTCATTACTGAAAATGATATGCCATTCCAGTCACATAATAGATCAACTATCTGACTTTAATAATGTCTTGTAGTTGACTGTTATCACATTTCAAAGACTTACTTTTATTTAACATGGTGGAGATATGGTTTGCACCCATCACTTTAACTGTTTAAATTAATTTTAGCTTGAGAATCTTATCTGATGTTATTTTTCAGTTTAATGCCTTTTGATGTATGTAAACATTTTACAGACATTTAATTTATTATTGATTAATTTCTTCATTGTTTGGTAGGCAATGAAGGTAAGGTAAATCAAATTATTATAACAACAATATATTATCTTTCCAGTCTGAGCCACTTAGAGTATGTATTTTTTAATATATATTGTTTATTATTAAATTTAATGAATTGTATATTTTAGCTATTGTCTTAAATTGATAAATTATTGTATTTAAGTATGGAAAAAATCATTCTTTCAGTGCATATTAATTTGACACGTCCTATTATGTTTAAAAATAATATTAGTGTTTAAAGATAATTTACACTTGAACAGGTAAAGACAAAATTGCCTCCTAAGTAGCCCATTGCAGTGCAAAAGTCTAATAAATTTTTTAAGGAGAAATGAAAGATTCATAACAACCTAATATTTATTATAATAAAAGAACTATATTGGATTTTATCGAAAAGCTATTTTTCACTTATATATGTGTATATATGCTCAAGAATAATTTCATAATCATTGTGACTGACAAGAATGATGTATAAAGGTATTCTGCACAATCACTTGATTTGAAAAGTAAAAAAAAAGAAGTAATATGATACTTTATTGTTAAAGAAATTTATTGCTAATCCGTATGATAATTCATCTATAACTAAGCAAAAGCCTGTAACTTTTAATAGGATTTAAATATCTGCTTGTAACAAATTGAGAAATGACAAAGCAAAATATATTCAAGGGTATGATATCGGAGAAAATTAAAACCATAGCTCAGGAATGTGGAAAGTATGAATTTTTTAAAGAAAATTAAAACACTTACCTAAACATTAGAATTAGATAGAAAAAAAAATTTTAACTAGTAAAAACTGTGATAAATTTATTCTCATTAGTCTGCTGTATCAAATATTCTGGAACTTGGGTTTTTTTTTAAAAAAAAGCAGGTTTATAAGAATTATCATCAGCATAGTGTTTTTCATTATTAACTTGAATATGCATGTATATGTTTTTTGTTTTGTTTTGTGATTCAATAACAAAAAAGCAAAAAATTTAATAGCACATTCTGTTATATATTGCTCTTTTTTAGTGATAATTCCAGCCCATTATATTTTTTGTTTTCTCTCATTATTTTTAATATATTTATATTTAATTAAAAGGCATTGATGAGCTGAATAATCTCTAGTATTGTACCCAAACAACTAAGAGTGATAAAACTATTGGAGAATAATGAAATTCATAGACATGTCATTTAAGAAACTGCCAAATGGAGCTGAGCAAGATAAACTATGTCTACTAGCAATGAATGATGAGTAGATTCCACTAAGTCAATTGTCTGTAAGGCAAGTTGAAGAAGAAGCAAGAGGGTAGAGGCCTCAGGAAGTTGATGTAAATAAAAGTATGATGATCTCCAACCCATTGCACCTCAGAGAAGAATTACAGCCTTAACATACATTTTGATTTATTTTTATTTCTGTAGATAACAATTTATACAGAAATACATTTGATTCAGCTTATCTTTACAGATAACAAATTTATATGTCAAATTGAGTTTTTATATATATTTATTTTTGTTATTATACCATTAATTTATGCTTATTGGTTTTAATAATGTGTTCTCATTTTAACTAGCTAATTATATGCACATATATTTCTTTGCTATTATTCAGATGTATTTTATTTCGTTTGTTTCAGAATCAGATGAATAGTGGCAATAAAAGCTATCTGAACTTTTACAAACAGTTGAGCAAGCTTCATACAGAGCCCTCAATACATTGGAAATGGAACCATAAAATTAGTTAATCATCATATATTTTCATTTCTATGAGAAGCACATAATAATCCAAAGTTTCCTGTATTACTTAATGTAAAAAATGAAACTTATACTATCACAGAAAATGATATTAAAACGTCTGAATTACGTGAAAGTGGAAAGCTGCATTTAAAGGGATCAAGAACTGAGTTATCTGATCCACTTCATTCTGTGATAACTCTAACCAACTTTAAGACTCCACCTTTACCTGTTTTAATATTTAAAATCTAAAATTTATAGAATCTGTTTGATAAAATATACATTTGAAGGGAGAAAAAAATATCTACTTTGTATTCATGACTTAATACATATGAAGTTATTAAAAAAAATCATAATAAAATTTTTTGTTGTAAATACTGATTGGGAATATTGTTTTTTAATAGACAACCTCATTTTTTTCACCTTGTACATAAGTGGATAAGCTCTATATAGGATAACCAAGGGATCTAACTTTGTATATGTTCAAACATTGTTTCTCCCTCAATGTATATGTACATATATACAGACAGTCATCGATTTATGTAAGTAGATTGTTCCACAACATAAAGATTTAGTAAAAATATTTATATAATATTTATTCAATTGCCTGTATAAGTAAAAATCTTAAAAAATAAAAAGTTTTAATTACTTTTGTAGATTTATTAAAAAAAATTCTTAATTTTTGTAAACTTATTTTAATTTTGCTTCAAAATTAAATTATTTAAATTATTTTTTTTGGAAGTTTTCTATTGATATAACCTGATGTATATACAAACACACAATAAAAAATTAGATAGTATATTTAAGAAATTTCACACTTGATCTGGTGGTTATCACATTCTCCTATCATGCCAACAAAGTGGTGTTCAAAGTCCACGCTGAATATTGAACATTTTTTAAAACGAGGTTATCATTTTTTTTCAGTCATCTTAGTTATATATCCAATTTGTCATAAATGAATATAAATATTGGTAACTAAAAGGTAAAAGTAGTTGGTTAATCTGATTTGATCAGTGAGAATCAGTGTGCTAATTTATAAACAACATTGAAATATAATGCGATATTCACCATTGAGAAGGGGGAGGAAGGGGTCCTTTATATAGGTGCTGAATCCATATTTTAACTTTTTATCCTTAAAACGAATAACACATCTAAAGATTTAATAAAAAAAAAATAATTTTATTTTTGAAATTACCCATGAGATTGGTGCATATATATTTAAATAATTTTTTTTTTGGTCTTAGAATCTCTTGGAATCAAGTTTAAACCTTCAACTATCCATCGATTGACATTTTTTTTTAGCTGGATGTCCAACCCGACTTCATTTTAATTTTACTTTATTCATTGGTGTCAAAGATATTTACCGGTTCTTCTTGGAAATATTTTGCTTTCAATCCCATTATTCCTCAGACATGTTTGTATTTTATTCAATGGTTAGAAATTTTATATCCACAAATAAAGCACATCTATTAAAAAAATTTTAATGACAAAGATATATACATTTTTAATATTATTTCTACCAAAAATACTTCATCCATTGTTTATAACTGTTCAAGGTATTTGTAAGAAAATCAATTATTTTAATTTTTTTATTATTTATCTTTCTGAAGTATTATTTTCAAAATCATATATGTCTGCATAATCATGGATTTTTATTGCCTTCCAGTTTTAATCTGCAAAATACTTCTTGTAAAACTACTTCAAAAGTTTTGAAGATATGAAAACCACCTTTTCATACACTTTTAACAATGTTCATCTTACTGTTGCATTTTGATAAATATTTTTGCAGAAAATGATAATGACAACATCTTCCATTTATATCTTGATGGTCTAAAGCTTTGATCACTGGCAATGCTTATAAGATGAAATGTCTTCATAATCGTTAAATCCAAAGCATCATGGCAATTCATGTTTGTTGGTTCTTTCCATAGACTTTCTCATCACTTGGATGTCATCTAATTGTGCAAAAAATAAAATCAACTTGCCAAGTTGTAATTGTCTTGATAAAGATTTTTATTGAACGTTAATATATTTACTATCTTTCTTAAATATCGATATTACTATTATATTAATTCTTCATCTGCTTTTAAGATATCAACAACTCTATCATTTCTTGGAACTTTTAATTCTATGCAGACTTAATATAAGATAACTAATTAAATTATTTATATTAAAATACTAGTTTATGTAAATATAGAAATTTCTGGACTTAAAAGGACAAAGAACACTGATAGACATTGAAGAAAGAATTGTGATATTTACCAATTTTTGGACAGTGAAAATTTGAATTTTTCTTTTGTATTTTACAGTCACACTAAAAAAAGGTTAGAGACCCATTTATCAACCAATATTGAATGGTAAATTAAGGTGGCTGTGAGGATTTCTGAACAAAAAAAATATCAAGTTTTATTTGGTTTAGATTAGAATCCATATCATGGGCATTACAGACACTGGATTTATCTGTACAACATACAGTGATATTGAGAATTTTGCATTTTGGGAATTTGAAATGGGGTCTTTGATTTGTTATAATTTGTTAAAATATAAATGTTTATGGATGAACAACAGGACTAATCAATTGTAATTTAAACATCATTAACCATCAGTTGTTTTCATTAAAAAACATTGGATACTTAAAATTATTAATGTGGATGAATTTATTTTATAAGGTAAAATTAACAGATGGATATTAATTTGACTACTCGTTAATATTAAATCACATGGTTCCAGCCAATGCATAAAATAAATGAATAGAATATCAATCATTTTTATTTATTATCTGAATGTTGCTTAGTTTTGATTAGGTGTTGTGTAATTTACATATAAAATTTCTGTACTAATAATGAAAACCAATTAGCGATTAGAAGGTAGGATAATATGAATATTCATTAGCATATTTTTGTATTCATTTCTTTAATCTAGATAAAAATTGAATAGAATAATTAATGCAAATTGGAATGAAAAAATAAACTTTATTGAAACCTGCCAAATCTATACTGAAGAAATTTGTCACAATTTTATAAAAGGATTTAAGATAAATGATTATATTTTTATTTTAAGTGGGATTATTTTATAACTAAATATATTTTCTGTTAATTGTTTTTAATGTATGCTTCACTATATTCTAGACTCGTTTCTGGAGATGACTTTCATCAATATAGAGTTTTGGATGTACATATTTAGAGCAACTTAAAACTTATATTATCAAGCTAATAACTTAAAACTCAAAAAGCTCAAGCTTTTGAATGCAGGCCAGGCCAACCTTCTTGAATTGTTATATAAGCCTGGCATTTTTCAACAACTAAATATTTTAGTGACCAATTTTTTATTAATTCTAATTGTCTGAATTTTAAGCTTTGACAGCATAATAAATAAAGATGACTACTGGATGTGAAGTGCATTAGATGCAACAAGTCTTGACCAAAAAAATTCTCATTAATCAGAAACAATTTGCTACTAGGTAATTCAAGAATTCATTAAAATGAATTCTGGTTTCCATATGCTAACAGATATGCAGGACAACCCATGCCACTGGCAAAGAGAGCCAAAGCCTAACTTGGATCATTGTTCTTGTGTTTGTGATGCATATATTTAAGAGCAGCTTTCTTTATGTTAACATATTCTAGGAGTGCATATTATGCCAGAATTTGGTGAAAATGTGCTCATACCAAACTTCAAAAAATTATGTTACCAGAAGAAATATATCTAGCATACTTTTATGTTCTTTCACAAAATAATGTCACAGAAAATGTTTAAAAACATATACAGTAACTATCATTAATTAGTATCTGATTTTCATAAAAGCATTGAAGAAATGTGATAAAAATGGACTTATGAGACTTCATCATTTTATAACAGACTCAGCAGTAAATCTGACTATATTTAATCTTTCTAGATGTTTAATCCTGTGTTAATAACAATTTCTGGATTCCTATGATTATTGCATTCATTATCTTTATACCTTTATAAGTGGAATTTTAACTGCACATGATCTACCTATGTCGGTATAGATACAAACTGGACCACATAATTAATGACCAAGTCTATATATAAAGGAACAAAATGAAATATATAATGAATCTTTATCTTGATTGAAATCTTTATGATACTTGTTAATAATTAAACAATCTAAAAAAAAATGATATCAACACATTTTGAATTATCATTGAAATAGTGATTTGAAGTATATTTTTGTTGCAGAAATTGTTCCATTTGATCTTTTAATGAAGCTAGAAAGTCTTTCTAATCCTGAGTACATATGAAATCAGCTTTGTCTTGTTAAAGTATTAGTTTAAGGGAAAATGTCTGGAAAAAATCTAGCATCTTTATATACAAAAATAAGAAGTGAGTACATATCAAAGCCTGCTACCAAAATACTGACAATCCTATCCAAATCAGCTATGAGATATGTCTATTTCAAAAGTTGTTTATAACAAGCTTATTTACTAAGGAATAGAATTATCAAAAATCTATTCAAGTTATCCATGTAGAATGATGCATTAATATGGAGTAATTGTAGAATATTGTCACTGTGTTTATATAATGGGGAACCATAAATATAAACAAGGATTTAGTTTTTAAAGGTGCCCAAATATTTATTCTGTGGCAAAGAATTCCATTAGTTATTGCTATTGTGTATATATTATTTGCAAATAATATATCAATACACAAGTATGATGTGGTAGAACAATTTTAATTGAGTATTTTTAGCAAATTTTTTAAAAATATACATTTAATACATACTCGATTAAATCACATTTGAAAATAAAACAATCTAAAAGTTAGCAAGATGTAACTGGAAATTGGGGGGGGGGGGATAAATAGCTTTTTGAAAGAAAAAAAAATGGATAGTAATTTGGGTTCATATAATTTAATGAATGAAAATGGGTCAAATCATGTTATATAATAAAAAATAGTGCAGGAAAATGCTATTATAAAGAAATATTTCTAGCAAGTTATGGGTTGCTTTTAAATACCTGGCACTGCTAAGAAAAAAAGCCTAAAAACTGGGCCATTAGGTCTCAGTTTTTTATATTTTTGAATTCCACAAATTTGACTAGTTACTTGCAATGTAATGTTCATTAATTATTACATTTTTTAAATCTACATAAACTATTTCTTAGTTACATAGATATTCTAAATGCTTAATATATGTTTTGACAAAAATTTATAATTTTAAAATGTGCATTTACAATTGAACTAATTAAATAACTCCATTAGTATTTAGAAATATTTGTAAATATGGAAATAATTAGAGTAAAAATTCAGAAGTTTGAATATCTGTAGGCATTTCTTGTGTGTTGTATCCAATGGGCAGAATAGTTAAGAGAGAAAAAAAATCATAATATTAGGTTTTTCAGCTAGTATAAAGTGAACTTTTTTGTTTATATATCGAGTCTCCACTGAATTTTTAATTGTATTTGTTATTTAAGCAGCAAATACATGCGTAAACTATATAAGCATTTTTTTAAAATTAAAATAATGGATTTAAAACGCCTATTACCAGATTAGTCTATTATTTCAAAGTGTAATAAAATGTTTAGTTGCACAGAAATTAAAAGTAAACAAATTTCTGTAATGAGGAATATAATTTGACACTACTTTTTTTTTTCATATGTCATAGCATCGGCCGGGACGCGAACCCACAACCGTCTGCAACCAACTATTTGCTTGCAAGGCGGTTGCGATGACCTCTCGGCTAACAACGCTTGACAATTTAACACTACTTTAGATCTAAAAATCATAGCTACTTCAATTTATCAAATGTTAATCATATTAGAGTGTTTATAATGCAACTTATCTCAAATTTTATCCTAAACTTTCTGTCAAAAGTTACATATTTAAAAAAAAAATGAGTCAAGGATCTACAGAAGTATAACATTTAAGAAAGTAAGTTTCATGAAACAATGATAAAAATTATAAGCAAGATAATAAGTTTTTAGAAATCAAAAAACGAAAAAGCATTTCAATATGCCCAATCTATTTAAAAAGCAATTGAGGACAGTAATGGTGGGTGAAGGCAAAAAATGAATTTGATAAGATTAGAATATTCTGATTTCAGTAGACTAGCAAAACTAAAATAGCAAGTTTTGAACTATTCGAAAATAGGAAATGTCACCAAAATATACCAAAGCAATATCAAATATTTTAGAAATGGACAAGGTATTCTTTTTTATCAAAGATTATAAGTTTTAAATTCTGGAACCTTTTACCAAAAGAATAAAATAAATGTACTTCAAGTTTTGTAATACATTGTATATATATAAATAAGTCTCTGGGTCTAAAAAATGATATGGCAAAAATAAATTCCATAAATGGTTTAGTTAATTGGGAGGAAATTATAAAAATATAGAACGTTCATTTAGCTTTAAGATGTCCTTTTATATTTTATGGTGTGAAAACATTGCTAAATACACTTTTTAATGATATTATTATGGTCATGCTTCAAAAAACAGTTGTCGTTATTCTAGAATAAGCTTGGTAATTGCTGAACGACAAATGATGATATGATCAGTTTTATTTTTAATTATTGAAGCCAGAATGTGCATTTAACACCGACTTATACTATTTTAATCAAATTAATCTGAAATTTTTTATTTTTTTAAAGCAATCTGTTTAAATTGTGTAAATGTGATACCAGATCAATTTTTATATATTTATATATTGCCATTTGGCTAGAAAAATTAATACTAACAACCATGTGACTTTATCATGTTTCCAAGATTAGTTTTTTACATTCAACTCTAGGTCTATCTTGTGTAAACTTGAACAATCAGTAAACACTAGATAATATGGTGCTATAAATTTCTCAGTTTCAGAACTATCAATCTGGGTTTTAAAGCTGAATAAGTGCATTTAGCATTCACTTTTTAATCTTTTAATATTATTCAAACTAATAGCCAAAATTACAAAAAATATTAAGCCTTTGAAACCAAAATATTTTGTATAGTTAAATTTGAGACAGGAAGATATTAAAAAGTAATGGAAAACATCAACTTTTTTCCAGTAGTAATTTAACTGAAAACAACTAGATGAAAACGATAGACTAACATTAAAATTGGAACACAAATATAAAAATTTAGGCAATAAACCATTGTAATGCTTAATAAAGATTTTGAATATATATAAATACCAAACATTTAGATTGTTTAGATGCAGAAAAGTAAAACAATTCATTCCATTTTTAATGTTAAATGAAAGCTGACTTTGCATTATATTTGATAATGAATTGGAACAACCAGTTCTTAGATTTTTTTAAACTCTACCTATTTAAATGTTGTATTTGCTTCATCACTATTTTCAATCATTATTGAACCCCTGCAGGATGAACAAGTTTAATCCCATTCCTTTGATCTTTAGTCTCCAGCATACTTCCTTAGTTCATCTATCTATTTCACAATGGTCTTTTACAAGTCATGTAATTTAAGAATTTGACTGTCCATCCATCATTTTTCCTAGAAATATGTCCAATCACCTACATTACAATCTCTTAATTATTTGAATGGTGATGCCAGTAATACCTGTTTGTTTTTGCTGGTGTATTTCATTTTTAATTTCTTATTACTCCTAACACATTTTTTCACACTTCATTGAGTGGTTTGAAATTTGTATTGCTCTTGTGTTACGGGTCTTAATCTAATAAAATATTTATTAAAAATCTTTTATTCCAAACACATAGGCATACTTTTAATAATATTTTTATCAAAAGCACTGAGATCGAAAATTAATTCTATGATTAATATGTACATCTGGGTCTCGTTTTACACGATAGATAGGTTCCTCAGAAAACGCGCGCAAAAGAAATCGCACAAAAATAGATGTAACTTAACTTAAAAAAGGGGAAATATGGACTGTGATTTTTCAAAAATCGCATAAAAGCAAAGCACCAATGTAAAATTACTTTAAAATTCATGCAAAAAAAAAAAAATAAGAAAATAAAATATGACTAATAAAAAATTTCAAATTTGAAAAAAATTGATACAAGACAAACTTTTTTTAACTATAATATTTAATTTTATTCAAAACAATATATTTTTATGCATAATTTACAGTACAGTAATTTACATTTTTTTATACACGTTTTAATTATTATCGCTATTTGCCAATAAACAGGTTCATTTGCAAACTGGTAAAAAATCAGATTCTTCACAAGAGGAAATACAACTAGTGCCAACTTTAATCTCATGCTGTGTTAATGGTTTTCTGGTGACAATGTAATTAGTAATTAATCTTTGAGATGATGATTTTATTAATTGTTTATGAAGCTCGTGATATCCAGACATAAGAACACATTCATGATTAGTGTCATTAATAAGAAAATAATTTGCCAACTGATTAGAAAGTTGAAGACCTTCTTGAATCATTTTTGCAGTGAAAGGAACAGGTTCCACTTCTGTTTCATTATCTTTTTCTACACTGCTGGGAAAAATTTAATTAAAACTAACAACTAAAAATTAAATTATTTTTGTCTTTAATTTTTTAATTTTCAATTCCGTTTAAAAATCAAATTTTGTTTCACATCACATTAATTTCAGGTCGCCTTAAGTAATTTTTAAATTGTTAATTACAATTAAAAATCAGATTTTAATTTTTAATTGTCAAATTTAATTGTGCTCACTGCTATTACTCATCTTTTAAAAATAAACTTGCGGACACTAAATGATTAATAATTGATTACATTCTTTTTTAAAAAGCAAAAATAGAATGTGATTTAAAATGCAAAATTAACACACACAAGGTTTGAACAAATTTACATTATAATCTTGTAAAATTTAATGTGTGTACATAAAATGTGGAAATCATGATTTTAATTTCATTATTGCATAAAATCTTACTATTATAAAGCACTGAAAATATTGAAATTATTAAGATGAAAGTCGAATTCCAATAATGTGCTATTACTTTAAATATGATGTAAGTGCGTGAAATTTATTATTTAAGGTAATAGTGCATTAACAGAGTTTGACTTCTGATCTAATACAGTGTTAATGCATAAAAGAAAACTGCATACAAAAATATTAAGTAGAAACATGAATCGCGTAACTTCAAAATCGCATTAAATAAATCCGCATAAAACGACACCCGGGTGTATTCTATTTCCATTTGTATTAATAATTTCATTAAAGTATTTGTAATTGTTAACTTAATTCATCTTCTGCAAAATCTAGATGACTTAAATTTACTTTTACTTTTTAATTTCCCATTTTAATCCACAAATTTTTGCAAAATTATTAAATTTGTTTTGATTAAATTTGTTTTGGATAAGTTAATATCTTGATCCAATGTTTTAATTCCAGAAGAAATACTCATAGAATCAAAAGCCTTTTCATAATCTATAAATTCATTTAATGGTAACTTATATTTATTGGTTCTTACTAAAACTTCTCTCAATGGTTTGATGTGAATCACTGTGCTAAAGCCATTTTTAAATCTCATTTTATCTTTTTTTATCATGTTAAATACTACTGCATTTTCCCAATTATCTGATATTTTTATCATTTAGATATTTGGTATGCAACTATGCCAATAATTTTTCTTTTTCTTCAACTGATTCTTTTAAGACATCAATCAAAATTCCATCATTACCTGGAGCTTTTCCTTTCTTGACATTTATTTACAATTCTTTTTTGTTTAAAATCCTGAACAATTCACATGTAATTTTAGTAGTTATTTTTTCAAGTTCATTGTTGCTATATAATTCTTTATAGAACTGTACCATTTCATGATACCATATTTCTTTTTGACAATAGTTTCATCAGTTTTTCTTATTGCAGAAATAAGTTATTTACCAATACCATGATGTTGGTTTACACTTTTGATACTTTTCTTCTATAACTCTTCTTGCTAATTTACAATTATATTTTCTTATATTGTTATTAATTGTTTTTCATATCATTTTAAAATCTTACATTGAATCTGTAAGATTCAAGTTCGAATCTTAGTTTCACCTCAGTCATATTTATTCTATCATCTTCTACCCACTCCTCCATCCCACCTGAATTTAAATCCTCGATGTTGGACTGTGCACATATAATAGTATTAGTTGTATATATAAAAAGCTTGTTAAATATGCCTCATGCACACACACTCCAATATGAGATATAACGCAATAAAAATAATTTATTAAATTTAGAATATTTAATATTTTGCGTTAATTATTACTTAGGTCAAAGTTATATAACATTTTAAATTATTAAATCTAAAAGTTGTTTTTAACCCATTTTTTTACATATATAAATGTATTAAAAATAGAAATTCCTCTGCTAAGTCTTGCAAGTCATAGTGGGTGGAGAGAGACATTAGAATACTGAGAAATATTCCTGAAAGCTTTTTAATTAGTTTTCAAAGAAATACCTGCAGTATAATGAGGTCATAGAGGAAACATGCAATAAAGTAAAGTAAAATTTTCAGATTGAAATGACAAATAGAACATACGCTCTTAATGTATTATTTTACCTGCAGACATTTGAGGGACCTGAAAGGTGAACCAATACATCATTTCAGATCGAACCGAAAGATAAAGAGCAAAGTGGACAAAAGTTATATAAAGTCTAATTTAAAAATAAAATTGAGGTTAATATAGTATCTAACATCTAAACTCTGACCTGCCATATGTTATTTTAAATAAAATATGCTTTTTACATATGATCTTGCTATGGCTGAGTAGTAGGCATGAGTTATTCCTCTCTGGAGAATGAACTGAAATTGTCTGCTGTAATTTATATACTGCTGCCTAATCAACTACTGCTTATAATCATGACCACTAAATGAACTGTTAAGGAAAAACTACTGCACCATACTCCATGAAAAAAAGAATCACTCCAAACATGCACATTCTGCTTAAATCAAAGGTAACTGGTACCCAAAGTCTTTAAGAACTTTCCTGCTGTTATTCTAAACTAGAACTCATCTTTCTAATTTGTAATATTTTAGTCATAATGTCTACTCATGTAAATCCTATTTTAAATCCACTAATCTTTTTAAAATCTATAACTTTCAAATGTTTAATTAATATATCTTTCCTTTTCTTTGGGTATCCATTTCTATTAATATTTATTTATTGACATAATTAATTTCATGCCTCAATAATTTCTGACCTAGCCTCTTAACCTTGTTAAATGTTAGTCTTTGCCAAAAGGCATGGAGTTATTTAATAATATGCTTATAGTAAACTCATTTTATATTTATGAATTAGCTAGCTATATTTTATAAATTATTTCTGGGATGTGTCTCATTTTATATTAATATTCTTTCTAATGTTTTCTTATATTTTCAACAAATTATTATAGCTTTAGAGACACATCTGACTTTCATGTTTAGCCATGTGTGTGAAGGTACTATAATTTGTGCGGGTGAATATCTTAGCTTAACAATAAAAATATGCTAGAATTATAATCTTTCCCCTTTTATTATTAATACCAATTGCTGTGCATTTAATTTAACTTTATAATTAAACTAATCTCAGGTTATTTGAGGGCATGTAAGTTAATCACTCATAAATGTGGGCTTTGTGAGTGAGTCATCATTTATTAGCTATTAAATATATATAATGCTATATTATCAAACGATAGATGTTATTATTGAGCAATGTCAAAGTTTTCTTTTATTTCAAGCCAGGGAAATCACAGGATATTTATGTTTATATGTATTGTTCTGCTCCATTAGGAAGGGCACAGTTCAAAGTGCTCCCATGGAAAGACTGATTCCATCATGCAGTTGGGTAGTGACAGTGGTAGAAGTTTCCGCACACCCAGACTTGCATTTATGACCGGTATCATAGGGTTCCTGGTAGAAATCCCACCCACAAGTTTATATTTCCCTCCTGACTTGCAATTCAAAGTTCACTCCATTATTATTCTATGGCATTTTTATCTATAACACCTCTCGTCCAGTTTAATTATTTTTTTATTTTGCTTATGATTTCACTTCGCAAGCCTTTCATGTTATTTGCCCTCAAGTAACAGGCCCCTTTAGATTTAATCATTAATTTAAAACTTTATATATTAATCTATTGTTGGGATAAGTAAATTTGCTGCCATATATCTCGTTCCATGTCTATCTCACACAATAGCAAATGTACTTAGTCTAGGACATGAAATAATGGTTTGCTACCATTAAATACCCAAAGGATGGGTCAAATGCTGAATGTATTAATAAGGTGTATTCTTTTCATATTAGGAGTATTGACAAAAATCAAATTCCATGTGTGAAAATAGATTTATATTAATATTAAATATAGTTTTAATTATATCTTTGTCCTCATATCTATTTACTTAATATCCTATAGCCATAGTATCTCATATAATAAATTAAATATAACAAAGTCATTCATTAGGTTTATAATAATATTAGTCGTAATAGAATTAGTTAGAGTCTTGTGCCTCTCTCTGACCCCCATGGTCTAAAAAATGTCTGCTAATGTGGTGGCAAGTATGTTATCCCATAATTATATGTGTAATATATCCACTGGATTCAAACTCAGCATTGCAGGCCCTGAACCCACCTGTAGTGCTGCTTTTCGACTATAGTGGAGGGAAGATGCAACTGGTTAATGAGATATATGAATTTTGACTGATACTGAAATGATAACTTTCCAAGCCCCTATCGTTTCACCATCAAACCTAATGACACACTCATCTGTGCTAAGTTCGAACCTATTTAAATGTTAATAAATTTTTAATTCGCTCATGTCTGTATAAACAGTATTATATATTTGCATGTGAATCAACGCTATAATTAAATAGGATTAGGAAAATTATAGCGTACTAAATTTATTTAATATTTCTAAAAATGTTCGTTATATTATTTAAGCTAAGAATAAATTATTCATTTTGTTGTTTAATATTGTAATTTCGTATGTGGATATATAATCTGTGCTATATAGAAGAAAGACATGATTTTAAAATATGTAAAAGCCGTTATCTAAAAATAATATTAGATGTTTCTTTAAAAAAATTGTTAAAAGATTTCTTGTTTTAAATATATTTCAGGGAAAAGTTTCTCGAAAATATATTTAAAAGCTATATCAAAATATGTTTGTAAATTATTTTAAATAAATATGTAAAAAAATTTGCATTTTTAAAAAATGTTAAAAGGTTGTTTTTAAATAAAAAGAGTTTCTATTATATGTAAGATTAAAAATAAAAGCTGGTCAAGTAAGTAAAAAGATTTCTGGTTGTAAACAAGTGTCATTAACGACCACACCTGGAATCCGTAAAATGTAAAACTATTTCAAAATTTACTAATTAAAATCTCCTTAGATAAGATTAAGTTATTTTAAAATCTAAATTGGACAATTGTCTGCAACGAAAAATCTTAATTATAATAATAGCTTATGGAATGTTTCTAACATAAGTTATCTAAGATTGTAAAAATCTGGATTATAAATTGAAAAATATTTAATTAAATTCCTGAGTTTAGTGAGTCTTGAGGCGATAGATTCCGATAAGGAAAAGATATAAATACTCTGTATTTTTAACAAGGAGAGGACAGTCATATTGTTACTGAGAATTGCAGCCAGTCTTCACAATTGTTAATGTTTAATATGTCCAGCTAAAAGCGGGTATTTTGTTGCTGTTACTCCGCGGGGAGAAAGGGGTTTCTCTCATCGAAATGCCTAAACCACCATCATGCTGATAGAAGAGACAAGCTTCACAGAATGGGAAAGATGATGCCACCAGCCGCCAAGAACTTGCAGTCCAGATAAATAATACTGGTACTGTTTTATTTTTCAAACCATAGAGCTCGGTGTAAATGTTTATATATAAGTTAGCTAACTCTCTTTTTAAAATAATTGTAAAACTAATATGTAACCAAAACTTAAATCCATTTAATTAATATTTTAAATATGTCAATTGCTATCAAAATTTAATGTTGTTAAAGTTTAAATAATCTGACTTATTTATATTTTCCATTCACTTCAAAGTAAATTATTTAGTTTAAAGTTATATCACTGCGGTTGTGTCTATATTTCTTTGCTTATTTTAATTAAATGCTTTTATATTCCATATGCCAATATTTTGAAACAATGGGCACTTAATTTCATGTATTTTTTTAAGAAGATATTATTTGAAAATCTTCGTGTAATTTCTTTATAGCGTCAACTTTCTGCGCTGTTTCGAAATCCTATTTTTTTTTATTATTTAAATGATTTAATATGTGAAATGTGGCTCTGTTAATCAACCATTTAAAAACTTAACCTTATAGTTTTATTTAGAATTAAATTTAGCCTTGATCGTATTTATAAGTATATTTGTCATTTAAGTTCTTAAGTCCATAGAAATATACTTTCCCTCTTTAAATATTTATTATCTATAAGTAACTTAATAGGTCGAGCATGTCAAAGTACAGATGTGTTAATATTCCCTTTAGAAGCATAGACATTTATTATCAGGCTACACAAGAGTTGGTTCCAATTTGATAGAGCTAATATGCTATTGTCTCGTATTTCATAGTATGAAATATACTATTCTTTGCTTGGTGGATGTGATATATTATTTGTAAAATTATTCTCATTTTGCTGCTATACGTAATATACGTATCTCAAGATGGGGCCACAGCATTGCCAGAACATCTCTTATAGGGTAGAGTAGTAGCGAAGCCTGAGCCAAGGCCAGGTTAGCATGTAAGCCCCCTGCCATTCCTGAACACAATGTTCCTTTTCACGCAGCATGGTGATCGGTTGCAGGGTACCGGCGTTTGTCGCAAGAACTCTGAAGTTATTTCATCCATCCGCGGAGTGACTTTTCCTATTATTGTTTACCTGTGCCATAGCGCATTGGTAAAATCTTATTCAGCCAACTCTCCCACCTTAACATAACGCTTTCAGCATTCTGAAATTTTCTCTCGAAAGCCATGTTCGGTTGATCATTACTTGAGCTGGTTTATGCGCTCGTTATTAAGTCATATTGTATATTTTAGTAAAGGAATTCATGATCAAAGTTCAATATAATTATTTATATAACAGCCACAAATGTAATAGAATTTGGCTTAACTAGATTTATAGACATAACGTAGTGATTGATTATGTATTAATTGTAAAGCTTTTCATAAGATTGGCATATGTTAAACCCATCTATGAAAATTTAATGATTACTTATGTAAAGTTATTTTGAATTACCAAATGTTTGCGTACATTCTATGCTGAAATGCTATTGTAAATAAATGAAATATGGATAGAAGAATTGTAAATAAATGTATAATTAGTTTAATGTATTTCGTTCTCTGCCTCGTTATTGATCTAATTCAATCCAATTCTAATTATTATTTATAGTCTATATACGTGAAAACTATGCATTAAGTTAAATTAAATTAGTGATATATTTTAGACAATTAAGAACCTTTCTTTTGTTTACCAGAGTCTTGCTGCGTCTCCCTGACCTATATCGGCCATGTGGAAAGAGGTATACCATGTGTAATTTCAAGGTGGTCATTTGTAGGGTCTTAGTCTTGGAATCCTGGCTTACGAGTTGAAGTGTGGTTGGACTTGGGATGTCACAGTCCTAGTCTGGTCAGCTTTGGTCTTTTTTGCTTGGATTCTGAATTCTGTTACGCGAATGTACAAACTTGACTGTTACAATACATAGTAAATTTTTTTAGCGTCTGATGCCACATTGTGAGGCTTCAATAATATAATCATCCATATACCCTGAGTAAAAAAAATTTTTTAGCATCAAAGTCACAACATAAGACTTAGATATAAATACCCACATACCCTGAATAATAGTGAATAAAAAAAGAGAGTTAAATGAAAAAAAAATATGTAAAATTTTTTTAATGTCTGGTGCTGCAACATTTGGTGTTTTATTAAATAAATGTGACCCTGAGAGGTAAATTATTAAAGAAGTAAAATATGTAAAAGGTTTTTTTTAGCATCTGACGCCATCCTCATTAAAAGATTTTTTTAAGCATTCAGGTGTAATGCAGACCTATAATAATAAAAATAAGATAATCTTGAGTAAAATATGTAAGAGATTATAATAATAATCAAACTATAGATAATTAAATCGTTAAAATAAATTGCTAAATATTAAAGAAGTAAGATAGGTAAAATATTTTTTTTGTGACCTTCAACTAATGAGTGGCCTATTGTGTGAAGTTGTATATACCAATAATTTTTTTTCTTTTTAAACACCCAGCGCATTAGTATTTGAAAATATAAATGTTCTACTCTGAGTAAAGAAAAAGAGATTTTTTAAAAAATCTTTATAAACATGTATAAAAAAATTTCCATAGCTGTTGTTACACTATATATATAGATGCAAAACCATAAAACAATACAATACTAGATTAAATTTTAAAAATTTTACCAAGATCCTTACACAACCATGGTTTCATCTACTACAAATAGACCTCAAGTGAAAATCAATCTAAAGGAAAACATATATATATATATACAAACAAACCTTCCCATAATTCACTACAAAGGGAAGTGGAATTTGTAGTGAATTATGGGAAGGTTTGTTTGTATATATATATATATGTTTTTTTTAAGATTGATTTTCACTTGAGAAGGTCTATTTGTAGTAGATGAAACCATGGTTGTGTAAGGATTTTGGTAAAATTTTTAAAATTTAATCTAGTATTGTATTGTTTTATGGTTTTGCATTTTTATTTTTGCTAGTATAGTGTTAGACAGTTTTGGTTTTATATATATATTGTAACAATAAGCTTTCTGTGATATCAATAGTATAAAAGTAATAATAACAACTTTAGATCTTTGTAAAATATATAAAAAAAAATTTGTAGTTGTTGTACATAATATACGTAAAGTTGTTTGTGTTTGCGCCAATGAAATTTTGATATTTAATAATGTAAATGTCATACTCAGAGTACATTAATGTATACTTTATAAATATGTATAAAAAATTTCCATAGCTATTGTTACACTATATATATATGTTCAAAAGATGGCGCTATACCAAAACCACCGAACAAGTGTAAGATTTGTTTACATAAACGAAAAAAGAGTCAGAATTAACTACCTCTTTCATTTGCTCACCCCCAGATCAGCTGATTTCAAGCTGGTTTGCTCTCCTCAGTGGGGGATAGAGTATAGAAACTAGATCTAAACACTGACTCTCAAGTGTTTATGCAAAACGTTTCTATCAGATTGCAAGCGTGAATTTTTCAGACCGGTAAAGTCTTCAAACTCAGCCTAGCAAGCTAGATATTTATATGGGACTGATCTCAGTTCAGAATCACCATATAATCAAAGTCTCTGCAATATATATCATTGCAAGAAAACTTTAAAGGTACATTTATGAAAAACAAAAACAAGTTAATCACATAACCTGCTATCACTTGTTATTTATGTTCAAAAGATGGCGCTATACCAAAACCACCGAACAAGTGTAAGATTTGTTTACATAAACGAAAAAAGAGTCAGAATTAACTACCTCTTTCATTTGCTCACCCCCAGATCAGCTGATTTCAAGCTGGTTTGCTCTCCTCAGTGGGGGATAGAGTATAGAAACTAGATCTAAACACTGACTCTCAAGTGTTTATGCAAAACGTTTCTATCAGATTGCAAGCGTGAATTTTTCAGACCGGTAAAGTCTTCAAACTCAGCCTAGCAAGCTAGATATTTATATGGGTCTGATCTCAGTTCAGAATCACCATATAATCAAAGTCTCTGCAATATATATCATTGCAAGAAAACTTTAAAGGTACATTTATGAAAAACAAAAACAAGTTAATCACGTAACCTGCTATCACTTGTTATTTATGTTCAAAAGATGGCGCTATACCAAAACCACCGAACAAGTGTAAGATTTGTTTACATAAACGAAAAAAGAGTCAGAATTAACTACCTCTTTCATTTGCTCACCCCCAGATCAGCTGATTTCAAGCTGGTTTGCTCTCCTCAGTGGGGGATAGAGTATAGAAACTAGATCTAAACACTGACTCTCAAGTGTTTATGCAAAACGTTTCTATCAGATTGCAAGCGTGAATTTTTCAGACCGGTAAAGTCTTCAAACTCAGCCTAGCAAGCTAGATATTTATATGGGTCTGATCTCAGTTCAGAATCACCATATAATCAAAGTCTCTGCAATATATATCATTGCAAGAAAACTTTAAAGGTACATTTATGAAAAACAAAAACAAGTTAATCACGTAACCTGCTATCACTTGTTATTTATGTTCAAAAGATGGCGCTATACCAAAACCACTGAACAAGTGTAAGATTTGTTTACATAAACGAAAAAAGAGTCAGAATTAACTACCTCTTTCATTTGCTCACCCCCAGATCAGCTGATTTCAAGCTGGTTTGCTCTCCTCAGTGGGGGATAGAGTATAGAAACTAGATCTAAACACTGACTCTCAAGTGTTTATGCAAAACGTTTCTATCAGATTGCAAGCATGAATTTTTCAGACCGGTAAAGTCTTCAAACTCAGCCTAGCAAGCTAGATATTTATATGGGTCTGATCTCAGTTCAGAATCACCATATAATCAAAGTCTCTGCAATATATATCATTGCAAGAAAACTTTAAAGGTACATTTATGAAAAACAAAAACAAGTTAATCACGTAACCTGCTATCACTTGTTATTTATGTTCAAAGATGGCGCTATACCAAAACCACCGAACATAAATAACAAGTGATAGCAGGTTACGTGATTAACTTGGTTTTTGTTTTTCATAAATGTACCTTTAAAGTTTTCTTGCAATGATATATATTGCAGAGACTTTGATTATATGGTGATTCTGAACTGAGATCAGACCCATATAAATATCTAGCTTGCTAGGCTGAGTTTGAAGACTTTACCGGTCTGAAAAATTCACACTTGCAATCTGATAGAAATGTTTTGCATAAACACTTGAGAGTCAGTGTTTAAATCTAGTTTCTATACTCTATCCCCCACTGAGGAGAGCAAACCAGCTTGAAATCAGCTGATCTGGGGGTGAGCAAATGAAAGAGGTAGTTAATTCTGACTCTTTTTTCGTTTATGTAAACAAATCTTACACTTGTTCGGTGGTTTTGGTATAGCGCCATCTTTTGAACATAAATAAGCAAGTGATAGCAGGTTACGTGATTAACTTGTTTTTGTTTTTCATATATATATATATATAATTTTTTTTTGTAACAATAAGTTTTCTGTGATATCAATAGTATAAAAGTAATAACAACTTTAGATCATTGTAAAATATATAAAGAAATTTTTTGTAGTTGTTATACATAATATATGTAAAGTTGTTTGTGTTTGCGGCAGTGAAATTTTGATATTTAATACTGTAAATGTCATACTCAGAGTAGATTAATGTATACAAGTAAAGATTTTATTTAGCATTTTTAAATCATCATTAAGTTGATATGCAACATTTATAAATAAATTGATTGAGACACTATGAGGTATATGGCCATACAGAAGATATAATAATGAGTGTAAAAATAAAGCAGGAATATATAGTTTAAAAAGGGATGAAGCATACTCAGATCTAATAGGGGTTTCATATAAAAGCCAGAATAATAAAATAGCAGTAGTCACAAAAAGTTAGTTTAAGGATTAAGTGTATAAATAATTGAGCAGCATAGACAGATAAGGGCAGTAGTATAAAATAACAGTAGGGAATAGTAGGCATTTGATCACAATACCAGGGGGAAATTGTAATAAACCATTTGACACTAGTGATAAAAAAAATGCCGATATTTTTAATGAGAAAATAGGAGAGAGGCTGCAACCACACTTGGGAGAGTCTCCAGAAATTCTATTGTTGCTTTGAAGGAGGAATGGTTAAGCAAGCTACAATTGTAAAATGACATATATGAAGTTATGCTAAGGATTGGTGGGATACACTGGCAACAAAACCCACAACCCTGAAAAGCTAATAGGAAGCACTGTTGAAACAGTATTGGGGAAAAGATCAGCAAAGCAGTGTCTTTCACAGACTCTGCCAGGAAACATACAAGCCCAGCAACAGAAAAACTTACACCCAGTTTTTCATCCACCAAGCTAACATGTTAAGGTCCCTGATAATATTCACATTTTCAGATGCATATATAGTTCAGACAATTCAGCAAGGCATGCCATAGTCCATTCAGCAATTGATGATTGGGAGCCGTATCAAAAAAGTTGAAGAAATATTGGGGAGTTCCTGACAATCCTAGAGGAAGAACAATGGAGAAAAAGTTCAGCTGCAGAAGCCCCAGCAAGAAAGTGCCAAGACCAACACCAACCCTACCATCAACCAGAGATAGGAAGAGGGAATGATGTCATATTAACAATCATCCAAAAAGAGGCTCCCGCCTGGGGTCTCATGATCAACCTATTCCCAATAATTAATACCAAAGTACGGGTCTCAACAGCACACATTCTCCTTGACACTGGCAGTCAAGTATCATGCATATCTAAAGAGTGGCTGGCCAAACTGGAAAAACAGATACTTATACCCAGACAGCTGGCTTGGATAATCCAGATGAAGTTAGCTGATGGACAATTAACAAAGATTGAGTTATCAGGTATAGCTGGAAGTATTAATAGGGGAAACTACCATGGGACATGCAATCTTGGTAATCAAAGGACTCATACAAGACATAATACTAGGATCAGACTTTCTAGCCCAGCATGGATGCATCCTGGATTACAACAGGAAAATGCTCATGTTCCAGCAAGAACAAGATCATTTTGAAGCCGACATTGAGACCAAGAAAACCAGGTTATATGCTTGCAAACCTGCCCTGATGAAGAGATCATAAAATATCACTGAGTCATCTCTTAAGATGGAAGGGGAACAAGAACAATTATGACAATTTCTAATAGAAAACTGGGGAGTATTTTTCAGGTTCTGGAAAAATAAAGGGTTACATCCATAGGATACAGGTACAAGATGAGACATATTTTCAAACCTGTACCAATTCAATTCTGTTCCAGTACCAGCAAGAGGTCAATGCTCAAATCCAGAAAATGGTAGACTGGGGTATCATTGAAAAAGGGTGGTCTCTATACAACAATCCGCTGGTTGTGGTTAAAAAAAGGATTCATAAGACTGTTTGGATGTGCAGAAACTCAATAACAGCATGATATCTGAGATAGATATTCCACCTCCAGTCCAAGAAATATTTGAAAAACTAGCGGGGAAAAACATTCTCCACTTTAGACCTGACTGCTAGTTATTAAAAAATGGCCCTACATCCCCAAGACTGGAAATATACAGCATTCCAGTACAATGGGAAGACCTATATGTTCAAAAAGTACCATTCAGACTAATAAACAGTGGTGCTGGTCTCATACAGTGCCTGGACCAAATCCTGTTGGAACCTTTAAAACAAAAACTGGTGTGCTAGGTAGACGATGTAGTGGTGTCATTGAAAAATATAAATGAGCACTTAGATGATTTAAGGCAGTTCTTTGAGGAGTGTGACTGGAAGAATATAACCATAAATCTCAACAAAAGTTGTTTTGCACTCAAAGAAATATCCTTCTTAGGGCACATTGTTGAGCTCATCCTGACAAAATTTAAGCCATCCACCATTTTCTGAAACCAACAAACTGAAAACAGGTCTGGTCATTTCTTGGCCTGTATAATTATTACCACTGGTTCTACCCAAAATTTTCCAAAGACACATCCCCTTTGATAGAATTACTTAAATCACAACATTGATGGGAATGGTCACAGACCCATAAGGAAAGTTTTCAGAAAATAAAAAAAATGTTTTACAAACCATAATGCTGCACCACCCTGATTTTACACATCCATTTTACATACAAATGAATAGCAGTCAAAAAGGACTAGGCATAGTGCTGTTTCAAGTCAATCAAGATGGCCACACCAAGTGCTGTACTTTAGTAGCCATACATTGAAGGGTCCAAAAAATTACACAGTCACAGAACAAGAAGCCCTGGTGATTGTGTGGGCATGTAATAAATTCAAACAGGTGCTATTAGGCTTGGCAGTAATCATCATTATCGACCATCAATGTTTGGAGTTCCTCAACAAGAGCTATTTGAACAACAACTGCCTCATAAAATGGAGTCTGATTCTTCAGTGATTTAACTATAAGGTTGTTTATTGTCCTGGCCCAGAAAATATGATTGCCGATATACCGAGTCACCACACCATTGAAATAAAACCTCAAAAACTGATTTTAAGCGATAAACCACTGATAATTGTCGCCAATGTACTACACCACAATATGGAGCAACAGTTGAAAAACCTCCACTATTGGTAGGAACATTGCCCGGTATATCAACAATTGATTCAGTTAGTACAACAACATGGAAACCCTGTTCAGGGATGTGTGACATTACAGGGCAAAACCCACTACCTGATATGGAACAGATTACTGCAGCAACAAGTGAGGATGGACCTAAAATGCTGGAGGATACTGGTACCAGCAAACTTAATGATCTGCCTCATTGACTACATGAATAGCCTTATAGGACGAAAAACAGAGAATGCCATAAAACAGCAGTTCCATTGGTCAGGGATGTATGATAGCATCCTTACAACTTTAAAGAAATGCATGACATGCATGAGGGACAAACTGCTGAACCAGAATTATAGCAGTCCTCTCAACTTCATCACCCATCAAACCAAATGAAATTCTGGCTATTGACCACTATGGACCACTACTGTCATATCAGAGATGTCAGTATCTCCTAGTCACCTATAACTTATACTCAAAATATATGTGGGCCTACTCAGACAGGTGAGCAATTCATGGTGCATGATCAGAGCATTGCAAAACCAATTCACCCAAATTGGAAAACCCAATACCCTCCTTTCAGACCATGGATCAGCTTTTACATCACAGGAATGGAGGACATAGCTAACATGAGAAAAGCTCAAGCATAGTTTGACCTCGATCAGAAACCCACAGTCAAATCCTTGCAAAAGGGTTATCAGGGAGATCAACCATTTATTCACAATGCACATTAAACAATAGCACCAAGGCTGAGTGAAACAGACCAAGAAAATCTGCCAGTATATCAATGGGACAATGAAAAGTCCACAGGAATGATGCCCACATGCTTACATTTTGGGAGAGTGGATCCCACCTTAATTAAAACACTGCTACCCTGGGATGACCATCCAATCAACTCTGCAGCAGGTCAAACAAAAGCCCTTCACCACCTTAGAGAATGTGCCAAATGAAAGTCAAACTGGTCCAAGACATTATCAATTCCAAGTAGGGGACTATGTATAAATATGGACCCTACAACCAAGCAACCAAAATCTAAAAAGGTACAAAAAAAATTTTCCACTGTACCAAAAACCTTTTATTATTAAGAGTGAGTGCAGTCTGAATGCATACCTACTAAAAGATAAAGATACCATTAAAGGTACATATAATGCTCAGAGCCTCAAACCATGTGGACATTACCCTGCATGACCCTGGAATATAAGCCAACTTAAAAAGGACAAACACAACCCCAAACAAAAATGGAGGTGAACTTGGGATATGAGCTGATAAACCCCATAGGTTATTAAAGAAAATTTGAGTAACATATATAGATAATAATCCCCAAAACATTCAATAATTGATCCAAGTGTGGAAGTGACCAGTTCCTGAATCCACCCTGTCTTACACAATCAAAAAGTATATATAAATGTAGTTTTTAATTTTAAATGTCCTTGAACCATAAGTGCAGTTTTTTTTTTGTTAATTTTTTTTTGTTATCCACTTCGAGCAAAAGAATATAAAACTGTAAGATTCAAATTTGAATCTTAGTTTCACCTGTCATATTTATTGTATTGTCTTCTACCCACTCCTTTATCCCACCTAAATTTAACCCCTCAATGTTAGACTGTGTGCATATAATAGTATTAGTTATATATATATATATATAAAGCTTGTTAAATATACCTCATGCACCCAGACTCCAATATGAGATATAATGCAATAAAAATAATATATTAAATTTAGAATATTTAATGTTTTGTGTTAATTATTATTTAGGTCAAAATTATATAACATTTTAAATTATTAAATCTAAAAGTTGTTTTTAACTTTTTAAAAAAATATATAAATGTAATAAAAGTAGAAATTTTCCTTCTAAGTATTGCAAGTCATAGTGGGTGGGGAGAGACAATAGAATATTGAGAAATATTCCTGAAAGCTTTTTGATTAGTGTTCAAAGAAATACCTGCAGTATAATGAGGTCATAAAATAATACACAATAAAGTAAAGTAAAATATTCGGATTAAAATAACAAATAGAACATGTGCTCTTAATGTATTATTTTACCTGTAGACATTTGAGTGGACCTGAAAGGTGAACCAATATGTCATGTCAGATCAATAAAGAGCAAGGTGGAAAAAAGGTATGTATATAAAGTCTTGTTAAAAATAAAATTGAGGCTAATCTAGTATCTAACATCTAAACTCTGACCTGCCATCTGTTATTTTAAATAAAATATGCTTTTTATGTATAATCTTGCTATGGCTGAATAGTAGGAGTGAGTTATTCTTCTCTGGAGAAATGGAAAATGCTCTGGATCTTCTACTCACTTTTAAAATGAACTGAAATTGTCTGCTATAATCCATGTACTGCTGCCTAATCAACTACGGCTTATAATTGTGACCACTAAATGAACTGTTAGGGAAAAACTACTGCATCATACTCCATGAACAGGAGGATCACTCAAAATGTGCATGTGTTGCTTAAATCAAAGGTAACCAGTACCCAAAATCTTTAAGGACTTTCCTGCATTTATTCTAAACTAGAACTTATTTTTCTAATTTGTAATATTTTAGTCATAATGTTTACTCATGTAAATCCTATTTTAAATCCACTAAACTTCTTAAAATTTGTTAACTTTCAAATGTTTAATTTATATACAATCTTTCCTTTTCTTTGGATATCCATTTCTATTAATATTTATTTATTGAAATAATTAATTTCATGCCTCAATAATTTCTGATCTAACCTTTTAACTTTGTTATGTGTTAGACTTTGCCAAAATGTGTGGAGTTATTTAATAATATGCTTATTGTAAACTTGTCTTATGTTTATGAATTGGTTAGCTCCGAAATTATCTATCTTAAAGAGGATGTATCTCATTTTATATTAATATTCTTTAAGTCAAATAATTTTTTACTTGTGGGAAATATATGTATTCAAGCATGGGTGTGTGTGTGTGGAGCAACTGTTCCCAAAAGCTCTTAATATAAAATAGATAACTAAAAATAATAAACTAGCTGAGACAATGATCCCATAAATAGGAAGGACACATGCTATGCTTTATTGAAGAAATGGAATTAGCATATCTGCATATCATTAAATATAGTAGCAAGCTATGATTATGAAGGCAAGATCCTTTGAAAGCGCTCAGCTAGTTTATTATTTTTAGTTATCTATTTTATATTAAGAGCTTTTGGGAACAGTTGCACCACACATGCACCCATGCTTGAATTAATATTCTTTCTAATGTCTCCTTATATGTTCAATGAATTATCATAGCTTTAGAGACGCATCTGACTTTTATATTTGGCTATGTGTGTGAAGGTACTATAATTTGTGTGGGCGGATATTTTAGCTTAACAATAGAAATATGCTAGAATTATAATCTTCACCCTTTTATTATTAATATCAATTGATGTGCATATTATTTAACTTTATAATTAAACCAATCTCAGGTTATTTGAGGGCTTGTTAAGATAAGTAAATTCGCTGCTATATATCTCCCAAATTCTTTTGTCTATAAATATGCAAAGCTTAAACTTATGAAACAATGACACTCATGATCAGGGCAAAATTAAAATATTTATTTAAAAGCAGAGACTGATTATGATAGTCATAAACAAATTCTCATATAGAATTACTATGTTGCAATCCAAAACCTTGATAAAGTGAGAATGGAAATTTCCAAAAAAATAATAATGTAATTATTATGGTGGGCAAATGCTTGACAACTATCGAACAGATTACTTTCAATTACTCCTGCATGAGAAGAGCAAAAACATTTTCTATTTATCCTAGAAAAAATGTGATTTATTACATTGTCAAAGTAAACATTAACTATAGTTTTGAAGGTTTCATATCAACAGCCTCTTGTTAAATCCTTTAGTCTAGTTTTATATTCGGTATTTTCAATATGTAATATTAGTATCTCAGAAATTTTTATTTAATGAATCGTAATATAAAAACATTTTTATTTGAATATGACTTGTAGAATTTGGGTAATATGAAAATTAAGTTGGAGGAAAAAAAAAGTTTGGTTAATTAGTTGTTGCAGAGGGCTTGAGCAAATTTACCAAATAGGAGCAATGTGCAATTAGTTTAACATTAGCTGAAATAGTAGAAATATCAGTTGACTTTGAAACTCATGACATGCAATAGAAACTCCTAGAATTCAAATAAACATAATTGTAATAGCAACACAGATGACTTATAAACACACATAATGTATATAGCAGGGGTGTCCAAGACTTCAACTGTGGATGACTAGTTGCCTGCAAGATCTTAAAAGTTAACCACATAATTTCTATTTGTTGTAAAATTTGTATCTTATTTTAATATAATTCTAAAACAATTTTCTTTTTTTTTAATTTTTTTTTTAAAATTCAGGATCAGATTTAAAAAATAATTATTTATAGGTAATTTAAAATTGTAATTTAATAAATATTTTATAAAGCGACATGGACAAATTATAATAGTACAGGGAGCTGAGATAATTTAATCTTTTGTCTGATGAATTTTCTTATTGGTTAGATTGAATAAAAATTTGACTGATTTGATTTGTTAAATACAGATCTAGCCAGTTTCCTTTCTGAAATATATTAATGTACATTAATCAGAATTGCTTTAATTTAATTTCTAAAAATTGAATTATTTTACATTCAAATTGGTTAAATACAGCAAAAAATTTAAAATAATGTTAATAACTAAAAAAAACATGAAAAATAGCCTGCAATAAACAAAGGAATTATATTTCAAACAATCATTATGTGAAAATGCTGGTGATTTTTTGTGTTTTACAATTTATGATAGCCAATTACTCATTTCTGTTGTTTTTTCTTTGTCTAAAATTAAATACTTATTAGCCATATTAACCCTAAAATTAAATACTTTAAATAAAAATCGAAATCTAGCCACATTATTATTCAATATAGTATAAAAAGTAATCACAAAATCGAAAAATATTTATGAAAAATAGTTGTGTTTTTGTAGAACCCATTGTCATTGATATGCAAATAATGGTCAACATTATTTCATTGTCTTGAATAGGAATCAATTGCTATTCACTTTCTCTTGATTTTATTTTTCTTGTAAAATTTAAAAAATAATGAACCAAAGTTTATATTTAAGTAAATTAATGCAAAAACTTAATTATGAATGTAAAAAAATTATGAGAAATATATTTATTTATGTTCAAAATCTATTATGAAAGCGATAGCAATCAATGTTCTTCACTTGTCTTGAATAGTGGTCCAAAACTTTTCACTTTTCCTTGATTATTCTTGTAAAATTTAAAAATTTTCAAATAAAAGTTTATATTTATATAAATTAATATAAAAATTTAATTATGAATGTAAAAAATTATGAGAAATATATTTATTTATGTTCAAAATCTATTATAAAAGCATAAAACATTTTGTTTTGATTTCTGACTTTGACAGTTAGAAACAACAGTCAGTGCTTTGTGGCACTTTATAAGGAAAAAAGGCAGAACTATATATAATAGACTGCAATCAGAAATCAATTTTTTGCAAAAAAATACTGCCCATAGTAGATTTTTTTGGGAATTAAAATTTAAATACCAAAAAGCTATGAATTTACAATAAAGTAAGCATAAAATAGCAAAAATGTGGCCAAAAATGGTCGATAGATGGAGGAAATTTTTTTTTGTTTTTGTGTTAAAATCTGGAAAAATGTAGTCATCTTCGAATACACTTTCACCAAAAAAGTCCCCCCAATATTTAAAAGTTTGACCACCCCTGGTATATAAAATAAAATAAAGTAATTAGGCATTTATCATTTATTAGGAAGGGTATTGAAGAAAAGTGGATACCTAAGACCAGCAGAATCTACCAAGAAGATTGTCTAAACAGGATGACCATCAAGAATTTAACCAAGCATCCTGAGAATCATTAACCATTGAATAAAGTAGTTTTGAAGCCATTGATGTATGCTTTCCCTTTTGAACTATAAGTTGTAACCAAGTGCAACATTTATTGCTAATAGAGCCTGCATGTATGAATATTTATACTAATAAATAATAGAAATAGACATTGCTTATTAAATGTTATTTGGAATCTTTGTAAAAAAATTTTATAAAAAATTATAGTATAAACAAACAAAACAAAAGAATTCAAATTAAATAAATAATAATGTGTCTAATCAATCATCATTATTAATGAAAACTACATTGTAACTAAGAATGATTAATTTAACTGAAACAAGAAAATAAAGAGAGAAAAGAAACAATAAAAAAAAGAAAAAAAAAGACAATAAAAGGTTTTATAAAATTAAGAAAAAATGATTAGAATTTCTAAATATCTTAATAAAGAATGGGAATGAGGTTATATAAGGATACAATCTATTGCTATAGTATAGCATGAGAGATTCACAGTGAGTGGATCTTATATTAACTTAAGAAATTTAGAACATTATGGTAAAATGAATATCGAGAGTTAAAGAGAAAAGATATTTCACTTAGTGTATGATTACAAAAATGCCTATAGTATCTAAGTACATTTATATGATACTTTTTTGTTGAAATGACAAAAGAAACATCTTATTTATACTGTAATACTTAAATTAAGAGCTTAACTTAAAAAATGATTATATGCCTACAGTTTGAACATGTGTATTTATCTATATGTATTGTTGATTCAAATATCATTAAACCGTGCATGTAGAGTCTCAACAAAAATCAAACCAGTCTTATGAACTTCATGGGAATGCTATCTTGCTGAACCTTACACATGAATGTATATAAATTAAAATTTTGGCTGTAAGTAAATAAGTGTTAAAATAAGATATGTTATTTTACAATTACAACAATTTACTACTAAACTCAAACAGTTAGTTACATAAATTATTTGTGAACCTCTTCTGAATTTTTTTTTCTCTTATCAAGAAAAAAAACAAAAAAGTTCCAAAAAAATATGTAAAATTTCAGTTAAATGCAATTATTCGATGGGATCCAGTGTGGGTTCTCCTTTTTTGGAGTCAGGAATCTCTCAGCCACTCTGCCTAGAAAAACCTGTTAGACACATTACCGTCCCTTTCCTTCCTCACACTAGGTTTTTCCCATATTCTTCTCTATTCTAATTAAGTTGACTAGGTCAGCGTGCGGAACCTGTAGATTGGCGAAATTTTTAAAGAAACTTTTGTAAGTTTTGGATCAAGATGTATTTTTGAAAGAAAATAGATAAAAATCATATGAATATAAAATTGTTTTTGTATGTATTTATATATATAAATATACGATTTTTTTTTCAAAAATTCATTTCAAATCATATGTGCTTAATACTAAAATATTAATAAATATAAATTTTTATATTAATTAACACTACCATCCTTTTTAATGAATTTTTTTATATACTCATACTTATAATTTAGGCGTGGTAAAAACAAATAATGGGTCATATCAAATTTTTATTCAAGGAAACGGTCACAAGCGTAAAATGGTTACTCATCGCTAAACTAGATGATAGAATACTACGATATTGACCCAATTTTTTAAACTTGTAATTAAAAATAATGAGCGGTACTAATTGCTCTAACAAGCTCCATTGATAAATTCCACAAAAATATTTCTATGTAGAAACCATCCCCAATCTCAGATCAATCATTTCATGCTTTGGCACTCCTCATTGAGGCACTAGGGCAGTATATATTAGTAATGGGTTAATAAATAACATAAAAAAGTACTAAGAGAAGTAAGAAGACATGCATTAGATGTAGATGTGTTGACAGCAAAAGAGGTAATTCAATGAGAAATGGAATGGTCAATTTTTTATATGAGAGATGTAAAAAGCAAAATGAAAATGTTTGATAAATTGCAGTTTATGGATAATAAGAGATTCGCCAAAATAGTATGCAATTGGGTTATGAGTAAAGGCCAAGCAACAGGTTGGGTGAGATAGATAGTATGGTATGCAGGAGATTTGGATAAAGAATTTATGTAAGCTTATACAAAATGTGGGATGTTTGTGTTAGGAGAATTGTTAAGTGTAGTAGTGTAAGGAATGGTGTTCACTAATAAAGAATAGGAAGTTGGAGAAATAGTATGGAGAGTAAACAGAGTTTAAATATATATATGAAAGTAAATGGACTATTTGGTGTAAGTTAATTTATGAATATATCAAGGAAAGTAGTTTAGTGTTTAAGATTTGAACAGGATTTTTTAGCAACAAAGGAATATACAAATAAATTGGGGAAAATGTGGGTGATTTAGTTTGCAAGTTGAGTAAGGAAGGCAAAGAAAATATGAGGCATCTGTTAATTGAATGTAAATGCTTGAAAGGAGAAAGAGTACAAATAATAAAGTTGTGGGAAAATAAATATAAACAAAGTGATTATACAAAAAGTGGGTTATTGGTTTTTATGTTGGGTTTGGAAAAAGATAAGGGGGATTTAGATATAAAGGCTATGTAGTTGACAAAGATTATGTTGTGGAAATGGGAGGGAGCAGGATGGAGAAGAATATGGTAATAGAGGGTAGAGAATAAGTGACTAACAGCCTTATCTGGGCATAGTTGCTGAGAGATTCCTGACTCCATATAAAGAGAAGTCACAGTGTTATCACCTCATAATAATAATATGACATTGTCATTATTAATCTGCTTTTTCTTGCCACCCTTTTTGTATAATTTATTCTAACATTTTAGTACTTGGAATGACATCACAAAATTAGTGATTCCTTTATAATGTTTAGATTAACATTTGTAATCACTTTTCACGGTTTTATTATGACAGTATCTTGAATTTTAAGACTACATAAAAGTCGCCGACATATAATTACAATTTTAAAACATTTTTTATTCATTTAATGAGATTGAAAAGATTTTAAATTTACCATACAAAATTAAAAATTAGTAACTGATACAGATAAAACAACTACTGTATATTTACCTTCTATAATTGCTAAAAATTAATAACTGATACAAATTAAACAACTATATTTACTTTAAATAGCAAGCCAAAATGATATCCAAATTAAATTCGCAGTAATACTCATCATAAAAATTAATCAGATTTTCGATAGCAGTTACAATCCTTGTAATTTTATAGTCCACGTAGCATATAATATCCACGAACACTGTAAGATGTGGATAATAGTATAAAGTACTGAAAGTGAGACATCATACTGGACATGTGTACATTTATTACATTGTTAAAAATCGAATTGCCTTTTTAAAAGCAAAAATAGATGCTATTTAAAATATTAATGTTTATAATATTGACGTTTTATATAGAAAAGGTAGTCTATAGATTTTATATTTAGCTTTTATTCATGCTTAACATGCTTCATATTTATAACATACCATGAACATAACACTTTCACTTTCTTAATGTTCAAAGGAAAACTAATTTTGAAATATATAGTAACGGAATAGCGTTACATGGGATTTGAACCCAGGCATATGAGGTTATATTAAACTATAATCAATTGACGAAATGAATGACAGGAACAAAACTTTTAAAAAAAGCGGTCTTGCTTTAATAATAAACGAGAAACAGCCATTTCTAAAGCATGATCGCAGCTATATAAGAGTACCTGTCAAATTTATTGAAATAAAAAAGTAAAAGAGTTTTTTTTATTATTTTGTGTTTGTTTGTTAAGAATAAATCTTTAATCATTAGTTGTAGTTTTTTTCCATTTTTAATTAATTAAAGAGAGAGGAATGATTGAGCACAAGTTTAACTTTTATTAAATCATTTGAATCATTTTGAACAAAAGGGGAAAAATGAATAAATTAATTTGCAATATGTTCTGAAATTCCAAGCGATCTAAAATTATTTTAAATAGGGGTAATTAGTAAATGTAAAATTAGAGAAATTGAAACAATAGGCAGGATATGTGCTGGTACGCCTAGATAAAATAAGCCAAATTTAGAAACAGAGGTGAGAAAAAGTGTACACTGCTATTGTACAACTCAGACTTCTGTCTCCAGCGAAACAATACCTGAAAATAATGGTCAAATTGAGTGAAATTCCAAAGTGGTGTAAACGATCCCAGAAATCATGGAATTGAGTTAACACTCGATGAACTTATAAGATGAAGGGACTCACAGGTGCATGGAAGTGATTCGGTGAGAAAAATTCAAGGTGTGATGGTGGGAAGGAAGAGATCAAAAAGGCCGGACAGCACTTTTCAGGGATTATTGAATTAGACTATTATTGATTATTATTAGACGGTTGAAATCTAACAGAGATGCGTTGCTGAACATAAAATTCGCAGCTTGACCACCGGACCTCCGGATCCAGCTCAGCTGATTGCCAATAGGATGCTCGTAACACCAGAGAAACTTCACATAAGGACCACACACGCTTTTGAGACCTTGCAAATTGCCGGAATGCTTCGTTAAAGAAGAAACCATCGCTCAGGATCCCATTACAGTCTTTCTACGTTCCACAGGTAGCTATCTTTAAATTGTCATAGTCACTTATGCACCAAAATAAAATAACTTTAATAACCAGAACTATTAAAAAACATTAAGCTAAAATGATAAAGTTACTCTTGACTATTAATGAACGATTCGAGAATCTAACCAAATAAGTTTGCCTACAGATTAACATTCTTTAAAATATGTGTGAAGTCACCTTGAAATCTATATTTAATTATCTCGGCTTGCCGATCATATACCTGCATTAATTGTTAGTAAACAGATTAAATAAAACATTTATTTAACTAGTATTTTTTGTTATTAATTGCTTGGAATTTCAACATAAATTTATATAATAAGAATGAGTGCTAGAGCAATCAAATTTGTTTGTATATGAATGAATGCATTTGATATTTTTGGTGTTGGGATTTTATTTTGTTTATGCTTATGTTTGTTACGTTCTCTTAGATTAAATTAAGTTTGATTAATTTGTTCTGTGGGATATAGGGCGGGCCCTCATATAATAAGTAATTGATCGTGAGTGAAAGATCACAGATATGATGTAATTTGAAGGGTAATATTGGCTGTGTTCGTTTCTTGCTTCCGACTGGAGTGATGCACGGGCATGTTTTGTGATATAGTTGAGTGAGCTTATGCACATATGTGGCGGACTCTTATAAAAGTTCTCCTGGCGCCTATTACTTGGATTCAATCCGAATTTACGTATAAAATAAATAAAGCGTACATGCATATGTGTTTGAAATTATCTTCACAGAACATTATGTAATCCCCCGGATGCAAGAACACAGCAGATTCGTAATAGTGACGTATTGAGTGAGCGGTAGCGCGCTCGCGTGCAAAACCAGGCGGATACATTTGGCGCATCAACGTGGCGCGAAACTATTGTTTCAAGTGGTGGGACCGACGTGGATACAGCTGACGTTTCTAACAACGAAAGCAAATCTAAAAGAGAGGGTGCTCCAAATAACAGAATAAATTATCTATTAAAGCGGGGGGAAAATTTCGGAATCACCATAAAATAAAATCATTAAACGTTGCTTAAGGGAGTGGGAAAGGGATTTAGTTCTCTTATTAGCACTAAAATAATCAAGCATCCGAGTATACTTAATAGTTGTAGAAGGCTGTGGAATAGCGGGATTCCGTGGAAGAAAGATCGTATATTAAAAGGAAGCAAATTAAAAAATTAATTTCTATGTTAAAATTAAATGTAAATAATTTAAGCGCAAATAAAAAAAATATATATACATCGTTAAAAGACGTATTTATATTCTTGCACAAAGGAAGTACTGTAACTGGGATCTTGTTAGGAGTTTTGTGTTTTACTTAAAAAAGAGAAGGGGGCTAAAGAAAGAGGTCAACATAGTATATATGTATAAGGACACATATAACCATAGAATAGATATAGCTGCACATATAATCGATAGCTGCTGAATAGAAATGGAGGGAACAGAGGGACCTGGGATAGTATGAGCGATAGAAACCAAATTGGAGGAAGGACAGGAGCTGTGGGAATTTTGAAGGGCAAGGAGCATCTGAGGATAGGATAAGACAGTCAGTGGGACCCGCGGAGTAGTAGGTAGCGAGCCGTGGATTATTATAATTAATTACAAATTGGGCATCAAACAAAATGGAGGGAAAGTGGATTAAACTCGAACAGTTCGAAGGGAAG
Organism: Epiperipatus broadwayi; assembly: GCA_028023455.1. Classification (NCBI taxonomy): domain Eukaryota; kingdom Metazoa; phylum Onychophora; class Udeonychophora; order Euonychophora; family Peripatidae; genus Epiperipatus; species Epiperipatus broadwayi. The sequence continues at coordinate 941,289 of JAQFVV010000188.1, forward strand.
GCAAACGAAAGCCCATGTCAACATGTGGAAAGTCTGAAGAGGTTGTTCTCATGCGGGCAGTTTAGCAAAGAATCGAAGATAGCTATTGCATGCAGCCACATCCAAGGGGAAGCAATGGAATGGTGGGAGGCGATGAAAGAGAAACCAGAAACATTCGAAGAATACCAAAGAGCCATAATGGGAAGATATTGGGGACTAGCCCAACAAGAAAGGGAAAAGTGGGCAATCGAACAAAGCAAAAGGGATGAGGATGAGACTACAGTACTTTCATACAGTGACAGATGGCGAGATTAAGAAAAATAAACGAATACCAAGTACCGAAAGAGCGGAAAATTAAGATAGCAGGGCGCAACCTGCCCAGGGAGATCAGACGAATTATTGAGGGAGAAACTGAAATAAAACGAATATTGGAGGTGTTGGATGCGGCCGAAAATGATGACTACTTTGTCAAAGATGGGAATGATGAAATTAGGATAGCTAATATAACACAGGATGAAAGGGGGAAGGGCCTCGGGGAAAACAAGAGTGCCCAAAGATCGAGGTATCAATCCAAGGGTTTCCTGCAAGGGCGCTGCTGGATACAGGGAGTCAGGTGACTGTAATGGCTCAGGAAACCTTCGACAGGATTGCCCAAGGGCCAACAGAAATGAAAATCCTACCGTTGAAAGGGACCCAGATCATACTGGCCAATGGGAAAAGAGCAAAGATACAGACCAAACAGGTGTGGGCGAACATAGTTATCGCAGGGCAGGAATTCACCCAGATTGTGCTAATACTTGAGGGGCTGATACATGACTTGGTGTTAGGGTCTGACTTCATGAGGATGGCAAAATGTAGCATCGATTACGGGACCGGACAAGCAAGAATTGGGAGAGTCACCGTGCCCTTTGGGGGAACCATGAATAGAGAGCCAGAAGGGCAGAAGAAACTGCAGTGCATCATGGTAAAGGGGGTGATCGAGAAAAGAGTTGATGAAATGACGGGACCAAGTAAAGGGCAAAGAGAGAAGATTCAAGGAATACTGGAGACCTACGAGAGTGTTTTCTCGGACAAGCCGGGAGTAATCAATGGGTACAAACACTGGATCCGGTTGAACACCAACAACCCATATCAAACGAGAACGTATCCAATACCTTTCCAATACTGGAAGGAGATCGAAACTCAGCTGGAGCAGATGATAGAGTGGGGGGTTATTTCAAAGTGTACTTCACCATACAACAACCCAATCTTAGCCGTAAAAAAAGTGACGGATCGATCCGATTGTGCCTCGATGCGAGGCAACTGAACAAGGTGACAATTCCGCATATAAATGCTCCGCCCATCATGAGCAAACTGATGACTAGATTTCAGAACAAGAGAATTTTTTCCACTGTGGATTTGACAAATAGTTACTGGCAAATGAGCCTCCATCCGGATGATCGGAAATACACTGCATTCAAATATAACGGACGGGCGTACCAGTTTAATCGCATGCCTTTCGGATTAAGGAATAGTGGGGCAGGTTTAGTGCAGCGCATGGACCAAACCCTATCAGATGAAGTCAAGAAATTTGTCACCATGTACATAGATGATATCATCATAGCATCTGGGGACATAGAGGAGCATTGTCAGCACTTAGAAATGTTGCTCCATGAATGCGAACAGAAGGGAATAAAAATAAACCTAAAGAAAAGCCACTTTGTGACCCAGGAAGTTAAGTTCTTGGGACACATCATAAGCCAGGATGGGCTACGGCCTAATTCCGAGAAGATTCAGGCCATCCAAGAATTTCCAGTTCCGAAAAAAAGAAAAGATATTAAAGCATTCCTCGGGATGTGCACATTCTACAACAAATTTTATGAAAACTTCTCCCATGATATGGAACCCCTACTACAATTATTAAGAAAGGAGCAAGTGTGGGTATGGGATGAAAAAAAGAGAACGGAGCTTCCAGAGGATAAAAGAAGGATTTTTAAAACAGACCATGTTAGCGTACCCGGACTTCGACCAGACATTTTGGGTACAGACCGACAGTAGCGACATCGGATTAGGAGCAACTTTGTACCAAAAGGGACTGGATGGTGAACAAAGGGTGTTGGCCTTCATCAGCCGAGTACTCAAGGACTCTGAACGGAGATACATGGTCACAGAACGAGAAGCCCTCGCCATAGTATGGGCTTTCAAAAAATTCAGACAATACCTGGTCGGATCCAAAGTGAAAGTAATCACCGACCATCGGAGCCTCAAATTCCTTAATAAAAGTTTTTTGACAAACAATAGATTAGAGAGGTGGAGCCTAGCCCTGCAGGAGTTCCAGTACGAAAGTGGAATATTGCAAAGGGAAGGATAATGTGGTTGCGGATGCGCTGAGCCGTTACCCTGTGGGACAACAGCCAAATGTTGAGGCTGAGGAATTTGCGTACATTGCCGCTACTACCCGGCGAAGCAAAGAGGGTGAGTTTAGTGCGAACAACATTCGGAGGGGCCAGGAAGGGGACGAAGAGTGTCAACAAATAATCCGATACATACGTGAAAGGAAGCGAAATGCGGGGGTAGATCAAAAAAAAAAGAGACTGGGGGTCAGTTATGGAAGTATCGGGACCGATGCATCATGCTGGAAGGGATAGTCCAAAGGAAGACTGGGAATGGGAAACAAATCCATATCATAATACCGAAGGGAATGCGGGATCAACTGGTGAACAAGACACATCAGGAACGTGGCCATTACAGAACCAGCAAGACTGAGGGCTACCTTAGTAATTGGTTTTATTGGCCAGGGATGTCCCAAGACATTGCCAGAAGACTCCGGAAGTGTGAGGTCTGTGCGAGGACAAAACCATTAAACCGATCAAATGAAGGATCGCTGATACCGATTATCATCCAGGAGCCAAACCACACTTTGGCTATTGATTACTACGGCCCGTTGCCAATGTTTGGGGGGAAGAGATATTTACTGGTTACTTATGATTTGTGCTCCAAAATGGTCGCAGCGTACCCTATGGCCCGGGCAAATGTGAACCAGACCATCAAACTGTTGGAAACCAAACAGTTTTCCATCATCGGGAAGCCTAAGTGCATCTTATCAGATCATGGTATGCCCTTTGTATCAAAGATGTGGAGACAATGGGTGAACCGAATTGGGGTCAAACATCATATGACATCTATCCGGAATCCGCAAAGCAACCCATGCGAGCGGGTTATGCATGAGTTGGGGCGGCTATTCCGTGTGTATACTGTGGGACATCATCAGAAATGGGTTTGGGAAATTCCCCGGATTGTTGATATGATCAATACCTCAAAAAATGAGTCCACTGGGCTGGAACCAAGTCGACTATTACGGATGCCCGATACCGTATCCTTACGATGATAGACCTGCGATCCGGACAGGGAGAGTGGACCGAAAACATGATAACCAGGTAGCATTACAGAGGTTAGAACATATGGGGGAAAAGCGAAGGCGGACCGATAGGCCAACCCAAAACACCTTCACTGTGGGAGACAGAGTTATGGTAAGATCAAATCCGGTCAGTCGGCCAGACCAGAACATATTTAAGAAGTTCCTTGACCTCTACGATGGCCCCTACGAGATCGTCAGGGCATACGGGAATAATGCCTTTGTACTGGCATGAGGAAAAATGATTAAGGGGACTTTCAATGCAAGGGCACTGAAGAGGGCCGAATAACTTGGCTCCTTCTCAGAGCTAAAACCCGCAACCTCGGATTTTACTCTACACTGGGTGGGGAGATATGTAACGGAATAGCGTTACATGGGATTTGAACCCAGGCATATGAGGTTATATTAAACTATAATCAATTGATGAAATGAATGACAGGAACAAAACTTCTAAAAAAAGCGGTCTTGCTTTAATAATAAACGAGAAACAGCCGTTTCTAAAGCATGATCGCAGCTATATAAGAGTACCTGTCAAATTTATTGAAATAAAAAAGTAAAAGAGTTTTTTTTATTATTTTGGGTTTGTTTGTTAAGAATAAATCTTTAATCATTAGTTGTAGTTTTTTTTCATTTTTAATTAATTAAAGAAAGAGAAATGATTGAGCGCAAGTTTAACTTTTATTAAATCATTTGAATCATTTTGAACAAAAGGGGATAAATGAATAAATTAATTTGCAATATGTTCTGAAATTCCAAGCGATCTAAAATTATTTTAAATAGGGGTAATTAGTAAATGTAAAATTAGAGAAATTGAAACAATAGGCAGGATATGTGCTGGTACGCCTAGATAAAATAAGCCAAATTTAGAAACAGAGGTGAGAAAAAGTGTACACTGCTATTGTACAACTCAGACTTCTGTCTCCAGCGAAACAATACCTAAAAATAATGGTCAAATTGAGTGAAATTTCAAAGTGGTGTAAACGATCCCAGAAATCACAGAATTGAGTTAACACTCGATGAACTTATAAGATGAAGGGACTCACAGGTGCATGGGAGTGATTGGGTGAGAAAAATTCAAGGTGTGATGGCGGGAAGGAAGAGATCAAAAAGGCCGGACAGCACTTTTCAGGGATTATTGAATTAGACTATTATTGATTATAATTAGACAGTTGAAATCTAACAGAGATGCGTTGCTGAACATAAAATTCACGGCTTGACCGCCGTACCTCCGCGTCCAGCTCAGCTGATTGCCAATACGATGCTCGTAACACTGGAGAAACTTCACATAAGGACCACACATGCTTTTGAGACCTTGCAAATTGCTGGAATGCTTCGTTAAAGAAGAAACCATCGCTCAGGATCCCATTACAGTCTTTCTATGCACCACAGGTAGCTATCTTTAAATTGTCGTAGTCACTTATGCACCAAAATAAAATAACTTTAATAACCAGAACTATTAAAAAACATTAAGCTAAAATGATAAAGTTACTCTTGACCATTAATGAACGATTCGAGAATCTAACCAAATAAGTTTGCCTACAGATTAACATTCTTTAAAATATGTGCGAAGTCACCTTGAAATCTATATTTAATTATCTCGGCTTGCTGATCATATACCTGCATTAATTGTTAGTAAACAGATTAAATAAAACATTTATTTAACTAGTATTTTTTGTTATTAATTGCTTGGAATTTCAACATAAATTTATATAATAGGAATGAGTGCTAGTGCGATCAAATTTGTTTGTATATGAATGAATGCATTTGATATTTTTGGTGTTGGGATTTTATTTTGTTTATGCTTATGTTTGTTACGTTCTCTTAGATTAAATTAAGTTTGGTTAATTTGTTCTGTGGGATATAGGGCGGGCCCTCATATAATAAGTAATTGATCGTGAGTGAAAGATCACAGATACGATGTAATTTGAAGGGTAATATTGGCTGTGTTCGTTTCTTGCTTCCGACTGGAGTGATGCACGGTCATGTTTTGTGATATAGTTGAGTGAGCTTATGCACATACGTGGCGGACTCTTATAAAAGTTCTCCTGGCGCCTATTACTTGGATTCAATCCGAATTTACGTATAAAATAAATAAAGCGTACGTGCATATGTGTTTGAAATTATCTTCACAGAATATTATGTAATCCCCCGGATGCAAGAACACAGCAGATTCGTAATAGTGACGTATTGAGTGAGCGGTAGCTTGCTCGCACGCAAAACCGGGCGAATACAATATAGATTACCTTTTTTATATAAATGTCCAGAACATTTATGTGTTTATTACAATTATCCAGAAAAGAGAAAAAATCTGTAATATTATTGTTTAATAATTATAAGCCAATATTTATTTATTTATTTATTTTAAAAAAAAAAGCAACTAATAGCCAATAGAACTCTATCTCTTTGTCATTTTCAATCATTATTGATTCACTGTAGGATAAAGGTCTCTCAAAGTTGTATCCATCTTCTCCGATCTCTAACTTCTCTTTTCTACATTACCCCAGCACACTTACCTGTGATCTCTTTCTAGATCTCTTACAATCTCTTAGAATCCGGTTTAAGATTACAACTTTTCATCTATGTTCAGCTTTTAATAATATGTCCAGCCTAACTCCAGTCTCTTAATTATCTCAATAATGTCAATAACACCTGTTTGTTATCTCACCCATATATTTTATTTTCAATTTCTTTTTATTAATTGTAACATACATATCCATACTTCATTGAGAGATCTAAAGTCTTGGTATTGCTCTTCTGGTAAGAATATTAATCTCAGATCTGTAAGTAAAACCTGGTGACTCTCATTTATAAAAATCTTCATTTTTAAACACATAGGCATATTTTTTTTTAACATTGTTATTTCTACCAAAAGCACTCCAAACAAGTTTAATTCCATAATTAATTTTATCAGTGCTTGTCTTATAGATAATACAAATTAAATGATAATAATACATGTAAAATAAAATAAACAAATTACAATTTGATTCGTGTTTTTTATTTTGCTTTATTAGAAAAATCAATTTTGTATCGGAGATTTTTTTTACTGGGGTTACGGTTTTACCGCTATTTTTTACTTCATATAGAATGACAACAAAAAGTAAAAGTTGTTACGGTTAGGTTTAGGGTTAGTTTTAGGATTAGGGTTAGGTTTAGTGTTCTGTTGTTTGTAATGCTAAAATAAAAAATATCAAAATCGTATTTTTATAAATATTTTTTTTAGTAACATCTATAAAGTAAATGATAACAATAAACATAAACTATATTCAACAAAGTATAACCGTAGTCGGAGAAAAGAAACTAAAACTTTTTTAAACAACAACAAAAATATCTTCTTTATTTATTAATCATGTTTATAATATATGCTTTTTATGAAATTTAAAAAAAAAACAGTGCAAAATTGTACTTTTCTTACTGGATATTTTTGTGTCACCGCTCTTTTTTACTTCAAAAATATACACACGGTAGAATCTTGTTTGTCTCATGGAATGTTACGAACAGTATGTTAGTAGAAGCATTACCTAATTCCAACTCACTTTACACATATATCTTGTCAACATTTTCTCAATTAAAACTTCAATACAGTATGGTGTAAAAAGTCTGATAATTATTACTTTACAAAATCTGAACATTTCAATAATTTAAAATAATAAAAAATCCAATGAAAACAAAATTTCCATCCAATTAAAAAAAAACACACCCTCTCAAGAAGCCGTAACTATTTTATAAACTGTGCGAATTTGGAAAATGTATTTGCTGCGATGTGACATACATTCTGTATTGTGACATGACATAGCAGCCTACAATCTGTAGCACAACATAAAAGTTGTATTATAGAAAATGCGGGTTCGAACATGTCGGCCGCGGAAACAGCATTTTTATGTGTTTTAGCGCCAAAACGGCACCATAGAGTTGTGTCTTTAGCTATAAGACTAGTACCATTTTATCCATTATATATCAATTTGCAGTAATAATTTAACCAAGATATTTGTAGTTATTAACTCCTAACTCATCATTACCAATTTTCATTTTCTTTTTTATTAAAAAATCCATTGAACCTTACTTTAGTTTTTTTATCATTTACCTTTAATTCTTCTTTCTTTCTTTCATCTGATAACTTGCAACATTTCCTGAAATTCTAAAACATTATTTGAAAAAGCAACTATGTTATCTACAAAAATCTATATGATTTAAATAATCTCTCTATATACTGTTATTCCCTTAACTTCCCATTTGAATCCACAAACTACTTTTTCAAAACTGCTGAAAAAGTCTTGAAGGTATGGAGCCGCCCTGTTATACACCCTTTTCAATGTTAATCTTTGTAACCTCATTACATAAATTAATTGTTGCTGTTGTATTTTTATAAAGATTCTTCAGAATATAACAATATGCTGGGACTTTATCTTGATAAAGCAATGCTTTAATCATTGAAGAAATGCTTATACAATCAGATACCTTTTCATATTCTACAAATCCAAAGCATAATGACAACTTATATTTATTGGTCCGTTCTATAACTGCTCTCAATGCTTGTATATGGCCCATTATACTAAAACTACTTTTAAATCCAGCTTGTTTTTTTTTGTTTGGTTAAAATCCAAGATTGCTGTAAAAGTTGTAATTGTTTTGGTAAAAATTTGTATAGAACTGATAAAAGACTAATAGATCTGTAATTTCTAATCACCTTTTAAAAATATTATTATTAATACTGCATTTTCCCAATCATTTGGGACATTGGTGTATAACTTTGCCAAAAAAAATTTTCTATTTCTTCTCCCTGCTACTTTTCAAAATATTGATTATAGTTCCATCATTACCTGGACCTTTTACATTCTTCATAAACTTAATTGTATGTCTCACTCTTCATTTAAAATCCTGTGCAATTTAGAAAATGTTGTAGTTGTAGGAGATCCTTGCTCTCTATTGTTATATAATTCTTGATAGAATCACACATTTCATGATGTTATCTATCTTTTTATTAATAGTTCCATCTTTTTTCTTATTGCAGAAACACATTTCCTATCAGCACCAAGACGTTGTTTTACATTCTTAAGACTTTTATTTTTTCTACACTTTCCTTGCTAGTTGACAATTATACTTTCTTATACCATTATCAATTCTTTTTTTTGTACCATTTTACAAAATTCAGGATATTTAATCCTTCTTAATGCATCACTTTTATATATTTTCATGTTTCTTCATAAATTGTCTTATCTCAGTATAAATTTTACTAATCAATTGCTGTTAGTTTATACCACCTATCTTTGTTGCAGTCTTTAAAAGTATATCAGTTATCTTTTTATTGATTTCATTAAATCTGAACCATATTCAAAATTTTTTAATATTCAAAAACGATTTGCAAATTCTAATTTAAATTTATTGAATTGCTTCTGGAGATTAGGAATATTCACTGTGAATATTGTTTTTCATAATAATTTTTGTCTCCCTAATTTTGCATTACCATTACCATGCATCTTACATCTTATTAATCAATGATCACTTCTTAATTTATTAAGAACATTATAGACTAAATATTTATTTTCTGTTAATCAAAATATAATCCAATTCTTCTATGACTTCATTTGGATGTTTCCATGTCCATTTCCATTTAACAATTTTCTCAAAAATAGAATTTATAATGTTATTTTTTTCTTGAAAACTCCACAAGTTTATCTCTTCTCTCATATCTATCACAAATTTGCATATAGTTTTTCATCTTTCAATTGTTTCCCAATTCTAGCATTAAAGTTTCTCATGACAATTTTAAAATGTTATTTTATTTTATCAAATCCCTTTTGTATATCCATATAAAAATCCCCTATATTGTCATCACAATGAGAATTTGTTGGGGCATAAACCTGAATAATCTGCATTTAATATCTGCTATTAAATTGAATAATTAATCTTGACACTCTATCTGATACACTATCAATCTCTACAATGTTGTTCTTCCACTTTTTATTTACAATACATTCTACTCCATGTGTACTTGCAATATTTATGCCTTTGTAATATAGTATATATCCACTTTTTAAATCAATTGCATCCATTTTTTTCTAACTTCACAAAGTCCAATAATGTTACATTTAATATGAAACAGTTCTTCCAATTCTTGGAATCTTTTTTTATGAGGAAGTGGTCTGCAATTGTGAGTAAAATAAAATATTGGCATCGAATGGCATCTTGGGTCCACAATCAAGTGTTTCTTTTCACTCTTCATTTTCAGCTGCCAAATGTTGACTTAGGCTGCTAATTTTATAGCTTTCTGTAATTAAGTGGCATGATTTATTTTTGACTGTCATGATTGTAAATATTTATTTAAAAAAATTCCTTCATTCATGTGATCACAGTTAAAAGATATCAGGCAACTGATAAAAAATCCATGGTATTTCTTCATCTTAAACTCAGAGGTAAAAAGACAATAAACTCACTATGATAATTAATGCATGCCGGTGAGCAGCTCACCCATGCTCATATTCTATATGAATAATTTCATAGTAATAACAGTTGCAATAATAATAACTTATGGAATGGACATTAGGAAGTTGTCCTGCTTAATTTCTTTAAGGCCTTCAAAAAGAATTTATGGATTTCCTTTCAGTTAACAGAAAATTTCTTTCTTCACTCATACTTTTGTGTAATGTGATATATGTTACCACTTCACATTGTAAAAGAATTTCCTTTAGAACTAGACATAATAGCTAGTGTAATAAATAATTAGTATTAATCATTAGCATGTTTATCTGAAAATATATGGTGTTGAAGTTGTGACTGCAGAAATTTGAACATTTGTAAATCAAAATTTAATAATTTATCAAGAGTTTTATAGAATTATATTCATTTAAGAATAAAGTATGTTAAATAGTTGTATTAAAATAATTATATTCCAATTATATTAAAATAATATATATATAAAAAATATTTTATAATAAACACCTTGTTTTTTTTATTATGCACTAAAAAGCCAAAAATAATTATTTTCTCCAACTAGAAATAAAATCATGAAGTTTCCAGAAATAAATTAATTTAACCACCATTTCTGGATACCCATGCCTTTATTTTAAGAGGTATAATATATCCGTGATTCTTCTGCAGGTAAAATATATCCATGACTTTTTCTGCATGCTTAATGTTATATATCTTTGAAGGATGAATATATTTAGACAATTTATCAGCATGAGCTTAATATATATTTACTAATGTCCACTCCATACGTTCTTGTCGTTGCAGCTGTTATTACTATGTGATTATTTATATAGTATACGAACATGGATGGGCTGCTCACCAACCCGCATTAGCCAGCATGGTGAGTTTATTGGCTTTTTACCTCTGAGTTTAAGATCAAGAAACACCATGGTCTTTCTTCTCAGTGCATGATAAGGCAGAATGAATGTTTGGGTAAATGATAAATATTTTTCCAAGACATATATACAATTATGACAGACAAAAATAAAGCATGGCCCTTATTCCCAGGAGGCTGTAAAGTCACCAACCAAGGCAGCAGTTGGTGGCCAAAGGCGGAGGGTGCTAAGAATTCCCTGATTGCAGACCCAGGCTGCCATTTGATGACGACTTTTTATTTAGGTACTTTCAACTGCAGATCACTTTCAAGTGAAGGAAGATTGCAAGAATTAGAAGAAGAACTGTCTTATATTAAATGGGACATTATTGGACTTTGTGAAATTAGAAGAAAAGGAGAAGAAACAATTGATTTAAAAAGTGGATATATACTCTATTACAAAGGCACACATATTTGAAATACAAGTGGAGTAGGATTCATTATAAATGAAAAGTGGAAGAACAATATTGTGAAGATTGATGTTGTATCGGACAGAGTGGCAAGATTAGTTATACAACTTAATAGCAGATACCAAATGCAGATAATTCAGGTTTATGCCCCAACAAGTTCTCATAGTGATGAAGTAGTAGAAGATTTTTATATGGATGTACAAAAGGCTTTTGATCAGAGTAAACAACATTTTAAAATTGTTATGGGAGACTTTAATGCTAGAATTGGTAGACAAATGAAAGATGAAATTGCTGTAAGTAATTTTGGTTATGGTAATAGAAATGAAAGAGGACATAGACTTGTGGAGTTTGCAGAAAAAGAAAAACTTTATATTATGAATTCATTTATTGAGAAAAATGTTAAAAGGAAATGGACATGGAAGCATCCAAATGAAGGTACAGCAGAATTGGATTATATTTTGACTAACAGAAAATACATATTTCAAGATTGTAATGTTCTTAATAAATTTAACACAGGAAGTGATTATCGATTAGTAAGGTGTAAGTTATGTGTTAATGTAAAACTAGAGAGACAAAAATTATTAAGAAAAACAATATTTACAGTTGATATTCCTAATCTCCAGAAACATTCTAATGAATTTAAATTAGAACTTACAAATAGGTTTCAAGTGTTAGGAGATTTTGAACATGATTCAGATTTGAATGAAATTAATATGAAAATAACTGATACACTTTTAAAAACTGCAACAAAGATAGCTGGTAAAAAAAGCAGCAATTGACTAATAAAATTATCTACTGAGACTAGAGAATTTATGAAGAAAAGAAGGAATATGAAGATATACAAAAATAATGTATTAAAAAGAATTGAATATCTCAAATTTTGTAAAATGGTACAGAAAAGAGTTGAAAATGATAGAAAGTATAACTGTGAAATAGCAAGGAAAGCTGTAGAAGAAAATAAAAGTCTCAAACATGTTAAACAACATTTTGGTATTGGTAGGAAATTTATATCTGCAATAAGAAAAAAAGATGGAATTATTACTAAAAAGAGAGATGACATCATGAAATTGGTAGAAGATTTTTATCAAGAATTATATAGTAATAAAGAACAAGTATGTCCTATATCTATTACATCTTCCAAATTGCCCAGGATTTTAAATGAAGAAGTGAGACATGCAATTAAATGTATGAAGAAAGGAAAGGCTCCAGGAAATGATGGAATTATAATTGATATATTAAAAGAAGCAGGTGAAGAAATAGAAACAATTTTAGCAAAGTTATATACCAAATGTCTAAATGATAAAGATATACCGGAAGATTGGAAGAATGCAGTAATAATATTAATATTTAAAAAAGGTGATAAAGAAGATATTAGAAATTACAGCTATCAGCCTTTTATCAGTTTTATATAAAAATTTTACCAAGATAATTACAACTCGTCTACAGAGAACTTTGGATTTCCACCAACCAAGAGAACAAGCTGGATTTAAAAGTGGTTTTAATACAATAGATCATATCCAGGGATTGAGAGAAGTCATAGAAAGGACAAATGAATATGAGTTGTCATTATGTTTTGGATTTGTAGATTATGAAAAGGCATTCGATTCTATACACATTTCTTCAGTGATTAAAGCATTGGATCATCAAGGTATAGATCCAGGATATTGTCATATTTTAAAGAATATTTATAAAAATGCAACAGCAACAATTAGATTACATAATGATACTGGAAAAATCAACATTGAGAAAGGTGTAAGACAAGGTGACTCCATATCTCCAAAACTTTTTATAGCAGTGCTGCAAGAAGTATTTTGTGGATTAAAATGGGAAGTTAAAGGAGTAAAAGTAAATGGAGAGTATTTAAATCATTTAGATTTCGCAGATGATGTAGTTGTTTTTGCAAATAATGCTTCAGAGCTGCAGGAAATGTTGCAGGAGTTAGCAGATGAAAGTAGAAAAGTAGGACTAAAGATAAATGTTAAAAAGACTAAAGTAATGTTTAATCGATTTGCTCAAAATATGAAAATAAAGATTGATTATGAAGAATTAGAAGTTAACCATTACAAATACCTTGGTCAGATTATTAATACAGATGGAAACATAATGGAGGAAATTAATCATAGAATTAAACTTGGTTGGAGTGCTTTTGGTAGAAATAACTTGATACTAAAAGGAAATATGCCTATGTGTTTGAAAAGGATGGTTTTTAACAAATGTGTTTTTCCAGTTCTTACTTATGGATCTGAGACTTGGGCACTTAATAGAAGAGCAATACAGAGACTTCAGACCACTCAAAGGAGTATGGAGAGATATATGTTGGGAGTAACAAGAAGAGATCGAATACGCAATGTATGGGTAAGACAACAAACAGGTGTTACTGACCTTATTGAAAAAATTAAAAGATTGAAATGGAGTTGGGCTGGACATATTGTTAGAAGAGATGATAATAGATGGACAATTGAAATTTTAAACTGGATTCCAAGAGATTGTAAAAGATCCAGAAAGAGACCATATGTGAGATAGATGGATGAAATAAGAAAATGTGCAGGGGTGTTGTGGAGAAGAGAAGCTAAAGATCGGAGGAGATGGATTAAACTTGGAGAGACCTTCATCCTGCAGTGGATTGATAATGGTTGTTGATGATGATGATGATGAAGTTAATTAAATTTTTCTTTGATGTTTAGAAATATTTCTAAATATATAAATTATCATTTCTATTGCACACACTCAGATTTTTGATCAACTGCAAGAATGTATTATGTATTGAGCTTTAAATGCTAAAATGATAGAATCCACAAACCAGTTTCCAGCTAAGATAAAACAAATGCTTTTTTGCTTATATATATATATATTTAAGAAAGACTACTTCTTTTGAAATTTATAAATTACGTAAGCAAAGGATATGTGTATAAACCACTTGAAGACAACTTTTTTAGACCACTATCACAAAACTTGCTGTATCAGTGGATAGAATAATTTATTTAATTTTTCAATGCATACTTTTTCAAAGTCAAAAAAATGTTTGGTTGTACAAAAATTAAAATAATCAAACATCTCAGTAAGGAATATATTTTTACTATAATTTCTAAAGTCACATTACTTTAACAGATCAAATTAATTGTGCAGTCATTAAATCCATATTTTTATGTAGTTGACAACCTTTTCTATTTTTTTTAACACATCCACTTTGCTTTCAATTTCATCAGACCCAACATGTTCCTTAAATATCAAAGCACTTTCTGTTAAAAATCATATTCCAAAATAACATAAAATACAATGATAGATATATCATGGATTCAATGCCCGTATGACTAACACATATAACACTTGAATAATCTTACAAAAAAAATATAAAAAGTAAATTATAAATATCATTAGAATTATATAAATATTTAAAAATTTATTTCTGTGTCAAATAAAAACTTTATTACAAGCTATTTTAAATGACCAAATTTGGAGAATAATTTAAACAGTTGACCAAGAACAATAATGATAAATGAAAAATAAAAATGTAGATGATCGAAAAGGACTAGCAAAACAAATATAGGAATCTTTAAAGTTAAGATATCTTAGCATATATTTTATATTTCAGGAACTTCTACTAACTGAGGAAACCTGGAAGTAATTTCAAAGATAAGGTTTATTAACACCCTAAGAAAATACAGAAGGTTAGTCCATATTCTAGGTCTCATTGGATTAATCACATATGACAGTTCAGAAATTACAAACAATAAATGGGTAAGGATTATAAATACAATCAAAGGAATAAAAAGGTTTACACTAAATACAATATGACTATTGAACTAGCCAAGATTCTGTGTACATTATACAAAGTCTGATAACACAATGCTGGGGTGTAGGTAAATCACTTGAGCAAATATGTAAGTATTTATGTTTTAGTTATACACCATATTTCTAAAAAAAAATTACTAGGTCTAAATAATAATGACAAGTATAGAATAGAAATCATGGCCACTGATGGTAAAAAAAAATTAAAAAAAAAAATTAATTAATTGAGAGAAGGTCAATAATAAAATGTAAAACTTAATGGAGTTGAAGATATTGCTAAATGTGCTTCTTGATGTCAACATTATGACTCATTCTTCCAAGAGCACTTCCTTTCACAGTACTCTTAACCCATCAATTATATGCCTGAGTAATCACTTAACAACCAATAGTTTAATGCTATAATATCAGACATATTTCTGTTTTTTGGTAAATATAAGAATTTAAATTAGATTGTAGCTATCTAGCTACAATTCTTTCATGATAAACTAATTCTTATAATTATATAGATCTGATACCAAGTTAGCTTCTATACATTTTAGATATGTCAGAGTTATGTCAATTATGAATCTCTTAATATTCTTTGACAAGAAATGTCAAAACTAATAACAAGATGACTTTCTCATGTTTTCACAATCAGTGCATTATATATTAAACAGGCAAAAACTCTCCATATAGTATTGCCACCTTGTGCTAACCAGAGTAATCAATGGATGTCAGAAGGCTTGTGCATAAAATCCCCATCTAATGCCTACTCATCCAATATCCCCAGACTAGTTTCTGGCTTGTGGCCTTCATCAGTGAGGAGCCTTCGATCTGAAAGCACTGCATCTAGAGCTTAGAATCTAATGCAACCCTCCAGCAGCCACCTTTTATCTCTACTTCACTACAAAACTATGAGAATGAAATTGAAAACACAATAATATTTTTAATCTAAGCTCAATAGCTTATATAGTCATATGGGTCTGAACTCAATTCAGCACCCATACCTTTGGGTGACTTTGGCTTGTTAACAACCATAGCCACCATTATCCTATTAGGCAGGATTGGTGTTAAACCACTAAACATCACACAATCACCATCTCATGCTAGCACATAACTGTTAGTAAATAGGCAAAAACTCTCCATATAGTAGTGCCACCTTGTGCTAACCAGAGTAATCAATGGATTCCAGAAGGCTTGTGCCACAAGCCAGAAACTAGTCTGGGGATATTGGATGAGTAGGCACTAGATGGGGATTTTATGCACAAGCCTTCTGGAATCCATTGATTACTCTGGTTAGCACAAGGTGGCACTACTCTATGGAGATTTTTTGCCTGTTTACTAAGTTATATGCTAGCATGAGATGGGTATCGTGTGATATTTAGTGCATTATATATTCTTTTAAATCCATTTTTTGGATAGTTAGAAAAATAATGAGCACTAAATGATGAACTATTGTAATATTCCTAGATGGTATTCTGACTTATCTCTGTGGAATTAGGATTCAAACTTGAACTTTTTTCAATTTATAGAGGCAAATAGTCTAAAATTACAAAAAATCTTCTAAGGTTTTAAATTCAAACAAACTTTCAAAATTACCATAGATTTGACATCAACTTTTATATAATAAAACTTAAGAGGCCTTTAAATTTTAGATTAACAGCTTGAATAATATAAAAAAGCTGATTGTTCTAAAGTAACATGAAGGAATTGCTTTTTGAAGCAAATAATAATATGTTGTTAATGTTAACATTTCTAAAGGGCCTACAATTGGTATAAACCTGATTTTTATATAAAAAGTGACCTCAGATCCATATGTTGGTGAATTAGAATGAAATCAAAACATTATGTTGTTTTAAAACTTTATGATATTATCTTGAATAGCAAAAATGACTAAAGATTGCTACTAGATGCATGAGTCTATTAGTTCCAGGTTTGAATTCTAGTCATTATATAAGAAGGCAAACATCAAAAAATAATTGTGAACAAAGATATAGTCATACACTATACATTCATTACTACAACTTATATTCTAAAAAAGAGTGAAAAAAACTCCTATGATGTTGTTATTAGTAAGAACTACAGCTGCAAATCCTAAAAAAAAATACAAAATAACATGAAATCAGGTCTAACTTTGCAAGTAAGTTAGCATGGATTCAAAATATTAAGATTTAAATTTTTACTTTTATTATCTTAAATACTATAAAATATTGTTCTTAGATGCATGAGTGGATTAATTTCAGTTTTGAATTTTAGTCTTCATTTGTAAAAAAGAAACCATAAAAATGATGAGTATATTATATATCTATAGTATTAAATGTCCATTGTTTACTTAATTATATAGTAGATGATTCTAAAGTATGGGAAAGAAAACTGCTCATGGTTATAGTTTTTGATATAGGAACATTATTTACTGTTTTTAATAATGACAGAAATAGAAAAATATACATGATGAATTTTTCTATTGTAATTATATCTGAAACAGTTAAGTGAAAACAATAGATGGATGTTAAATTTAGAAATCAAATACAAAAACAGATGCTATGAAAGCATTAGAATGGGTAAAGGTTTTTCTAAGTAATAATAAAATTTTACATTAAAAAATTATTTGGATTATTCAGAAGCAGAAATTATGATCTGAGACTTGAATATTTAACAAAGGTGCAATTTAGAGACTCCAGCCCACTCAGAAAAATGAAGACAAATCCATATTTAAAAAATAAATGAAAAAAACCATTGGAAATTAAATGAATGGGTGATAGAATAAACAGATGTCATTGATATCACAGAAAGAATTACGAAACTCAGCTAAAGTTGGGCTGGACATATTGCTAAAAGTTACAATAATAGTGGAACACTTGACATTTTAAATTTGATTCTAAGAGTTTGTAAAAGATATAAACAGATCCCATGTGAGATAAACAACTGAAATAAACAAACTTGTGGTTGTGTTATAGAGAAATGCAGGTAGGGATCACTTAAACTGGATTAAATGCAATGAACTGACATTGGATGATATTGCTGATTTTGGTATTGGTTGAAGAAAAAAAATGAATATAAAATGAGGTTCAAAAAATATGCACATGTATATAAAAAAGAACAATGCATAAATTTAAAGAAGTCGTAAAGAATACATTTTCAAAAGCCACATAAAATAATGAAATATAAACATTTATGAATTATTAGCTTTGCATTGATCAATGTTTATTCTATCAGTAGAAATTGAACATGTATACACAATTTTGAAAGTTACTAAAGCCAATAATCTTGGAAATATTCAACAAATGAAAAATCAAAAGTCTCAACTGGCTAAGATAAAGAAATTGCTAGATATTTTACCAATTAAAATTTTTCAAGTTTTCTAAACTTTGCCTTGTTTCAGAAATGATACATTTTTATCCTTTGAAAATATTTATTAGAAAGCAATAAAAAAAATCAAAATTCCATAACTGCGTTTTTAACATTAGATTCTCAAGATAATTTAGAAAGATGTTCTCTCTTGAGGTAAATGAAATGCAACTTTTAGGAATATATATTTTGCTTGATAGTTCAAATCTCAATACAGTATCTTGTTAAGATTATAATAGAGGAAACAACTTAGTATTATTGAAAATTGAACTCACATTAGTTACTAACTCAGATTTGCTATCTAAGAAAATACCAATGGATGGGGATAAAACAACTGAGAAATAATTTTGAAAACCCATAGATTGAATAAGCCAAGAATTAATTGCTGTCATTCAAACAGCTGCATGGTGAATCTATTAAGAAATGTGATACTACTGTGAAAGAGGAATTTTTTTTAAAAAAAAAAGATCATTAGAACAACCTTAAATTAAAATTGTAGCTCTTAAATCTCGGTACAATAATAAAATAATAAAATTAAATTAGAAATGGATATTATTGATTTGAAAAAAAAAAAAAAGAAAAGAAATCTGAGTCAATAGTAACACAAAATGCTAAGTGACCAGAATTTAAATGTTTTGAATAAATATATGATATTGCTCATTATAAATATGAAGCTTTAAGATCTATTGATGATGCTTTAGGAAAATGTGTTAACAATCAACTCTTAAGCTATCAACAATCTCAACCTGTAGTCAAAGCAACCTCATTTAATAATAAAGATGGTATCTCCTTTATGCCTTGACTACAGGTTGAGATTGTTGATAGTTTGACTTGACTGTTGTCATCTAAATTTATAAACATATTAAAGCCAAGTGTATCAGTGTTATATGATAAAGTAGAGAGTTGTGGGTCATGTGAAAGTCTCTGCTCATATACTCTATATATTACATATATTGATACAGGTATATAAAAAGCCTGTATTTCAGTTATTAAAGGCTTGAATAATTGGATTTATTGTCTTAGGAAAATACATAAATGTTACCTTATTATTGTATCATTGGGATTAAGCAAAAGAAAAATGGAAAGCTAAAAACATTATGATAAAGTATTAGACTAAAAAGTAACATTACTTGAATGAAATAGTTTGAAACTGTAACTATTTGGCAACAATATAAAGCTTTAAAAGCATGCCTTGAATTGAAAAAGACTTTACTGTATGATACACCTTCCAAAAAATTTACTCAAATTTGGATATACAACTAAAAACTAGTTGGTCAAAGACTTGATGCATTTGCATTTATATATTGGACTATTTCCCTCATCTAATATAAATATTGAATGTCTTTAGAAAGAAATAACTTTTTAAAAATATTTCACATTCAATAATAGCACATAGGATATATGCACAATACTTTGAGAAGTATTATTCTCCCTCTTCCTCAGGTATTGCTGGCCTGATCAGTGACAGTACTAGTATGGGAATTGAATTGTGACTCTTAGATTCCTGAATATTGAATTTTAAGTTAATGTTCTGTTGGTTAGAGTGTTATCTTAAAATCCAGTATTCAAGAATCTAAGGGTCTAGGTTTAATACCCATGCTAGTGCTGTTACTGGTCAGGCCAGTAACACCTGATGAAGAGGAAAGAATAATACCACTCAAAACATTGTGCATATACTAAACTGTTGATAGTGCTTTTAATAATAGTTGAATGTTTTTGAACTATTTAATTCAAGTTACATTTTTTTAAAGACATTCACTACTTATTTTAGATGATGGAAATAGTCCAATATATAAATATAACTAAAATATCATCATCACAAACCTTCAGGAAAACACTTGATGCAATTTGATTGAAGAAAGAAATTCTGGTCAGAAGAAAGAATTGCTAGAATATTCATTTGTGTCAAAAAAAGATTCTATTCATAAATAGGACTGAAAAAGTGTAAAATAATTGAGTGCAATGGTCTCACAAATTAATACTATAGAAAATGATAGAAAAGTGCCATTTCAAGAAGTAGAAATTTTATTAAAACAGGCAAAACTCTATACATATTGCCACTCAGTGCAAGCCAGAGTAATCAACGGATGCCCGAAGATTTGCATAAAATCCCCATCTCATGCATACTTATACAATATCCCCAGATTAGCTTCTGGGTTGTGGCTTTGTCAGTGAGACATCTTGGATTTGAGAGCACTACACCTAGATCTTAGGATCTAGTGTAACCCTTGAGCAGCCACCTTTTATCTCCACTTAACTACAAAACTATGAGTCTTAAATTGAAATCACTATAATATTTTCAATCCAAGCTCTCAAAAACTAGTCTGGAGATATTGGATGAGTATGCACTAGATGCAGATTTTATGCACAAGCCTTCTGGCATCCATTGATTACTCTGGCTTGCATTGAGTGCCAATACATATAGAGAGTTTTGCCTATTTTAATAACAGTTATGAGCAAGCATAAGAAATGGTGATCATGTGATGTTTATTGGCTTAAAACCAATCCTGCTCAATAGGATATTGGTGGCTATAGTTACTAAAGAACCAAAAAATACCAAAATGTATAAGTACTGAACTGAGTTCAGACCTATATGACTATATAAGCTAATGAGCTGGGATTGAAAATATTATAGTGCTTTCAATTTAAGACTCATAGTTTTGTAGGTGAGTAGTGATAAAAGATGGCTTTTGGAGGGTTGAATTAGATCCTAAGATCTAGGTGCAGTGCTCTCAGATTCAAGGCTCCTCACTGATGAAGGATACAAGCCAGAAACTAGTCTTGGAATATTGGATGAGTAGTCACTAAATGGGGATTTTATGCACAAGGCTTCTGGCACCCATTGATTACTCTGGCTTGCACTGAGTGACAATATATATAAAGAGTTTTGTTTGTTTTAATAACAGTTATAAGCAAGTATAAGAAATGGTGATCATGTGAAGTAGAAATGTTTCATTTTTATATAGTAGATATTATAATCTTAAAGGAATGTAAGAATTTAAAAGAAAACTATAGAGATTTTATTAGTATTAAAAAGCTCAAAAATATTAAACAATATAAGCTGGAGAAGATTTAGCAAGAAAGGAGGGGGGTATTTCATTTAAATCAGTTATCACATTTTCAGTAAATGCTAGTTTAAGCTATTGTCAATACTAAAATTTATGTTCTTCAAAGTAAAATTTATAAAGATGCTGTTGCAAAATAAAGAGATTGAGGTTTTAATAAATGAGATAAAATTGTATTAGAAAGACATACTGTGTAAAGAAACCAGGCAGTGAGTGACTTTGAAAACTTTTTTTTTTTCAGAATGACTTTGAAAACATTTTATGAGATTATGATGTTGTAAAAAAATAAACAAATGAGGAATTAACAAAAATTGATAAGTTGAAATATGTTGGAATGATAGCAAAAAATAACTTTTAATGATCAAAAGCTATTTCTTAAATGTAGAAATATACTAAGTACTATATATTTTTGGGGAAGAGAATGTGCATATTTTTGAAATGATATTTCATGTTAATATGAGTTACGACCTTTATAAAATATGATTTTATTTTCTACAGTACAGGATTTTTCATATCTGCACTTCTATATGTAATATATAGGGGTTTGAACTCAGACTTTCTCGCGCTCCTCAACCATCCATGCTAGCTCATAATGCTAATACACTTGATCACACACATGTTGAAAAAATAAATAATCACCAATATAGTATTTCGTGCTAAACCAGCACTCGTCAGTTGGTCCAGATTATCATCTTCACAGATATAGACATTTATAAAAGTAAATTTCTGACAAAATACTTGTTAGTTTTATTCCTGATAAAATAGTGTCATATAAATGAGTATAATTATTGATCATTTTTAAAAAGTGCTATAAAAATTGTATATTATTAGTATTATTAATAGATATGTTTTTACATATAAATCTATTTGTACACATGCTTAATATTTTTTAGTTCATTAGTTTGTAGATAATTATCTAATTCTGACCTGTAAATAGGTATCTAGCGAATAGTAAAATAAGAATGGGAGCAAACCAATTATCTAACAATTGCTTTTGCATTGCATTTTTGATGGAAAGATTCAAACTATTATTTATTGTCTGCAGATCAAAAATCGATCATTGTTAATATTAAAGTTTGCAATATTTTAATTTACTAATGTTAATTGCAACTAATTATTGTAATTTACTTGGAAAAACATTTTAAATTATTCTAAGTCAATTTAAATTTATGTAGCGGCCAATTTTCTAGGAAATATCAGATAGCAATAAAATTCTTCAAGTATACAAGGCAATGAAGGTCAATAGAATTCAATGTTTTTAAAATAATTGTGTTGATTTTTATTTAAATAAGAAAAAAAATCTATTTTACATTTCAATTATTTCGCGTTTTTTTAAAAAAAAACTATTTTCTTGATATTAATTTAATACTTATAAAATACAAATTTAAATTCGTGTGCATATAACAGTTCATATTTTAAATATAGTACTTTAAGATCTGCCCATCCCTTGTATATGTATGTAAATGGACTATGTCCGTACATGAGGAGTCAGAATGTCTTGTGGTCAACATGGGTAGGATGAGAAGACTGGCACTAAGGTGGGCTTTGAGCATTCCATCATCAGATTTTCAATGAAAATGGACAGTTGAAGAACTGTGGGGTGAAGTAGTGTGAAGCCTGTCCATTAAAATATGAAGATTGGCTATCTTAATATAAGCTGAGCTTTGATTGTATATATGTGTGGAGATGAATAGCTGGACCAATTGGTGAGTGCTGGTTTAGCATGAAATGCGAATATTGGTGATTATTTATTTTTTCAACATATGTATGATCAGGTGTATCAGCAGTTTGAGTGGCATCGATAATTGAAAGTCGTGGAAAAGTCTAAGTTCAAACCTCCTATATATTACATATATAAGTATATGTATAAAAAAGCCTGTACTGTAGAAAAAATTCATATTTTACATATCAATTATTTCGCGTTTTTTTTTTTAAAAACTATTTTCTTGATATTATATTAATACTTACAAAGTACAAATTTAAATGTCTGTGCATATATAGTAAATCCAAACATATTCATATTCAAACTATATTTAGGGTAGTTATGTAATAATGAAAGAATAAAATATAGTTATTAAACAAAACAAAAAAATTGGAATCGCATTATTTATAAGTGATAAAAGAAAAAAATATGAAGTAATAAAATCAAATGCTACCATATATATAAATATAACGGTAATTAATTATTATATACAATCTTTCAATCCGCCGAAGTCCTTTCGGTTGAGGAGAGATAAGAAATTAATTGAAAACTGCGGATTGAAAGACTGTATATAATAGTTAACTATCGTTACGCGGATTAAAAACCTGAACATTGTTGTTACAATAGTTTTTTTATTTATTTAACGGACATTTTATTTATATTACATATGCATACATAATTAGAGGGGATTTGTACCCAGATTTTTAAACACTCTTCAGTCAACCACTCTATCTTTTACAACCAATGCACATGACCGCCACATAAGTATTGGAGAGATAAATGATCTCCAATAAACGTATTCATACGAAACCATCACTCATCAATTGGTCCCAATCACCATCTATCACACACACATATATACATATATTAAGATAGCAAATCTTTAAACTTTAATAGACAGGCTTCGGTCTTCTCCTCTCTCCAACTTTTCGACCTTCGACATCATTAAAAGTCTGATGATGGCATATTCAAATCCCTTGTTTGCCAATTTTGTTGTCAAACCTATGTTGACTGTAAATTAGTCTGACCTCTCATATGTAGGGATCTTAAGACTCTTTTCAAATACACAGAAGAAGGAAGGGCAGAATAGAATACATGTTGAATTGTTAATATTTTAAATACAATATATATATAAAAAAATCAGTCATATATCACATGACCTATATAGCTTGCATTACCAATATGTAATATCTAAAGAGCCTGCTACTAGCTCTAAACAAGCTTAATTTTTTTTTTTTTTTTTTATGATAAATGCTACAAGAGAAAATACATGAAGCTTTTATCTATGATGGTCATGTGATATATGACTGATTTTTACTATTATAATTTTGCTATTAGGGCTTTGGCTATATTAAATTGCTAAGCCTACTAATATATGGGATCTCTGAATTTAGTTCAGGCTCATATAGTTTCTTTGGTTAAAGAGTTGAGTTTGAAGACATGTAGGTGTCTGAAGATTTGGATCTTTTTCTTAATATTTAAGAATTAGATAAATGCTTGGCTTGAGTTAATATTTTAAATCTTATGTTCTAGCTCCTCACTGATGAGAGCCATAGCTCGAAACTGGTCTGGGGATGGGGACCATCATAGATAAAAGCTTCATGTATTTTCTCTTGTAGCATTTATCATAAAAAAAAAATTAAGCTTGTTTAGAGCTAGTAGCAGGCTCTCTAGATATTATATATATATATATCTTTAAGCCAGATGTAAGTTGAGGGAATTTAAATTTTTAAGCACCCTTCAGTCATCCACTCTATTTTATACATACCTATACACATGACCACATTCATATGAAAGAGTTAAATGATCTTCAATATGCATATTTTGTGCTGAACCAGCACTCATCCGTTAGTCCGGATCATCATTTCTCACATACATATATAATCAGTGCTCATTTTATATTAAGATAGCAAATTTTCAAATTTTAAAGGACAAGCTTCAATTTTCTCCTCTCTCTATTTTTTTTGGTTTTTCCATATCATTGAAAATCTGATGATGGCAAATACCCTGAAGAGAGATGGACAGATTAGAATACAAATCTAATCTGTACTATGCTAAATACAAGTATAGATGTAATTGGAGGGGATTTGAACTCAGATTTTTAAGCATCCTTCAGTCTTCCACTCATACATACCAATACTCATAACCACATATATATGAAAGAGATAAATGATCTCCAATATACATATTCTGTGCTGAATCAGAACTCAACAATTGGTCTGGATCATCATCTTTCACTTATATATATATATAATAAGTGCACAGTTTATATTAAGATACCAAATCTTCAAACTTTAATGGACAGGCTCCAATCTTTTACCTCTCCAACTTTTCGATGTTCAAATCTCTTGTTTTCCAATTTTGTTGTCATATCTGTGTAAATATAAACTGAGCACTGATTATATATATATATATAATTAATAAAACAAGACGCAAAATGTGTAACTTGCTTTTAAGCTTATACTAAAAGGTTCACTAGGTGGAGCTTTAATTTTAAGTGACAAAAAAAGAGAAAATTCAAAATCTCTACTGGAAAATCCTCATCCCCAGACCAATTGGTTTCAAGCTTATGACTTACCTCAATGAGGAGTTAGGATTTCAGACACTAGATTTAAAACTCCAACTCAAGTTTCAGTACTTATTTAATAAATTACTATCAATTTGAAAACTTGAATTTTTCAGACACATAAATGTCCTTAAATCTATCCTTACAAACCAGATAACTATATGGGTCTGAACTCAGTTCAGTTTCACCATATATTAATAGCTAAAGCAATATAATGTCACAAAATCTTTCAAGGGTATGCTTATAATAATTAATAAAACAAGACACAAAATGTGTAACTTGCTTTTAAGCAGCTTAAAATATTCATTAGGTGGAGCTTACCATTAGCTCCTAACAAGCTGTAATTATAAGTACAAGCTTAAAATCAAGTTACACATTTTTGTTTTATAAATTATTTTAAGTGTACCCTTGAAGGCTTTTGTGATGTTATATTGCTTTAGCTATTAATATAGGGTGAAACTGAATTGAGTTCAGACCCATATAGCTAACTGTTTTGTAAGGCTGGATTTGAAGACATTTACATGTCTGAAAAATTCAAATTTTCAAGTTGATAATAACATATTAAATAAATACTGACGCTTGAGTTGGAGTTTTAGATCTAGTGTCTGAAATCCTAACTCCTCACTGAGGTGAGCCATAAGCTGGAAACCAATTTGGTCTGGGGATGACAATATTCTGGTGGAGGTTTTGAATTCTTTCTCTTTCAGCACTTATAATTAAAGCTTGTTAGGATCTAGTGCTAAGCACCCCCTAATGAACATATATATATATATATATATATATATATATATATATATATATATATATATATATATATGAGAGATGATAATTCAAACCAACTGATGAATGCTGATTCAGCACAAATTACTAACAATGAAGATCATTTATCTCTTTCATATGTACATGGTCATGTGTATCGGTTGCATAAAATATAGGGGTTAACTCAAGTGTGCTTGAAAATCTAGGTCCTATTTTAAAATCTCCTTAAATCACTCGTTCGAGGACTATCTTACTATCTTTTAATCATTAAACAATTTTGCATTTAAGAATTCATATGTCTATAATGTGAGGATATGTGCAAGGTTAATGAGTGAATAGTATACAAATGCATGATTGCATATTAATTCTTGTATTCTTATAAAACCCCGTAATGATGCATTTTCCCATTTTAAATATGTTTTATTGTCTTTTGCTTAATTTCGAAAACTTATAATTTTGGGGTTGAGAATGTATGGACTTTCACAAAATAAATATTTGGGAATTGATTTAGTGCCTTATTAAACTAAAATGAGTCCTTTTAAAACATTTTATGTGCTTTGTTCAAGTGTTGCTGGTAGGTATATTGGAAGTTTGATTGCTTTGTTCCTTCAAGGGCTTTAAATGGCTAAGATCATTTTCCCTTTTTTCTCTTTCCTGCGGTTCCCAGTTAGAGTGTGTACTAGAATTGTCACACCTGAAAATTCTACACAGTTGTCACACAGTCATTAAGTACTTGGATGAGTTCAGACTTGGACTGCCACATGACACAACTTCCAATGGATTTATGGCAAGATGTCATCCTGTAAATCATTTTCTTATTTATTGATTAGTTATATTATTTTGCAAAGCTCCATGGTTTCAATGTACCACCTCCTCCATCCTCTACATTAAATCCTCACTAGCACCACTGATCTCTTAATGTGAATTTAGTTATTTCCATTGATTTGTGCATCTTGGTCACATCCCTCATCTTATAGCTTAACGAGTATCAGTTTGTTCTATTCTCAAATTCAATAAATGTTTTATTGAAATCTTTACTATCTTAAATCTTTTAATTCAATAATTTATTATATTTACTCAAAGCATCTCGCATATCTTCACAAACTCTCTTTATTAATTTTACTTAGGCACATTATCGTAATGTTATTGCATTAACCTGAGATATAGAGAATTAATTAACCAGCCATTATGTAAATTTGACTGACATTTGTTTCAACATATATTTTTAATTATTCAATGTCACTGTCTTACATACATCCTTAAATCTTTTGAATTCTACTATTTATTTTGATTCTAATTATTTACTTTCTTGATCCACACCACTAACTTAGTCTACATCACTTTTATATATCTATTCTGTACCATCCATGGACATTAGTTAGCAGACCTAAGTTTATATTGTAGTATAGTTTCTTGTTTCTCCCTGACCACTGGCACCAGTAAAAAGGTTATATTATTAGTAGCATCAGATGTGTTATGAAGTAGATGGTGCTGGGGATCTTAGACCTTGGATTTGAACTTAGGATTTCTGGGAAGAAGCCCTTTCTAGTGTTGAGTTTGGGTCTGGGTTTAAATTCTGCAGTGTGTTAGCAAGATAGATGAATCTGTCCGCTACAATATTCATGTTATCATATACTAAACACCTTACATTAGCTCTGCCATCATTGGTTAGATAATGACAAGAACTGAATCTATATAAAGTTCTGACTTTCAAGTAGTTTGTTACAATAATAAAAATCCATCACACCCAAATTACATACATACATGCAATTCATAAATTTCTTATGATGACCCACTTCAAATAACACTTGAGTATTCTCTTCAGCCTTAAGATTCCTCCTATCAAAATTCAGATTATTTTTAAGACTGTTGCATACAGACAATATGTCAAAATGTTTTTGACTTATCATGGCACTCTCTTCAAAAGAATATTTGACTATACTTTTCTCTTAAAATACTAATAAAACAAGGTTGATCTTTATCTAAAGAAAGCTTATCACTGCCTTTTTCATCCTGACTCTCCTAAAACTTAAAATTATCATCTAAAGTCTTTGAGACTAAGATCCATAACTCTTTTAGGTTTCTATTAAAATCTTTTATCATCGATTGACAGAAGATCTTATTATCTTCAGCAATTTGCTTCTGTAATTTCTGGATTCCTCAAATTTGTCCATTATCTCTCAAGTCTTCTTCTTCATTTCATCACTTGTTTAATCAAATTTTGCTTTCAGGGAGATAACTTCTCTTATGGACTCTTCCCTATACTCTTTCATCTCTTCAGAAAATTTGATCTCTAACTCCATAGTTCTACCATCTACTAGGGGTTTCAATTCAGCACTCTATTAGAATTGACCTTTAATTCATTGGAGTTAGCATCCAGTTTATCAGAGTTGTTTTTCAACTGTCTTTAATTCAGTCTTCATTTGCATCATCATCTCCATTAAGTCTTGAAACTAACACTAGCACCACTCAGAATTTCATTAGCATTATCCATAATTATTCTACAACAACAATAGTATTATATACTAAAAAAATTTATATATATATATTTATGTGATAGTCTTTCCAATCCAAGGTTTACTATCCCCTCATTATTATTCTAAATTGCAAATCATCATCTAAGCAAAATACAAACACCCTGATTCTAATCATGAAATATAGTAATCCAATAATCCAAATTTCAATTCCAATGACATTATAATCTTCTCAGTTTAAGGAAAATGCATAAAAAATACTAAGTGGTAATAGAAATCACTTTACCCAAAAAAATTTTTTTTTTACTTATGAGTAATAATAATACCACTACACCCACATAATACAGAAATGTGGAGATTTCACATTAAACCAAAATGCCACACTGTAATATTGATGTGTACTAACATATCAAAAATGATCACATGCATTAAGTAAGCCTAATTTCCTTCCATAATATAATGGTGATCAAGTATAAATTTGAGGTATTTGTTAATTAGACACTATACATCACTTGGTGGTGCTGTTTCTGTTTAAAAACATAGTGATATAACATTCCTGGGCCCATCAACTTTTCCAAAGATACAGTATTTTTCTATACGGCTTTTTTTTTGTCAAATATATGGTATTTTTCCATACAGCTTTTTTTCTAGAAAGTGTACATAATAATGGAAACTTTTTTTAAAAAAAAGTGAGGTTTTTTTTAATAAGTATTTATTTTTGTTCTCGACTTTTACAAATATACGATATTTTTTCATATGGCCTTTTTTTTAAAAAAAAAACCAACATTCTAATGGATATTTTTTTTTTTAAATGTAGGTTTTTTTAAAATAATAAGCATGTTCTTTTGTTCAAAATGTACCTTCTTTCTTGTTTTTCTTTTAAAACAATATGCTTTTTATTAATATTATAACATATATATATATATATATATTTTACATTATGTGACATATCGTCTTTTTTTTCTAATTACAGTAAAAGTTTTATAAAAAGCTGTATTGTTTATAAATAAAATGGCTTTTTTTATATAAATCAAAATAGTAAATTATCTTTCCAAAAAAACATGTTTTATTTATAATAATTAAAAACACTAAAACAATTGTACACTTTTTGGCTGTTGTTCTTTAGGCCATCTTACTTTCCTCAACTGTCTACCCTTCAACACTGACAGTTTGGGTGTTACTTGACTTGCACAAAATAATCACAACTACAAAACAGATTCATTGAATAAATAAATTTATTAACAACATATGACTAGAATTAATAACATAATGGTTGACCTGCAGCCACATGAATAGCATACAAACTGCCAAGTTTGTCAACTAAGGATCATAGATTTGCCACATACACATTGAATAACATGTGGCAGGATGTTTTGGCCCTGCACAAAGGCAACTGCATCACTTTCTGTGTTTGGGACATCTCACAGTTGAAAGAATATGATACTGCCTTCAGCCATTTTGTTATTCTCATATGAGTCGTGATCAAAATGGTACTTTTTCACAACACCTGCAATCATCCTGTGGCAGATCCTTTTTCAAATTTCAAACAAAAAAAATGTGTAGGGAAGTATTGATGATATGCTGACAATTATTAGTATGTAAAAATATGTCAGTTGGAGTCTACCGAAAACCATTTCATCAACAGTTAAATAGTTGAAGCATTCCACTACACACACCCTCATATTAAATGCTAGCAAAAATACAAATTCTATCAATATGCATAGGAAGTGATGCCATGAGGCACAATTAAATGGTTATTATGATTGTAGTATTATTAGCTGTAGGTTCAGATACGGAAGAATTGGCCATGTTTAACTGCTATCACCTAGCCACAAAATGCCTACTATGATCATAGTGGTGTATTAGCCATAGGTTCAGCCACACACCAAATGATGTACAGTGGCTAATTAACAAATAGCAAATTTTATAATTTGAATATTAACTCTAGCCTATTACAAATTAACCCACTATCCTATTAATGAACCCTAATAAAAAGAAGAAAAAAAAATTGGAAAATAAAACTCTACAGCATTTTATAATTTATGAGTCCAGCCTCATTAATTATTTACTTTTCAAGCCCCTAAGTTGTTGGCACAATTGTAATGGATAACTCTCTTCCATTGTAATGTATCTTAGGTCTTGGCCTAATCTATCAAAGTTCCAAGTTGGGAAGCCAATTGTAATGGATAGGTACAGGTACAAAAGAAATAAACTTATAATAAATAGCTTATATAAGCATGAGTAAATATGGTCTAACTATTGATTAACAATTACAATATTACTTATTTGACTAGCTATGCATAAAATATACCTGGATACCAAAGAGCAATAACAAAAAGATATTAGATTTACTCTCAGAATTAACTTGATCAGTAATTTAATTATTCACCAAAATATAATTTGGAAACAAAGGGAATTTTGTTGGATCCAACCTATATTTGCAGATAAGGATTATATGGAAAACAATATTCTAATTAATGATGAATATTGGTGATTATTTATCTTTTTTACATGTATGTGGTCATGTGTATCAGTTGTATGAGATAGTGTAGATAGTTAAAGGGTGCTTGAAAATCTGAGTCATTTCTTATAAAACAAATGGTATATACTTTATTTTTAAATATGGCTTGATTTCTTTTAAATCGCAATAATTATGTTACAACACACAAGATTTGTTTACCTTCCATTTTAATTCAGTATAATTCAAATGAAAATTATTTTCTGACAGTAGGCATGGATTAAAGTTTGTGTCTACTTAAGAATCATCTACTGATTACCATATAAAAGCTGTAATAAAAGAAAAATGATAAAATCATAATAGCTTCTTAAAATAATAATTTAGGATCATTGATATGTTTCTCAAGGTTAGATCATTTAATAAAAAAAAAAAGAGAATTTTTTTTTACTATGTTAGATATTTATTTGTTTCAATCTTCATTAGACTATACTTCTCTTTTATATTATAAGCACAAACTATTCATATTTATTATCTATAATATAGCTTCTATTATGGCCATAAATTCAATATCTTCATTTATCATTTTATTAATCCAGGGCTTCATTAAACGTTTATCACAGACTATAACCCCTATTATATGATAAATAGATATATATAAATGACTCCTATCTCATGTATCTGGAAATATATATATATAATGCTGATTTCAAATATCTACAGTATGATTTACACCGTTGAAACACATCTATCTAATGATGAGATTTAAAAAAAATTAAAGTGGGAAAAAGATGTTAGATAGTGATAAATTTGTAAACACAATATAATATATTGTATATATTCATAAATGATTCTCACGCAAACAAACGACAATCAAATTAATTTGCAGCCTAAATTATGTACAACATATATGTCTAGCATACGTGTATATAATGTATTTAAGTTAAAAAATGTTTTACTGACAAATAATATCTAATATATATAATTATTTAGCAATTATAAAGTAATTAAAAAATATATTGTAATGGTCACTCAATCTACACTTGATCACGGAGGGTGCAACCAGATCACTACGTATCTGGAAAATTTGTTTACCATGATCAAAAGTGGATGATGATGATTTGCACCGACTAGACCCAGGGAGATGGCAAGAAATCTTAAATATTGTTCAGACAATTGAAAAAATAAAAGTACTAAGACAAATGTCAACAAAATGAAGTTTAAACTAATTTAATTTTTTTATTAAATTCAATGAACAACATAAAATAATTCTAGCAAACAGAATACAAAAGTTGGACCTAGATTTTTATAAGGGTATTCATCAGAGAGTGTATACAGTTCTGCAAATATTAAAACATTAAATAATTTGGCAGCCAAATTCTTTCTCTCACCTACAATTTAAAAGAGAGTTAATAGTATCTTCCTGATGGCGATTTATAAAAGAACAACAATTCTAGTTTCCTAATTCAGAGATATAAAAAAAAAACAATACGGTCTTACATGAAATTAACAAACAGCGCAAGATGAGCATTCTTTAGTCACTGGAACTAGAGATGTCATATTGTCTGCAGGATAGCTCATGATGTACCACATTCAAGGTAATTCACAGTTAATTTCACATACAAGACAAGACAAACCTGAAGAATGATTACGGTCTTACATAACCTAGAAAAGAAAAGAAATCTCCAAATGAAAAAAAACTAGAATAACAAAACACACCAAACTGCCAGCCAAAAGATTTATGGTTTGCAGAAAGCACAAACCTATTATCTTAAATTAATTATTGGATGATAAAATAGGAACAGGTGAGCAAACTGAAATTACAAAAACTGCCAGAGCATTCAGTAAGGGTTAATAATAAAACAAGAAGGCATAGTAAACATATAAAATATAACCCCACAATACACTCCCTGATAAATAAAATTGCAAACAAACTTAGAATCTTAAAACTAAGATTCCAAGACACACTATAAATACAAAGTGCAAATATGTATAATAAATATGAGATTAAATAACTATTAAAACTTTATACATCAGGTTTATTTTTAGATTGAATGGAGATTTAAACTAGGTTTAATCCTGGCAAGATTATAGAGTCCACAGGGTTTTTCAAAAATATGCACAGTTATTTTGAGTTCAAATTTTTAGGTATTTTCATATCTTCACGACAGCAAGTGTAGAGGCATATTCTGGGATGTTTTCTAATTCAGACTTTCATGCATAACTGAAAGAACAGCTTGGAATCAGGAGTCTGTCCTTAAGTAAGTTAGCAAGGCATGTTGTAGATTAGAATACCCATTGCAGTGACTTGTGAAAGCAAACTTTAAGAAATAAAATATGTACGAATCTCAGCTGGCTAATATCTATGCATGATAATCAATAGCAGTATTATAAAAAGCTAAATCAATCCCTTTCAAACAGCATTAGCTTGGTCAAGCTAAGAATGATGTCCAAAATGTTTGGGGTTATCAGTATCCTCTCTCTATCTCCTGCATAATCTTTCTTTTTCAATTATAAGCCTTAGCTCAGGGCAAATCTTTATCTCGAGCTCAGTCTTAATTAAGAATTCTAACAAAGGATTATTTTATAAAAAACAATAATATAAAATTAAATCTTTGCTTTTAAAATCAAACTAAAATGGATTGTAATTAAAATAAAAGAAACAGGAGTGCAATTAACTTTCCAAAATTAAAAGCTTTCTCAAAAAAAAAAAAAAAAGATTAAAACTTTTAACTTGAAATGTTTTTACAATTTGAATTTTTAATAAAAAAAGTATCAGAAGAAACTTATTTTAAATGAACACATAAAATCTATTGAAGACGAAATTTAAAATTACAGAATTTTACAATATAGCTGCTTATGTGTGCTATATCCTATAAACTTTTAAATAACTTGATAAAAATAAAACATAGTATTAATTTTGCAAGGAACCTTTGAATAAGATACAGCATCCAGTTCAATATATTATATATGATTATTTATCAATAAATTGAAGTTTGAGATCAGTCTATTTATGTAACATACATATATAATACACCTGGGTCTCATTTTACGCGATAGATAGGTTCCTCAGAAAACACGTGCAAATGAAATCGCACAAAAATAGATGTAACTTACCTTGAAAAGGGGGGCAAAGCACCAATGTAAAATTACTTTAAAATTTGCGCAAAAAAAAAAAAAATAAGGAAATAAAATATGACTAATAAAAATTTTCAAATTTGAAAAAAAATGATACAAGACAAACTTTTTTTAACTATAATATTTAATTTTATTCAAAATAATATATTTTTATGCATAATTTACAGTACAGTAATTGACATTTTTTATACACGTTTTAATTATTATCGCAATTTGCCGATGAACAGGTTCATTTGCAAACTGGTAAAAAATCAGATTTTTCACAAGAGGAAATACAACTAGCACCAACTTCACTCTCATGTTGTGTTAATGATTTTCTTATGACAACATAATTAGTAATTAGTCTTTGAGATGATGATTTTATTAATTGTTTATGAAGCTCGCGATATCCAGACATACAACCATTTAGCTTTCGTTGGAATTTAACAGCACGTTCATGATTAGTGTCATTAATAATAAAATAATTAAAAATAAACTTGCAGACACTAAATGATTAATAATTGATTATGTTCTTTTTTAAAAAGCAAAAACAGAATGTGATTTAAAATGCAAAATTAACACGCACAATGTTTGAACAAATTTACATTATAATCTTGTAAAATTTAATGTGTGTATACATAAAATGTGGAAATCATGATTTTAATTTCATTATTGCATAAAATCTTACTAATATAAAGCACTGAAAATATTGAAATTACTAAGATGAAAGTCTAATTCCAATAATGTGATATTACTTTCAATATGACGTAAGTGCGCGAAATTTATTATTTAAAGTAATAGCACATTATTGGAGTTCGACTTTCTAAGAAACGTGAATCACATAATTTCAAAATCATGTTAAATAAATCTGCGTAAAAAAGACCCAGGTGTATTTAAGAATTAAATGATACAAAAAATTAATAAATCACTTTTGACATCTTTACTTTTAATATTAATAAATTCAAAATTTAAGAACCATTTACTTATATAATACACGAATATATATATATCGCATGTGAATTATGTTAAATAGAAACTACAAATTAACTTATATACATATAAATACATCACTTTAAAATCAATCTTACAAAAGAAAAAAAAATTGTATATAAATTTAGTTACCATTTAATTTTCTTTCCTTTCTCTTCATTTCATAGTTCCATAACCATTTAATGCATTCTTGCCCATTCTGGTGTGGGTTATGTTAACTTGGGAAACAGTTTAAATTGGCAAACATATGAATTCATGAGCTTTCTTTTTTAAATGATTAATTTATAGCATTTTCATTTCTATTATTATTAAATTGCGATGAATACTTTAAAATAATAAACTGATTTGATTATTTATAGTATGATTATTTTGGATCATTATATTCTGATGGTTTTCCTTCAAATGCTCACTTATCAATAATTTGCATATTTTCACTAGATCTTAAAAGGGTAGGCAGATGGTACAAACCCAGGATGGTAATTTATCATATTCAGCTTGCCATTCCAATGCTATATCTCAAATCCAATAGATGTATTTACACCAAAGAAAATTTGTAAAGGAAACAGCGGTAAAGTTTTGCTTTCTTTCCCTTTTCAATGGAGATTCTTTCTACTGTTTCTATAATAATTTCTTTATTGTCTACTTCCATCTCTCATGTGCCACTTAGTCAAGGTTTTTATTACAACAATTGATTTTTTAAAATATTAAAATAAAAATTACATATATAAAAATTAGCTGTACAGTTCACAAGAAAAATAAAATATCTAAATAATACAATTACATCGCAAACAATTTCTAAAATAAAAATACAATCTAAACACATTTAGCAATTTTATATACCAAACCATCTTTCTGCCTTTTATCACCCAGTAAATGACTTGTGTGATTAATGTTGGTATATTAATATTTAAAATTTTTAACATGGATGAACCCACAAAATATGTCTTTTATATACATATATCACCACTGACACTTCAAATTCCACAATCACAAAAAACGAATATACCAAAAAAATAAAAAAAATAAACAACAATAACAAACAACAACTATATATATAAATCTCCTTAACAAGCCAAACCAAAGTTTTTTTTTTAAAACAACAGTGACACCAAAGATGGAAAGGGTGTCTCTTCCATCCTTTACAACATATATTTTAAGAGATGATTTTTACATCCCACGAAGAACCATTAAACACCCTTATCTACTTCAACACCAATACTCACCTTAACAACATTCTCTACATATAATGTACCACAAGTTATATGTAAAAAAAGAATATAATCCAAATAAAACGTACTCCCCAAAAATAAAAATGTTTATAAACATTTGAGATAAAAAAAATACTTAGTTGTTGACATAATTAAAAGACAAACCAACGGATAATAAAATCCATAACCCAAACTAAATGTGTCTAAAATTTAAATGTTTTTACTTACTTTATTATAAAACCTTTCGTGAACTATTGTTTGATATACACATGTCATAACAATATATATTTAAAAAATGATCAAATTTGGACCCAAGCAATAAAATCACAAAAACGCAAAGGGAAAAAAAATTATTGTTATTAATCCACTATATATATATAAATCGTAATACATGATGTAAAAAATGAAGTCCATGCATGACATCAAACTAGCTAATTTAAACAAGTCGATTCAACACTTAAAAAGTACACCCTTGTTTTGGTGACTGGCAGTATATATATGACCATCCTTTCTTTTTGACTAAATAGCATGTATATTTTGTAAGCTGCAATAGAACTTATCATTTGAAGATAAAGGTCAGCAGCCATCAAAGTAAAACCTCAATCTAGAAGATTTCACTGAAAACAAATAAAAGCTAAAATAAAAGCGAACAGATTTAAATTTAGTAAACTAAGGGACTTTAAATTTAAAATCTCAGAAATCACTTCAAGTTTATTCTGTACTTCAAAAAGGTTTTCTATCTTTAGTCAGAAAGTTACACGAACTCTAACTTGAGATTCCAAAGAGTCAAGTTCTATATGTTCAACAAACTCAAAGACTCTAATTAACTACTTAGACAGATACACATATAACCATGCACTACTAAGTATAAAGTTACCTCAGAAGAGATTCATCACCCATGGAACTGTAACCACCAAAACCAATTCAATTCAAAACATCATCTATTCATCTTGTTGAAGGCTCTAATGAGAACTGAAAATATGAAATTAACCATTTAAACCATACTATATGGGAAGGGAAATTTGGATTGCCATCATGCATGTTCCAAAATATTCAAACCCAACCAATTGTACCATAAACTATAGAAATAAGGTCACAATCCTTTTAGAACACTTTTCTTTATACACCCTTGATTTATCTTAGATTGACCTCATACAATTAATTTTATGTATTCTATTTGTTTTGTTTTTCTTTTTGTCACCATAGGTTAATGGGGAGACACAGAAAGAGGGTAAATATAACTTTTTTTATTTTAAATTAAAATGAAATATAGGACCAGGCATGAATTTGCTTGCAGATGAATTTGATCATCACCAGGGTTAGAGGTAAGACTTTATATTTTCCAACACTAAATACCATCACTTGCACAGTCACACTG
This sequence comes from Epiperipatus broadwayi, assembly GCA_028023455.1. NCBI lineage: Eukaryota > Metazoa > Onychophora > Udeonychophora > Euonychophora > Peripatidae > Epiperipatus > Epiperipatus broadwayi. The sequence goes on from JAQFVV010000188.1 coordinate 979,241, forward strand.
TTATTTGTTTGTTGATACTAATCATTTTGTCATTTACTTGTTTCTTTCAGTATATATGATTAAAAACTTCTAGCATGAGTGAACTTTTCTATCATTATAGAAATAAATTATAATAAAAAGGGGCTAATCCCAGATTACTACCACATTATCTAATATGAATCAATCTGCAAATATATTGGGAACAAAGAATTACAATTTATTAAATTCTAAATTAGTAAGCAAGTATGTACAAATAATAAGTTTTTAAAAAAAATTTTGTATTGATATTGAATGATTAATATTTGAGAAGAAAAAAGAGATTGGATTAATAAATATCAACCATGATAATCAAAGAATAGTCAGATATCTAAATGAATTAATTGATATTGTTACATTTTCTCATTGAATAAATTGTAATAAGTGTGAATAAATCTGTTAAACATGTGATCACAAATTAAATAGGGTCATTTGCATTTTTCTTTATTTATCAATTTATCTCATACTTGATGCAATAAAGATAATGATATGAATATTCCTTGAAGTAGTATATTGTTTGTATTCTCCCTAAGCTTGAATTCTAGGATAAATGGAAGTTAGGGATGGAATAGAAGGATGAGTGTATGTGGAGATATATGAGATATGTTCATATACAAGCATGTCATCTTGGATTAAAATCAGCATGGTTATGGGTCTAGAAGTTTAGAAACCCTAGATACACTTTCTCATATACTCTGATGGCCTATCAAGCATACTGCTATGCAAGGCCAGGACCTGTTCCATTACATATTGCACATCCAGCCATGGACCATGAATCTTATAATGATATTATGATTTGATACTCTCAATGATAAAAATTATAAAATCTAAATATGTCCTGTTACATTTTTTTATGTAATGAATAATGAAAAACTACAAACAAAAAAGTAAAATAGTATGTGGTCAACTGCTTAAAAAAAGTAATTAACAAAATTAAATAGTAAGATATAAAAGAAACATGAGTGAAATAACAACTTAGTTAAAACAAGAATTTTTGGCGAATACAGTAAAAATATATCAACAATAGATGCTTTTTCCATGATGGTTTTTAATGTAGTTTGATATACATAAAGATTAATATGTGAAAATAAAAGCTTAGCAAAATAATTTAAAATAAAAAAGTAAAGAGCAATATAAACTCAAAGATACTGTAGATAATCATTAGAAGTAAAATAAAAACTATGCATTCTGAAAATATTAATGAAGAAAAGGATAAAAATAAAGTTTAAGGAGATATGAATGGAGGTGAAGTAGAAATTTCCTTTTTAGAAAATCTAGAACAAAACATTGATATATCTGGCAAGACTGTAGCAGAAAACATCCAATCACCAGAAACAATAATGATTAAAAAAAACAAGAAGAGAAAACAAACACAAGTGATGATTTTCTTAATCAATTGATGATGCTGATGCAGCAATTGTCAGCAAATATAACAATCAATTTATCTGAAAAAATAAACAATATGAAAACTGAAAAATGGCCATCGATATTAAACTGCTACAATTAAAACAAGTTATTAATGAAAATGACTGCAAATGCGAACAAAGGTTTGTGGAATTTGAAAAGAGAATTGAAAGCCAAATGCATACCAAGTTCATAGAAACAAAACAAACATATAATGACTTCAAACTTAAAATAAATCAAAATCAAAAGGAATACCAGATAGAGATCAATAAACAAATAGGGAATTTACAGATGGAAATGAACCAATCTAAAAAAAGGATAAGAAATTCATGAAAAGAAATTTAATTCAGGAGAGAATGATTATAAATATATCAACATTAGGCACAGTTTAATTGAAACAGAGTTAACACAAAATAAAATTAATGTTGACAAATTAATTGAAAACCACAATAGTCCTCTAAACCAAATAGCAAGTATAAACACCTCTGTAAATCAAATAATCAAAATTTTAGAATGTGAATATTTAACAAATTAGAAAAATTAAAATAAAAACAAATTCAAAATCTCTGAAACTTTAAGCTTACTGAGTGTGAAGGGGAAATAACAACCCCAAAAAACTAAATCTAATTTTAGAAAAAGTTAAAAGGATTTATACAAAATAAAGCCCAAAATCAATATGAGATCCTCAGGGAAATAGAAGATATATTCCAAGTCTATAATAATAATGAAACTATTTTTATTCAAACTAAAGAAGATCAAAAAATACAACCATCTATGAGTACTCAAAGTGTATTTATTAATAATAATAACAACATTCAGATGAATACCATAAACCAATTTGTCAAACTCAAAGTATTCAAAGACCTTACAAACGAAGTCCCAATCTAACATTTGAGAAGCCTTTCTGTCAATTTCAATCTATCTGGTGGTAAATTAATAGTGGCATATAATCATATATAAGGTGACACATTATTGTGATGGGAATTGTTGTTTCAATGGCCAATGAGTTTTAATGAACAATCACCCAGAATCTTTACTGTATCATATATTTCAAAAAATATATATAAGAATGCCCCTGTAGAAACACTAACCAAATTTTTCAGGAGGCAAGGAGCAAAATTCAGTCAGTCAAATGATAAGAATTGTTAAATACAATTTACCTTTAAAGACAGAACAATCTTTTCTTTACATTAACCCATATTATTGAACAAATAGCAGACTTGCTAAATGATATTGATACAAATAACCACAGCATAACAAATAAATTTTCTGAAAAAAGAAGAGAGGAAACATCAATTAATGCCATAAACTATAAAAGAAAAAAAATAACAATCCTCACCATTGGAAGGGAAAAGCAATTAAAATGATGGGGTCACAAATACCAGAACAAATGATAAATATCATGATGACACAAAGCCCATTGACATGACCAGAAGTAGTCAAGCCAAATTGTTGAAACTTGGATACAATAACGATTCATCCAAAACCATACACAAAGTAAATTAATAAAAGACTTGAGACATAGTTCCTTATTTCAAGGACCCACATCAAAAAAAAAAAAAAAACTAATGCAATGAATAAAGAAATCACTAATCTAACTTGTTCATGGGAATGCAAATTATCTAACCATGCTCTGAAAAGTTGCCCATGATAAAAATAATGTTTGACGATTTGCTAGTTAAAGCTTTGCTAGACACTGGTGACAAATATCAGTAATTTCTGATAATTTTATAAAAGAATTTTAGATAAAAATCTAAATGTTAAAACTTTACCCCTTAAGTCAGTACATGTTACCATGGCTAATAGCAAAAAAGCAAAAATAATTCGAAAGCAAATCTGGGTCAAATTAATGATGAACCAAACATGTATTTCTTATCTTAAATGGCCTCATTCATGAAGTCATCTTAGAGGAAGACTTCCTACACAATTGATTTCCAAAATAAATCAATCAGTGTAAGTGATGAGGTTATAAAGATGACATTATTGCCAAATTATGACTTACATGAAATTGATTGCATTATTTAATTATCCCAGAAGCATTTTTAACTAAAAAAGTCTTGAATCAATAACTTTATTTTTAAGACATTAAAAAAATAATAAAACTTATATAAATAGACAGGATACTAATTTAACTCCCAAGTAATGATCTTAATTAGGAATATTAAATACAATATTAAGTTAAAGTCAAAAAGGATTGATGTATATAATAAGCCTTTTGTTTAATTATATGCTTGTAGAACAATATTTTAGAAATAACTTATAAATTATTTCTAAATAAAATAATGAGCCACACTATCACTATCATAACTGAAGACTGATTATCTGAATGAGTTGTTCTATTTAGAAAATAATGACAACTCTCCTGTCTAACTATTACCAAAATAAAGTCCACTAAGTTTTGAATAAAAGTAGCAGAACATATACTTTTAAACACACTCACAAATTTTAGCTAAGGCATGTTACCCTATGTAAAACTTATTTGCAGTTATAATAAGATCTTGAGTTGATATGTTATTATAATAAGGAAAAATATAACCATAGATAACTCCTACTTTGTACTATTAAATATCTATATTAAAGTCAGATTTTGGAAAAAACTCATGAAGACATAGTTTAACTTAAATATTCAAAAAATCCTAATACTAGATGTTGGGTCAGTTATAAATTATAACTCTAAATCAACTTAACAAGTTTAAAAAAATGGTACTAACTGTATTAGGTTAAAAAATGAAGACGAACTTAATAAAATTTGTTTTTTATCGCACTTGAAAAATTTAAATCTTGGAAATAACTTAAGAAAGTGCTCCTAAGCAAAACAGGAACCATATTAGAACTATATCAATAGAGAACTGACTAACACAATGAGTCAACCCATTAGAAAAATAATGAACACACCTGTTTAAGTAATTCCACAGACAAAGTCCATTAAGTCTCATATGTAAAGAACAGGACAGGTATTTTTAATGACATACATACCCTTAACCAATGTATAAGCTATTTAAAGATCCACATTGATAATCAGATCTTCAAGCACTAAAAAAGTTCTGCCTCTTAATAATAGGAAGATATATAAATGTAGGTATCTCCAATCCACCCTCATCAGGTACTAAAAATCGAACATATAGAGAAGAATGAGGAATTATATTGTCTAGGGAACATGTAAGAGATGATCTTACATCCTACCAAAACCCATTAAATACCCTTATCTACTTTAACACCAATACCCAGCATGACAACATTCTCTATATATAATGTATCAAAATTATATATATATATATATATATATATATATATATGAAAAACAAAAACAAGTTTTAATCACGTTAAAAACTGCTGACGTTGCAATCTATATCATTGCGGAAACCTTTAAAGGTAGATTTATAAAAAACAAAAACAAGTTTTAATCACATTAAAACCTGCTTAACGTGATTAAAACTTGTTTTTGTTTTTCATAAATCTACCTTTAAAGGTTTCCACAATGATATAGAGCAGGTTTTAACGTGATTAAAACTTGTTTTTGTTTTTCATAAATCTACCTTTAAAGGTTTCCGCAACGATATAGATTGCAGAGGCTTTGACTATGTGAAGAAGCTGAACTGAGATCAGACCCATATAGCTATCTAGCTTGTTTGGCTGAATTTGAAGACTTTATCGGTCTGAAAAATTTCATGCTTGCAAACTCATAGAAACTCTGTGCATAAACACTTGGAGTCAGTTTTTAGATCTAGTTTCTTGGCTCTGTCTTTCACTGATGATAGCAAATAGCTTGAAATCAGCTGATCTGAAAGTGGGCTAAAATGAAAAAGATAGTTAATTCTGACTCTTTGATCGTTTATGTAAACAAATGCTTGATCGTGTTTTTGGTAAAAACGCCATCTATTGATCATAAATACAAGCGTCAGCAGGTTTTAATGTGATTAAAACTTGTTTTTGTTTTTCATAAATCTACCTTTAAAGGTTTCTGCAATGATATAGATTGCAGAGGCTTTGACTATGTAAAGAAGCTGAACTGAGATCAGACCCATATAGCTATCTAGCTTGTTTGGCTGAATTTGAAGACTTTATCAGTCTGAAAAATTTCATGCTTGCAAACTGATAGAAACTCTGTGCATAAACACTTGGAGTCAGTTTTTAGATCTAGTTTCTTGGCTCTGTCTTTCACTGATAATAGCAAATAGCTTGAAATCAGCTGATCTGAAAGTGGGCTAAAACGAAAGAGATAGTTAATTCTGACTCTTTGATCGTTTTTGTAAACAAATGCTTGATCGTGTTTTTGGTAAAAATGCCATCTATTGATATATATATATATAGTGACCATCTGAATGGGCACAAGGAATTGAGATACTTTGTATCTCAATTGAATAGTTATATTGTATTTAAAAAAAATGAAATAGCCTTAGAATTTTAAAATTTTTTGCTGGAAATTGTTTAAAGCTTAGATATGGATTGCTTATGCAGTTGATTGACCACTTTATAAGTATTTGGTTAGTGAAGTATTTAATACCAGAGAGAGGGGTTGTTATTATAGGAAATGGTATATTTGGGCAGAAAAATGCAAAGTTATTTTGTTATTGTAATATTTGGTTGAATGGTTGTAAAATTCTTTATTCTTTAATACTTATCCTTTTGTCAACAATTAATAGCCATTTGAATTATATTTAGTTAGAATAGTTTAATATTTAGATTGCAGTACATGTGCATGCATGTATGACTCTGCATCATTTTCATTTCATTTTCATCTTTCAATAGCAGCAAACAATAGTACATGTACAATAGATAGTTGAATCGTTGAATTATTTTACAAATTAAATAAATTATTAATCATTTTTGTTTAATAGTTAATTAATATTCATTTTTCTTTCAAGTTTGTAAAAGCCATTTATTTTATTATTATTTTTGTCTTGATTTAATCAGAGTGATTTTTTTTTTGAAAAGATTTTTTTTTTTAATATGTAATTAGCTTGGATAGAAAAAAAGCTTGGGAATAACCTTGTGAAGGGAAATGACCTTTGCTAAACAGTTATTTAACAAAGATCTCCAGTGGAAAATTTGCTTATTATGTAATGTAATTGTAGCCAGTAAACAGTGGCTCATTATTGTGAAATTAAAACCAGTTGCTGAAGTCAAATTGATTTTAAAAGACTTTGGAGTAAACTTCGAAAGGATCTTAAGAAATTTATTATGGTAAAAGTTAATTAAGATGCAATTCTAAATTTTAAAAAGGTACATAGTTTACTTTGCTCTCATTGATTTAGACAATTTGAATTAACCTTTTCATAACTATTGTTTTCTTTTAAAAATGTATGTTGATAATGTCCAGTCTCCATTACTTCATTTAATTGTCATTTTAAATAAGAATAAATTGCATGAATATTATTGTTGTATCACTAACCAACATGTGTCTTTTAATATATATGGAAAATGCATACAGAACTATTTTACAGAATATATTTTAATTCTTCACTATTTTCCGTGTTATGTTTTTGTGAGGATTAAACATAAAATTAAGGATATGCATATTTTGATAAATCATGCCATGTTTAGATTCATCATAAAGAGATAACAGTATTTATTTATCTGGTATTTCTGGAAATAATAACTATTTTAAATGAAGGAAATAAAATGTGAGTTACTTCAAATTAAGTATTTGCTTAAATCGAATGGGAGGATAGAAATGCGGGTAATTTTTGTTCTCTTTGATAAAGATGGAATATAAAACAAAGCATTATTAATTGTGGAATTACTAAGGAATCATGGTATTTTAATTGACAATATTTAAGAATAAACCATGCATATAATAGACTATAAAGTGTCAAATGCTATTCAAGAAACTACTAAGGATAATTGCATATTTAATCTAGAATTACAACGGTCAATGTCTTATATTCTCAGTATAATAAAGGAGAAATTGATTGCTTATGTATGATATAGTAACTCAAATAACTTTGTTATGAACATTGAAGATGCTAGGTCATATTTAAGTTATGATTATATATTTTTTTAAGTTATCCTGCAAAAGTTTATTTTAATTTAAATTCAGTTTAGAATGTGTCCCATATTGTTTCATAAACCTGGAGCAGAGCTTTGCAAGTGAATTTCTATTTTAAGTTACAAAACAAATAACTGTTTGTTTCTTTATTTTTTTTTATTGCTTGTCATTATTAATGTACATTATAGATAGATAGGTTTACTTGTTATTATGTTTTATTTATAATTTGGGTTATTTTGACCTTCTAGACCATCTCTGAAGTGTATCCAAATGAGGAATACGCTGGTAAAATTGATTTTGTATAAATATGTCCTATTGTTCTTTTACGGAGGTATTGTTCTTTTACGGAGGTAAAAGAAAGAAATATTTGGTTTTTTTTAATATATTATTAGAGAGGTTTATATTTATTTTGTATACTTTATTATCCCAAAATGAGAATTTTGTTCTGTTTTTAAATCAATGAACATATAATAGAAATAATTTGCAAGATATGAAAGAAAGTTCGTTCGTAATAGTTATGACTATTAAATTTTAAAAGTAACCTAAAGTTTATTCTGAATTAAAACTTATACCTTAATGCAATATTTAATTACTATGTTGCCTGCATAGTGTGTAATTTAGAGTCAATTTTATATATACTTTTATTCGTGGTTGTGTGTCTGTTTTGCACAATTATGACATTTATTTGATAAATTTCAGTTTGTGAATATTTTATGTATAAATTTTGGATGCTGTCATGTTCTACTGAGTTGAATGGATTGGTATGTTATCTATATGTATTTATCTGCCAGCATGTATTTATAATGTTCGATATTTAGAAAAGCTTTGAGAATGGAAAGAAATCTGATTGCATTATAATGCTTGTAGGGATAAAAGATTTTGCTTATTTAGTATATGTTTTTCCATGAGTAGAGCCTAGTTTATATTATATGCGTATGATTAAATGATATTTTTTTGAAGTTAAGTGATGTTTTCTTAGAGCCCTGGTCATGAGAAAAAAGTCCCCACCAATAGTGTATTTAGAAGTAGATGAATTATTGTTAAAGTGTTCAGTAAGAGTTTATCTGCTCCTCATGTAGACTTCCCTTATAATGTATAGTCTGTATAATCATAAGAATATAGCTCTTTGTTAATTAATATGTGGCCAGATAAATTGTTGTATTAATTCTTGATGTAATATTAGTGTCTTATTTTATTGATGAATTATGACATTGTCTGAAATAAAATAATTGTATGATATTTTCTTGATGATTGGAGAGTTTGTAGAAAAGATTATTTTCTATTATTGTTGCTTGACACATGCACACACACACACACACGTAATATAAATAATATTGTGTATATAAAGTATAGAGTTATTGAAATTAAAATGAGAAATAAATGTTTTTTGAAATACATTACATTCATTTAAATAGAAGTATAAAGTTATTGAGATTAAAACGGGAAATAAATATTTTAAAATACAGAGTATTTATTTAAATAAAGGTTATAAATCATCAAATCATCAGAATGAACATGATTTTGTTGCTATGCATGAAAGGTATACGTAATTAAAAGTGATTATTTATTCAATTAGAGAAAGTTGCTTTGTTGAGAGCCAAATATAATTAATTTGATTTATTTTATTAATCAATAGTAATATCCTCTCAAAAGTATTTTTTGTGCTAATAATATAACATGTTTATTTAGTGTCATGTAGATGAAACATGTAGGCAAAGCATGTGTTCGAAGTCAGAATATTTGTTTTGTTGTTAATTTGCTTTGATAATAGGGATAATCCCAAACTGAGGCTCAAAGTTTATTTGATAATTTAAAAATCTGTAGGATAAGTAGTCCAATTGTAAATATTATGTTAAACCAAATTTATTTTAGTGTAATAAATGATTTGTTTTATTTATTTAAAATCTTAAAACTGTGTCTTGAGTTATTATTGTATACATTCATGTTTTCCATTTCCACATCTCCACATTTCACACATCTATTATAAAATAGATATATTGTTTTGTAACTATAATATCAAATTTGTTGGTGTTTGACAATATTGTCTCTTAATCCAAACATTGTAAGGAACATTTGCCATTGGATAAAAGTATTAGAAAGGTTGCCAAGTTAGTATATTTGTTAGATGATGATATGAGATTAAAATACCCTATTTTTGTCATTATCTTATTATTGAAACACAGTAAAAATATTTTAGTCAATTTGTTTCATTACATTTTTATCATACTTTAGAATTATAATTTATGGGCCAATGTATTTTATTTTATTCAACTGTGTTTGTTAAATTCCCTGAGATCTTATTGTTTATTTCTTGATTGGCATTAAAGTAGATGTTTAGATTATGATATGCCAAGTCGTAGAATTGTTTAGGAATATAATTATAGCAAGCTGATATGTGTTGTATTTGGATGAAGAAAGAAATTAAGTTTAAAGTATATTTTAATAGACTGTACCAATAAACATTATGATTCTTTATCATACAATTAATTAACAAAGGAATTTACATTATATTAAATGTTTTGTAATATTTCTTCTTTTATTCATTTATCATCATATATCTTATGAACTGCCTATAGCCTCCCATTGAGCTGAGCTGAACATAAACTTAAATATAGAGTCTCAGTAATAATTTTGTATTATATATCTTATTATATTATTCTATTCATTAATAGAACTGGCACCTGGGCATTTTGCTCATGTAATGTATATGAGCTGTGTTGGGAGTGTAGGTTATAATATATATATATATATATATATATATATATATATATATATATATATATATATATATATATATATATATATATATATATATATATATAATTCTTTAAAATGAAATATATTCAATTTATAGACAACTAATTACTTAAAATATATAAATAATAAATTTATTAATATCTAATCGATTTTCATTCAAAAATGAACCTTATCAAGATATTATAACAATTAAAAAAATTCACGTGATTTACATATCTTAACACATCACCTACAGGTCAAACTTAACAATAAAGATGTTTTTATATTTTCCAATTTTTATTTAATGACCATTTTCCACCTAACTTTACTGACCCTTGTACTAAATTCATACATTTCTCTTTATTTTCATGTGTATACAATGTTTCATATACTTTTCTTTCTTTATAATTTTTACAATGTTTTATGACTTCAATACTTTCTTCACAATTCATAATGTGTCCTGTTTCTAAAAAATGGCAAAATGGACCTGATTTAATATCTTTTCTATTTATAGCTCTGCCATGCTCTTTACCTCTTTCTATTTTACTTTTTGCTGACTGACCTATGTATATCATCTTGCATCTTTTACAAATAATTTTATAAACTATTCCTATTCTATCATTCTTATCATTCCTTATTTTAGAATTACTTACTAGTTTTTTTAAAGATTTACTATTTTTTCATCCAATACCTATATTAAGATTTATTTTTTCTTTTCTATCATTTAGAATTTCATATACATCCTTAGAATATGGAATAAAAATCCATTTCTTATTTTTTTCTTTCATTTTTATTGCTAACTTTTTTATACCTATTTTTATTTATTAAAATATTTTTTACAATTTTACTATTATATCCATATTCAATGTATTCATCTTGGATTTTCAATTTTTGCTCCATTGCATCTTTATCATTTAATGTAAGCCTATCATTTTTTTATTCCTATTAGTACCCCCATTTTTTGACACCAAGGTTGATAAAATTCTGGATGTATCATTCCTCTAACATTTTTATTTTTTATGTAGTGTTTTATATTAATCATTCCATTTTCATCCTTTTTTATTAATAAATGTAAATATTTTATTCCTTCTTCATTATTTTCTATAGTCAATTTAATATTAAACATATTTTTATTAAGCTCATTAAAAGCTTTCATTATGCTTCTTCCATTTCCTACAACTAAAATATCATCCACATACCTAAAATACTTTATAATTTCTCTATTTTCAATATACTTATCAATTACTTACTTTTCAATCCAATCAACCATAGTTTATGCCATAATTCCACTTATTGAACAGCCCACTATCCATCCTTTTTCAATACTCCAAAATTTATTATTATATTTTACATATAAAGTCTTATTAATCATGATTAAAACCTCTTCTATTATTTTTATCCATTCTTTTGAAATTATCTTTTTATCTTTGACTTTTATAACTACAATGTTAATACTTTCTATCCTAGAAACACTCTGATATTCATAGGTCAGTCAGCAAAAAGTAAAATAGAAAGGGTAAAGAGCATGACAGAGTTATAAATAGAAAAGATATTAAATCAGGTCCATTTTGCCATTTTTTAGAAACAGGACACATTATGAATTGTGAAGAAAGTATTGAAGTCATCAAATATTGTAAAAATTATAAAGAAAAAAAAGTATATGAAACATTGTATATACATGAAAATAAAGAGAAATGTATGAATTTAGTACAAGGGTCGGTAAAGTTAGGTGGAAAATGGTCATTAAATAAAAATTGGAAAATATAAAAACATCTTTATTGTTAAGTTTGACCTGTAGGTGATGTGTTAAGATGATATGTAAATCATGTGAATTTTTTCAATTGTTATAATATCTTGATAAGGTTCATTTTTGAACAAAATCGATTAGTTATTATTAAATTTATTATTTATATATTTTAAGTATTTAGTTGTCTATAAATTGAATATATTTCATTTTAAAGAATAGTATATTAGAAAGACAAAAAATAATGGTTTTGTAATGCCATCATTGTGATATATATACACACAAATGTACTCCTGAAAAATAAAAAATAAAAAATGTTTACAAGAATTTGAGATAAAAAAAATACTTAATTGTTGATATAAATAAAAGATAAACCAATGGGTAAAAAGAGGGATCCCAAATATGATTTACGAAATGCTAAATTAGCAAGCAAATATATACAAATAATAATAACTTTAAAAAAATTTTTTATATTGATATTGAATGATCATTCTTCGAGAGGAAAAAAAGGATTAGATTAATAAATATCAATCATGCTGATCAAAGAATAGTCATAGATATCTAAATGAATTAATTGATATAGTTACATTTCTTATTGAATAAATTGTAATACATGTGAATAAATCTGTTAAACATGTGATTATAAATTAAAGATGGTTGTTTGCATTTTCCTTTATTCCTTTATCAGTTTATAACATACTCAATACAATAAAGATAATGATATGAATATTATATCTATTCTCCCTAAGATCAAATTCTGAGATAAATAAAATTTAGGGATGAAGAAGAATGAGTGTATGTCGAGATATTAGACGTGTTTATATGCAAGCATGTCATCTCCTTCCTGGTTGAAATCAGGGTGATTATGAACCCCGAAGTTTAAAAAATCTAGATACACTTTTTCATCACTCTGATGGTCTATCAAGGCATACCACTATGTGAGGTCAGTCCCTGTTTCATTACTCTCTCTCTCTCTCTCTCTCTCTCTCTCTCTTATATATATATATATATATATATATATATATATATATATATATATATATATATATATATATATATATATATATATATATGTATTGTACCCATGGAACTATGAAGGTAAGTCAGGATCAACATGTAAATTATGAATTGTGGTGAAACAAGTAATCAGGCAAAGCTGAGAGTTCTTTGCTACTACAATTTATGCTAAGAATAAAGAGAGCTGCAATAATAATAATAATAATGATAATCACTAAACATTATAAAGTATAACTAAATAAAATTTTAAAAGAATAAACCTCAACTCACACTTGCAAAATGTTCAAAGCTACCAATATTTATAGCACATATCACAAATTTGCAAAGGAACAATAATATCTTTACTTATAATAATACTTCTTTTATTATCCCTTCCAATATAGATTTACATCTTCAAATCCCTCTTCATTATTTTATTGCCATGATCAGATCCACATTTTAATACAATAAACATCTTTTACAAATCTAATTGATTTGTTTTGTCATTTTGCTTTTATATGTCAAGCGTTGTTAGCCGAGAGGTCATCGCACCTGCCTTGCAAGCAAGTAGTTTGTTGCAGATGGGTGTGGGTTTGTGTCCTGGCCAATGCTATGACATATGAAAAAAAATGAAAAAATATAAGTTCTTATTTTATAAAACTATGGTATTATGGCCTAAGGGTTATAATATATTTTTATGTTAATGTTTTTTCCACATTTTGCTTTATATACATGTTGCTAATAAAAAAAATGATATCCTAGTAATAAACATGAGAAGACATACACTTAGTCTACAAGCTGAGGTCCACTTACTATATTATTATAATAATAATGGAAAATTTTAATAAAATATTTTAATTAAAACATGCATAAAACTTGCTTCTAAGATAAGAGTGGAAAAGGATTTTATGGGCCCTCAAAATATTCATCAACAACATAAATAAATTTTATTAAATGAAAATAGACACTGATTGATTATAAAAGCTGTCTTATTTAAATAAATTGCAGTTTTAAATTATAGTGATTAATAGAATAAAATGAATAATATTTTATTTCAAATGCACTTTTCATATCTGCAAAATTATCATTAAATAATTCAATACTTCAATTTATGCGATTGTATTTTGAATAAATAGCAGGAAAAATATTTGCATCATAAATTACACAATGTTTAGATTTTGGGATATTGATTGGTGAATATCAAGACATTATAGACATTACAGGAGACTTAATAACAAAAATAACATTTATTTTACAATAAGAAAATTTTATAAACATGAACACCATGGGAAGTCTGTTACAAAATTTTCAAAACACTATTACAATAAACCAACACATTGATTAAAGGAGAATACTTTTACAATTTAAACTTATCTAAAACTAATAAATTAAAAAGATGAATTAAATATTCATGACCTGTGATGATTTTAGGTGGACAAGTATATCTGATAAGAAAGAGATTATTAGAAGAAATGTTATCCTTTAAGTTAAATAGTTATTATCATTATTATTACTAAAATATTTTCTATCTTTAAAGTAGTAGAACTTTATTAAATTACAAACAAATTTATGGTACAAGCTTTATACTTTCCTGCAGTAAAATATATGTCTTAAAACAATTCTACAATTTTATAATCTATAGATTTTACTAATTTATGCATTACTTATCAATTCTATGGTCTTTAATTGCTGAAGTTGTGCTAAATCTTTCAATTGTTCTCAGAGATTAGACATATACAGTCATATACTCTATTCTACTGTCCCAACAATGAGTAAACCTGACTGATCTTTAGATCTTTCCAACCCAGTGATGATTTGTTTCTGGATGATGATGATGCATATTGCTTATTTGGGCTAAAAGAGATAAATTTTATAATTTTGAATGTCATTATTGGTTTTATTTCATGTAGTGCTGGCAAAGCACAGCAAAACAGATTTACACATCAAAACTCTGAACCTACACTTAGGGAGTTAAAAGTGCTCCTAAAGAAAAAATGATATATTTCAAAATAACAAACCTATCAATTACCAATATACTAAAATATCCATTACATCATAAACAGTGTTAAATATGCAATAATGAAGATGCTTCCAAGAGAAAAAGCTAAATAATGCAATGAAACTAGTGACAGCATGAACCCAAAATATGCACCTACTTTTTGAGAGCAAGAAAATATGTTAGGACTATTGTCTCTAGACATATATAATAAAATGAGGATGAACCACCATAAATACAACCATAAAACATAAAGAAAATATCACTCAAGGAAAATATCAACAATTCCTAAATATCAAAATTATTCCAATAGCAGCAATGAGAGAACCAAACTCCATCTCCAAACCAACAAGATGGAAATAAAATTTGCATACCTTGGAAATGTACAATGGTCAGAAAACATATATTACATATACAAGAGAGGAATTAACATAAAATCAATAAAGTAATAATATAGTTTCAAATATGAATGAATAAATATAGCCTTAAGCAATTACAAGGAACAAGAAATATACATCATTTTTCATTATCATATTAGCATTCATTATAAAATATACTTTTTATAATAAAGACCAAAACAATACTCTTTATAATAACTTAATACTAAATCATTATATTGTATCATTAATTAAAATAAGTGAAACTATCAGGAATGCTAGACCATAACATGTAAAATATTAAAAAAATAAATTAAAATAGCATATAGTAATAATAAATTATAAATGCATAACTTTAATCTAAAGCATAAAATTTTACCAAAACCTTTTTTAGAAAAATATAAAATATTGTTCTTAATCTTACAAAGCTTTTGGTTTGATAGGAAATAAATTTAACAATCAAGTAGGTTTCTCCAAACACTGGAAACACAATTTAAAAATGCATATACACATTGACAATTTTTTTTATAAAGACTTCATATATGAACACAAAGAAAATGTTAATAAATGAATGGGCATTATTTCACAAATCATCAAACATATAAATGACAGGATAGTTTTAACACTTCTTACAGCATTACCCTGTTTTTTTCATTTTATCTAAGGCAGATATTACATAAATATAACAGTTAATCATAAATTCTTTTTCAATTCAAGCATGATACTCATTCAATACAGCAGATTGTTAAGTAGGCTTTCTAAGTAAAATATCTAATATAGTATTTTGTCACACATACCACTTTTATATTTATACAAGTTTTCTCAACAAAGCATTTAAATATAATGCAGTTTAGTCAAAATACATTTATATAGTGGTTTGGTTATAAACTTTTCTCTCTGAATTTAAGCAGGTTTGAAGTGAATATTTAAATATAGCAATTTCAAAGAAAAATAATAAGCTTCTACTAACAATTTAGCACTTAATAGAATAAATAAATTCCATAATAGTAATTTTTGCCAAAATTAGTAACATTTAGTCCATAAGTGAGCATAAATCAATTTATCAAGCTTTTTTAGACAAGATGATAAATAACTAATTAATTATGAATGATAGTAAATTGTCATTAATGTCCAAAAAAAACAGCTTTCTTTTTCTGAATAATTAGTTCTTTGAAATGAATTTATCCAAGACAAAGATAGCAAAATATTTTAAGTTTCTGACAATTATTATTATCTTAATGAATTAAAAAAGAATGTTAAAACTGTTATAGTTAACATTAAGGTAAACTTCCAATAAGTTTGCTTTAAAATAAGAAATTTGAAATGTAGGACATTAATAAGTTAGTTTTTAAGTGAAATAGAATAAATTAAATTTGATACTTACAACACATTAGTTTTGTAGAATGCTTTATTCATCAGTAGACAATTAGTTAACATTTTTCTTTCCAAATTCTTCCTTCAATATTGTAAATTTAAATGTTCAATTGCTTGGGTTAGAAAACTCAGCACCTAATTGTTTTTTTCTATACTCATTTACTTGAAAAAAAATTAAACTTATTAAAAAAATGATACTTTTAATTATCAAAGTTTTAAACTATATGAGAGACAAATGAAAATCATTCTCTCTCTAAATTAACATGTGTGTGCATCTTTTATTGCTTGCTAATATCAATTATTTGGATTGACAGAAAACATCATTTCCTCTTAATTTTTCAACCTTCAAATTAATAGTTAATTAGTATATATGGTCTGAATCTAAAAACACTAACAATTTAAATATTTACTAGACAATCAAAAAATATGTGACAGTGTAGGAATGTTAATAATTATTGAAGATACAAATTAATTAAGAAATTATATTGTTAAAATAAAATTAAAAAATAAATATTACATAATTTTATTATCTTTTTTAAATTATATTAATAAACAAATTTAGAAATTCACCAATATTTTATTTAATTTTTTTAAGTAAATAACAATATTGTAGAATAATATCCAATATTGTATAATAAGGAAATAATCCCATTAAGACATAAAAATTAACATGCATGCGCATTCACACACATATAGAAATTATACCATATCTTTTAAACTAATTAATTTAACTCTTTCTTTTAAATAGAACTAAACTAATTACCTATTTTTTAAAGAAATTAATTTAGTTTAATCTCTAAACTCAATTTTAATAATATTATTTTAACAAATGGATTGATTATTGTTAAGAACTAGTTAAAATAAAATACTTTATTCTAATTATGACAACTAAACACTAATTTCTAACATTAAATATAAATTAACTAGCATTATAGTTGATTCAGGGACCAAACTAGATATATTAAACTGTATTAGAATAATCTGAACTTCTCTAATATTATTAGCTGCACTTTTGGATTTAAATTATTAAAATCTATTTTAATAATAAGCTTATCAATAAAGCAAAACAATAAAATAAATATAATTATATTTATTCATGACAGAAATACATTAAGTAATTTACTATTTAAATTTGCAGATGCTTATTTAATTTTAATAAATATGATTTGCAAAGATAGTTTAACTTAATGAAAATTTCCTCTTATAATTTTATTATTATTATTATTATTATTATTATTATTATTATTATTATTATTATTATTATTATTATTATTATTATTATTATGTTTGAGTTTCGTTTGAAAGTGACGTTTAAGTAAATTCTAAGTAATTTCGACGATGTCATTAAGTCAGACAACGCGAACCGTAATTTAAAGTGAATGATCTATCTTCATGCTTTATTTGCCAGTACTTAAGATTTGCCCATATATAAACATTTGGGTTCGGAAAGAATAAGTGGATTCATTTTATTCTTTCTTAAATGCTATATCTTGCATGGGCACTAAAAAGTATTCATTTATTATTTAACACTCATTAAAGCGCATGTACAGTAGCTGTAAAAGGCTGATATTTAGTGAATTACAATTATAAACATTGCACTATAAAAATAGATGCTTGTTTACATATGTTTGAGTTTCGTTTGAAAGTGACGTTTAAGTAAATTCTAAGTAATTTCGTCGATGTCATTAAGTCAGACAACGCGAACCATAATTTAAAGTGAATGATCTATCTTCACGCTTTATTTGCCAGTACTTAAGATTTGCCCATATATAAACATTTGGGTTCAGAAAGAATAAGTGGATTCATTTTATTCTTTCTTAAATGCTATATCTTGTATGGGCACTGAAAAGTATTCATTTATTATTTAACACTCATTAAAGCGCATGTACAATAGCTGTAAAAGCCTGATATTTAGTGAATTATTATTATTATTATTAAATATCTGAAATAAATAAAATATCAGCTTTTTTGGCAAAGCCAAAAGTTTTACATATTATACCACTAATGAGCAGCACTATATTAAAATTGTTGTCTGCAATTTTAAGATAAATAAAAATTTTAATAAACAATATAAATTTTAAAATTGATAATGAATAATAAAATCAATAAGTTCTCCATAAATAATTGAATTATAAACAAAGAAAAACATTTCATTTGAAATAAATAAATTTATAAAAATCTAAAGAGTCATTATCAGTAAAACTACAATTAATTAGTAGAAGGGGGAGAGGGTTTGGTTTAGAAATGTTAAAAATAATAGGTTAAAGATTGATTGAAAGGGTAAAAAAATTAACTTAGAAAAATTAAAAGTATAAGTTTAAACTATAAATCTTACATGAAAGTAAAAATACTTTCAGTTCATTTAAACTATTAAAGAAAAAAAGAAAGTAAAAAAATCTTAAAAAATAAAATTAGAAATCTATTTTCATTTATTTAAAATAAATATGATTGTAAATAACAAATTAATTGTAAACATAAAGGAATGGTAAAATGTGTGCATGCTGATAAAATAAATGTTTTATGGGTTAAAAATATTAAAAATATAATGAAATCTGAAAGTTAAAGATTAAAAAACAGAATTTGCAATCTCAAAGAACAGGAATTAGCAATGGCGAACAGGATTAAAATCTTATCAAAAGAAATGGAATCAAAAACAGTGGATGAATTTCAACAACGGATATAGCTGGCAGATATAAAAATGAATTAACAAAGTGATAACAGGTAATCATATAAATAGTTCAATCAGATTCAGTCAATCAGAGAGAGTCCATCAATTCAGTTTATAATCAGTTCTGTCGCGTATCCAGAGTTAGTGTTTTTTCGTAACAATGCAGTGTTGACAGCCATCAGAAATCTGCCCAATAAAAGTGATGCCTGCCTAATAACTTGAAAACTTCTAGAGATATCTAACCATCTTAAATAATAGTACTACAGATAGCAATGATAGAAACCTTCACAAAACTTCAAATCCAATGGGTTGGAAAACTCATATGAAGCAGCAAAGTGAAGAATCCAATGTCCCAAAATCCTATAGGCAATGAATAACTTTTCTTATTCTATTTCTGATATTAAAGTAACCATTGAAATAATTTGAAACCTCCAGAGTCAGTAAAACAAATTAACTCTATAGCATGCATAAACAAACTATTGATGTGCATGTTTTAAATGTTTTGCATTTATTTAATATTCTTGTTATATTACATTATATTGTGTGATTTATCAAGAGTGCATGTAGCTATATATAAAAATCATTGTTTAAGTTAATTAAGCATTTATAGTAGTTTCTAAATTATAATAGTAAACATTGAATGCTTTAAATTATTTTAATGCTGAATTATATTACTACTATATATCTTTTATAATATGTGATTGGATGATGTTATTATGAATCATTGTTTATATTTAGTTGAAAAAATTTATAAGTAGTTTGAAAGTTATAATAATAAATATTTAGTTAAAATAAATTATCATTAAACTTAATATCTGTCAGTCAATTCTTTTACTAAATAAAGTAACAGTATATTGTAATATCCTTTTGATTGAGCTAGTTAGAATTGCTTAGGTGCTGAATTAGTTTGCCATTGTTCAAAGTACATTAGTTATCTTTTGGGTAATTGACTGGTGCCTGGAGTTTTCTCCAAAACAAAAAAGTGTTTTGAATGATAGGGGTTGAAATTTGCAGCTGAGAAGATCTGTGCTCTTCAAACATGGTCACAGTTATATATATTTTATATATAGCTCTGGCTTAGACACAGGTGCCCTCTGGGCATTATTCTTCTCTGCCTAAGGGACTGTGGTGGTGCAATAATTAAACTGCATTGGTGTATTTGAAACTAATAAATAATTGTATCATATTATTGCATAAAAATTTTACAATATTGTTCACAAGTTTAGATTTCATAATATTATATTTAAAGAGTTCAAAGTTCATGTTAGATGTTGTTATTCCTATTTTGATCTAATTTACCCCACTCAGTTCAATTGGCTTTTCCCAACATGGGACCACCAGAACCAACATATGATTAAGTAATCATATGTCAAATAGAATTAAAAAATAAATATTCAAAGAAACACTAAATTGCATAATCATAATTAAGAATTTTAAAGTAGTATAATCTAAATAAAGAATTGACTGAAACTATTTTTTTCTTCTTTAAATGAAAAGAGAGAATTAAAGAATCGGATATTTTGGGCAGAGTTAAGGCAATGAGAATGGGTAAAGAAATAGGATAAAGGGTTTGAGGTGGTCATATGTTCCATTTTAAGAAAATAAATAAACAGTAATAATATTTCATGTTTTGTGAATGCAAAGCGATAATAGATATTGTGTTTAACTTTATTTGTGGTTTAAAAATTTAAAAAAAGTAAAGTACAGCATAACAATAAACAAAGAAATTGAGCTGGAAAAAAGCACGATATTTTTTAAAAATTCCCAAATATTAGAGGGAAAAAAGAAGAGAGTGAGACACAGATGTTGATGAAAATGATGGTAAATATGATGAAAGAAATTCAAGAACTTAAGCAAAGTCAGCAAGAGTTCAACGCAGAATTGAAGGAAGAAATTAATTAGATCAAAGTAGAAATGATTACAGAAATGAAGGTAATTAGGAATGAAATAATAGAGAAAGTAGAGAAAAACCTTATAGCCATAGAAGTCATAGAAACAATTTGAATGAAGAAAGTCAGGAAAGGGTGATAGTGGAAGAAAGTATAAAGGAAGTGAGACCTGAAGTAGAACAAGGTGGCGGTAAATATAGCAATTTGAAAATGAAAATAATACAGGTAGAAGAAACATAGCTAGAACAATGCAGGGATATTTAAGTATGTTAAAGAAAGAAGACATTCAGAGGGAAGTAGAATGAAGAATTGATGAAGCAATGGAAAAATTAGAAAAAGCGTCTTTCGACATAGCAGAACGCGGTGATAATTTAAAGTACAAATCACCACTAAATGGTTAATATTTAGATAATTTGATGAATGATCCTTAGTAGCATTTTAACTATTTACATATATTCAATTATTTAACATAATAATGCCCAAAGGCATCCATAAATAATTTAGATCAATACGACCTGTAAAAATCTTAGCTGACTGTTCTCATGTTTGGAGCCAGCTCTCCACACTTGAAATTACTGTGACATGGGAGATGATCTGCTCCAATATATATAGCTGTGTGGTCAGATAATGCTCCAAGAATAAAGTGGTTTTCTTGATCCAATTTATACTGAGGCCTTCATTGTTTTAATCCCTGCAGTTGATTGGCTCATACTCCCATTTGTCTGCTCAGGTGATTCTTCATTTTAATTTCCATACAAGAATTTACATCTGTTATCTTTCTCTAATTAATTAGTTATTTCAGTTTTTTGCTTTATTTCACTAATGATATATTCTACTCCCATTAATTAGACTGGTATTAGTTTTTAGAAAAATAATCTTTTTCTCATCATAAAGAGTTTATAAATCTTTTACTTATTATTTTAAAAGAATCAGTCTTAAAATTCTTTAATTTATTAAACGTATTACATTTTCTCATTAAGTTTATACCTATATATGTACACGCATTTAAATGTACACATAAATATATACCTATTAAAAAGCATTGTTACATATTTGTATTCTAAAAATATTGTACATTTGCAGTTCAATAAACAACATGTATTCTATTCTAATCAAAGTTTATTGACAAAATGTAAGCTATTATACATGATTTGTGTAAGAAAGTCATGAAACAAAATGTAGCAGATATGGTGGTTTCATGATATATGCTAAATTGCTAATTACATATCTCTAAGCTTAAATTTATATCCAGAGTCTAAACAGTCATAGAAAAATAAATTTTTAAATACATAAAGGAAAATATTTTAATACAATCATTAATTAGTTTTATTTATTTATTTAGTGACAGGAGAGGGGGGATAGAAGAAAACACCACCACCCACCCTTTTTTTAGTTCTTAATTAATTTGGTTGATTTCAACTATTTTTTTTCCATATGTCATAGCATCGGCCGGGACGCGAACCCACACCCGTCTGCAACCAACTATTTGCTTGCAAGGCGGGTGCGATGACCTCCCGGCTAACAACTTATGGCTTTTTTAAAAAAAAATAAAAGTGTAAATTGTTTGCACATTTATTTCATAAGTGGATTCTTTAAACTTAGTTTTTTCTAAACTTTGTTTTTATTTTATTATCAAACTAAGATTTTTTTATGTTTATCTAAGAAGAAATATAAAATTAAATAAGTTAAAATTTTCAATCAGTTGTTAGAACTTTAGATAAGTAGTATTTGTGTCTGGTCAATAGGGGAAAATTACTATGTATGGATGTAATGTATAATGAC
The DNA here is from genome assembly GCA_028023455.1 of Epiperipatus broadwayi. Taxonomy (NCBI): domain Eukaryota; kingdom Metazoa; phylum Onychophora; class Udeonychophora; order Euonychophora; family Peripatidae; genus Epiperipatus; species Epiperipatus broadwayi. The sequence continues at coordinate 1,002,211 of JAQFVV010000188.1, forward strand.
ATCTTAAATCAAGTCAGAACTCTTTGGGCATGGACCAAATATTCATAGATTTCTGAAATAATTTTATATATACTAAATCTATCTACGTTCCTCATATTATCTCTTTCAATCTACAAATACCAATCATTAGCCTAGCACTAGTGTTAAACATTTTTCTATATTAATAAGTGCTTTCACTGGTTTCAATATCCTATCTTAATTTTTCTTATTTTTGCTATAAAAATCTGAAATAAAAAATCAATAAATATCTATTTTTATTTTATGTTTTTTTTAAGTCTTTATGCAATTTTTCCTAATTCTCATTTAACATTGTACACTCCAAATATTCTCCCATTCATTTCCACATCTCCAGTCTGAATTTTTATTTCTTTTTTGCCTCCTTTCTTTAATATTTGAAGTTCCTATTATTGCATTCACATTAAAATAAGTTCTATTTAGTATAAAATATTCACACATATTTACAGATATCTTGTACTTCAAGCTCACCCATCATGGTTAGCAAAAAAATTTTGAATAAGAAATTTGAATTCATAGATTTCATGTACATCTGTTTACATAAATAGCTTCATGAATCATCTTTTAGTCAATCATTTTCTCATCTTGTGATCAATAACATTAATGTATAACTCTTCTATAGTATTGTATTCTTTTGTTAATTATTTTCCTTGATGTCATAGTGGTATAATTTTTAAATTAAATTTTATATGTATGTACATTTATATTTAAAACAAAATTTGGCACCCATACAAAATCTTAGTATCAAATGACAGGTATATAATAGATCTATCATATTGATTTTTTATTTTTATGCAAGTCATCTATTTTTCATTCATTTTTCATAACTGTTTTTTTTTCTCTAATCAGTTTATCAATCCTCTATGTATATTATTAACAAGGTTAGTCTTTATCTTATGTTGAATTGCTATTTAAATAAACCTTAAACATTGTATTCATTATTAATTAGATTTTCTCAAAACAATTGGTGCAATTTGAAAATATATTATAATCTATACATAGAAACTGTTGAATTTGTCTAAAAGGAAGTCACTTTATGTCCCATCACAATAGATTATGTTATAGAGTAGGACAGATTTATAATGTTAAAATATAAATAGTAAGAAATGTTGAAAAGAAATCAGAAAATGGTCAATATGAACAATTATAGGATTTATGGTAATGGATTCCAGGAGATTGTAAAAGACCTAGAAAGAGACCACGTGTGAGATGGATGGATGAAATAAGAAAGTGTGTGGGAATGATGTGGAGAAGAGAAGCTAAATATCAGAGATGGATTGAACTTAGAGAGATTATCCTACAGTAGATTAATAATGGTTGATGATGATGAACAGTAAGTAATAAAATCTTTAAATGATTCACTGTAGTGCAAAATGATTTCTAGTATCTCTTTAGAAAGATAGCTAGAGAGTAAATATATCTTCAGGTGGTTCAAATACTTGGTTTAAAGCTTATAGAATGCTATTATTTATTCTCAAGAGAGCAATAACTATACACCCTTTTACTAATTGATATTTAGACAACTTCATTTTTGGATGATTAAGCTTGCTTGGAATCTAAAGTAGTTTCCAAATTTCATCAGTTTCAATTCTAGATTTTGTCATTGTAGTTGAATGTGTCAACCATAATGTTCTTCCATATTCATGACCTGATTAAAAATTATTGTCTTTTCTATAGAAAATAAATTATAATAAGCAATAATATTATAATAACATTCTGTGTATCATAGTGATATGTAAGATTTTAATGACTATAATTTACATTAAAGCAGTCTTGGACAGTCCAAATTATAAGATATATATATATTTGCAGGCCTTTCATAAAACAATTTTTTAGAAACAATAAAAAACTTATGCCATAATATAGACATTCACTTTAACAATTATATATGAAGATATTTTTTTAATGATTACTTAAATTTTTTAAAATCTACTTCAATATTAATAATAAAAAAATTTTAATTAATTTTTCATATTTTTGCTTGTTAATTATTCTTAATTTATTTTGGGAAAACAAGTTATATAAATTAAGTGAATCCAATATAAAGTTTTTTATGAAAAAAAATTAGTTATTTACTTGTAAAAGTTGATTTTTAATGCTATAACAGTGAATATGTTTTAAGCCACATAAGTATCTGACATCAAATACCTGCAATAGCTCATTAAATTTTACAAATTTTAGGAAATAATATTAAATCACTTTATTCTGAACGCACCACCTCCATCCATTCGTTTCAAAACGTCAAAAGAAAAATCAATTGTATATAAACATAACATGTGTAGACATTATTGGATTAAATATTTTCATAACATGTTTTTTAAAAAACACATTAATTTAGATATCTTTTGATGATTATTGAGTTCATGGTCTTAAACTGTGAAATGATCTCGTAATTAAAATCTTATTAAATAAAAATATCAAAGTTAAACAGATATGATGGACCAGAAAATGACACCCAGAAGTTTGCATCTGTGTAGGAAAAAATCTATCTGAGAACATTGTAAAAAAGATAGAAAAATTTTTTTGTTTTAGTTTGAAAAAATGGTTTATATGTAACTGTTTAAAAATTATGAAAATAAAACATGTTTATAGAATCTTTTCTTCACTTGTTGTCTATTTATAATAGCAGCTCACTGAATTATTAAGAGAATATATAATTACACACACATTAAGAGCTATCTAAAAATTAGCTGTGCCTACTCAGATGAGCAACTTTCTATATTTCTTATTATTTATCTTGACAGAAGCAAGTCACAATGATTTTCCACGGATACAATTATTAGTCCAAAAATAAATTTGTTGCTAACAATAGATGTAAAAGATTGGCCAAGTTTGCTGAAGGATTACAAATAGTGAACAAAATATTTTTTAAATTATAATTTAATAAATTAATCGTTACTTCCATTATTAAGAAATGAAGAACATGTACTCTTGTATCTAGATCTTCCGATGTTCTAATTTTGATCTTACATATATAAAAAATTTATACCAATGTGAATTGCAAGCTTCATTTCCAAAACAAATAAATGTTTCGATATTAATGCAACGATTTTATTCACAAACGTCAAACAATTTTTAAATATGAAATTATTCATATACTCTTTAATTTAAAGATTAAATATATAATCATAGTTTTTTTTATAGGTTCACTTTCAATTCAGGCTTTTTTTAAAGCAAATATATTTTTTAATTGTGATTGTTCAAACTGCGCATTACTTCATAAATGATCGTCGAAAGAAATTAACTAAAAATGCAACTTATCCCAGTTATGTATATTTGGACTAAACTAGTCTTTAAAATAGATGTGACTCTACAGCTGTTCTTGTTTAGACAAACGTACATTGTGGAAGTGATTTCTATTTTTCAATATATCATTCATTTCAAAAACTAACTTTATTCGCACTCAAAGGAAATACATTAGGTTGACCCGTATCCACAGTCTTATTAGACAACAAACAGGTGATGGATCAGAGTTACAAACAGTAATTGAATAAAGGAATTATACATATAAACAAGGAAGTAAGAAGCTTTACATTAAATATAGCAGGGTTCAAATAAATGTTAACACTCAATTACATTATACTAGATCTGATAAAACCATGTTCATTAGCAGAAAACAAATTATAAGAGGGTTACAGAATGAAAATAATACAAGTGTGAATTTGCCTTCTAATAAGATTGTTACATAAGGTTTCAGATACATGGAAATGTTTAGGCATCCTGATCATATAGTAACATGTTAAACAATAGGCTAAAAAGTAAGACAACATTAAAAGTGATCAAAGCAAGACGGGGTTTTGAAAGTTCAGCCAGTCTAAATAAGATAAAGTTCGTATTAAAGTTCAGCAAGACAAAATAAAGTTCTAGTACATATTGGGGGGGGGGGTATGGGTTTAGAAACAAAGAGAACTAGAACCTCACTGAGCTCTTTTGCTGATTATTGATGGAAGTACAAATGAATTTGTAAGATTGTAATTCAAAAGTACATTTGCTTAAAAAGAATGTACTGTATTTGTAAAAAAAAAAAAGTATGTATTTATAAAAAAGTGTAATTCAAGAAATTCTTTTTAAAAGTAAAACTCTCTTTCTGATTCTTTCTTTAACTTGTTTTTTTTTACTTAATTAAATCCTATGAATATTGTATTAACATAACATACATATTTCTACACACATTGTGATTTGATTATGTAATTTTATATTACAAAAATATGTGTGAAAAATATAAGCAAATGTATAATATACACAAAAAAACAATACAAATGCACAAATAATTTCACAAAATATATTTTATAAATAACCTCAAATTCTTTTAAATTCATATAAATAATGATATAATAAAAGACAAATGATTTCCAAGATGCATTTTGTGCTGAACCAGTACTCATCAGTAGGTTCATATCACTCTCATATATCATTATATGTGTTTGTGTGTTTAATTTGAAAAAAATCAGATATATTAATTTTTAATTGAGTTTTAAAATTTATATCTGCACTAGAGATAATCTCTAGTTTAATAAATGATTAATATGGTCATTACTATATTTATCTAAAGTGAATGGTGTCAAAGATATGGGTTGAATTAATTTGACACTTATAATTCAAAATGTAATTATAAAATATATTTTAATTTTTTAAATAGAGAAAGCATTCAAAATCTATCAAATAACTTATTTTTCAACTTATAATTGAACAAAATTATATTTTTATATATATAAAAAAAGATTATACGTTAAATCTGTATGTGAACTTGAAGTGTGTATTATAAATTGAGAAGTTTCATACTTAAACAATAATTGATTGTTTATGAATAATTAAATATTTGAATGCTTTGAAGCTGAATCTGGTAATATAGTTAGGACAATATATTTTTTATTGCTTGAAAATTTAAAAAAAATGTAAAGTAAAATAACCAAATTATACTTTATAGGATTTAAATTTTTTTATTACGATATCTTATTACAAAGAATGAAATACTATGTATACATTTCTTAATTTTTTTATAATGAAGACATAGAAACAAAACTATCATTATGTAAATAAATATAACATATTTTGAATGAAAGCCTTCTTCGAGTAATTGTGCTTTTTTTGCTAAAGCTTTTTCATCATTCAAAAATACTAGAAATACCATCAATGATGCGACTCCAAGCGATGTCTTATGAGAGAAACAGTATTCTGTTGAAAACAATAAAATAAATTAATAGGAAAATAATAACAATATAATGCTCTATTAACAAATAAAAATATAGTTATTTTTATCATCTTTCCTTTACATATCAATTCAAAATTATATGTGTATATATATAGCAAATATAGTTTTGAGGCCTTCTAAAATAAGATTTCACAAAATATCAAAAATTAAACTAACTGTTAATGAGATTATACAATAAACCATAACTATGCTATATTAATATATATGATTTCAATTGTACACTATTCCTCCAAAAATATAAATAAACAAGCAACCCCTCCCTCTAAAATTCATAAATTTAATACATTTTATGATAAACAAACACCCAGTTCTCTATCTCTAAGCTCCATAAACAATCCTGCTGAAAAAAAATTAAAATTTGTAAATAATTTTACAATGTAAAAGCCATTGCATAAGAAAATATTTTATAAGCATACTGTTGAATGTTTTATAAAATTTAAGACGATTCTTAAAGTTTATACTGATTTAAAAACATCCATTGTAGTTTTTTGATAACAAGACTACTAATTATGTTTTTATAGAGAAAAGATTATTAAAAAAAAATATCCTCTAGAACATATTTAATTGTGATGTAAGACATTTTTTTATTTTATTTAAAAAAAAAAAATGCTATAATAATTTTTTTTCTTATTATTTTTCAGTGAATGAAAGAACACGCAGTAATGTGTATGTAAATGTATCTCTTCAATCTAGAAAAAGATGGATTGAACTTGGAGAGACCTTCATCCTGCAGTGGATTGATAATGGTTGATGATGATGATGATCTCTTCAATCAATTATTAATAGGTTTATTTTTTTTTTTTAAAAAAATGTTTTTATTATAATATTAATTTATTTTACAAGCATAAAAAAGCATCTGTTATATATATATGATCAATGGATGGCGTTTTTACCAAAAACACGATCAAGCGTTTGTTTACATAAACGATCAAAGAGTCAGAATTAACTATCTCTTTCGTTTTAGCTGATCTGAAAGTGGGCTAAAACGAAAAAGATAGTTAATTCTGACTCTTTGATCGTTTATGTAAACAAACGCTTGATCGTGTTTTTGGTAAAAACGCCATCCATTGATCATAAATACAAGCATCAGCAGGTTTTAACGTGATTAAAACTTGTTTTTGTTTTTCATAAATCTACCTTTAAAGGTTTCCGCAATGATATAGATTGCAGAGACTTTGACTATGTGAAGAAGCTGAACTGAGATCAGACCCATATAGCTATCTAGCCTGTTTGGCTGAATTTGAAGACTTTATCGGTCTGAAAAATTTCATGCTTGCAAACTGATAGAAACTCTGTGCATAAACACTTGGAGTCAGTTTTTAGATCTAGTTTCTTGGCTCTGTCTTTCACTGATGATAGCAAATAGCTTGAAATCAGCTGATCTGAAAGTGGGCTAAAACGAAAGAGATAGGTAATTCTGACTCTTTGATCGTTTATTTAAACAAACGCTTGATCGTGTTTTTGGTAAAAACGCCATCCATTGATCATAAATACAAGCGTCAGCAGGTTTTAACGTGATTAAAACTTGTTTTTGTTTTTCATATATATATACATACATACAGTATGTTAAAAGTGCTTTACATTTGCAATTCAGTAAAAGGTATGAATTCTTTCTAAGCAAAGTATCAAAAAAAAAAGGGGGTGGGGTGGGGTTCAAACAAAATATAGCAGATATTGTAGCTTTATGGCATTTACCATTAATTTAAGACATAGTTTTATTATCTAAGACATTTTCAAATCAAAATATCTTTCTGGAAATTGAACCAAATAATGTTTAAAGTAACTTAAGAGTTATGGAATAAAAATTAAGCTTTTGAAGACCTATAGATATTTCTTTACCAGGTTCAATGATAAAAGCAACTGGATTTGATTTCTTTATATATTACTACAATCTCATCAACATATTTGGAACTACTCATTATCACTGTATTTGAAACATGGTTGTGTAAATACTTTTCATGCACACCATAAATGAATGTACAATTCATTTATACAATAGCCAAATTGAAGGATTTAATAATATTACAGGAAAATTTATTCATTGGAACCTCTCTAAATTTCTTTACAATGCTTATGAATACTTAGTGATCTGAAAAAGTCCATACACTAAATAAAATAATAAAAGAGTTTTTACAATGTCTAAAATAAAAATATTAATCTACAAAATCAGCATCATCAAAAGATTAAATGGGAAGAAACATTTCCATTTTTAGTGTTAATTAAAACATACTTTTTCTATTGACAAAATGACTAATAACTTTTACATTTTTGCCGCATTATGGTCCACATTTTTATCATCTTGAATTTTGAAAACAATTATTCCTTGTACGTCTGATCACTATTAGACATAATAACAAATGCAAAATAGTTTCCACATTCGGAAAAACTAATTGAACTTCATTTTTAATGAAAATTTTATATAGAGATTTAAGAAAAGCAGTTTTATTCTTATATTTGATTTTATATAAAATTGCTTCAGTTCTTTATAAAGCCTACTTTCTTACATTTATGATCATTTCTTTACTATCCTATCAAATTTTGTTTTATGTTCTCTATCACCTTAATTCATTTCACTTAGAAATGAAGAATTATCAAAATTATTTTTATGTATTCATAACCTACTTTACATATTGTTTCTAGAACTTTGATTATTAAATATCACATAATTAAAATTGTTAATTCTTTATTAATTTCTTATCAGAGCTAGCAAAAATTAAACTTGTAAACATCTAATTGGAGATAGAATCGTAACCTTTTCTAGTTCATGAAGTTTTTTGGGTGTGACACCAAATTAGTATAATACACTTATAAAGTAAAAAAAAATTTTTATGCTCAACCCTTATCATTCTCATCCCAAATCTGACACTAGAGGTTCATTATTTTCAATCATTATCAGTTTGCTGCAGAATGAAGATCTCTCCAAGTTTAATACAGTTTCTACAATTTTTATTCTCTCTTCACCACCATCAGCAAACTTTTATTTCATTCATCCATTTGATATAAGGTCTCTTTCTAGATCTTTTATAATTTCTTGGAATTCAGTTTGATTTTGAATCTCCATCTGTTATCTCTTTTTGCAATTAGTCCAGTTCAACTCTACTTCAGGCTCTTAATTCTTCCAATGATGTTAGTAATATTGGGTTTCTTTGTTTCTCTCATCTATATATTTTAGTTTTAATCCTTTCTTGTTACTCCTAACATGCATCTCTCCATACTTCTTTGAGTGATCTGAAGTCTCTCATTCCTTTATTGTTAATTTCCCAAATATCAAATCTATAAGTAAGTATAGGTTAAATCCATTTATTAAAAACATTTTTTTAAGCACAGGGTATATTTTATTTTAATATTATTTCTCCCAAAACTACTCTATCCAAATTTAATTCTATAATTATATTTTATCCATTAGCTTTCTATTCATATTAATAATCTCACCAAAATATTTTTAGTTGATAACTTCTTTTGATAATCATGACCAATCTTTATTTTAAAATTCATTGAACATTAATCTTTTTAGCATTTATTTTTAGTCCTATTTTCGTACTTAAATCTGATTTTTTTGCAACATTTCCTGAAGCTTTACACATTATTTACAAAAAGAACCATATCATTTGCAAAATCTAGATGATTTAAATAATTTCCATTTACTTTTTACTCCATTATCTTTCAAATTTTAAAACTGCTGTAAAAAGTTTTGAAGATATGGAGTCATCTTGTCATTCACTCTTCTCAATGTTAATTTTCTTAGTATCACTATGCAATGTAATTATTGCTGCTGAATTTTTGGTAATATTTCTTTAGAATATAACAATATCTTGGATCCATATCTTGATGATCCAATACTTTAATCTCTGTAGACATACTTACACAATTAAAAGCCTTTTCATAATCTACAAATCCAAAGCATAATGGCAATCTATGTTCATTAGTTTTTCTATTGCTTCTCTCAATACTTGAGTATGTTCCACTATGATAAAATCTCTTTTAAATCCAGCTTATGCTTTTAATTAGTTAAAATCCAAATTTCACATAAGTAGTAATTATCGTCATAAAAATTATTTACAAAACTGATAAAAGATTGGTACATTTGTAATTTCTAAGACATTCTTTATCATCTTTTTAAATATCAATATTAGTACAGTATTCTTCCAATCAATTGGTATATTTTTAACATTTAGGTATTTAATATATCATTTTGCCAACATTTTTTCTATTTCCTCATCTACTTCTTTTAGGATACTGATTATAATTTCATCATTACCTGGAGTTTTTCCTGTTTTCATGGATTTAAGTGCACATCTCATTTCTTTATTTAAAACACTGAGTAATTCAGAAGATGTAGCAACTGTAAAGAATATATAATTTTCTTGTTCTTTATTGCATTCACATATTTCATAATGTCATTTCTCATTTTAGCAATAGTTACATCTTTTCTTTTTATTGCAAGAATAAGTTTCTTACTAATATTAAAATATGGTTTGACCCTTTTCTTCTACAGCTTTTTTGATAATTCACAATTATATTTTGATATATTATTAATAAATCCTTTTCATATTTCACAAAACTCTCTGTATTCAATTTTATTTAATGGATCATTTTTATATATTTTTATATTCTTTTTTCCCTTTATAAATTGTCTTAACTAGGTAGAAACTTTACTGGTTCAATTGCAGTTTCTTACCACATATATTTGTTGTAGTTCTTAGTAGTGTATCACTTATCTTCCTATTGATTTCATTCATATTTGAATTATCTTTGAAGACTGTTAATATTTTAAAAATATTTGAAAGTTCTAATTTAAATTCATGGGAGTGTTTCTGAAGATTAGGATTATTAACCTTTAATAGTCTTTTTAAATATCACATACTGTAGAGAGTTTTGCCTGTTCTAATAACAGTCTCATATATTTTCATGTCTTTTGTTTTGCATCAACACATATCTTATATCTAACTAATCAATGATCATTCCCTCTGTTGAATTTATTAAAAACACAATTTTGAAATACATATTTTCTGTTAGTCAAAATAGAATCTAATTTTATTGTACTTTTATTTAGATGCTTCATGTCTTTTTCTGTTTACCATTTTTTTTTTCAAAGAAATAATTCATAATATAAAGTTTTTCTTTTCCTGTAAACTTCACAAGTCTATATCATCTCTTATTTCCAGCTCCATAATAAAATTTATTTATAACACTTTTAATTATTTACAAATTCTAGCATTAAAGTCCTTCACAATAATTGTAAATTGTTGTTTAGTCTGAATAGAAGTCTTTTATATACCCATATAAATATCCTCTGCTTCTTTATCACAATGACAACTTGTTGGGAAAAATAAAAATTATCTGCATTTAGTAATTTGAATCTTTCCACTGTGTCTGATACACCATCAATCTACATAACACTGTTCCTTCACTTCTTATTTATAATGAATTTCACTGAACTTATGCTTCCAATGTTTGAACTTTCACAACATTCAACAATCTCACATTCAATATTAGACAAATCTTTGTTCCAATATGTACAATTTTTTTTTCACTTTAAAGTAATCTGCAGTTATGGATACTTAAATAAAAAACCAACAAATAACAGAATGGGTCTATAATGAGGGAATTCTTAACACCCTCCATCTTTGGTTCCCAAAAACTGCTGCACTGATGGTGACTTTACAGCTTCCTAGAAATTTAGTTTTGTCTGTCATGGGCCTACATATTCATTTAAAAAAGTTCATTTACACACAAATTTATTCTGACTTCAAGAAAACTCAACGAAAATTTCAGTTAAGAATCATCAGACAACTGAGAAAAAATACTATGATGTTTTTTGATCTTAAATTCAGAGGCAATAATAAAGATAAAACTTTTTAAAAATGTAAATGTTTTTATAAGCTAATGAACTTGGATTGAAAAATATTATGGTGCTTTTAATTTAAGACTCATAGTTTTGTAGTTAAGTAGAGATAAAAGGTGGCTGCTGGAGGGTTGCATTAGATCCTAAGATCTAGGTGCAGTGCTCTCAGATCCAAGAATCCTCACTAATAAATTCCACAAGCCAGAAACTAGTCTGGGGATATTGGATGAGTTGGCACTAGATGGGGATTTTAAGCACAAACTTTATGGCATCCATTGATTACTTTGGCTTGCACTGAGTGGCAATATGTATAGAGTTTTGCCTCTTTTAATAATTTTGTTATTAAAAAAATAATTTAAGCTAGAGAGGAGAATCAAGATTATCAATGGAATTACTGATAAAATTGCACAACAAATCTGAAGTATAATAAGAAATTCAGGTAACTGTGCCAAATAGAAGTGTTTAAAGTTACTTACTAATATATCAGAGTTATTGAATAAATAGATAATTGCCTGGTAAATGTTTTTGGCAGTCATGTGATCATAATGGACGAATGGGCATTTACCTGTTCAGTTTATTAATCTGATACAAGTTTTTTAATTTATGTTATTCAACTAAAAAAAATGATCTGAAATTTTCTGAGTTTTTTATTTTACTGTCGCATTAAGAATTTGTTAGGAAAAAAATTAAATTATAATCAGCATCGAGAATGTTCAGCACAGAGATGCTAGTTCAACAATGAGTTATTTAAAGTCTCTAATATTTTGAATAAAATAGATTCATACAGAAGAGTAAACTTGAGATTGAGAGTGTTTTGATTGCTGGTTTTGAAAATGAATACATTTTGCTTTTATTGAATGACCAACTCTTGGTCATTGTCATTTCCAATAGATTTAAAAAAACGAAGATCTTATCTACACAGCATTCGTGAATTTTGTCTATTATGGCAATAAATTATGATTATTTTGTCCTGTGTGCAATGATGACTCTAGAGGTAAAGTTTTATAGATCATTTCTCACCTCAAAAATTACACTGTTGTGTTAAGCCTGTCATTTTGTTGCTTGACATTTTCCTAATCTTTCTTTAATCTGACAGTAGGATTATTAATTTATGATTATTTTTAGTTTATTTATTGCTTGGTGGCATTAAGAGTGAAAACATTTTTTTCATTAAACTTTTCCTATAACAACCATTTACAAACTATTTTTTTTTGCTCTACATTTTTAATTTACCTTATTTCTCACTCATTTTTCATTATTTTATAATTCAGTATTGTAAGAAGTATTATGACAAGAGTTTTGACAATGTAAAAGGATAAATACATAAATAGAAATTTATGAAAAGAATTATATTTACTTTTATTACATTTAGAAACAATTTGCCTAAGTACAAGTACTTTATATTCTGTGTTCAATATGGAATATTATCCAAAAAACTTGCTTTGCTGCAGACATAATCTTAAATTTAAAGAATTTCATATGATGCTGAAGAAAGTATTGGATAAGTATTGCTACTTTAGAAAATGGATGTTCCAAGTTTTTGCAACATTAAATCAGAAAGTGTGACAATTAAACGTTGTGATCTTAGATTGTTAATCTTTTAAACCATACTATAAAAGCTTTTAAGGTTATTGTTTTATAAGTAAATATACTGTAACCGTAGTAACCAGCAATTTAAAGGTTACATAATAAGATTTAAAGAAAAATGGGTGTGTGTGCACACTTGTGCACAGGTATATATGATACGCATTAATAAAATGTGCATTAAATAAATAAAAATGATATTTGGAAATTGTTATTTAGACTTATTCCCAAATTGTTTTGAAAAAAAAAAAATTAAGGAATCTGACAAACAAAATAATGAAGGTAATTTGCATAATGCTATGCATCTCGCATAAGTAAAAAAGTCTGCAGTTAATTGCAGTTCAAGGAGAATCAACTGTTTTTTATTGTAAAAAATATAGGATAAAGAAACTCAAGAGTGCAGTCTAATGAAGAATATGTCTTTCAGCGAATTATAATTACACATTTATAAAATAAGTTATACACAAGTCTTATTACATTGGGAAACCTTTTATAATGCAAGGCTAAATAAAACAAATATCATGTCAGTTGAAAACTCAAGCATATTGCCTGGTCTCATAAATAAAATTTATCATCATCATCATCAACCATTATCAGTCCACTGCAGGATGAAGGTCTCTCCAAGTTCAATCCATCTTTTCCTATTTTTAGCTTCTCTTCTCCACATCACCACTGCACACTCTCTTATTTCATCCATCCATCTCACATGTGGTCTCTTTCTGGGTCCTTTACAATTTTTGGGGTCCAGTTCAAAATTTCAATTGTCCATCTATTATTCTCTCCTCTAGCAATATGTCCAGCCCAACTCCACTTCAGTCTCTTAATTTTTTCAATGAGGTCAGTAACACCTGTTTGTTCTCTCCCCATACATTCTGTTTTCGATCTCTTATTGTTACTCCCAACATGCATCTCTCCATAATTATTTGAGTGGTCTGAAGTCTCTGCATTGCTCTTCTATTAAGTATCCAAGTCTCAGATCCATAAGTAAGAACTGGCAAAACTCATTTATTAAAAACCTTTTCAAACACATAGGCATATTTAATTTTAGTATCAAGTTATTTCTACCAAAAGCACTCCAACCAAGTTTAATTCTATGATTAATTTCATCCATTATGTTTCCATTTGTGTTAATAATTTGATGAAGGTATTTGTAACTGTTAACTTCTTCTAAATCATTATAATCAATCTTTATTTTCATACTTTGAGAAAATCTATTAAACATTACTTTAGTCTTTTTAACATTTATCTTTAGTCCTACTTTCTTACTTTCATCTGATAACTCCTGCAACATTTCCTGTAGCTCTAAAGCATTATTTGCAAAAACAACTACATCATCTGCAAAATCTAAATGACTTAAATAATCTCCATTTATTATCACTCCTTTCCCATTTTAATCCACAAAATACTACTTGCAGCACTGCTGTAAAAAGTTTTGGAGATATGGAGTCACCCTGTCTTACACGCTTTTCAATGTTGATTTTTCTACTCTCATTATGTAATCTAATTGTTGCTGTTACATTTCTATAAATATTCCTTAAAATATGACAATATCCTGGATCTACACCATGATGATCCAATGCTTTAATCACTGAAAAAATGTTTATAGAATCATATGCCTTTTCATAATCTACAAATCCTAAGCATAATGGCAATTTATATTCATTTGTCCTTTCTATAACTTCTCTCAATACCTGGATATGATCTACTGTACTAAAACTACTTTTAAATCCAGCTTGTTCTCTTGGTTGGTGGAAATCCAGTGTTCTCTCTAGATGAGTTGTAATTATCTTAGTAAAATTTTTGTATAAAACTGATAAAAGACTGATAGGTCTGTAATTTCTAATATCTTCTTTATCACCTTTTTTAAATATTAATATTAATACTGCATTCTTCCAATCATCTGGTACATCTTTATCATTTAGATATTTGGTATATAACTTTGCTAAAAAAAATTATATTTCTTCACCTGCTTCTTTTAATATATCAATTATAATTCCATCAATACCTGGAACCTTTTCTTTCTTCATAAATTTAATTGCATGTCTCACTTCCTCATTCAAAATTCTGGGCAATTCGGAAGATGTAATAGATATAGGAGGCATTTGTTCTTTATTACTATATAATTCTTGATAGAAGTCTTCTACACATTTCATGATGTCATCTTCCTTTTTAGTAATAATGCCATCTTTTTTTCTTATTGCAGATATAAATTAGCTACCAATACCAAAATGTTGTTTTATACTCTTTAAACTTTTATTCTCTTCTACAGCTTTCCTTGCCAGTTCACAATTATATTTTCTTATATCATTTTCAATTCTTTTCCACACCATTTTACAAAATTCAAGATTTTCAATCTTTTTTTAATGCATCATTGTTGTATATCCTCATAGTCATTCTTTTCTTCATAAATCCTCTAGTCTCAGTAGACATTTTATTGGTCGATTGCTGCTTTTTTCTACCAGCTATCTTTGTTGCAGTTTTTAAAAGTGTATCAATTATTTTCCTATTAACGCCATTCAAATCTGAATCATGTTCAAAATCTACTAATACTTGAAATCGATTTGTAAGTGCTAATTTAAATTCATTAGAATGTTTCTGAAGATTAGGAATATCAACTTTAAATATTGTTTTTCTTAATAATTTTTGTCTCTCTAGTTTTGCATTAACATGTTTCTTACATCTTACTAATCGATGATCACTTCCTGTGTTAAATTTATTAAGAACATTACAATCTTGAAATATATATTTTCTGTTAGTTAAAAGATAATCCAATTTTGCTGTACCTTTATTTGGATGCTTCCATGTCCATTTCCTTTTAACATTTTTCTCAAAAAAGAATTCATAATATAAAGTTTTTCGTTTTCTGCAAACTCCTTAAATCTATGTCCTCTCTCATTTCTATTACCATAACCAAAATTACATACAGCATTTTCATCTTTCATTTGTTTATCAATTCTAGCATTAAAGTCTCCCATAACAATTTTAAAATGTTGTTTACTCTGATCAAAAGCCTTTTGTACATCCATATAAAAATCCTCTACTACTTCGTTACTATGAGAACTTGTTGGGGTATAAACCTGAATTATCTGCATTTGGTATCTGCTATTAAGTTGTAAAACTAATCTTGCCACTCTGTCTGATACACCATCAATCTCCACAATGTTATTCTTTCATTTTTTATTTATAATGAATCCTACTCCACTTGTATTTCCAATATTTGTACCTTTATAGTAGAGTATATGTCCACTTTTTAAATCAACTGTTTCTTCACCTTTTCTTCTAACTTCACAAAATCCAATAATGTCCCATTTAATATAAGACAGTTCTTCTAACTTTTGCAATTTTCCTTCACTTGAAAGTCATCTGCAGTTGTAAGTACCTAAATAAAAAGTTGTCATCAAATGGCAGCCTGACTCCGCAATCAGCGGATTCTTAGTACCCTCTGCTTTTGGCCACCAACTGCTGCCTTGGTTGGTGACTTTACAGCCTCCTGGAAATAATGGCCATGATTTATTTTTGTCTGTCATGATGTATATATTGAAAAAAATATTCTTAAACTCGGAGGTAAAAAGCCAATAAACTCACGACGCTGGCTAATGCGTGTTGGTGAGCAGCCCACCCATGTTCGTATACTATATGAATAATCACATAGTAATAACAGCTGCAATGACAAAAACGTATGGGGTGGACATTAATTTTATAAAGAGTCATAATTCCAGCTGTTGTAATTGGCAAAGAAAAAGGAAACGAAAGCTAAAAATTATCATACGATATTTATTGGAAGCATAATATATTACTACAAAGAATATATTCATCTAAGATTAATTTTAATTTATGAAATTCTGCTGAGAAGTAAGATGTTAGAAGAATAATCTATTTCTTTACAAAAAATGAAAAAGGACATTATATTTATAAAGTCACACAAAATAATTACACTGTATAATCAAATATTCTGCCAGAGGATATGTTATATTTTATTTTTGTTTATAATTGAACTTATAAACTTGAATGAAAGTAATTCTAAAAAAGATATTATTTGAAATTTTTTATTTGCCTAGATCTGTGAAGTTAATACGAAGGAAATTTGTCAAGCGTTGGTGGCTGAGTGGTTAGCACAGCAGCCTTACAAGCAGTTGTCCCGAGATTCGCTTCCCGGCCGACGCTTTGACACATAAAAAAAAAAAATAAGAAGGAAATTCGGAAAAAGTTGAACTGTTTTAAAAGAAAAAAAAATATATAATTGATTTTTAAAAAATATTTATATATAAGTTCAATAAATGGAAAAAAAATAAAATATTTATGTACTCTTTACTCTCATTCATCTCTTTAATAATTTTATGCAAGAATATTTGGTTGAAATTTACATATTATAATGATAATTATCCCTATTTATATTTGTTGCATTAATAAATTATTTATTGGTTAATCTAGTTTATTTGGTTTATATATGTGATATAATAATAACTTTAACATGCATATGATAATTAAGAAAAAAATATCAACAGCTCTGAGAACATGCAAACCACTGAGTGGTATATTGGAGTGTTATGGTAAAATAAATAAAATACTTGAGGGTGAAGGTGCTAATAGAACCTATTATCATCATCCTTCTTGTGGTAGAATAAATTAGTCAAATAGTATTTATAAGCCTATTTACTCTTTGTCAAATATTTACTCTTACACTAGACTATGTTTACTATTATACTAATATATAATAACACCACAGCTAGATATTAATGATTATATAAACAATAACTATACACAAATATACAAAATGAGCTCTTTATTACATATATAACATTTGAGATTAAGACTTATAACACTACAAATAAATATTTAAAAATACTTTTTAGCCTACCATAAGGCAATAATTATGAAGATTAAAGCAGCTGTCTATTTTTGTGCCTTATTTATTAATATAAAAGCTTGCCTAAAACATTTTGGCTAGAAAAAATATTTAAGTCAATAGGGCAGCATGTACATCTAAATATATTTTAAGTTGATTTCTTACAGGCAATATCTCTAACAAAATTTTTAATTGATTTCTTATAGGCAAGACTGAAAGTTTTCTCAATTTGAACATTGTCAAGAAGATTCAAATAAATGAAAATATGTAATATTACTACTATTGTGAGAAATCAATTTGAAACATATTTGGATAAATTGCATGATTAATGTAAATATCTATTCAGTCTAAACAAAATATTTTAGGCAAGCTCTTATATTAATAAATGAGGTACTTTGTTCTTATTAATTATGGCATTATGCTACGTTAGAGAGTATTTTAAAATATTTATTGTACTGTGTTATGAATCTTAATCTAAAATGTTATATATATATATATAATTAAAACAAGTCATCAATTTTATAAAAGATTAATCTAAAATGTTATATATATATATATAATTAAAACAAGTCATCAATTTTATAACTTGCTTTTAAGCTTGCATTTTATAATCACTAGATGGAACTTACTAATAACTCTAATCAAGCTTTTATTTTATAAGTGCCAAAAGAAAAAAAATTCAAAATCTCTATTGGGGTCCCATATCTTCAGATCAACTAGATCCAGTTTCTAGAGTCATAGTGCTCCACTAAGATATGAAACCCCAATAGAGATTTGGAATTTTTTGTCTTTCAGCACTTATAAAATAATTGCTTGATTAGAGTTATTGGTAAGCTCCATTTAGTGATATATATATATATATATTGTAAAAGATCGATAAATCTACATTTGTTTTAAAAAGTCATTTATTGTCTTTTTAAAAAAATCTCTTTGATTTGATGTTTATATATGGAGTATTATTGTTTATGGTTATTAGTTATAGTTATTGTTGTTTGAATTTATTGTTTTATTTATTTGTTGATGGTACATTGCTGTGAATATTTAATTGTTATTATTCTTAATGGTGAGATTTTTAATAGTAATGACATGTTCTAATCAATATATTTGTATATCAATATTATAAATAAATAAAAACCCATATAAATGGTTAATTATAAAAAAGATTATTTTACTTTAATAAGTGATTATTAAAAAATGCAATGTTATTATTTATATATATTTTTAAAGCTATCAAATAAATTTTCAATTTAATATTTTTTATATGATTGATATTTTTATTTTTTGAATGTTAATTGTTTAAAAAAAATGTAACAATGGTTTTCAAGACTGCATGTAATATTGCACTGGAAAAAAAGAACAACAACAACAACAGAAAAAGAAGCCATTATTAAGATAGTTATTGAAAGGAAACTGAAGGATAGAATTAGTTGTACTTTGTTTCTTCGGAATCGCCATTCTTGAGAATAATTGAATAATCTATTGGATGTAAATATCTTAATAATGGAAGGGTGAATAATAATATTATCGCAGTTCAAGAGCTGCAATCTTCTTGTCTTCATCCTAGCAATTAAAAGAATTTAAGCAATGGCTCAACATATAAATTCCATGAAGTTGAAATGAAAGATAGCTATCTAAAAAAAAGAATCTATAATGGTAAATTCAATAACAATTTGGAAGCAACTAAAATTAGTTAATATATTGGATTCAACATGTCAATTATTATTTTTTTTTAAGGAGAGAAATGTTTAGTAAAAAGGAATATATAATTTTCTCTAATGTGATATTTTCTTCAAAATTTAACATTGGCTATAATGCATTCGAATATTAAAGAAATATAAAGGAATAAAACAACGGAACAAGTTGAACTTTGAAAAGGTAGTAAATAACTATTAATGTAAATGATATGTTTATATATATTTTTGAGATCGATATTCTTTCTTTTTTTTAACTTAGAAAAATGAAAAGTTTTTATAAGTATAATTCTGTTCAATTTAAGCATCTTGTTTTAAAAAAAAAACATTTTAATAAATGTCAAGATTAACACTTAAGTAATTTGAAATTTGAAAGTATAGCATATAAGTTTAGGTTGCATATGGGTTATTATATATATATATTTATTTAATAAGTGAAATTTGTCTTTACAAATTTTATTATCCTAAATTTTTTATTATTATTATTTATACATCTTAATTCTTTTAATATTTTTTTATTTATTTGATAATTAGATATGTTCTTGGGGATGGATCATAGATTGAGTTGATTTATTAAAGGTTACCTATCAGTTAGAAATCCTCATTATATATATATATATATATATACGATATATATATATATATATATATATATATATATATATATATATAGTGTGTGTGTGTGTGTGTACATATATAAGATAACAAATAACAAAATGAGGTGAAATAAGTTCCATATTCATATTAAGTTACAAGTTAGCACTAAATAACTGAGTCATCAAAGAAGCCTGAGTGAGCCTCATTGTAAATAATAAAAAAAGGATTCAATGCTTGTAGAAATAAGTATAGTCCAAAAATGGATATAATATATAAACCTTTTATAATGTAGTGGAGTAAATTTTGATGGTTTCTTTTGATTTAATGATACTTAATCGATTAGCCTAGCTTTGAGAGCATATATATTATCTATTTTATTAATTTACATTATTTTACTAGTCAATTATTCACTTATTTATTTATCTATTTTCATTTTCACTTCATATAGTAATTCTTATGCAAACATAAACAACAATTAATATATTTGCTGTATATAATATACTTTTATTTATTTATTTTTTTTTAATTTGAACATTTGAAAAATATAAATATTAGTTTGTGTTTATATTAATGTATACTTGTTAAGCACAAATATGTCTTTGTCTATTTAATATATATATATATATATATATATATATATATATATATATATATATATATATATATATATATATATATATATATACCTATTGCAAGTATATATATATATATATTGTGCCCTTATCTATAGGTCATAATAAGGTAGAATGGTCAATTGCTAAAAAATTTTAAATTTTAAAATACGTTTGTGTAATATATTGATAATTGTATGATCGATTAGATTTTATAGTACAATTTAAGGCTGAAAATTACCTGGTATATAAAAGTGTAATGGATTATTTTAAAAAACAGTTAAATAAAGCTTAATTATATCCTTGCTTATGGTTGTAAAAGCTGGCCATATAAAATAATACAGCTATAAATAGTTAAAAGTATATTAACAATTCAATTGTAATGTTTTAAAACTAATAAATTAAATAAACGCGATATGTAATATTATAATTATAATTAATATTCAAATTTAATCTAATATATTTTAAAATAAACTTTGGGATGGTGAGAATTATATTTAGTTCTACATTTTTTAAATTATTTTCCAAATTTTTATAAAATATATCAGTTTTTGGTAATTTAGACCGAGACGTAAATTAAAAAAAAAAAAAAAATCATCTGATAAAGTTAGTAATCATGTGACTGTATATTATATACCTTCACACACACGCTTGTTAGAATATAATAATAAAGTTTGTGAATTATAAAACTAAATGTAATTGCTATCTATCGTTAAAGTAAAAGTTGAAATATTAAATGTTATTTTAATAATTGTTTGAAAGTTTAAATGATTTTGATAAAACTATAATTGAGTTTAAAAATACTATTCTAAGTAATATTTTAAAACATGACATCATAAATTCTTTATTTTAAAAAAGTTTAATCTATTATAAAACTAAAAATGTGTAAATTTGTTCACGCTAAAAAAGTCATTAACCAATCAACGGAGGTATTTTAGCAGACGAAATATAGGAATTAGACGGAGCGGGAGAAGAAATGTGTAAGTAAAGGAAGGAGGAACATATTTTTTTAGCTGTATAAGATCGTAACCTAGAAAAGTGTTATAATTTAAAAATTTTTGTATTTATTTTAAAAGTTTTGTCTTAAAATATAATATTTTGAACTGCCTTTAAATGGAAGGCTAATTTAAAAGATTTCTTACCAGGATTTTTATTCAAGTTTAGCCGAAACCTTGCAGTAAAAATGGAAATACTACAGAAACAAATACCTAAAAGTATTGATAAAGTAAAAATAATTGTAAAGTGCCTTGAATACAGTTTATTTGTGATCAACCAGGAAATCATTAGAACTCAGATAAATATAATTTGGACATTATACAGAAAACTTAAAAGAAAAGTTATTTGCCGTCAGGAAAAATTATGACGCACTATTTTAAAAGGCTACTCCGAAGTTTTTTTTTATTCTTCTCTATGGAAAAATTAAGATGCGTATACCATAAAGAAAAAATTATGTAAAAGTTATAATGGAGAAAGAATGTTTGTCTTTTTAAAGGAAACATTACAAAGTATATAGTACCAGAATTTTAAAAGAAGGAAAAAAGTTACAGAATAATAATATGAAAGAGCTATTGTGTTTTATGAAAAAGGAACAGAAAAACTTTCTCTAAGAAGAATTAAAAAATATTATAAAGTGTTCATTAGAGAAATGATTAATAAAGATAAAGATTTGGAAACTATAAATCTAATTTACTTAATGAAATGAATCCATGGAAACAGAAAAGTTTTATTGAATATTTAAATCAAAGTACTGAGAAGATGCATCGTAAAAGTCGCGCGGGAGAAAATATTAGCAGGAAATATTAGAAGAGAATATTTAGAAGTTTTCTTTACGGGATTAACTAATATCATAATTAATAATTGTATTAAATATTATAAAAACCAAGGATTATCATTCATGAATATTTATTGAACGAAGTGATATTTGTTTTACCTTAAAATTGAACAAGCAGGGAGAGGAACATTAAGTGAATGGAAAAGAAATGATAAACAATTTTTTTTTTTGGCTTTAGTATGAACGGTTTTCAGGAAAATTTGATGAAGGAGTACAGTAAATATAGTTTGAATATTTTTTACTAATTTATTTTAAAATATAAAATGTTATGTGAGATTAGGGAAAACATAAAACATAAATTTATTAATATTAAAATTTAAATATAATAACTTGATAAAATTATAGAAATAGTGTTTAAAATAAAGTGTATGGATGTGAATCTTATATCTACAAGGATCAAATGGATGGTGAAGCCTATGGAACGCGATCGAGGAGATAAAGGTCGTTTGGTAATTTTAACAGTTATTTATAATGCATAATGTATTTTTTTTAGATCATCTATTGACCTAAGAATGAAGTGTGAAAGTCTTAATTATATGTACACATTTTATGCAACATTTTAACATATAATGAGATAGGAGTAATTCGGAATATGCATGCAACAATTTATTTAAAGTATATTAATAATATAATTTAACAGAACAATTGTGTGATTCTTTTGAACTTTCATGTGATAAAGTATTCAGATATTTAAATAGTTTGTATATGATTAAATATACGGAGGAAAGTAGTAAAAAGATTTTCTTATAGAACAGTGGAATAGTTTTAAAATATCAATGAATTTTATTATTGTTAGTAATGCAGATATGTATTTGTCGATGTACAGTATAGAAGAAAAATCTTGAGAAATAAGATCGGATAGTGACTTGGAAGTACTAGTGGAGAGGAAACCAAGATGATGTTTTTTTTTAAGAAATAGGAAAATATAAGGGATTTGGATCATATTTAGTTTTGTGTGATTTAGTATAGTTAACTGAGTCCTATGACTGAACACATATGGTTTGGACAGTGTTTTGCATATTTTTAAACTTTTGATGTTAGAATAAAGCTGAAGAAATAGCTTTAACATCGTTCCTATGATAGAGATTGGTAGACAGGTAAAGGTCACTCCTCTATAGTGTCTTTTAATTCACTGTGCCATGATTGTCAAGGTATATGATGAGTAATATTCTAGTTGTATTTTGATCCTATGCATCTATCTTCGCTATCCTTATTTCATGAATCTGCATCGGTCAGAAAGATATTTTCAAAGAAATAATGAATAAAATAGAACTGAAGATATGTTATCGTTTATATAAGAATAGTTTATTTGCTTGAATGTATAGAATTGTGTAACTTTAAAATTGAAAGTCCAAAATATCATAAAGAGAGAAAGAATCATATAATACATTGTAAAATTAATTCAGAAATGAATATAAGATTTTGAAAAGAAATCTAAACCAAGTATTTTAAAAGTGATAATAAAATTTGAATATTTTTTTTTTTAATATTAATGTTGGAGGGAATGAGTATTGCATATTTATCGAGAGAAAATTCAATAAGGTATAATAAACATATACT
The DNA here is from genome assembly GCA_028023455.1 of Epiperipatus broadwayi. NCBI lineage: Eukaryota > Metazoa > Onychophora > Udeonychophora > Euonychophora > Peripatidae > Epiperipatus > Epiperipatus broadwayi. The sequence continues at coordinate 1,026,003 of JAQFVV010000188.1, forward strand.
TGTGCATGGTATATTAATAGTTATAATTATATCATCCGAAGTAAGGCTTGAATGAGAATATTAGGATTAATAAACATCGGATAATGAATAATAAAAACCTAATACCGAATGTAGAATAGTGTTTTGACTTTGTAAGATTCCATACAACCAATATGAAACTAAATTTTGTTATTTTTGTAGAATTTTATTACGAATGTAAATTTTTGTAAAAAAATGTAATTTTAATAATATTAGGGATGAAAAGTGTTTGTGATAATCATATAAGAAATGCATTTTGTAATAAGCTAACCATAATAATAAATCAAGTAATAATGCTGTATTTTCTTAAGTATTAAAAAAAAAAAAAGATTTAACTAGGAAAAGTAAATAATATTTTGATTTCATTTTATAAACTAATAAACTAAGTTGAGATATGAAAGTAAGGGATATCCAATGTATATAGTGTAAAAATATTGTTAATTTATTTATGTTGTTAATAAACTTTGTTTTAAATTTGTTTTAAAGTTTTTGTGTCCGAGTTGTTATTTCTCCACATGGATGCATGAAATCACGATACATTTATAATTGAAACAGACATAAATTTTGCACAAAAGGTAAACATAAAAGTGTTATAAGAATTTTGAGAATTTATTGGTATGTTAAAATTAAAAGATCATAATTTTATATTATTTATTGGTCATAAGTCGGTTGCCACAATATTACATTAAATTATATGCTAATGTTGCCACACGTATTCTGTTGTCAGATTATTAAAATACTACCACGTACGTATTTATTTATTTCATTTAGGAAGAAATAAGATTATATTATATTATTATTGTTATTATTATTTTATTATTATTAGTTGCTGTGTAGTAGATTATGACATAAAATTCCCTTTTCATATTTTACTACCGTAATTTTAAATCAGTTAGAATACAATTTATGAACCTGAGATTTTATTTATTTTACTTCATTTTATTTAATTGAGCTAGATTCTTGTTATAAAGAAGATTAAGATATGATTATTATTTTAATCGTAGTGAATAGAGCTCAGAAAGTCGTAAGAATACTATGAGTTAGTTATTTGGTATAGTAAAAAAGGGGGATAGTGTTCTTATGCCATTGAGGTAGTATCGTGTGGATAATGGCTCAATGTAGTCTATCTCGTTCCCTGTATTGTCACTCCATGTCTCATGAAAATAGTAAATATTTGTTAATTCATTTTAAAATTGAACCGTATTTGTATTTTAAAATTAGAGCTAGTAATCATTTTAATTAATGCTGAATATTTCATTTATTTATTTGTTAACTGAGCTAGAACCCGTAATATTCGTAATAAACAGTATATTTTGGGGTGAGAATGCACGGGGGGAGGTTAGAATATATATATATTCTGACCTTGAAATTCTGCATTTTCACTTCCAGATAGTATAAAATATAAAATAAATGGATTCTATTGCAGTTAATAATTAATAACTAAAATATTCAGCATTAAAATTAAAATATTCCACTAGCTCAAATTTAAAATTCGAATAAGGTTCAATTTATAAAAAAATATATTAAATAAATATTTAATATTTTCATGAGACTTGAAGTGAAAATACAGGTGACAAGATAGATTACATTGAGCCAATATCCTACAGGATACTACCTCAATGGCATAAGAACACTATCCCCCCTTATTACTATTTCAAATAACAAACTCATAGTATTCTTACGACTTTAATAACTTCTACTCAATAAGATTAAACTAATAATTAAATTTTAATCTTCTATTTAATAATAATCTAGCTCAATAAAATAATCTCAGGTTCATAAAATTTATTCTAAGTTAATTTTAAATATACGGTAGCAAAATATGAGAAGGGATTTTATGTCATAGTCTACTACACTTAAACTCATAATAATAAATAACAATAATAATATTCTTCATGTAATGATATAATAAATACGTGGTAGCATTTTAATAATCTGACAAACAAAATATGTGTGGCAACTGATAGCATATAATTTACTATAATATTGTGATAACTGATTTATGACCAATAAATAATGTAAGATTATGATTATTTAATTATAATGAATACCAATAAAATATTTAAATTTTTAAATAATTCTCTATTTATCTTTTTGTGCAAAACTATATATTTGTTTCAGTTATTATGCATATATCGTGTTTCATGCAGCAATGTGGAGAAATAAATAACTCTGACACAAAATTTTTTAAATAACAAAATTTAACAAAGTTTATTACTAACAATAAATAACTAAACAATTTATTTACAGTATTTACAGTGGATATCCTTAACCCTTTTTATTTTACAGTTTGATCTACCTGGTTATATATAAAAAAATAATTTATATTTCAATTATATTTTATTTAGATTTAGGACAAAATAAAAAAAAAATGTTATTATTTGGTTTCTCATCATGGTTAACTTATTACAAATAAATTTATCTACTTTATTAGCAACAGCATTTTATCCTTAATATTATTAAACTATCTCATTTTTTTAAAACAATTCATAGTTAGAAACATTCCATAGAAAAACAAAATTTTATAATGAGTGTGGACTTCTCAAAATATAAAAAATTTCATCTTGCAAAGTCAAAGATGTTACACAAAATATTATCCAAAATTCAGTACTAGATTTTAGTATTTATCACACAATGTTTACTAATCCTAATATATTCTTCTTTAAGCCTTACTTTAATATGATATAAGTTTAATCATTAATACATGTCTGTTAATCAATAAACAAAAAAAAATACTATGCATATTGTTTACATAATTTACTTTGTACTATTGTATTTTTAAAATAAATATGCAATACTTATTTTCTCTTAAAAAAAATAATACTAAAGCATTTTAAAATTATTATCACTTTAAAAAATATCTTTGTTTAGATACCTTATTTTAAAAATTTTATATTTCATTTCCGAAATAAAATTCAAAATATATTTTATGATTCTTTTCTTTCCCTAGGATACTTTGGATCTTCAATTTTAAGTTATAACATTCTGCTCCTTATAAGCAAATAAACTAATATTATCCAAAAACGATAGCATAACATAAGTTCTAAATTATTTATCATTACTTTTAAAATATCTTACTAAACGATGCAGTTACATGAAATAAAGATAGCGAAAACAGATGCATAGGATTAAGGAAGAAAGCTAGAGTATTATTCTTAACATATCTCAAAATCATTGTACAGTGCAAAGAGGTAGGACATTTATCTGCCTAATATCCTCTAGTACAGGGGTGATGTTAAAGCTATTTCTTCAGCTTTATTAGAACATCAAATATTTAAAGTAATATAAACACTGTCCAATAAAATGTGTATCAGTCATAGGGCTATGTTAACTATGCTGATAACCACATAAAGACTAAATATTATTTCCATTCCTTATAACATCCTCTTTTTAAAAATATATCATCTTGGTTTCCTGCTAACTATAGTACTTCCAAGCCACTATCTCAATATTATTTCTCAAGATTTTTCTACATCTTACATCGATAAATAACTGTCTGCATTTACAAAACAATAAATAAAATTCATTAATAGTTAACAATCTTACTATCCCATAAGAAAAGTCCGCTTACTTCATTGCTCTGTATGTTTAATCATATACGATTTACTTAGACAATATTTGAATATCCCATATCCTAAAATTTTTAAAAGAATCACACAATTATTTGTTATGTTGGATTATATTACTAATAAAAAAAAAATAAAAAAAAATTGTCGTATGCATATTTTCAAATTAATCCTATCTCATAATGTTTTTTAAAATGTTGTATAAAAATGCGTTACATATAATTTAAAAAAACTTTTACACTTCATTCTTCCAATTTATGGATGATCTAAAGAAAACAAAATATACATTATAAAATTATTACTAGTTATTATTATTACCAATAACCTTTATCTAGTCATCGTGTTCAGTAGGCTTCCTTTGTCCACTTGAGCATTGCAGATATAAAAAAAAAATTCATACCCATACACTTTATATTAATATTTTTTAGCTAAATTATTAGATTGTTATATTATAAGATTTTAATATTAACAAATTAATGTTTTTATGTTTTTCCTAATCTTATATAAAATTTTAGATTTAAATTAGGTCAACAAAATAATAAAAAAAAAAAAAATCAAAACTATAGTTACATATTTTCTTGACGATAGTTCTGATAAGTCCAAAATACTTATTATTTTCTCTAGAGTTTTTCTTTTAAAAAATGTTCTCCAAGCGCATTATAGTTTAAAACAAAAATAATTATTAATCCATTTATTAAAATCTAGAAAATAATCCTTGTTTTCATTTTTAGGACGATAATATTAATTAATCCCTTGAAGCTTCTTAATCTTCTCTACCAATATTCTCTGCGTATCCGATGCATCAATCCATCTAATTTAATTTTAAAATATTCGATAAACTTTTAAGTACCATTTATATTTCCATGGATCCATTTTTTCATTCATCTATGTGTTCACTTTTAACTCTGTTTTCTTCTTGATACATTTAAACTTTCACTTGGTATTTTATACACATCTCTTTTAAAATAAAAACTTCAAATACTTCTGAACAAATTTTTTCCAAGTACATTTGAAATAATTTGAAGAATGGATATTTTAAGACAAAACGCTTCTGTAACATATTTTCCCGGGTTCTTTATTCAACTCTGCACTCGAAAATATTTTTTAAAAAAAATGCTACCTTTAGAAAGGATATAACATTTTATTCCTTTGAATATTATACTATATAAAATAATTCAGGCAATATATAATTATCTTATTACCATTTAAAATCAATCTTGAATAAACTTATGCATAATAATGCTTCTCCAATTTTTTCATTAGACTCCGTATAATGTCCGAGCTGTGATTTTTATGTACCAAAACAGTTCTTCGGTTATGCATAAATAAAGCTGTATCAATAAATATTTCAAACATTTTTACAGTATTACAATTTCTATCCATTTTATTTTGTAGTATACCCATTTTTTATTTGCGTAGCTTAGGTTAAACTTTTAGATAAAATACGACTGGTAAGTATTTTAAAAATTAGAAAATCATATTAAACGAAATTATTCAAATATTTTTAGTTTATACTTTCTCTTGCAAAAAATATTTTTTAAAATTATCAATTAGTTTTTTTGCAGATAAAGTTATAAGAAAGTACTAAAAAAATTGACTAAAATAAAAGTTTTAAAAAAATACTATCTTTTGATAGTTATAATTTACCTCTCTCCGGTTTCAATACATTTTTATTCTCCCGCTCTATCTTAGTTACAACGATATTTATCGTCTGTAAGGATACTTATTTCTTATTGGTCAATTCTTACCCCGCTTGAAAACAAATTTACAGATTTTCAATTTATAGCAGAATTATATTTGAAAAATAAAATGATGACGTAATGAACCTAAAACATTACTTAAAATATTACTTTTAAATAAATTATTATTTTATTAAAACTATTTAAACATTACATATGATAGTTAACTTAATGTTTAATACTATTTACTTTTATGATAGGCAATAATTCTATTCAATTCTATAATATAACTTTTAAAATATTTTTAAACTTTGTTATTATTTCAAACAAGCGTGTGTGTAATAGTATACATTAAAAAATCACGTGATTACAACTTAGACGATTTTCAATCTATTTCTCTGTCTAAATTAATAAAACCAATACACTTATTATATTGTATAAAATAATTATAAAAAAATTTGGAAGAAGAATTTACAAAATATAGAATTAGATATAATCTTCACCATCACAAAGTTTATTTTAAAATATACTATATTAATTTTGACTATTTAAATATGATTACAAATCTAAATATAGCATTTATTAAATCATATGTTTTACACTATTAAAATCGGATTTTTAAATATACTTTTAATTATTTATAGCTGTGTTAATATGGCCAGCTTTTATAACCATATGAAACAATATTTTAAGCTTTATATAACTATTTTTAAATGATTTTATATACTACATATTCTCTTTAGCTTCAATTGTACTTTAAAGATATATTAAAAAAAACATATTCTAAATTTAAAATTTTTTAGTAATTGACTGTTATGAATTATTACTGGCCTATAGAAAAGGGCACAATATATATATATATATATATATATATATATATTATATATGCCCTTTTATAATTAAATATATATATATATATATATTTAATTATTTTGTATTTGGAATTGTATTTAAAAATTATTTAAAACACTTATACTACTTAAAAATCAAACCATAATATAGAAATAAAGGATATACTATTTGTTTTATAAGTAATGCCTTTGTATTTGTGATGTACTTGATTTAATGTTACTTACAAGAAATAATCAAACACACCCAATTCAAGTAACTATTACTCTCTTGCATGAAATTAAGATATCTCACTTAACAGATACAAGATTTTATTAGTATAAAAATTAACAAGCATTTATAAACAGGATTATCAGTAGTTTACTAGCACCTGTAAGGCTTACAAAAATAATAATAAGACAGGTATAGTCTGTATAATTACCCTAGGTCGGTCTTTAGTACCTTCAGACCCGAATATCTGGTTCTCCTCCCATCGTTGGTCCTGTTCCGAAATTCATGCTACACATAAGTCTCTCAGAAAAACAGGACTGATGCTGACTTGTCTTTTTCCTGCTAGATTGTATCTACTTTTTGTTCTATTGTTTATTCCTTAACAATTTTATTCGCAAAAGTATTCTGGGATTATTTCTGAACTAATTAATTAAATTGTTCTTTACATTTTTAATCCTTCATTTAATTAATTATTTATTCGGATCTTCCATCTTATTTTACACCTTGCTTTTTATAAAATATATATATGAAAACCCATTTGTAATTTTTAATTTTCATTTTTATTAAATCAACTCATTTACTTTCACATGTAATTATTTAACACTTTTAACTTATGGAGTACACACAGTTTCACACATATTTTTCTTAATATTAATCATACTATAACATAACAATTCCTTCCCCACTCCAGAAGTTATGGTTTATCTGTCTTATACATATTCTTTTAAATACAAAGGTCTTCTTTTACATCGTATTTGTCTGGTCTGTATTTTATCCTCTCCTACCACATCTTCTTGGATGTCGGTCAGTAGCATCTGTTTATCTAAATTCTTTTCATTTGCATGTTGAAACTGCTGGAACATATCTAGTTGTATGTCATCTTCACTTTTACGAATATGATTTTTGTGACGCTTATATATAATTCCGTTTTCGTCTTTAATATCATAAATTTGCTTTGATCATGCCTGTTCAATTTTTCCATTAACCCATTGTTTACGTAGTATATCTCTGAATATTACTGTGTCTCCAATGTTAAAAATTTTCACTGGGTCTTGATTATATTTATATATGTGTGTATCAGGTCGCAAAAAAATCTAAATTAGTTCGTATTTTCTGACCGAATAACATTTCAGCTGGCGATTTTCCAGTCGTTGTTGATGGAGTTATATGTTGATACATCATGAATTCCTGTAAGACGTTTTTCATATCCATATTTTTGTTTTTTCTTAAATATTTCTTCACTTACCCTACCGCATTTTCCGCCAAACCATTTGATTCAGGGTGGTAAGGGGGCGTAAATACATGTTTGATGTCCCATTTCCCAAATTGTGTTTTTAGTTCTTCACTCACAAATCCAGTTCCGTTGTCTGAGATGATTACTTGTGGAAATCCATGTATATAAAATATGTCTGTTAAACATTTTATTGTTTTGTTTGCACTCGTATTTTTAACCTCGTGACATTCTATCCATTTAGAGAAAGCATTCATTAAAATTAAATAATTTCTTCCTTCTATTGGACCCACATGGTCTATATGCAGTCTTTGCCGTGGATATATTGGTTTAGGCCAAGAAGAATATTGTTTATTTGTCAGAGCTATTTCAGACTTACATTTATCACATTTCTTAATATACTTTTCAATATCATTACTTATCTGCGGTCACCAAACATAACTCTGAGCTAGAGCTTTAGCTCGCACAATGCCTGGGTTCCCCTGATGCAAAAGTTCTAGAACTTTCATTCTCCCTATAGGAGGTAAAACTATTCTGTCTCCCATACCCTTTACAGACTGACAATTGGTCTCTATTGACCCAAAACCCCATTGCTAAATTTTCAGGTTTTTTATTAGGCCAACCTTTGCTTATCAATTTCTTAAGCAACGCATATCCATCATTTTCATTTGTCCATGTCTGAACTACTTTACTATTTATGACTTGTGATTTCATATTGTCAATATGATTAACTTCCACATCAGTTTCATAGTTGTCATTATTTCTGGGCACTCTGGATAGAGCGTCCGCAAGAGAAATTATCTTTCCTTTTTGATATTTTAGATTGAAATCATAAGCAGTAAGTGTATTAGCTTATCTGAGCATGTGTGGACTTAAATGCTCTGGCATCGGATGATCTTTTCCTATAATTCTGAGCAAAGGTTTGTGATCTGTTACTAATTCAAATTTTCATCCATAAATAAACTGGTGAAATTATTTCACAGCAAACATAACTGCCAAACCTTCTTTGTCCAGCTGACTATAATTTTTTTCAGCTTTAGACAAAGTCTGAGAAGCATAAGCTACAGGACATTCATGACCGTCTATTTGATGTGCTAAAACTGCTCCGATTCCGTATTGTGATGCATCTATAGTAATAGTGATGTCTTTGTCGCTATCAAAATGCACTAATAAGCTACTAGAGGTTAACAATTCTGTAACTGCTTTAAATGCTTTTTCATGTTTGGTACTCCAAATCCATTTCTGATCTTTGCGTAGCAGTTCATATAGGGGAGTTGTGACCATCGCTTTATTCTTTAGAAACGGTTCGAAAAAATTAATCAAACCTAGAAAAGCTTGAAGTTGCTTGACATTTATTGGGCTTGGAACATCTTTGACTGTCCTAATTTTATCAGTTAATGGACTTTTCCCTTTTTCCAAAATAAGATGGCCTAAAAACTCTAATTCTTCAGTTTCCCAAATGCATTTTTTTACATTTAATTTTACTCCTGCGTTATTTAATTTCTCGCATACTTCCCGAATTTTACTTCTTAATTTTGCCGGTGATGTCGCAGTAATCAAAATGTCATCATAATATGGTGTCACCCCTTCCAAGCCTTGTAATATTGAATTTATTTTTGCTTGAAATATGTTTGGAGCTGATGTAATTCCAAAAGGGAGATGATTACATTTGAATAGTCTAAAAGGGGTCGTAATTGCCAATAACTGAGCTGTATCATCTGTAACTTTTAGTTGGTGATATGCTGAATTTAAATCCAATTTCGCAAAATTTTTTGCTTTAGCTAGATTACTGAGAATCTCACGTACATTCGGCACCAGGTAAGCTCCTTTATTAAGATACTTATTTATTGTTGTTCTATAATCTCCACACAGCCTAATTTTTTCGTCTGGTTTTGTTAATACAACAATTGGTGTGGCCCCCTCCACCTCCTCGACTGGGAATAACACGTTATTTTTAACTAATGCTTCTATTTTTTCCTCTACTAACTGCCTTTGGGCAAATGGTATTTTTCTCGGTTTACAAATAACCAGTTTAGCATTTTCATTTAAGTGCAAGTCAATGGGCTTTGATTTTATCAAACCTAAATCTTCGGTAAATAAATTAGGATATAACTCTATCATTTCTTTTTCAACTGAGACCTTTTTAACTATATTAATTTTAATGCCTAAGTCTTTAACCTAGTTTCTTCCTATTAATGGACTAATATCTATATCTACTATATATATAGGTGGTTTGTAGTTTTTATTTTTAAAACCAACTATTATTTTGGATTTCCCAATTAACTTGATCAGGTTCCTATTTACATCTCTAACGTTAATGTTAGCTTTCTGTATTTTAATCTGAGGGCTCTCTGTGGATATTTCTTTCCACTTTTTCATAGATATTAACAAAATTCCTGAGCCACTATCTATTTCCATTTCTACTCTTTTGTTACTTAACTTAACCTCTAGCATTAATTGATCTGGCTCATTTTTTAAGATATTTCTTTTAATTACTGTTTTCCACTGTTTCTGATCTTTACCATATTCAGGTTTTCGTTTAGGTTTTTTGCACACTGCTGCTAAATGACCTTTGCCCCCACAGTTGTAACATTTTTCGTTCCTCCATTTGCATCTTTTAGACAAATGACCTACTTTTCCACAACAAAAACATTTTATTTCGAAACTTTTCCTTTCTTTAGTACAATCCTTATACTTTCTCTCTATTTTAAAAATATTATTCCTAGAGTTTTCCTCCATTCTATTTGAAAAAGCTAAAGCTTGTTCTACCACTGATTCGTATACTATTCCCTTTTGAATAGCACTTTCATATGTTATCTGAGTTTCAATTAATAATGATTGATGCAATTTATCGTCCTTCATTCCCCATAATAACTGATCAATAAGAATTTGTTCCACAAAGTCGCTATATTCGCAATTCTTTGCTAATTGGTGTAGAACAATATCATATTCTTTAATTGATTCGAGTCTGTCTTGTTTGCGGTTTCTCAATTTTAACCAAGCTAAATACTTCGATGGTCTTGGGCTAAAATAATCTACTAGTCTTTGAACCAGTTCATCGTAGTGACTACTATCTGTAACTTGTCCATTATACAATTTGCTTACTATTTCAATAACTTTTCTACCTGACAAACATAATAACGCTGCTACTTTCCAGTCATTTTCAATAATATTATTTAACTTAAAATAATTTTGCAATTGAAGCACATAAAAGGGCCATTTGTGCAGATTATCTATCCCAAATTCCAATATATTAACTTGTCCTATCGACATTTTAATTCTTTACAACTCACCGACTTCTGAATTACTGTTCAGTGTACTTCTTTCATAAAGCTTGAAAAACAGGTTTTCTCCTGACTGCACCAAAATTGTGATGTACTTGATTTAATGTTACTTACGGGAAATAATCAAACACACCCAATTCAAGTAACTATTACTCTCTTGCATGAAATTAAGATATCTCACTTAACAGATACAAGATTTTATTAGTATAAAAATTAACAAGCATTTATAAACAGGATTATCAGTAGTTTACTAGCACCTGTAAGGCTTACAAAAATAATAATAAGACAGGTAGTCTGTATAATTACCCTAGGTCGGTCTTTAGTACCTTCAGACCCGAATATCTGGTTCTTCTCCCATCGTTGGTCCTGTTCCGAAATTCACGCTACACATAAGTCTCTCAGAAAAACAGGACTGATGCTGACTTGTCTTTTTCCCACTAGATTGTATCTACTTTTTGTTCTATTGTTTATTTCTTAACAATTTTATTCGCAAAAGTATTCTGGGATTATTTCTGAACTAATTAATTAAATTGTTCTTTACATTTTTAATCCTTCATTTAATTAATTATTTATTCGGATCTTCCATCTTATTTTACGCCTTGCTTTTTATAAAATATATATATGAAAACCCATTTGTAATTTCTAATTTTCGTTTTTATTAAATCAACTCGTTTACTTTCACATGTGATTATTTAACACTTTTAACTTATGGAGTACACACAGTTTCACACGTATTTTTCTTAATATTAATCGTACTATAACATAACAGTATTTTATTTGGAAGAGTATTAATATTTTATTCTTATTTTTCTTTTTAGTGCCAGAGTCATTATGAAGTTTATTAAATTCACAACTTAATGGAGAATAATTTTGTATTTCAATTATTATTTAGTTTTTAGGTCACTGATACAAGTCAATGTGCATTGATATGTTTAGATATACATAAGTTTACTTATTTGATGTGTATATTAGATTCAATAAGATTTCCTTTGTTTCTAGTATATATTTTGTTAGTTAATCATAATAACCCTGAGAATAAATTATAATGATAGGTCTTATTATTGCTTTGTATGATTTTGGATTTATTTTATATATAGCTAGTTGGAAGGGCATATAAACAAATTATTTAAATATAATTGAGATAATTTTATCTTTCTTCATTTAAATTATACAATCTATTATATTTGGCTTTCTCAACAATTGGATTCATTTAGATTGTTAAGATCTTTCTTTATATGTATATTCCAATCTATTATATTTGTCGTTCAACGTTTTGGGCATTCTTTTCTCAGTATATATGTATAATGTGCTATGATTATATTATTTAAATTGGATGATAAATATGTTCTATTACATTTGGCTTTCCTAATGATTGGGGCCATTGCAATTGGTGATAGGTACATTTGTTGCCTAAAACGTGAAGCTTGATTCATTACGATTCATTTATGAGGATGGAAAATAATAATATAGTTATATCCCGTACTATTACATTTATCACTTTCAACTGGAGCAATCATGTTTCCATTACAATATATATATATATTGTAACTGGACCACCATACAACCCCTTTATTACCTCATTTGTAACAATTTCCTGATGAGCATGTTGCAGGAAGGAACTATCAATTGGCATTCTCCAATGCAGATGTTAACCCTCCCTACAACAAAATTTCCTGCTCATCAGAGGATGTAGAACCATAGAGACTGGAAGCATCTAGACATTTATAGGTTTGGTTTTCCAAACAGCGCCACTAGAGTTCGATATCACTACAACCTGACTTACCTAGATCTAGTTATGTTAGACGTAGCTCAGGAGGCATGAGATTCTTATGAACAAGTGCACTGAATGATGAATGATGCAATAAAAACAAAAAAAAAATAGAATTGAACAACTGGATAACTTAAAAGTAGTTTTAGGTAACAATAATTTTATTTAACAACTGATAATATTTAATTCAGAGTTCCACTTAAGAGATGATGTTTAGAAGCAGTTTAATTTAACAATAGTTCATTTTCAAGTCCATGCATATCCATGTGATAATTTATTTTCTATTCACTTATGAGAAGAAGTTTAAAACAGTTTGTTTATCAATAATTCATTTGCAAGTCCTTCCAATAAAGTATATGCAGTCAAACAGTTATGATTTATGCAGCATTTCATTATTTTGAGGATTATTACCAGTTGGTAAATACTTAAACTCAGTAATTCTAGGTTTGTGAAGCATTTATCATTTAGTCAAATATAGAGGTATATTCATACACATAAACTTTGTTATTATTATCCAGATAGAAGTAATATGCAGTTGAGTATTTATGATTTATACGGCATTTTATTATTTTGAAAATTATCACAGGTTGATAAACACTTAAACTCAGCAATTCTAGGTTTGTGAATTATTTATAATTTAGTCAAATATAGAGGTATATTCATACACATAAACTTTGTTCTATTATCCAGATAGAAGTAATATGCAGTTGAGCATTTATGATTTATAGAGCATTTTATTATTTTGAGAATTACCACAGGTTGGTAAACACTTAAATTCAGCAATTCTAGGTTTGTGAATTATTTATAATTTAGTCAAATAGATGTATATTCATACACATAATCTTTGTTCTATTATCTAGATAGAAATAATATGCAATTAATTATTCTAACATAAATATTTTTTTGGTCTGCTGCAAACGTATATTTTTATACATAAATTGATCAGCAGCTGCATTTATTTATTAGCCAGTTAGAGTTATATGTAATAGCTCAGTATTTCTGACTCTTCTAGGTATATTTATTTGTGAATCAATAATATCAATCATTATAAATATTCGTTTTTTAGTTTATTTTAATTCAAATGTATCTGTAGATGAAAAGTCAATCCTTATTAAAAATGCCTTTTGATTATAGATATTTCTTAATATTTATCATTTACAATTTATTATTAACAGAATGTATTTTTATGCAGCTATTTTTATTAATAATTCTTTTTTTATTTATTATAAAGACATTTTGTTTATCTTTTAAAAACACATAATTTTAGCTTAAGAAAGACGTTTTGTCTTGTCTCTTAAAAAACACTGATTATCGAATATTTTTATAAAATCATTACCTTCATTTATCCAGTTTGTCCCTTCAAAAAGGGGGCCATTTTATTTCAGCTAGATGGCATTATTGGCTTTCCATGATGTCTATCTACCCAGGAAAATCTTGAAAAATCATGGCTTGATGAAGAGACGAAGCTCTTGGTTTATTCTCCCATCATTATAATTTCCTTAATAATGTTTTCTTTTTCCATTATTAACAGTGGTTCTTTAACTGCTCTTAATATTTTTTAAAATTAAAATCTTTTTTCAAAATTCTTCTTTAACATCTACTGGAAAAATATCTCTTTAAAAAAAATAACTTTTTGATCTCCTAAAATCTCTTTGAAAAAACTTTATAAAAATCTTTTCTGAACTTGCAACTCAACTATATATATTCTCATTCTTGGATTGATGTACACAGCCTTTCCCACTGTACCTGATTTGCATACTGCTCTCATTTAAGTCCGATTGCCTTTCTCTTTATAATGATTGGATAATCTAATTTTTTAGCAGGATAGATAAGAAAGCATGAAGATTAAACCAAGTTTTTCAATTTATTAAGACTGCCTCAAGCTGATATCACACTTTCTTTGAAACATTGTTCCAAAAATTAAAAATGTAATTTTTTTAATAAATGCCAGCTTTTATTTACATCGTAATTTGAAACTATAAAATCAATAATGATTTTCTTTTAACTATAAACTTTTTGCTTTATTTCTTTTTTAATTTGATCAAATCATGCTAGTCTTTTTTAAATGGGGGGGGGGGATCTTTTGAATATATATATATATATATATATATATATATATATATATATATATATATAAAAAAAAAAAAAGGAACAGTATATCTATTTCATTACCCCCCACCAAATTTTGGAATGAAATCATCTGGAAGTATGATTTTATTTCATATACTATACACATCATTTCTCATTACTGCTTTTCCATTGGTTTTAGGGGTTTGCTGATGAAATGGGTAAGATGAGCAGGAAAAGTGAATATGTGAACCATAGATTCCAATGCTAGAGCAAGTAGATGGCCAAGCACAACCTACCAGTACACACTGCCCCATGATGTCATGAGAAAATACCCCATTTTTAAGCACTACCTCTCTTGTACCTAGAAGGATCATCCACAAAGATTAAGACCCAGAAAAAAAACAATTTGGCACTCAGCCAACCCTGCTCAACTTCTGTGAGTCTTAAGAGCTTATTCATTTGGACTATTCATGAGACCAAGACCTATTCATGAGGCCTATATATACACATTGCTGGACTACTCTCAGAGCACAACATCCAGGTCTGGATAATGCTGAGCATATACTTCGGAGCATCATAAACACAATGCATCCAAGCAGCTCTGCTCAATCATCCACCCAGCTCAACATAAAAAACACAAGTCCATGCATCACTACATCACACTCACAAACTTTTTCCATCGGCTAACTCTATTTTATTGTTCTGTACTGTAACTACAGCCTGGTTTTGGAGACTGATAATCATGATCAGTTCTCCTATCACATCTTTCTTTCTTTTGAGATGATACACTTCTGATTGGTTCTATTTTCAGGCATTTTTCAGGCCATACATCATCATGGTGGCTCATGTCTTTAGCTACACTTTCCTGCAAGTTATGATCACTATTTGATCTTCTTATAACCCAGGTTTGGTATGGACTATGCATGTTGCCTGCTGAATATCTTCTTTGTCTTTTTAGGTGGTGTCCCATTTCTTTGGTGCTGATACCATGGTGGTGGGTCATAGTTGCTATATTGTTGAGGAGGCATTTTCCTTTTGCATCTGATGGCTCCTATTCTAGGCCCATCATCTCTTCTATAAAGAAGTTTGTTTGAGGTTGCTTTGCTTTTTCTTCTTTGGCTGCTGATGCTCCGCAGCTATGATAGGCTGTTAATAGTTCAGCAACCTGCTCAATAGATCGATGGTCAGTGCCAATTAGGATTCTTTCTATCTAACCTAAGAAGCTGTGCCATATCAATCTAATAATCTGGAGTTCAGATAGTGGGTCAGATGTCAAGGCTCTTAACCTGGCCACCTGTCTTCTAAAGAAGGGTGTATAAGGCTCTCCAGGTGGACATTTCTCCTGGGACACCTTATATTTAATCCCCTCCTGATAATCGTCACTCCAGTAGAAGCTCATTAGTGCTCCTTTAACATCATCAAAATTTGTAGGATGGGTGAGCAGTGAATCCCACCATGCTTGTACTGCACCTTGGAGATGACTACATGCTATTGCCAGCTTTGCCTCTTCTGTCAATACATTATTACTAAAGTATCTCTTCAAACTTTTTACATATTCTATAGATACTTCATTACAGCTCCCTGAAAAAGTTCTGATTTTTAAAAACTGGTTTACAATTCCAGACATCTGGTTGGTTATAAGGACTTCATGACTAACTTGGTAATTCTCTTTTTGACTTTCTTTTGGAACTGTTTCTGTCTTTCCTTGTTTAGGAAATGTATTGCTATTTTTATTTCTATCTCTTTCATCTGGATGGTCAATATATCCATCTTCTCCTGCATGGATTCTTGAATTCTTATTATTTTTGTATACATGGCCTGACATATCTGGGTCATTTTAACTTCTTGCTCTATTAATGAGCCTTTTACTTACTCCATCACTTCCTCCTTAATTTTTAATATTTTGTTAGTCATCTCTTTTATTAACTGGTCAAACTTTTCATTTTGGTTTTCAATTATTTCTCTGATTTGTTCTTTCAATTCTCTTTTGTCTTCTTTCTGTTCTCTTTTCTTGTTGTCTTCTTCTCTCTGTTCATCTCTTTTCTTGTTGTCTTTTTCTCTGTGTTCACTATATACTTTTTTCTCTTCCTCTCTTTTCTTGATGTCTTCTTCTCCTTCTTTGTCTCTTTTCTTGTTATCTTCCTCTCTTTTCTTGTTGTCTTCTTCTCTCTGTTCTCTGATATTTTCTTTTATCATTCCCATTAACTGGGCTAATATGGATGTCTCTCCTGTTCTCTGTGATTGCTTTCGATCATCTGCTTTGTCTTCTTGTTTATCTTCTTTCTCAGGAAGATGCTCTATACTTTCTGTATTTATCATCTTTTTTGCTTTTGATCTGGTTATCAGCAATATTTTTTTAATATTTTATTTGTACTTTTTTATTTCAATTTTGATAAGCTTCTCTCTCCATCCGTACCATGATTTAACTTCCAAGTCTTTGTTATGCCTGTTTTATTCTTTATCTACAATTTATGCCATTCATTTTTGTGTTCCTTTTCCACCCCTTTTTGAATAAATCATATAACTACATCATATGTACTGTTCATATCACAGAATCATGATCTGCTTATGCCTATAAATAGGCTAGCTAGATAAGGCTTCACAGTAGGGTGACAAATGTAACCGGACAACCACACAACCCCTTCATTACCTCAGTTGTAACATTTTTCTGATGAGCATGTTGCAGGAAGGAACTATCAATTGGCATTCCCCAATGCAGATGTTAAGCCCCCCTACAACAATATTTCCTGCTCATCAGAGGATGTGGCACCATAGAAACTGAAAGCATCTAGACATTTATGTTTGGTTTTCCAAATGGTGCCACTAGAGATCCATCTCACTACAACCTGACTTACCTAGGTCTATTTATGCCAGACATAGCTCAGGAGGCATGAGATTCTCATGAACAAGTGCACTAAATGATGAGTGATGCAATAAAAACAAAAAATAGAATTGAACAACTGGATAACTTAAAAGTAGTTTTAGGTAACAACAATTTTATTTAACAACAGACAATATTTAATTCAGAGTTCTACTTAAGAGATGATGTTTAGAAGCAGTTTAATTTAACAATAGTTCATTTTCAAGTCCATGCATATCCATGTGAGAATTTATTTTCTATTCACTTATGAGAAGAAGTTTGGAAGTAGTTTAATTTAAAAATAGTTCATTTTCAAGTCCATGCATATCCATGTGAGAATTTATTTTCAATTCACTTATGAGAAGAAGTTTAAACAGTTTATCAATAATCCATTTGCAAGTCCTTCCAATAAAGTATATGCATCAAACAGTTATGATTTATGCAGAATTTCATTATTTTGAGGATTATTACTGGTTGGTAAACCCTTAAACTCAGTAATTCTAGGGTTGTGAAGCATTTATCATTTAGTCAAATATAGAGGTATATTTATACATATAAACTTTTTTATTATTATCCAGATAGAAGTAATATGCAGTTGAGCATTTATGATTTATACACATTTTATTATTTTGAGAATTACCACAGGTTGGTAAACACTTAAACTCAGCAATTCTAGGTTTGTGAATTATTTATAATTTAGTCAAATATAGAGGTATATTCATACACATAAACTTTGTTCTATTATCCAGATAGAAGTAATATGCAGTTGAGCATTTATGATTTATACAGCATTTTATTATTTTGAGAATTACCACAGGTTGGTAAACACTTAAACTCAGTAATTCTAGGTTTATGAATTATTTATAATTTAGTCAAATATAGATGTATATTCATACACAGAAACTTTGTTCTATTATCTAGATAGAAGTAATATGCAGTTAATTATTCTAACATAAATATTTACTTGGTTTGCTGCAAATGTATATTTTTATACATAAGTTGATCAGCAGCTGCATTTATTTATTAGCCAGTTAGTTATATGTAATAGCTCAGTATTTCTGACTCTTCTGGGTATATTTATTTGTGAATCAATAATATCAATCATTATAAGTATTCATTTTTAGTTTATTTTAATTCAAATGTATCTGTAGTTGAGAAGTCAATCCTTATTAAAAAATGTCTTTTGATTATAGATATTTCTTAATATTTATCATTTACAATTTATTATCAACAGAATGTATTTTTATGCAGCTATTTTTATTAATAATTCTTTTTTTTTATTTATAATAAAGATGTTTTGTTTATCTTTTAAAAACACTTATAATTTTAGCCTAAGAAAGACGTTTTCTCTTGTCTCTTAAAAAACACATATTATCGAATATTTATATAAAATCATTACCTTCATTTATCCAGTTTGTCCCTTCAAAAAGGGGGCCATTTTATTTCAGCTAGATGGCATTATTGGCTTTCCGTGATGTCTATCTACCCAGGCCAATCTTGGAATATCATGGCTTGATGAAGAGACGAAGCTGTTGGTTTATTCTTCCATCATTATAATTTCCTTAATAATGTTTTCTTTTTCCATTATTAACAGTTGTTCTTTAACTTAATATCTTTTTAAAATTAAAATTTTTTTCAAAATTCTTCTTTAACATCTACTGGAATAATATCTCTTTGAAAAAAAAAATAACTATTTGATCTCCTAAAATCTCTTTGAAAAAACTTTTTAAAAATCTCTGAACTTGCAACTCAACTATATATATTCTCAGTCTTGGATTGATTTAAACAGCCTTTTGCACTGTACCTGATTTGCATACTGCTGTCATTTAAGTCTGATTGCCTTTCTTTTAATAATGATTGGATAATCTACTTTTTTAGTGGGATAGATAAGAAAGCATGAAGATTAAGCCATGTTTTTCAATTTATTAAGACTGCCTCAAGCTGATATCACACTTTCTTTAAAAACATCATTCCAAAAATTAAAAATGTAATCTTTTTAGTAAATGCCAGCTTTTATTTACATCGTAATTTGAAACTATAAAATAAATAATGATTTTCTTTTAACTATAAACTTTTTGCTTTATTTCTTTTTTAATTTGATCAAATCATGCTAGTCTTTTTTAAATGGGGGGGGATCTTTTGAATATATTTATATGTGGAACAGTATATCTGTTTCAATATATATATATATATCCCAGTTGAGGCTTTGTGTGATCAAGTCAAAACATTGGAATTTTTAAACTAAAATCTTATACAGATGAAACCACAAACATGTTTTATATATATTTTATATTATTGTTTATAGTAAAAATCTTTTTAGGGAAAAATATTATCATTTAACATTCTAAAGTAATAGCTTCATCTAATAGTTGTAAATACCATAGAAGTACCACTATGATTCAAGTTTTATGAAAGATTTGCTGTGTTAAATGTACTATGTAAGAATCACAAGACAATATGCAGTAAGAATCATTATCCAAATTGCTATTCAACAATAAAAAGTTGATGCATGGTTTTTAACATAAAGAGAATTAGCAGAGTTAATAACATTGTTCAAATTAAATATACAAACATAAAAATTCATGATCATTAATACAAGGAGAATCTTAGTAACATGATTTGAATTTAATATTCAAGCATGAAAATAACAGCACCATAAAAAATTTCGCAGAATTAATAACACTGCCCAAATTATCATAAATAGTGAATTTTCAGACATAGATATGATTTTAAATTGTTTTTTTATTATAAAAAAATTATTTGTTGATCTACATTAAAATATTCAACACATTTTGCAAAGAAATTTAGAATAAATTTTATATAGGCATTTTTAACATTGTAGAGTTATTCTAGTGTATTTTTAATATATATATATAAAATCATTATACAACTTTTGCTACATAAGATTATATAAAATTTTAATGATATTACAATTAAGCATCCATATATTAGTAGCAGTAGCTGGGTTCAAACCCTGTTACAAGAAAGTGAAAAGCACATACACATTACTCTCAATACAGGTATATATTCAAGCGGGCGATAAAGGGTTAAAAATATATATAATTATACATATATATATGTGCATGAAGTAAATTTTAAACTCTTTTTCTTTATTATTCTTTTTTTTTGTTAGAAAATAAATGGGGAAGGGATTGATTAGTAAGCATTTATTTAGAATGTTTTACTTTTAAAATATTACAAATTGACAAAATTACAGTTGTGCGTAATTGATTTAGTTTCAATTATATTTCAAATTAACAAGGGTAGCAAAAAGGAAATATTGTTTATGCCTTCAAGAAATTCTGTGTTTGAATCACAATCGCTAATTACTGCAAAAATAAAATTCCAAGAAAAAGCCAAAGAATGTTTGAGCAAAAAGAATAGATACCAGGAATGACGGCACCACCAAAACAATGGAAATGTAAAAGTAAAGAAGTAAAAGTAATTTGGAAAGGAAAACCTATTCAAAAAAAAAAGAATTAGATTGGAGATCTGATAAAAAAAAATTTCTTTGAGAAATGAAAATTAATTAGACAAAAAAATTAATTAATGAGAATTGGAGAAAGGAAAAAGACAGTGGTTCAGTTATATTGTGACCGCTGAGTGAGATAGACTCATAAAGATATAGAAAAAAATATTTAACATGACGGGGTAAGGACCATACGTAAAGGGCTTCATCACCTGCAGCCGATACGAACTGACTCTAAACCGCCTGCCCACCGAAGAACCTAGCAAATACTCCGGATTGCTGAACATAAAATGAAATAGAAAAGAATCGTACGTCCCAAAATATGAATTTATTTGATTTGAAAATTATATTAGACAAGATTCCACCTACGGCTCCGCCATTCCTTATGGACATCTAAATATCGGACTCTGCAGAAAAAAATTATATATTGTGCTTTCATAAGCCAACTTCAAATACTACTAGATCATGGAAATCCACATGATATGCTTCATTACATTCTAATCCCATACCCCAGGGTTTCATTAGGTAAAGTGAACTATATTTTTATATAACTCAGAATTGCTTATAGCTACCCTCAAAAATAACAAACTTTCTTAAATTGTTTCATAACATAAAATTATTGCGTACAATTGTATAGTAAAACTTTCTTTCTTATATACATAAATTAATATGTGTTTATTTTAAATTAAATGTTTTATTGTTTCAATTATGATTTGGGAACTTATTATATATTTTAAATGGGAGGGATAAGAGTTGATTTACATAGATAGCGTTTAGATATTAATAATAAAATTTAGTGCAGATTTACATTTGCGTTAGAGTTATTCAATAATTATCGTTTACATTTTCCAATCACTTCATTTGCTAAATAAACTCCAATGATTCAAATATGTCTGAGGTAAGTGGATATGTCTATGAGTGCATTATAAATTAAGTACAAACCTATATGTTTTTTGTGTTATTATCTCTGTTCATCCGATAGGTTTTCCTCCCACCCTGGAAGTGAGTTAGCTTGGGTCAGGCACCTCGTTAATCGGGAAATATAATTCTCATTGTAATAGTGAGTTTGGTGCTTAAGGTCATCGATAAATTGATGCTCATAAATATATTCACCAGTAGATATTTTTTTATATTTAGATCTTATTCAAAATACAAGGGCTACCGGAAACTTTTATTCATTTATCTTAAATCCTATTTACACAACACTTAAAATTTTCATTCAGTAAACAATACTTGCCTGAATAATTTGTATCAGAATTTTCTTTGGTGGGTAATATTTAAATATTACCTACAGGTGTTATGGTGACTAGACAGCCATAGAAATTCCATCTAGTCTTTGGTTAGGCTCACTTGTCCATTTCTTGAGATCTATATTATTTGGTTTAAGTTCACTAACATTGGATAAGACATGAGAAAGGGGTTGCCCATTAAAAATGGCTTTCCAACATTTGAGGCTACGAAAGTAGGAGAATGGCAGGTTAATAAAAATAAATTAATTGATTATTTGTTTCGTTTTTGCGTGAGTTTAATTATTTTGCCTCACAAATATTGCTTTAGAAACTAAAGCACCAGACAGGGGAGAAAATAGGAGTGAGAGGTAGAGGTTCAACAGTAAGGCAGGTAACAGTCAGCATAGTATTTTGTGAGTTGGGGTGAGGAGCCCGTCACATTATATATATATATAGGAAAAAAATTTATGTATCTCACAGATAAAGCAGGGGAAACCGATATGTTGAATATTATTATGAGAAAGTTACAGGAGATGGAAGAAAGAATGGAATTAAGATTTGAGGAAATGAAGGAAAAACAGGATATGTTGTTAGAGATGCAGAAAAAGCAAGAGGTTAGAATGCTAGTAATAGAAAAGAAACTTGATGAGCAGTTAGGGGAAGGCAAAGAGGAAGAAAACCCAATCCGAAGAGAGGATGACCTAGAAGAAGGGCAAATGAAAGCCGAGATAGAAAAAAGCGGAAGTAAGACAAAAGAAAGACCAAGTAGAGGAAAATAGTATTGTAGAAGACAAAGAGGATTCTGTTACATGCTCGATATCGCCATCACAGGTAAACCAGTTCCTGAAAATTAGAGTGGGCACAGAGCAAATGGGCGATGCGCAAATTGAAAATTTAAAAAGCTTAGAAAGATATGTTGACTTTGATGAATGGGGAAGTAAGCAGGGACAAAAGATGCATGAAAGATACTTTACCATTAATGTATGTGGAAGTAAGCACGAACAAAGGATATATGTATGAAAAAAGAAAAAGAAGAGAAATTGTGAGGTGCCAAGTGAAAACTTAGAAGGCACAGAAAGATATTTTAATTTTAATGTAGGGGGAAGTAAGCGTAGACGAAAGATGGATGAAAGATATTTTACCATTAACATAGGTGGAAGTAAGCGTGGACAAAGGATATATGTATGGAAAAAGAAAAAGAAGAGAAATTGTGGGAATTTTTTTATAGATATCATTATTTTAGACCTCAAAATAAGTATACCCCATTTTGAAGTCTTTCCGACAGGAGGGCATTGTAACAGTAGCTGGGTTCAAACTTTGTTACAAGAAAGTGAAAAGCGCATACGCATTACCCTCAATACAGGTATATATTCAAGCGGGCGATAAAGAGTTAAAAATATATATAATTATACATATATATATATATATATATATATATATACGTGTGTGAAGTAAATTTTAAACACTTTTTCTTTATTATTCTTTTTTTTTTGTTAGAAAATAAATGGGGAAGGGATTGATTAGTAAGCATTATTTATTTAGAATGTTTTATTCTTAAAATATTACAAATTGACAAAATTACAGTTGTGTGTAAATATGTTATATATTGTTTAGAATATTGATTTAAGTTTCAATTATATTTCAAATTAATGAGGGTAGTGAAAAGGAAATATTGTTTGTGCCTTCAAGCAATTCTGTGTTTGAATCACAATCACTAATTACTGCAAAAATAAAATTCCAAAAAAAAGCCAAAGAATGTTTGACCAAAAAGAATAGATACCAAAAATGACGGCACCACCAAAACAATGGAAATGTAAAAGTAAAGAAGTAAAAGTAATTTGGAAAGAAAAACCTATTCAAAGAAAAAGAATTAGATTGGAGATCCGATAAAAAAAAATTCCTTTGTCTGAGAAATGAAAATTAATTAGACAAAAAAATTAATTAATGAGAATTGGAGAAAGGAAAAAGACAGTGATTCAGTTATATTGTGACCACTGAGTGAGATAGACTCATAAAGATATAGAAAAAAATATTTAACATGATGGGGTAAGGACCATACATAAAGGGTTTCATCACCCGCAGCCGATGTGAACTGACTCTAAACTGCCTGCCCGCCGAAGAACCTAGGAACCTAGCGAATACTCCAGATTGCTGAACATAAAATGAAATAGAAAAGAATTGTACGTCCCAAAATATGAATTTATTTGATTTGAAAATTATATTAGACAAGATTCCACTTACAGCTCTGCCATTACTTATGGACATCTAAATATCAGACTGTGCAGAAAGAAATTATATATTGCGCTTTCATAAGGCAACTTCAAATACTACTAGATCATGGAAATCCACATGATATGCTTCATTACATTCTAATCCCATACCCCAGGGTTTCGTCAGGTAAAGTGAACTATGTTTTTATATAACTCAGAATTGCTTATAGCTACCCTCGAAAATAAAAAACTTTCTTAAATTGTTTCATAACATAAAATTATTGCGTACAACTGTATAGTAAAATTTTCTTTCTTATATACATAAATTAATATGTGTTTATTTTAAATTAAATGTTTTATTGTTTCAATTATGATTTGGGAACTTATTATATATTTTAAATGGGAGGGATAAGAGTTGATTTACATAGATAGCGTTTAGATATTAATAATAAAATTTAGTACAGATTTACCTTTGCATTAGAGTTATTCAATAATTATCGTTTACATTTTCCAAACACTTCATTTGCTAAATAAATTCTGATGATTCAAATATGTCTGAGGTAAGCGGATATGTCTATGAGTGCATTATAAATTAAGTGCAAACCTATATGTTTTTTGTGTTATTATCTCCATTCATCCGATAGGTTTTCCTTTCCACCCTGGGAGTGAGTTAGCTTGGATCAGGCACCTCATTAATCGAGAAATATAATTCTCATTGTACTAGTGAGTTTGGTACTTGAGGTCATTAATAAATTGACGCTCATAAATATATTCTCCCGTAGATATTTTTTTTTATATTTAGATCTTATTCAAGATATAAGGGCTACCGGAAACTTTTATTCATTTATCTTAAATCCTATTTACGCAACACTTAAAATTTGCATCAAGTAAACAATACTTGTCTGAATAATTCATATCAGAATTTTCTTTGGTGGGTAATATTTAAATATTACCTACAGGTGTTATGGCGACTAGACAGCCATAGAAATTCCATCTAGTCTTCAGTTAGGCTCACTTGTCCATTTCTTGAGATTTATATTATTTGGTTTAAGTTCACCAACAACGGATAAGATGTGAGAAAGGGGATGCCCATTAAAATATACATATATATATGGATGCTTAATTGTAATATCATTAAAATTTTATATAATCTTAAGTAGCAAACGTCGTATAATGACTTTATAAACACATATGCTTTTTAATGATCTAGCATATTATTACATTTTATAATTTAGGTTAAAATGGTAGAATAACTGCAAACCATCACAACACGATCAAATATAATCTATTGATTAGAATATTCTGCTGCCTATTTATTCTAAGGGGTCGAAAGATGAAACAGCCTTTAAATAACTACTGCATGATAAAAGTCTTGCAACAATTTTTTATAGGGATTAGTAAAAGAAAAGACATTATTCACTAGGCTTAATAACTTTTTGAGTGAATTTTTATCTACCTTTTACTTTCTAGTTAAAACATAGCTAGATATACGTTTGTATAAATATATATAAATAATAAAAATCTTACTATAAGATCCTTATAATATATATTTTAATTAATAATAAATATAATATTTCTGAGAGAAATATCACATTTGTGAGATTAATTTTAAATAGACATTTACTTAAGTTTTAGCAATGGAAATAGTAAATGTTAAATTTACCTTCAATCAAATTTTCATATTTCTGAGAGAAATATCACATTTGTGTGAATAATTTTAAATATAAATTTACTTGAGTTTTAGCAGTGGAAATAGTAAATGTTAAATTTACCTTCAATAAACTTTTCATAGAGTAACTTTCTTCCACTTTTTGTCTTAATTAACTGATTTTCTAGCTCAACTAATTTTTTAAGATATACAGGTAACTTGTTAAAAAACCAATCTTTATTCTTGTATTTGTTAAATAAATCTATACAAACAAATGAGCCATTCGTAGCGATAATGCGATCAATCACTTCAAAATTTTCTTTTTGATTTAATAAATCCTCTTCATAACGAAATGAAAAGCAGCCAGAGGGATCTTGCCAACTTAAAATCAATTCCAACCAGGTTTCATTATAAAAATCCACATAACCCAAGGTACCGCAGAAAAAAACTGCAAAATAATTAGACCAATTAATTATTTGTTAAAATAGAATTAAGCTAACTAAAATTATATTTTAGCCTTATTTTAATGCTTTTTAAGGTTTTATATATTAATATAAACATTAAGTAATTATAAATTATAATAAGAAAGAGATAATAAAAGACAGATAATCTTTATCCGAATTCTAAATTGCCATTTATAAGTTAACCATAAAATAAGCGATATTTGTGTTAGCAATTTGTGACGAAAAAAAAATGCACTCGAGTTCATATATGCTTTAAAATGAACCAAACATAAATTTACTTAATAATCATGATAATGATCAGATCAGGTCCACGTTGGTAGCATATGAATATTGGATATTAATAAAAAAAAGTGACACCTCTCAAACATTTGTAGACTTTAAAGATTTACAAGTGCTACAGATTCATCATTATAAAATGTAATTTATAATTTTAATGCTCCCAGTTATACTATTCAAAAAAGAACTTATAAACAATTCCCAGCCCCAAAGACTCCCACCAATATTAGATAACTGGCTAGTGCATATCTTTATGGATAGCAAAAAATATGCAGGATACATACAAGAGTAAAAATAGGGAAAACCCATTGCTTAGAATTTAAATAAATTTAATAAGATGTTTAAAATAATTATTACAGTATAGCATAATTAGTTACAATATGACATAGATATTGAATTGTTAAAAAGGTGGAAAAGCAATTAAAGGTATCAATATTGTGTAAATTTATGTCCATATCATTTACCTATTTAAATGCTAATGTTGACTTAAATATAGACAAACTCATATATATTCATACATGTATGTTTTGTTAATATTTAAATAAACTGATAATTATTTAATTTTTAAAAATATAGATTCAAATTATTCTTTTGTTGAGATCTGAATGTTTGGCTATTGGCAGGCTCCCCAGGTGGAGAATAATAAAATGGAGTTTAGACATGAAGATCAACTGTAAATAATGAATAAACAGTGATTGTCTAAGATCTCCTGTTATCTTGAAAAACAGAATGTTCAAGTCAATGACTGTACTGTTTATCATTCAAGCAGTCTTTTTATCTCAATGTTTATTCAATCACTTAAGTTATTGTGGATCCTAGTCAACATAAGCCTCTCATGCCATCAAACATAACCTTATAATCATGCCATTGAAATTGTGTATTTGTGTAACAGCATTTCCATCCCTTAATTACATGCACAACATTTTAAAACTCTTTATTAGCTTAAGCCCTCAAAATTTAAGAAAAAAATGGTGTGCACAGGCTTGGTAGGCTGACAGTTCTTAGTTGTGATTTTGCTCAAGAACTGGATTTAAATGAGTTTTGGTTAACAAAGGTTGTATGTTTAGATAGTTCTATTTAGGTCTTCCTCTGTATACCATGGAAATGATGTATTTTACATAGGATGGTTAAGTAGTCAGGCCTAACAGATTACTTATTTCAGAAGTAGGAATAATAAGAATGGTAAAAATAATACTATAGTAGTGGTGAATCAAGAGGCAGTGAATAGTACTAAAGATAAAAATCAAAATTCTATTTTTTTTCAAAAATACAGGCATATGGAATGCATGAACTTTGCTTGATTCAAATTCTTCAAGACTATAATGGATGACTGCCCTTCTGGCTAAGGGATTATAGTTGTTCTTAGCAAAACTGATCTTCAGTGGAAAGAAGTTTATTAGAACCAATGAATAGATGCAAGTTTTTTTTAAAAAAGGCATGTCAGTCAATGAAAGAATAATGTATAGATTTGGATTTGTTGTAAAATCTAATTTTGTATTTTCTACCATGTATGGTGTTAAAATTAACTTTGTACAATGGTATTAGTGCTCATTATATTACTGTTTATGCTCTAACATTAGATTCAGAGAAGGAAATTGTTTATTTCTTGTTGAATAGCATATTATACAATATTTTTATTTTTGAAGACTTTTAAGGCACATGTTGATATAAATAGTAGACATTGGCCCAATGTTATTGGAAATAATGGTTCTGGGAGTGTAAATTTAAATGGTTTATTATTATTGAATTTATGTATAATGTGGATTGATAATCATGAGAACTTTGTTTAGGCAGAAATATTACCACTAAACAACATGGATACATCCATGTTCAAAACAATGCCATTTAATAGTCTACATAACAGTTTAAAATCATAATACAAAAAAATCATATTATTGAACATTTGCAAGCTCAGATTGTTGGTTAGAACATAGATTAATATTCTCCAAAATTAAAATGACAGTTGCATTAAAGATATTATCCTAATCATATTCAATTTGTTCTTTTGAAGAATCAACTATACACATAAAATTTTAAAACTTATTAATGCCAGTTTAGATATTCAAAATTACTGATATTATTGAATTATGGAATTCTCTTAAAGAATGTGCTGTGGATAAAAGTAAATCTATGTTTGGGTTTACAAAAAAAATATATCTGGTTTTCTATTACTAATTTTATTATTAATGATTTATTTAAAAAGAAATATGTGTCATTCTCTGCTTGGCAAAATAATAGATTAAATATGGTACTTTGTAAGCAGACATTCAACACGTGATAAGACTTATAAATGATTGGTGAATTAAAACTGATTCTAGATCTTTCTTTTTTGATGCCAGCTTTTACTTATTATTTTTTAACTATAAAGCTATGAATGCTCTCAAATCCAAAGCTTCTCACTGAAGAAAGCCAAAAGTTAAAAACTAGTCTGGGGATATTGGATGAGTAAGTCAATAGATGCATTCATTGATTACTCTGGCTTGCAGTGGTTAGTACTATTGTATGAAGAGTTTTACCTGAGTTTTAACAGCTTGTGTAACCATAGGAAATGGTGATCGTGTTATGTTGAGTGGGTTATATTCCATGTTTTGAATATCTTGAATATCTCTTTTATAGAATGGTAAAAATTATATATACATATTTACTTTGCTATATTGTTGAAAATAAGAAGTTTAACTCATGTTTAAACTATAATTCAAAATTTTTCAATAACAATCTAAAATTACTCATAAAAGCTTCCAGGATATTTTAAGATTTTAAATCGCACATTAATCAATATCATGTACAAGAAACTTTTTGCAAAAATTGTCATCAAAAATTTAAATTATTTTCATAATTCAGATATGATTTTATATATTATAATGGTCAGATTCATATACTTTGTTAACAGTGAGAATTCGACCACCACACAGAAAAGCAGCACCATAGGTAGTGAAGATACCAGAAGTACTGAGTTCGAACATGGTTTATCGGTTCCATAATACACACTATGAAACAATGCATCTGATGCTACATTAGTTAACATTTCTTTAGGCACAGGGATCAGGGAGATGTGAGAGACTCATAGACTTTATTTTCGAGTTAGATAGATAATACTAATTTTAGACATTTATATATTTTAAATAATTGAAGAGATAGTACACTGAATGTGTGTCGAATAAATAAATATATGATGGCAAACGTATGGTTTGAAATTATTTAATTATAACATTTCATACTAAAATTATTTAATTAAAACATTTGATTATATTAAAACCTAGTAGCAGTATTATTCTTCTGATACTTTTATATTTATAATGAAGTACAATTATTTTATTGATATAATTTAACTACCTGAATTCTTGAGCAAGTATTTCAAGATCATGCCTTTGGGGATTCAAGGTCTTTTGCAATGCACGAGTCTAAATTAGAAAATGATAATAGTAGCTGTGGACATATATTTTATTTAATTAAATGAAGTATTTATAAGGAATTAATTATGGACAGACATTGATTTGAGAATGAATTTATGTCATATAATGTAAATATGGAGTCATACTTGTAAAGCTCAAATTAATAATAAAGAAACACGTGGCACATTTAGAACTGCGATGTGAATGTGGCAGTACATTAAAACTGTGAAGCCAATGGATGAATTTAAAATGGGCTGGCATTTGCCATAGACCCAAAGGTAAAGAGGTCACATAGCATCAGGTGTAAGGGTCTGTGCCGCAATTACTCCTTGGCTGCATGATGGGTGTCAAGCCCTATGGGAACATTCATTATGTTCACTTGTGTAGGATGACTAGGATACAGTATTTACTGTGTGATCTGGAATCTCCAAGGCTCGAAGATGGATTATCACATTTCTAAACTGTAACACATGTATAACTAACACAATACACTTTTAAGATTCAATATAAAACTTTTGACTCAGTCTCACATTACCAACATTTAATAACTAACTTCTTTTGCTCTCAAAGAAATGCACTTATTAGATTTATTGAACTAATAACTTTATTATTTAAAATTAAAAACAAGTTTAAAAGGTAATCGTAAGTTGGGGTGATTATTCTAAGAACTAATATGTCCACCACCTGCTACGTAGTAGACTCTCGCATTTATAATAAGTGAAACAATGAATGCATGTCAATTAATAGGAAAATAACTGAAATAAAATAATCTAACATAAATAAATATTAATCATATGATTTGCAGGACTCGCATCCACTATTTCATGTAATCATGTATTTTTCTAGTAAAGAATTATGGAAATTTCTGCGCTGACCAGCCAACAGAAGTATAGAAAAGAAATTTACAACTTGATTGCCACACAAGATGGCAACCGTTTTAATTAGAATTTATATTTAAAATTTGGTGAGGTCCAATTGAAAATCTTATCAGCATGTTATTATTAAATAATAAAAAAATGTAAAAGTAGAAATATGTACTCAAGAAGTAGACAGAGTTAGATAAGCTAAATTATTTAAAAAAATTTACAGAATAGATTAACAATTAATTTATAATGTACAATTTATATAGAGTTAGCTATAGCTTGAATAGAATTTAGAATACTCTAAAGGCCTAGGGTACTGGTACCTGTTTTATAAACAGCTTTTCATGTTCCATGGTCAGTTGCAAATTGTTCGTTAGTTTAAGCAGTAGCAGTCCTTTCCATGCAGTCAGGTTATGGGTTTATTTCAATAGCAGCAGTAGCCTTCCGACTATTTGTACAGCTGATCCTCATGATTCAGTTTGTGAAGGGCACATGTAGAGGTTCGGGCATCTAATTGACCATCTCCAAAGGAGAATAGTCTGGGTGCTTCCTACTTGGTCATTTTATAATGGACAAATTAATTTAGGATTATTTGAGTCTCCAAACCAGCAAGAGCACAGCACAAAGTCTAATAAAAATTCAAATCAAAAAGTCCTTCTCTTTCTTTATCTTATCTTTCAATTTCATTCTATTTATTTTTAGCTCAATCCATTTGCCCTGAGGAGAATCAATGCATTAGCCAGAGTTTTAGATTTTCAATTAATTCAGAAAGCTACATTTCCTATTGTTTAGATTTATTTTACCTTTTCAACATTTTAGTAATTAAAACTTTTAGGGATTTTTTCTAATTAATCCATTATCTCTCACCGACCATGACTTGCAAAAATTTAAGTACAAAGGGGATTTATAATCTATTTTTACTTTTTTTTAAATTAAAATCTAATTTCAAAATTATTATTTAAAATACGATTTTTAAAACCAGCAATAAATTAACGAAAGTTTATAATTTAAAATAAATAGTTAAAGTTATATAAACATTATATAACTAAAAGAAAAATTATATCAAATATTTTTATTTATAATTTAAATTTGTTATCGAAGTGTGTGTGCGTTTATGGTGAATCTGACAGATGTTTATATATATTTTAATATCGCTACACACACAATTCGATACCAAAAGTTTAAATTTAGGTAGAATATAGGTGGTGGGTGAGAGATGATAGAAAAAGGTGAAACTTAAGATTCGAATTCGAATCTTACTGTTTCAATATATGTTTTCAAAATTACCTGAAAAATTTATGCACAATTAAAATCTATACTACAAATTGATAAAAGATTATTATTTAGTCAGTGAAGAAACTAATTTATTTTTATAGCCAATTTTTACTAGGTTACAACTTTTTTAAAAAAGAAAAATAATCATTTAAATAATAAATTGTAAATCACAAGTGCAATTTTCTAATTTTTTTCTCTTTGATAATTTAATTTTTCATAAAAATATTTATTTTACTGTTGAATAATGTTTTATGTATCATTCAAGGGTCAAACATATTTCAAATATGGAAGATTTATTAGAAAAGAGAGTAGTGTGAATTCATTACTATTATTCAGCTTATGTAATAATTTAATAATGGCTTAATTAAAATCAATCATGAATAAAGATTTGAAATGTGTTATCAAATATAAAATGTGAATTAAATTTGTTTTAGTATCACATTTGTTTGAAAAAATGAAACAATATATTTTTTATACATTAGATTTTAACCTATAATTTTAAAATGTTTATGGTATTATGAATATCCATTTAGATTGTCTCTCTGCCATTTTAGTTTTGAGGGAAGTCTCAAAACCACTGCTAACACAAACAAAGACTAAATAAAATAATATAATGTTAACTGCCAGTATTACAGTGTGTTCCAATAACTTTGTCCAATATAGTTAGGAAATCGCAATTTCCACCAAGAATTAAAAAATAAACTTGCAAATTTTGTAGAATTAAGCTAAAAAAAAACAAAAAAAACATCTAGAAATCAAAATATCACACATAATTAGAATATTGATTTTTTTGATGATGATCATTTCTGGGTGTTTTTTTATTTTTTGATGAAAACTTCAACATTTTTTCGGACTGGATAAAATATTTGAAATAATTTTTGAGGTATTATTTGGAATCATTTATTCTTTATCTGTGTCAGTGGTGGTTTTTGGGTCTTACCTTAAACATTACAATGGTGGAGAGCACATGGTAAATTAGTATTGTATTATTTTAATATAAGGTAAAAAATAAACATAAAAGTAGTTAGAATTATAAGAGTCCAGGTTCAAATCACATGCTAGTACTTTCACTGGTCAGGCAAGCAACACATGAAGAGGAGAGGAGAATAATACCTCTCAAAATCTTGTGTATATACTAACCTGTATTATTATCAATATCAAATCATATATAACGTAACATTGCTTTAATAAGCTTGTATTTACAAAACTTTAATACAGAGAGCATACCAATAGCTCAAACAAGCTGTTAATTGATAAGTGCGATAAGAGAAAATATTTAAAATCTCTATCCAAAATACTCTTATCCCCAAACTAATTGGTTTTGAGCTTATGGCTCACCTCAGTGCGAAACTAGAATATTAGATACTAGATCTAAAATATCCAACTCAGAACCTATCACTTATTTTATATGTAATATTTAAGTAGAAACTTTGAAGTTTTCAAACATGAAAATATCTTTTACTCCAGCTATTTAATGTAAATAGCTATATGGTACTGAACCAAATTCAGATCTACCATATATTAATAGCCTCAGCATAGACAGAGCCATAAAGGTAAAATTGTAATTATCAATAAAGCAAGTCATATATAATGTGACATTGCTTTTACAAGCTTGTATATACAAAAATATAATATAGATAGCATACCAATAGCTCAAACAAGCTCTTAATTGATAAGTGCAGTAAGAAAAATATTTAAAATCTCTATATGGTTCTGAGCTTATGGCTTACCTCAGTGAGAAACTAGAATATCCAAATACTAGATCTAAAACATCTACTCAAATCCCAGCACTTATTTTATATGTTTGGACTACATGGGACTGAACCAAATTCAGATCTACCATATATTAATAGCCTCAGCATAGCCAAATCCATACAAGTAATCAATTAAAAGCTTGTTTAAACTGTTTGATGTGTTATTACTAACAGTTGAATGTATTTGGAATATTTAATAAAGTTAAATTTTTCTAAACCATTCAATACTCATAAAATAATCCAATATAAAAATACATCTAGAACACCATCATGACAAACCTTCAGGAAAACATGAATGGAAAAAGTGTTTCATTAAATAAGTTTGACAAAAAATAAATAATTGAACGAATATTTGAATAAAAAATGCATATTATGAATCAGTTAAAATTAAAACTTATGAATAAAATAGACTTCTTTATCATTGAAATAAAATTTATTCAACATTAGTTTATAAATAAGTTTGTATGGATATGCATTTATGTTTTATGTGGAGAAAAAATAGAGGAATTAATTGCAAATCTTTGGAAATTAATACCACTATTATTATTTTTTAGATATAAGATAAATATCATGTGATATTAATTTTTAAAAATTTATATATGTATGTTTTGTTAATATTTAAATATATTAATAATTATTTAATTTTTAAAAATATAGGCTCAAATTTTTCTTCTGTTGAGTTCTGATTGCTTAGGCTACTGACAGGCTTTCCACGTGGTGAATAATAAAATAGACTTTAGATATAAAGATCAACTGCAAATAATGAATAAACAGTTTGCCTTGAAAAACAGAATATTCTTATCAATAAAAGTCATGACATTGGGATTGTGTATTGGTGCAACATCATTTCCATCCCTTAATTACATGCACAGCATTTTAAAACTCTTTATTAGCTTAAGCCCTCAAAATTAAGAAAGAAATGGGGTGCACAGGCTTAGTAAACTGACAGTGCTTAGTTGTGATTTTGCTCAAGAACTGGATTTAAATGAGTTTTGGTTAACAAAGGTTGTATGTTTAGATAGTTCTATTTAGATCTCTCTATATTGTAACGATATATAAATATGTCGTTACATTAATTTAAAATAAAAACTTTTAAGTTCGCATATAAAAATAAGTGTATTAAAAAGAAAAAAAACTAAACGCTAAAATTAAAATGTTTGTTAAACGTATATATTCGCACAGATGCTAAACTTTAAAAATATTTTTTTCATAAAAAAAAAAAAAAAAAAAGTATTTGAACGTATTTTTTTTAATAAAAAAATACAAGATTGAAATATAAAAATATTTTAATAAAAAAATAACGTAAGTTAAAATAAAAACAGGTATTAATTAATTCCTGTAATCTATAAATGGAAATGATTGTTTATTAATTATCTAAAAGCTGTTTAATTAAAAAGTCAGATGAAAAGTTAGATAAGAGAAGAAACAGATTTTAGCTTGACCAATGGAAGCAAATAAAGGCCCGGACCATAACGAAAAAAAGAGAACAGTCACGGGAGGATTATAAAAAGAAAAATATTGAGTTCCAGTCAGTTTTCCAACTTGATTTTGGTGATTCGAATGACAAGACGCACTTGCCGTCCTCACTCATTTATTTTAAAAATGCAAAGACTGTGATACCAGAACAGAACCAGCTAATGCTACCTCCAAAAATATCAGACCGGTCTTCCAGGAAAGTCTCCGTGGGAATTGCCAACGGGAACATGGACTCTTCTACCATAAGCTATATGAAATGAACAATTATTGAAATCAATTAAGAACTTTCATCAAGTTTTACAAATTAATATGATACCAGAACAGAACCAGCTAATGCTACCTCCAAAAATATCAGACCGGTCTTCCAGGAAAGTCTCCGTGGGAATTGCCAACAGGAACATGGACTCTTCTACCATAAGCTATATGAAATGAACAATTATTGAAATCAATTAAGAACTTTCGTCAAGTTTTACAAATTAATAAACAAGCCAACTTAAATGTTAAAACGGACTCTTATCTGACTTTTGTAAGTTTTTAAATCAAATTAATAATGTTTAATTTTATATGTTTTCTGATTGATAAAAATCATTTCCATTTTTTTTCTTTCTTATTGTATAAATTGTTTATTGTTTAAATTTTAAATGATGAAATTTAGGTTGGGTATAGACATTGCATAGATTCATTAGCGGTTGATAATGTTGTGGTTTTCACATTCGATTAGAATATATGTCAACGATATCACTGCAAGCATCTTACGATGAATGCTAATGGGATTTGTATATTCCCTATGCAAGTGACGTTTATCGATGACTTTGTATTTTGATCGGTTGTGTTTAATTTGGAATGTTTTTGACCGCGGAATCTGTACAGCTGATCTGTACTCAACATTTTAAAACAAATTTTATAAAATGCATTTGTGCGAACATATCTAAATGTTAAATTTAAGTCGGGCGTGAATGGCTATATAGTTTGTAAAGTTATATTAAGGGAGGGTAATCTTAGGTTATTCATTTTGTAGTTGAATTGGTTCAATGGATTGGATATATTTGTGTAATTGTGATGTAATATGAGGTCCGCTACAGGCAGGATTATAGATATATGCCACACACCCTCTGTTTGCCTATGGATGGGTTTGTAAGTCGGCAGAAGACTGCAGTCCATTCCTATGGAGTTTTTTGTTTATTGTTCTACCTGCCAACAGATGTCACATTCCTGTTGGTGAAGAGTCAATGTCTTCTCTAATTTTACTTACTGTTCAGAGGTACTTTCCTGACAGTATAGTATTTTGTGTTGTCGTATCATGCTACATTGAATACATGAATGTATCAGATAGATTGGTGCCAGTTGATTGCGAAATTGGTTGCCTAAGGTTAAATTAGGGAAGAATATTTTCTTTTCAAATGCAGATCTATATAGTCTATTCATACTTGACTATCTAAATAAAATATTAAATTCATTGAAACTTAGTTAAATGTAAAATTAAAAGTTAATATAAAAATCTAAAATGTTAAACTTATTCCTCAAAATTTAAATGTTATTTTATATGTGCGTAAATAAATATTTTTATGTGTTAATTTCTGGCAGTGGCTTTTATTTATTGATATTTAAGATATAAATTAAGATATAGATTTTTATCTCGGCATCTCCACTGAGTTAGTGACTTGGGCTAACGATCGGAATATTTAAATAAAGTGGAATCTTAACAGCGCGTATCTGCCTACTCTATAAATTTTTCTAGGCTCAAATGCCTAGATGGCGCCCTGGTAGTTGCAGATATTGGTTTTTGCGGTTAGATTCGATCTTCACTTTTATTTCGATCGTTATAATTGGCGCCCAACATGGGGCCTGGAAATGCTATATTTTACATTGGATGGTTAGGTAGCAGGCATAGCAGATTACATATTTCAGCAGTAGGAATAATAAGAATGGTAAAAATAATACGATAGTAGTGGTGAAGCAAGAGGCGATGAATAGTACAAAAGATAAATATCAAAATTCTATTTTTTTAAAAAACATAGGCACATGGAATGTGTGAACTTTGCTTGATTCAAACTCTTCAAGACTATAATGGATGACTGCATTTGTAGCTAAGGAATTATTGCTGTTCTTAGAAAAACTGATCTTAAAAGGAAAGTTTATTATATCCAATTAATGGATACAGGTTTTTTTTTTTAAAAAGGCATGTCAGTCAGTGAAAAAAGAATGTATAGATTTGGATTTGTTGTAAAATCTAATTTTGTATTTTCTACCATGTATGGTGTTAAAATTAACCTTGTACAATGGTATTAGTGCTCATTATATTACTATTTATGCTCTAACTTTAGATTCAGAGAAAAAAAGCTTTTGTTTCTTGTTGGATATCATTATTATACAATTTTTTTAAAGACTTTTAAGGCATATGTTGATATAAATAGTAGACACTGGCCCAAAGTTATTGGAAATAATGGTTCTGGGAGTGTAAATTTAAATGGTTTATTATTATTGAATTTATGTACAATGTGAATTGATAATCACATGCACTTTGTTTAGGCAGAAAAATCACCACTAAGGAACATGGATACATCCATAGTCAAAACAATGACATTTAATAGATTACATTACAGTTTGAAGTCAGAATACAAGAAAAATATATATTATTGAACATTTGCAAGCTCAGATTGTTGGTTAGATCATAGATTAATATTCTCCAAAATTAAAATGATAGTTGCATTAAAGATATTATTCTATTCATATTCAATTTGTTCTTTTGAAGAATCAACTATACCCATTAAATTTTAATAGTTATTAATGCTAATTTACATATTCAAAATTACTGATATTGTTGAATTATGGAATTCTCTTAAGGAATGTGATATGGATACAAGTAAATCTATGTTTGAGTTCACAAAAAAGAAAAATTATATCTGGTTTTCTGTCAATAATCTTATTATTAGTGATTTAATTAAAAAGAAACATGTGGCATTCTCTGCTTGGCAAAATAATAGAGTAAATATGGTACTTTGCAATAGATACAAAAATCTGAAAGCAGACATTCAACACATGATAAGACTTATAAATGATTGGTGAATTAAAATTGATTCTAGATCTTTTTCTTTTGATGCCAGTTTTTACTTATTTTGTTAACTATAAAACTATGAATGCTTTCAAATCCAAAGATCCTCACTGATAAAAGCCAAATGCTAAAAACTAGTCTGGGGATATTGGATGAGGAAGACACTATATAGAAATTGTATGCACAAGCCTTGTTGCATCCATTGATTACTCTGGCTTGTAGTGGTTAGTACTATTGTATAAAGAGTTTTACCTGTTTTAACAGCTTGGGTAACATAGGAAATAATGATCATGTATGTTGAATGGGTTATATATCAAGTTCTGAATATCTTGAATATTTCCTTCTTAGAATGGTAAAAATTGTATATACATATTTACTTGAATATATTGTTGAAAATAATCAGTTTATCTTATGTTTAAACTATAGTTCAAAATTTTTCATTAACAATCTGAAATTACTCATAAAAGCTTCCAGGAAATTTTAAGATTTTAAATCGCATATTAATCAATATCACGTACAAGAAACTTGTTGTAAAAATTGTCACCAAAAATTTAAGTTATTTTCATCATTCAGATTTTTTATATATATATTTTCAAAATTTCCTGAAAAATGTATACACAACTAAAATCTGTACTACGAATTCATAAAAAATTATTATTTAGTGAAGAAACCGTAATTTGTTTTTATAGCTAATTTTTACTTTGTTACAACTTTCTTAAGAGAAAAAAAAATCATTCAAATAATAACTTTTAAATCACAAATGTAATTTTTCCAATTTTTTTCTCTTTGATAATTTAATTTTTCATAAAAATATTTATTTTACTGTTGAATAATGTTTTATGTATTATTCAAGGGTCAAATATATTTCAAATATGGAAGATTTAATAGGAAGGAGATTAGCTTGAATTTATTATTACTATTCAGCTTGTGTAATAACTTAATCATGTCTTAATTAAAATCAATCGTGAATAAAGATTTGAAATGGGTTATCAAATGTGAAATGGAAATGAAATTGGTTTTAGTATCACATTTGTTTGAAAAATTAAACAGTATATTTGTTTTATACATTAGATTTTAAACTATAATTTTAAAATGTTTATGGTGTAATTAATACCATTTAGATTGTCTCTCTGCCATTTTGATATTGAGGGAAGTCTGAAAACCATTGCTAACACAAACAAATACTAAATAAAATCATATAAGGATAACCTCCAGTAGTACAGTGTGTTCCAATTATTTTGTCCAATATAGTTAGGAAATCGCAATTTCCACCAAGAATTAAACAATAAACATGCAATTTTTTTTTAGAATTAAGCTAAAAAAAAAATCAAATACCTCTAGAAATCAAAATATCAAACATTTTTGAAATTTTGATTTTTTGATGATCATCATTTCTGGGTGTTTTTTTTATTTTTTGATGAAAACTGCAACTTTTTTTGTGAACTGAATAAAATTTTGAAACAATTTTGGAGGTATTATTTAAGATCATTTATTCTTTATCTGTGACAGGGGTGGTTTTGGGTCTTACCTTAAAAATTAAATGGTTGAGAGTGCATTGTAAATTAGTATTGTATTATTTTAATATGAGGTAAAAAATAAACATAAAAGTAGTTAGAATGCTAAGAGTCCAGGTTCGAATCCTATGCAAGTACTGTCACTGGTCAGGCAAGTAATACCTGAAGAAGAAAGGAGAATAATACCTCTCTAAATGCAGTGCATATACTAACCTGTTTTATTATCAACAAAGCAAGCCATATACAATGTGACATTGCTTTTATAAGCTTGTATTTACAAAAATGTAATACAGAGAGCATACCAGCTTTTAATTGATAAGTGCGGTAAGAGAAAATATTTAAAATCTCTATCCAAAGTACTCTTATCCCCAAACCAATTGGTTTTAAGCTTATGGCTCACCTCATTAAAGAACTGGAATATTCAGACACTAGATCTAAAATATCAACTCAAATCCCAGCACTTAAATTATATGTTTCGACATGAAAATGTCTTTTGTTCCAGCTATCTAACTTAAAGAGATTTATAAGAGCAAACCAAATTCAGATCTACCATATATTAATAGCCCAGAATATCCTAATTCATAAAGGTAATCAATTAAGAGCTTGTTTAACCTGTTTGATGTGTTATTACTAACAGTTGAATTATTTGGAATATATAAATAAAGTTAAATTTTTCTAAAGACATTCAATACTCATAAAATAATCCAATATAAAAATACAACTAGAACACCATCATCACAAACCTTCAGGAAAACATGAATAAAAAGTGTGTTTTATTAAATAAGTTTGACAAAAAATAAATAATTGAACAAATATTAGAATAAAAGATGCCTATTTTGAATCAGTTAAAATTAAAACTTATAAATAAAATAGACTTCTTAATCATTGAAATAAAATTTATGCAACATTACTTTATAATTAAGTTTGTGTGGATATGCATTTATGTTTTATGTGGAGAAAAAATAGAGGAATTAATTGCCAATCTTTGGAAATTAATACTTCTATTATTATTTTTTAAATATAAGATGAATATCATGTGATATTAATTTTTGAAAATTTATAGAGATATTTAAAATATATAATACTGTATTTAATCCTGTAATATATTTAAATACAGCCTAGTCAAACAGGTAAAGAAAATACAGAATATTAAGAATTTATATATATTTTATATTTCACAATAAAGAAATAATTTCTGATCTATCATCAAAATTAAATATGGCTGAGATATGTGTTGAAAATTTAGTGATTTAATAGGTGACAGAGTGATGTTTTGTAAGAATATCTATTATAATGTTGACAACTAAGATTTGAAGTCACTGTATATATTTATTATTATCCACATCACTTTATATAAATTGAGAGGATAATTTACTATGGATTTATTTGTACTTTTGCCATGAAAAGCTAATGTGCTTGTAACAAGAGCATATTGAGATAGTTATATGAATTATTTATTAATATATTGTTGTATACAATTAATATAGTGCTGTTATACATTTTCATAATGATGTTTTACTTATGATTTTGTTTATGTTACATGGCTTGAGCAATAAATGGACATGATTCAGAATATTCTTATGCCATGGAAGTTTTATTTAATGAATGCTATTGACATATTTGCTTTGAATATTCCAAATAAGAGTCATAGATCACATGACCATATCTCTTAAGCTTGTAAGTTATAAAGAATGAGGATTGCCAATTCCTCTACAAGCCTTGTGATAAATGCTTAGCCAGAGCCAGCACTTAAAATATCTCTGTCAGGAACCCCTCCTCAAACCCCTGACCATGGCTTCATGCTTTATGGTATGTCTGAAGATCTATCAGCCCCATATAGCTACTTGAGTTGGATAGCTGGGTTTGAAGACATGTAGATGTCTGAAAATTTCAGATTTTCCAATCAATAGATTACTTTTAGATAAGTGCTTGGCTTTGAGTTGGTATATTTAGATCTAGTGTCTAAACCTACCCTGACACTTCTCTGAGGAGTGTCAAAGCACGAAACCATGGTCAGGGTTTGAGGAGGGGTTCCTGACAGAGATATTTTAAGTGCTGGCTCTGGCTAAGCATTTATCACAAAGCTTGTAGAGAAATTGGCAATCCTCATTCTTTATTCCTTTTAATATGTTTATTAATTTTGTCTGTGATTTTTTTCAATTATAACACTATGAACTTTTTATACAGTGACAATAAATATTTCTACATATGATCTTAAATATTTCATGATGATTATTAAGGAGATTTATTACCATAAATTGTAAAATCAGTTCAGTATTAAGAGAATTTATGAGGTATTGACAGAACAAAAATGGAATAATTTTTTAAAGATTTTATCCAAACTTCTGGAATATACATGTCCACATCATATTATCAATGGTACATCAGGGTAACTAGAATAATTATTATTGTAATAAAAGTTATAATTTTTTAAAAATTTTATAAAAAAATATGTAAGAAAATAGCCTGAGAAGTTGC
Organism: Epiperipatus broadwayi; assembly: GCA_028023455.1. Lineage (NCBI taxonomy): Eukaryota > Metazoa > Onychophora > Udeonychophora > Euonychophora > Peripatidae > Epiperipatus > Epiperipatus broadwayi. Next base: position 1,068,638 of record JAQFVV010000188.1, read on the forward strand.
GCTTATTTTAGTTAAATATCATGAACAAGTAATACATTTTATGAACACAAAACCTTTGATAGTAAATTGGTATAAAAGTAAAAATGATACATCTTAGAAAATTAAATAAGTACAAATAACATTTAAACCACACTATCTAGTTTAAAAGTACAAAGTCTGAATCAAATAACACAAACAAAATAAATCCTTTTATTTATTAAATTGCAAGACTGTTGTAAACACAAGTGCATATATAAATGAGTTTAGATCTTTAATGCTATTCTTAAAAAATTATGTTTGGAGCATTTTAAAAGTATAATGCTATTATTTTTAATTGTGTGTTGTATTCAGAACATGTAATATGTCATAAAGTTCTTAGAGACTAAGCTAATTTATATTTGTGCTTGAGTTTTGAATATACTTATCAATTTGCAATTTAATAAGTAAAAGAATTTTTTTAACCCATGTTGCTTGAATTCAAACTTTGTGTGTTTTAAATATTCTATCATTGGTTTCTATTCTTTTACTATATTGGAGTTTCAACTAGCACTATGCATCCATTGACTTATGCTTGGTAAATTATTATATCTTTGCAGGTAAACGAATATAGAATATATACTGAAGCATTAACAAATGATATTACTATATGTAGCTTGTATATAATAAATATGTTATGTTTATTAAATTAATATTTTCTAGCAAACATCTAGAAGTAGCATCATTTAAATGTAGTTCATAAAAATTCATGACTTCCTGATCTACACCAAAAATAATTTTCTGAATATAATGATGAGAAAAAAGAATAAAAGAGAAGGAGTAAGAAAAGATCTAAAGAAGAAAAGTGAAGCAGAATAAGATAGTTATTTTTTTATTGTTTCTGCAGTTCTGATAAGTATCATTATTATAATCATTTTTTTAGATTATACCCTGTCCCAAAATTTAATTATATATTTAGGATAAGAGGGCTTAAGCTCAGTCTCTAGCATTTTTTAGGTTCCATAAAAATATGTCTGTCCAACTAAACCAAATAACTATTGACAGAATAATAAGTTCTCTTTTTTTTTGTAACCTTTCATATGGTCCTATATGTTAAAGGTCAGAGTGACTTAAAGTAACATCAACAAGGGCTTTGAGTGTTTCATCATTGGATTTTCAATGATATGAATGGCTGAAATGTTGGAATGTAAAGACTGAAGCTTGTCCATTAAAGTTTGAAGATTTTCTATCTTAATATAAAGTGAGCATTGATTGTATATATGTGTGGTAGATATTGATCTGGACCAACTGACGAGTGCTGATCAGCACCAAATAAATATATTGGAAGTCATTTATCTTTTTCACATGTATGTGATCATGTGTATCAGTCATAAAAGATTGATTACATAGCTAGAAAGAACTTGAAAATCTGAGTTCAAGTCGCTTCTAATTACATTAAATTTAGTATAGACAATAATATACTTATATTTGAGTAATATATATTATAACAGTAACTATTAGCTATAGAAGCAAATGAAGTAAAATATACAAGCAAATGATACGAGACTAGTAGTCGATCTTCTAGTACTGTACATTCCGAATTTCACATACTGGAAAACATGTTTTCAGATTTATAGGGGGAGTAGGGTCTTCCTTTTACAAGTACTGTGGGTGGCATTAATAATATGTATTCATTAAGATGAATAGTATAAAATAAAAGTATTATAACAATACGCTAATTAACTATAAGTAATTCGTATATTTTCTGAAATATCAAAGTATATTATTCTACACTTGCTTTAATATAGGCATGAAATAACAATAAACAATTTGTATATGAGCACAGACTTTCACAAGACCCACCGTCCACCCTTCTATCTCATATCACTGATACACTTGAACACATAAATGTTGGAAAAGATAAATAATCACCAATATAGTATTTCATGCTAAAACAGCAATCATCAGTTGGTCCAGAGGAGTCAGATTGACTTTAGGTCAACATGAGTGTGACAAGAATCTCAGCCTCAGGGTGACCTTTGAGCATTCCATCATCAGATTTTCAATTGGATGGACGGTTGAAGAGTTGGAGTGTGGAGTGGATTGAAGCCTGTCCATTAAAGTAGGAAGATTGACTATCTAATATATATTTGAACACTTATTGCATATATGTGCAGAGATGATAATCTGGACCAACTGATGATTGCTGGTTTAGCATGAAATACGTATATTGGTGAGCATTTATCTTTACAATATATATGTGTTCAAGTGTATCTGTGATATGAGATAGAGTGGTGGATCGTGTGAAAGTCTGTGCTCATATATCCTATATATATATTACCTATATTGATGCAAGTATATAATAAGCCTGTATTTCAGTTGATACACAATTTGGTAATAATGAAATTATTTATTAATAAAAAAATAAATAAATAATGAAATAAATTAATAGTATCTTCTTTAGAGATTTTTTTCTAGAATACTTTTCCAGACGGAAATTATAATAAAAATTCAAATCTTTTCAACGATTTTTTCTAATAACTCTGAACTTCTCAAATAGATATATGCAAAAAATAAATAAATATTTATCTCTGTACTGTTTTCCTGAAAATAAATTCATATTATTATTTATGAATAACTATATATTTCATTCTGTGAATCATTTTACATATTTTATACTTCTATTTCATTCATTTTTGACAGTTTCAAAGTTCAGTTTTTCACTCTTTAGTTTTTTTTAAAAGTTCAATATTTTTTCTTTTATTTATTTGAAATATTCAAAAGATAACAAGATAAAAACATTGAAGCTTTTTGCTTTAGATTATCTTAGCATTGGTTTAAAAGTCCTTCTTCCTTAAGTATCCTTAAAGAAAATACTAAAGGCAATTACGCGTAATGTTGATATGTTATTTCTTCTTAATAAGGTCTTCTTGACTGTTTATTTGAGAAGTTCCATTTATCTCCAAATAATTTTATGAGTTGATAGGGAATATATTGAGAATTGCACTAGGAATAAGAACTGGTGGGCTATTTATTTAATCTAGCAAGTCATCTTACATAAAAGTTTGAATATCCAGAGTATTTTAATCACTTCTTCTAAATTAAAGTATTTCTAAATTTACACTTCTTATATAGTTTTAACTTAATAGATAATTTGCTTTACTTCTTCTGTTTCGAGTAAGAGCGAGAGAGAAAGAGAAAAAATCTCATTTCAATACTTTTGACCTCATTTACACATAAAAGCTTTTATTGTCTTTATAAATTTTTGGAGTTATCTCCATAACAAATTTAAAAACTACTTTTTTTTTAAACAAAAGGAAAATTAATTAAATAAACATATCATTTGTGCATATTTTATTTCTCCTTTCTTTATTTCAGTCCTATATGTATGCATGTATATATATGCACTCACATCTTGTTTTTCAAAAGTATGTTGATGTGCCTTTGGCATTGCCAATATAATAATTGCAATATATGTATACACACACAACTAACACATATATGCATTTTAATATATACACAATACATGCAAATGCATTAAAATATATGAGTTATATATATATTCTAATCACATATATACACATGACGTTCTATTATGTATATAAATTCTTTATATATGCATATATTATATATCTTCCTATTACTCTGGAGGAATCACATTAACATATTAAACCTTGAAATCATCTTATTACTCTTCAGGTTCTTGATAATAACAGTATGATTTTCTCATTTAGTAAATGGGATCTCCAGCATCTGATGTTTGCTGGCAATTGTCTTTGTCTCCTTCAGCAATTTCTTCTTTAAGGATGTGCCATTTCATATGAGTCTCATGTCTTTGAATGTGACACCAGCTTTAGTTTTGATTTTTTGAATTTGCTTACCTACAATTTTTTTTCATAGTTTCTTTCATTCATTTTTTAAAAAAACTATCTCTTATCCAGACATTGCTTTTAATATCATATTAGTCTTTGCCTAGTCATAGTAGAATCATAACCTTATTTCCAATTTTCTTTATGGCAACAATCTGGCTAATGACATCCAAATAAATGCTGATGATATACTGTAACAGTTGTTAAGTTTTTTATATATTTGCCATGATGATATTCTTGAGAATTTGTTTAAATTCCTGGACAGCTGTTCTTGTAGTCCTTTAGACTCTGAGTGATTTCAAACTTTAATTTAAACAAAATTTGCCCCTTTGTCCAATTTAAATTTTTCTAAAGATTCACAGTAGAATAAAATCTCTTATAATTAAGAGTTAATCTTCTTGGTCTGTGATTTAGATTACTATGCATTTAACCCATTGCAAATTTGTATTAACTTATATTTAAAAAAATATCCAAATGTAGTTTGGTTGATATGCAAATGTTTGCCATAGTTTTTTTGCTGTTGCTCATGCTTTATTTCCTTTATCTGGCAAGTTAAATTTGTAATTCAATATATGCCATCATTGTTGATTTTTGGCCATCAGAACATAGCTACATGCTAGAGCTTTGTTTTGGACATGAGCAGATAAGCATCACAATTTTAAAACTCTGCTGTGACATTAACACAGAATCATTACTTTGTTTTCCACTGCTATACAATTTTATTCACCAATAAATTGTCATGTACTGCCCAGAGATCTTTAAGGTTGGCCATTTCTTGCTACTAATTTTTAATAACGGATAATATTCATCATGTTTCATCAAGTCTACTCAGTTCTAATACATTTTTTTATTTGTTTTGAATACGTACAGTAATCTACTTTTATTTCCTGGATCATTAATGAAAATTTTTCCATGTCAATCTTTATGCACAGAGGCAGCTTAAATATTTCCAATCTACTATTAGATTTATACTGATCTTGACTATGAATAATATCAAAGTTCCAGTGATTATTTGCTTTAAGTAAAATTAGAACTTTTATTATTTTGGTTAGATTTCCATTTGCATCACAAATCAAAGTTCTTTATATTCTTCTATTTATTTAGAAAGTAGGTTAAGATAGGAGTGGTCATGCTTGTCTTTTAAATAAATCTTGTTTTGAAGATTTGCAGAGGTCCCTATTGCCATTTTATCAGTTGCATAGTCTTAAGGTTATAGGCTTAATAAATATTACTTTAAAGCTTATTTTGTTGAGATACAAAGGACTCCCTGTGAGATTCATGACTCACAGTCCTTATAGATCATTAATGATATTTTCACCCGGATGGCAAAATTTCCATGGCTAAGTATCCTATGATATGCATTTCCTGCATCTATTTTCTTTCCTTTATTTACAATTTCACACTAAATGACCAAGATTGTTTTATTTCCCAGGTCATATCATTATTTGTTGAATTTTTTAAACTTTTCAATTTGGTCATGAATTATTTGTAAGCTACTTTCTATTTGTTGATTTTATAACATGGCAGACTCTTTATAGAAGTAAATGGTGCTTTAACTGGTTATCTACAATTGCTCTTATAAGGTTTTAACAGATCCAGGAAATCCCTTAGTGTAGAGTTAATTTCTCTGAATCTTTACCCACTTGCCTTCAACTTGTTTGGTTAACTGCAAAGTGAAATATTTATTTAGTTTTTGCTATTTCAGTTTCTGATTTGCATAAATGGTTTGCATTTTTTGTCCCCTCAGAACTGTGGGAAAAAATAAAGCAACTATTTTCATAGATTTATAAAAAAATAGCATTGATGACGAAGTAATTTTTCTATCAGTTTGATATGCAGTAGTCAAACTGCACAATTCTCTATATCAAACTAATTTATTTTTAGCTGTGGCATATATACCACTTCTCTTGTGAGTTGTTTGTGCAAATGCATGTGTAGTTTGATTTTATATCGCTATTTAGATTATCTGTTTTCTAATCATAGATGTTTTAAATCTCACACAGGCCTTCTCAAATTGTCTTTGATTGTGATAATATGTTTTATCCAAGCTTAAGTTATTCAAAGATTGCAATTCATAGCCTAACTAAAATCTTCTGGTGAAATATTATAAGCTGGTCACGATAATGATTATTTTGTCAGTGAAAAAGAGGCAGTTAATAAATCAATTTAATAGACTTTAATTAAACATAAATTAATTAATAATAATAATGATAATTGGACCTACCACACTTATATGATACAAATTCAGTTCCTAACTCTATCAACTGTAGCTATTTATATATTGTAAGGTACTTGAACTCAGACTTTCAAGCTCTCTACAGCTATGCACTACATCTTATACAATTGATACATATGACCACATCCATGTGAAAAATATAATTGATCTTTAATATACATATTTTGTGCTGAACCAGCATTCACCAATTATGTTTTAGTACACATACATATGTGTATATATTGTAAGAGTATGGTTTCACCCTATTAGAACCAAAGAGGATTTGAAACAAAACAATTAGCACTCTTTCTTATGTAAAAAAAATTATGACATTAAGTACAAGTTGCTTGTGACATAGTCTTTTGTTTTTTATTTATTTTTAGTTTTGGTGTGTTAAGTCTACTGACTACAAAATAATGGGAATTAATGCTCAATTTACCAAATTCCTGAATTTGGTATAAAACAGTAACAAAGAAAAATGGAATTAAAAAATTATTAAAAAGACTAAATGAAATTAAAACACTTAAACAATAGGAATACAGCATGATATATAACATACACATGATATAAACTGAATATGCAAGAAAATAAACTGAATTGTTTAATCAAAAACATAATTTTTTTAAAGCTATCAACATGAATTAAAATAATGCTTAAAAATAAACTAAGGTTTGATTTATGATTTAATGATTTTATAAAAGAACAAATTATCTCCAAAAGCTATTAAAAATGATTAGAGGAGGAAAAGTTTATAGAATCTCAAAGGAATAATACAATGTTAATAGTTCCAAGGTAATAATTTATGCAAATTTTATTACTCAGTGACACAAAGCTCATAAAAAGAATTATTAGCTTGCTAAAGAAACAAAAAAAAGGAAAACCACACATCTTCTAATGTATAGCTAACATTAAGCAATACAAAAGGATGTGGGGGTAGAAAACTCATTAAAGGTCATAGATGGAAGAATGCCAATCATATACCCATAAATAATTTGACTTTATAAGCTAATAACATTAGTAATGTCTTCACCAGGAGACAGTAGTCAGAAAAATCATGGAAAAAGCATCATTCAAATAGAGAACATCACCTCTCTACTGTCAAATCACCAACTGACTATCTAGAGAATGACCAGACTATCAAATGGATTACCAACTCCCAACATCCGGAAATTTTCCTAATCTAGAAGGAACCAGTCATCTTATCATCTGTGTATCAATGTACTGAAGAATAGCTAACTTCATAAACTAACTATTTCAATTATTCAAATTATATATGTATCATATAGAATATATTTCTTTGTTGTATAAATAACTCTTTGTTGTTATTTTTTATTGAAAGAATTGATTATTTAGCCCTATAATCATCAATCATAATTATATAAGGGAGGTCTCTAGGTCAATCACTAGAATTTTTGATCAACCTACCAACTAAAAAAATGGATGACTGATTGATGTTGAGATGAAATTTTATGTATAAAATATTAAATGCTTGCACTAGTACAGGACAATTTTATATGTTTATTGTTGTTGTTAAATTAACTTGATTTCTATTATTTTTCATTCTGTATGACTGACTGAATCTTTTGTATGAATGGCTATTGCTATATCATAAATACTGGTAATGCAAAGAAGGAACTTCATACCCAAAGGTGTCAGCCAGAAAGTCTCAATGAATCATCATGGTGTAAGGTAGACAAGTTAAAGTCAGGGAATAGAAGGATTAGACAGCAGGATGATCATATTAAAATTATCATAAATTATATTGTTCGAAACCATCCTACATAGAGTTGAAGGTTAGGGGAGATCATAATATTATATGAATCAAATGAAGGATGATCTGACCTACCCAAATATCCCATTGATTTGTTCTAAAAGATTGTAAATCACCCATAATGGAATAAAGCTGTTAATGATTTATTTTATTTAATTAGAATTTGTGTATGATTTCTCATTTATCTAACTTTCCATTAGCCATGCCATATCATTTATCCATCTTTCCATTAGCCATGCCATAATACTTATATAACTTTCCATTAGCCATGCCATATCATTTATCTAACTTTCCAATAGTCATGCCATATCATTTATCCAATTTTCCATTAGCCATGCTATATCATTTATCTAACTTTTAATATCCATGCCATATCATTTATCTAACTTACCATTACCCATGTCATGTCATTTATCTAACTTTCCATTCCCCATGCCATATCATTTATTTAACTTTTCATTAGCTATGCCATATCATTTATCTAACTTTTTATTTGCCATGTCATATTATTTATTCAACTTTCCATTAGCTATGCCATATTATTTAGCCAATTTTTCATTAGCTATACCATATCAATTATCTAACATTCCATTAGCCATGTCTATGCCATATCATTTATCTAACTTTCCGTTATCCATGCCATATCATTTATCTAACTTATCATTATCCATGCCATATATCATTTATCTAACTTTTCATTACCCATGCCATATCATTTATACAATTTTCCATTAGCCATGTCATATCACTTACCTAACTTTTCATTAGCCATGCCATATCATTTATCTAACTTTTCATTATCTATGCAATATCATTTATCTAACTTTCCATTATCCATGCTATATCATTTATCTAACTTACCATTATCCATGCCATATCATTTATCTAAGTTTCCATTACCCATGCCATAGTATTTATATAACTTACCATTAGCCATGCCATATCATTTATCTAATTTTTCATTAGCCATGTCATATCATTTATCTAACTTTACACTAGCCATCCCCCCCCCTATCATTTATCTAATGTTCCATTAGCCACACCATACTATCATTTATTTAACTTTTCATTAGCCATGTAATATCATTTATCTTACTTTCCATTAGCCATGCCATATCATTTCCATAATTTTCCCTTAACCATGCCATAATCGTTATCTACCTTTCCATCATCCATGCCATATTACACACATAACTCAGATATAAATATTTTTAGTTTAATAAACTTATGGTAATCATCACCCTAGCTTATTAGAATTGTGCATATAACCATGGAGTGTGAATACTGAGGAGTAACAGGAATATGAGGAGAACCCACGATATTGAGGACCTAAAGAGCAACCATATAGTAACAATATATATTAGAATTGATTAAGAATACTATCAAATGTGATATATTTATAACTGGAAAACTTTAGGAACTCAAACTCATACCATCACTTCAATATACAAATAAAATGTGTGGCACAAATAGCTATTTTGTTCTGTTCCATTCCAATTAGTAATCAATTATTGGGGCTAGATACTGGTCAGTTGTGTCATTAGGAATCTGGTCACATAAATAATACATCTGTTCTGATATATATTATAAACTATAGCTTAAATATAATAACAAATCTAGAATTTATATATAAAATTAAGTAAGATCAATATCACCTTTATTAATTATCTAATACTGAGGCAGGGTATATGGTACTGTTTGTGTCATATGCTATTCACTGTAATGATAGAATCCTTGATTTAAGATCTACAAGGACCTAAATTGAAATTCAACCTGTAAGTTTTTGATGCACTAATAACTACTGCTTAGAACTTTTTTCAGTTGTTATAAGCATATAGATTTTAACAATAATAAAAAATTTATTCAACTCTATATTAGTCCTTAGTAATACATTATTATATATGTAAATATAAATAGTCATAAGTTAAAGTATATGAAATTGAAAGAATGTCGCTGCAACATCATGGAATTATGTGTAAATTAATAATCAAACATTAATACATTATAGTAAATATATATATGTAAAGTTATAAATAAATATTAGAAAATATACTAATTAAATTTTTTTTAAAAAGAACAAAAAAATATAAACGTCACTTAGGAGTGATAATCGGTAGCGCTCCGTTTATACATATATATATTTAAATTTTAATTATTGTATATTCTAATATTTATTTATAAGTTTACATATATTATTTTGAAGAAATACAGACATCGATTTTGTGATATATATATATAGAATGATATCAATGTATTCTTTTATTTTTGATGGTGTTTAAGCATTTATTTATTAATGTAGATATAAATTAGTGTGAAATCTGTTATTAGCTTAATTTAAGTACCTGAAAACCACTATTACCCATTCAGGGGATTAAGAGAGTACCTCATTTTTAGCAAAGTCTAAAAGTCAAAGAAACATCCAATAAATGTAAATATAAATAAACAGCTTAAAATACATGAAATTGAAACAGAAATGCAATTCTGTATGAACTATGTGTAAACTAATAGGCAAACATTAATAAATTATCTAAAGAATAGAATGATACCAGTTTATTTCTTTAGCTTTGATGATACTTAAGCATTCATTTATTAATGACTATTAGTTTACATACAGTTCACAGAAGGTTGCAGTTATTTCCATTTTAATTACATATACTTTAAGCTATGATTATTTATATTTATTAACACAATGTTTTTTTGACATTGAGGAATTGCTAAAAGTGAGACTTCCTTTAGTCCCTGAGTGGATAATAGTGATTTTATGTAATTTACATTGTACTTAAATCAAACTAATAACAAATTTCACATTCTAATTTATATGTATATTAATAAAGAAATGCTTAAATACTATTAAAAATAAAAGACTAGTAGATATGTATCATTTTATTCTTTTTTAAATTTATTGATATTTGACTAACAATTTACACATAGTTGTCAAGCGTTGGTGACCGAGTGGTCAGCACAGCTAGCTGCCTTACAAGCAGTTGTCCCAGGTTCGCTTCCCTGCCGATGCTTTGACACATGGAAAAAAAAATTACACATAGTTCACAAGAAATTGCAGTTATTTCTGTTTCAAATAATAATACTTTCTATAATTCATAATCAAAAATAAATTTCTATCTGGTAGATCATGAAAGTATGAACAACAATTTTATTCAAGCTTAGTTAAAATATGTTTCAAGTTAATGTTGTTGTAGTCCTCATAATTGGAGTTGTAATCATTTGAGGAAATAAATTTATAAAAAGTTTCACTTTTCTATAGCAAGGTAGCAAAAGATAATGAAATAAATTTAAAATGAGAAACTAGTTATACTTTTGTTTGATTTCACTGGTAAGAAACTTCAAGGCAATCTCAAAAAAAAAAAAAAAAACAACTCTGCATAGTACAGATTCTGCCATTATCTGAAACCATTAATTAATGAAGGTATTGATTTAGAAGTAATTAAAAACATTAAAGGACTAAAAATGAAATAAACAGAAAACTTGATGTAAAAAATGAAGCATAAAACATTGCACTAGATGATACTATTGAATGGAGAAAATTGCTATAGTTAAAACATATTTGTGAAAGGCTGCTATATAAATCTTCACATTTGTGTAAATGCTAAAGAATTTTGAATAAAGTAAGTTGAAGTCAAAATAAAACGACTTGAAATTATAAACTTTAGATTTTTATTAACTGATTTATTTACAGACTGTTATGGTGAGCCTACAAAATCAAAAATGTAGCATAAAGTAAATCAAATTACATATCTAGTTTTTTGATGCTAATTAGTAAATAGTTTGATTTAATCGTTACATCGTTGCCACAGTATTATTCAAAAGCTGATTCATTTTTATTTCGAAAAAAGAAAATAGTGTGAAGTTTCAAAAGCATGTGTTAAAATTGTGATATATTCAAAGTCAAAATTTAATTTTGGAAGTATTTAACAGAAGCAAATATTTGATTTATTAGTTTTTATTAATAGGATTTATTAATTTACAAAAAATCAGGAGAACACAATATTTACCTGAAGGTTTGGATGATGGTATATTAGATGTGATAATTTGTTGAACTATTTTCATCAGCTTTCATTAAATGCTGAACCTCCAAAAATATTTTAAATTTTATTTCAACTTTTCAAATACAAACAACTGTGAGAATAGTCAACACAGTTAATAAATTACACAATGCTTCAAGTGGTATTATTCTTCAGTTGTTGTTGGCCTAACTATTGACAATATTAATATAGGAATCAATGTTACATCTTTAGATCCCTGAATATCAAATAAGGCAATGCTCTAATAAACTGAGCTATTCTGTCAAAAGCAATATTCAATAAAAATTTCACATTTATTAAGGGAGAACAAAATCAATAAAATATATTATTATATGTGATTGTATCTAATTAGCAAGAATATTAAATTTTTTTTTTCTTTCATATGTCATAGCATTGGCCAGGATGCGAACCCTCAACCGCCTGCAACCAACTACTTGCTTGCAAGGTGGCTGTGATGACCTCTTGGCTAACAACACTTGACAAAAAAATTTGGCTTGTAATTTTTTAATGAAGCAAACAATAATTTTGTAAGATGTTTATTTATCATCTGTGTCTAATGGTTGATTTTAAAAATTTCATTGTTGAGTACAATGATCCACAAGAATATGTTACCCCAAAATTTGATATTAGTTTACAAGAAGCTTCTTTTCAATGAAAATACTTATGGCAATAATTCTTTATTTTTCTGAATATAAATTAAAAATAATTATCTGTATTGCTTAATTAAATTGATAGAAGAAGTTCATGTTTGAAAGGTAAAGTAGAAAAACAAAGACAAAATAGAAGAACATCTTCAATGACCTAAAAGTCCCAATAAAGACTGAACAGACAAGTTGGAATAATGCATTATGTTTCCAGGAAATTATAACAATAACATTATATAAGGTGATGAAGTAAACAATAATTTTTTAAATTGCTACTACAAAAGAATAAAACATGTATGGTTTCAAAATAAAATATAAAGGCATTATGCTACTATAAATTATATCAAGACTGCTTTAAAAGTTTTGTGAGGGCTGTGTTTTTCTATTTAGAAAAACCACATGCAGCTCATGAGCTGCAGTTTGCCCAAGATGGCTATTTTGTATTGAAGAGTCATTATGAGTATTGACAACATCTTTAAAATAAGAGGAATATCATTGTTAAAAAGTATTTTAATGTATACATCAGAAGTGAATATAAATGTATGTTATCTAATATTATAGATTTTAATATTATATAAGTAAATGTGAGAAATTTACTATTGAAAAATTGGAAAAAAATATTTGAAACAACTCGAACTATTTGGTACACTTCAGAAACATATCTTGCCGGATACATTTCTGAAGTGTACACAATAAATTAAATTATTTTTAACATTTAAAATTTTAAATATACCTGTTCTATTTAATAATTAGGTAATATATAGTAAGGTATAGTTTTCTCTATAAATAATTTACATACCTTGTCATTAATTTGACAGTGTTACAGACAACAGACCAAATATGAATTTTATATAATAATATTTTATTGGACTGTCCTCTGAATCAAAAAAATTCAGAGGTATTATGGACAAACAGATATTCAGACAACAGACAAAGTAGGGATTTAATATTATTTCATATTCCCAATTTTAACAGGATTAATGTTTTTTTATTTAAATAAGATAATTATATTATTAAACCAAATTGTTTGAAAGCTGGAATTTATACCATTATTCAAATAGTTGCTAATTGATTCAATAAAGTTAAATATTTATACAAGTAAGTAAGCAATTTTTTAAATAAACAATGCAAAGAAGTCAATTGGACTTTCTTTGCTAATCATATTTCTGAAGAGATCAAAATGCGTCAGCATGTCAGTAAATGGTATGTATTTTGTGCTAAACCAACATTCGTCAGTTGATCCAGATCGCTATCTCCCACACATATATACAATCAGTGCTCATTTTATATTAATTTTCAAACTTTAATGGACAAGCTTCAATTTTCTCCACCCTCCAACTTTTTATCCACCCATATCATTGAAAATCCAATGATGGAACACCCAAAGCATTTGTTGATGCCAACATTACTGTCATACCCATGTTGATTTTAAGTCACTATGATGCCTCACATAATATTAGCACCAACATGGGCTTTGAGTGTTCCATCACTGGATTTTCAATAATATGAATGATTAAAGAGTTGGAGAATGGAGAAGATTGAAGCTTTTCCATAAAAGTTTGAAGATTTTCTATCTTAACATAAACTGAGCACTGATTGTATATATGTGTGGGAGGTGAACTAATTGATGAATGGTTTAGTATGAAATACATATATTAGAGATCATTTATTCTTGTCACATGAATGTGATCATGTTTATCAGTTGTGTAAGAAGAAGTGCATAGTTGTAGGAAGCTTGTAAGTCTGAGTTCAAGTTCCTTCCTACATATGCATAGCTATAGGGAGCTTGAAAGTCGAGTTCAACAGCCTTCTTTTATATATATATATATATATATATATATATATATATATATATATATATATATATATATATATATATATATATATATATATATATTGTGAATGTTTATGTGGTTACTAGTGGTTTCTAATGGTTACTAATTATCCCAATTAGCTTTAAGCATTATTTCACATATATATATATATATATATATATATATATATATATATATATATATATATATATATATATATATATATATATATATATATATGCTAAGCAAGTGAATAAATCATCTCCCAGGCTATGAATTAAAAGCACTTGAAATGTTGAACAAATGATCAAAAATACAATCAATCAACCTATTCTTGGAGGTCTGATGTTTATAAGCACACCTTTATCAATGTTATTAGTAATTCAGAGTGAAATTAATTTATCAGCTAGATGGAATATGGCACTTAAGAATTATTAAGCTTATAATCATGATGTATAATTGATTAGAAGTTTAATGATTCTGAAATGCCATATTCTATCTGGCTGATAAATTAATTTCACTCTGAATTACAGGAATGTTAATAAAGGTATCCTTATAAACATCACAAGAATTGGTAGAATTATTCTACTCTTAATCCTTTTGTTTAACATTTAGAGTATTTTTTAATTCATAGTCTGGGGGAAGGATAATTTACTCCCTTTGTTTACATATACACTGAGCTATATTTAATTTAAGGTTTATATATAAATATGCAGGTGTGTACTGTGACAGTCAGATTATGTATGCTGGTTTAACCTAGTTCGAGTCCTAAGCGAAAGTACCTCGAGGCCACTATACGCGAAATATTAAATAAAGAATATAATAACCTCTGCCCTATTTCACCTATTCTCGGGGCTAATTCACGAACCAACAACACCATCTGAGCCACGCATAAATTATTTTTCAACCGGCCACAAAGCTTAGCAACAGCGGTAGAGACATGGACGGGAAATCCTAAGGAGCTAAAATAGTTAAATATTTAAAGTACTTAAAATATGTGTTGATGTTTGCGTTATGCGTGCCTGGATCATTGAAAAGTAAAATAAAGCATTTAATATGACTAAGAAACTCAAGTTTTTGATAATTAAATAATGTTTAATTACTGGCTTTAAAATATGAATAAAGCTTTAATGGCCTTCGCTATTCCCCTAAATTACTGCAACAAACTAATTAGACAATAAAAAGAAAACAGGTTCATAGGTTTGCGGTCAAATTCTTTTCTTCCCAATTTTATTAAAAATTTCCGACTCGATCTTCTCGATAAAGTACGATAGGTCATAAAACCTTTCGCAAAGCATTTCTTATGGCTTTGCGCGAAAAACCGGGTTTAAAATTAACTTAGAACGTATATAGCTAAATCAGATATACGTGACTAGCTAATGGCGGACAAAAAAAAAGTGTTATCAAAAAGATCAAGTTGGCACACAAAAGAAACTGACTTGGATTTAATTAACAACATAAATAAAATTGGAAAGTGATTTCAAATGAAAAAAAAAAAAAATGAATTGTTAAATTTAACCGCAACGAAATACTAACTCTAAGGAAGAATAGCGAAGGTAAAAAGGTTACATATAGCTAGATAATCCCAAAATATATTTACGGTTAATTTATAAAATGTTTACATAGCAAATACATATAATTCAATACAACAATAAGACAATATGAATCAAAAGTAGCATACGAGATAGTTTAATTTAGGAGATACGATACCGTCCTTTTTCCGTGATGTTCCCTCCGGCATCCGTGGCTTGATCCGACCGACGATGGGTGTTTGTCCGGACAATGAAAATATGAAGTATGGCTTCCATGAAAAGTTCTCCAGACACGGCTTAGAGTTCAGATGGTTATTGATTAGATGTTAAGGCATTTTGGATGGTATTTAGGAACCTCGGCGATAGGCAAAGCTATGATTTGCCTAGCCAAGCATATCCATTTTCCTCAAAATACGGTTGGTTTTAACTTGAGCCGGTTCCAACTTCTCCATTGTTTGAAAATGACAACTGTATAACTTTTTTTTTTAAGCACCAGCTAAATGTGAAGCAAAATCTAAAGGATTTCTCCCAAAAGAAATCTGAATGTACTCTCCAGAAAACTTGGAATAAAACAGCAAGAAAAATCTTAATAAATCGCCTTCACAAGCAAAATCAGAATCAACTGACTCATTCAAAAGGAAAAGTCTGAATAATTATCTCTTTTGTTCTCCCTACTATTTATACTTTCTCTGACAGCTACCTTCCATTGTTTGTATGATCTGAGATCTTGATAAGCCTCCCCATGCTCCTTTGTTTCAAAGCAACACCTTCTAAAAATAACTTTATCTTTTTTACTCTAACTTTTTTACTTCAAAGTTTGAATTCTCTTAATTAAAAAGAAAGAAAGAGAAGGCCATCTTTAATTACACTTGAATGGCTCACTAATTACAACTATACATTCTTTTAGAAAATGTTGGCAGGCTTATCTCAAAATCAAATCATACTAAATATTTTAATAAAATTTGAACAACAATATATTATTATTTTACAATAGAATAAGCATTTTATTTCAGCAGAATTTTGCATTAACTCATATATATATGCTAGATGTATATATATGTATGTTTGACTAATAGGTTAAGCAATTTTTATCAATAGAATGAAATTTATTTAAAATAAAATATTTAACTGTAATACACATTTAATAAGCATAATTATGTTTAACTCTAATGCAAAACCCTGCTGATATTGAACTATAAACTTAATTTAGGTCTACAATACTAATTAAGTTTATAGGAAGATGTGAAGCATGGATCGGGCTTCAGATCCATTGCTTCAGTACAAATAAATTTTGTTTAATTTTTTTATTTATAGTATATTGAAAGTTATATATACTTACTATTTTCTGTGAACAAATCTTGATATGCAGCAAACTGAAGATAATTCTCCAAGCCCAAAGTTTCAAAATACAAATTTGTACAATATTCATGTTGAATTTCTTCCAAACTTTGATACTTTGTATTTTTTTTAAGATAAGATTCAAGTTTTATATGACAACCAGCCTTAAACATTAGATATACATAAAATGTATAAAAAATTATGTGTGTGTGTGTGTATATATAATAAAGAATAAAAATAAGATTATATCTACATAAACAGAGACAAGTGTTGCCTTTTAATGTTGCCAAGAAACTATTGATTGTTATTAACTGACTAATTATCTTGAAGCTAAACACGTTTTTAAAACCCCCAACAAAAGAGCTATTATAGGTTTATGGAGAAAATTTATTTAACTTGGGATTATTGTCAATTAGTAGTAATTAATACTTTCCTGGCCACATCAAAATACAAAAGTTATCTCGTTACTATAATAACAATCCACAAAAATATTTAATTCAGCATATAAACATTTATATGTATATTGTAGCCCTTGGATTTTCCCAAGACACCATTTTTTGAGTTAACTATGCAAAGAAGGTTTAATATAAAATTTTCCTCAGTCTGTATTTTTTTTTCTTTAATAAACAAAATTTTTAGCCAAGACTGGGTTTGAACCCATATTCATAGGGATTGTGTACATTTTATTTGGTAGACAATCTGAACATTTATCACTAAAATATTTCTAACCAAAAGATTATTTTATTTAAATTTAATTTATGGGTCAATTTGGTATTAAAAAATCTATTTTTAGAAAAGCAAGATTTATACATTATTTAATAAGTTGAGTGAGAAGAAGGAGGGTCTCTTAAAACTACGTTGGATAGCGATAATGGATGGTCATAATTTTATACTAATAAGTTAGAAATAAATAGTTCATAAGATTAAATGATAAAAAAATAGTTATAATAATTAAGAATTAAAATATTAAATCGGTTTCATATAAGAATTATATACGTGCAACAGTGTGTGTGTATTTAATCTAATTGTGGATTTTAATTGCAAAGTTCACAATTAATAATCATTCCTTGTCATTTTGTAAGGAAATCTTTAAAAAAGAAATTAAGTCATTTTTAAATAGTTTATTTATTATTAGCAGCCAAAAATTAGTTCAAAATTCTCGGTTTGAAGCTGGGCTGCTATATATATTTTTTATGGAAAAGTAAAAAGGGGGGAGAGAGAGCCTTCTGTTATTTATTTTGAAGAGAGAGAGCTTTCTGTCTTTTGTTATTTAATGTGGTTTCCATGATGTAAAGTTACCCAGTAAATTATCAGAGGAATTTAAGTGATAAATATATGGCCCAGGCATTTGAGTGTAAAATTAATTGGTGATTATATCTATTAAATGTAAAATTAATTGTTGATTATCTGTTAGAATGCAGAAGTGAATTTGGCATGGTTTTTCAAAAGAGCAAAAGGTTAAAATAACCAGAACAATAAAGAAACAAGAGTCAATTAATTAAGAAAGAGAATGATCAGATTTCAAGTGTCAATACAATTTCATAATAGAAGTAAGCAGGAAAGAAAAGAAAGCAGACTATAAAATGCTTTGCTGTGTTGTAAAAGAAGGGGTAGTCTATTTGAAACTTTCTGTTTGCAAGTTATCTCTCATCTGGTTTTATAGAGAAACTTTGCTATAAAGTTAAAAAAAAAATTTTCTTTTAGGAAAAAAAAAATTGTTTATTGTAAATTATTCATTTGTCTCTTGAAGTAGTTTGCCAAATCTAATATCATAAGAAGAAGAGAAAATGTGTATCGAATAAGTTTTTTTAATTGGGTATGCATTTAATCCCCTGAAGTTGATCATCGGTCACAATTGTCTAGCACTAATTGATGACAAATTGGCAAGTGATAAAATTTAAACCACAGAAAATAAACTCTAAATTTGATTTCGTATATGAAGTTCAATTTGAATATTAAATGAATTTAAAGAAGGAAAAAGACAACAAGAAATGGACTTATATCTTAAGAAATTTAAACAAATGCGGTTCAGTTGTAATCTACAAAAAATCAAAAATGAGGAAATCATTACAGCAGTATAAAATTCGTATATCTGATGGCATAGAACTTTATCACAAGAACTTTGTCTACATAAACTCATGTGCTCATATAAACAAATTCAGGAAGAAAAGGAAAAGAAAAAAATGGAAATCAGAAACTTGAAGGACACTTCCAGTGAACTCTTTAAGTATATATTTTTTATTTTTTTTATTCACTATTTATGTAGAACATTTAATCTAGAAAAAAAAAAATTTCTTTCTTTATGTTTTCTCATATATATCCATTTAAATTTAATTCATGTCAGAATTATAATTGTTGCTGTTTTTGGGGGCAGAGATATTGATGACAGATCATTTTGTATGTGTTTATTTTAAATGCTTTTGCTATTATTATCATTTTGGGGGTAGGTGAAGAATAATATCATGTCATTCTGTATGTGCCTTATTTTAAATGCTTTACAAACATAAAAAAAAAACAAGAGATATTATTATTAAGGAAATGTTTTGAATAAATCGTATCAGAGGTATTGTAAAATGCTTAGACTTATTGCTATGTTTATAAAATTGTGTGGCTGTTGAGCTAAAACATCATCATCTTATAAAAGTGCAGGAAAATAGTTTTAAAAATTTAATACTCATTTCTTATTATTTATTATTATTATTATTATCATAAAGTTAAGGCCAGAGACAAGCTGATTAATGCTTGGAAAAATTGTTGGCTCATATTCCGGTGCACTAACTCACAAGAATATTGGAGATATGAAAGTTTTACTTGTAGAAGTTGATGTTTCAACCTGTATATAATGTAGATGAACCAATAGTCTCCACTAAGCCAGTGAAGTCATAGCTCACTAAGATATTATGCTATATTTATAAAGTATTTAAACACAGTGGAATAGTTTTTCCCACTTGATTATTCTCTACACTGTAAGAAGATTTCTTTATTCATGGCCAGAGGTAATAGGTACACCTAAGTCTCCTTATATGACTAGCGATAAAAATCCTAGCATATCTCAACCTAAGTGAAAAGGTTTTCTCTTATTCGGGTCACTGCCTGCCTCATGTTAATGTTTGATATTTGTTACGAGTGTATGAAAGATAGCTATTATAAGCAGTACTTATAAATATTGATACAGGCATGCAAACTCAATTTGATGTCTGGATGAATGCAGATAATGTATGTGCGATTGGTGTACTTGAATATTGTTTTGTTGATCTAGTTTGATTTATCAATTAGAGCCAAGAGTAATAAAGTTAGTAAATTTTAAATTAAGGGTTTAATAAAACCTATGAAGGTTTAAGTGCAAGCAATGCATATATGAAATTATCTCATAAATATTTCCACAGCCAGCTGAGAACTTCGCTGGAAAGGTAATATTATTAAAATATTATTATGGTCATAAGAACATGAGTATAGAGTATGTGCACTATGATGATGATTTATCTAGATACCGATTTGTTAGCATTAACCTAATCCTATCATACATAAAGTATCTCTATTGTAAAGATTAGGGCAAAAGAATTTTAGATCAAAGTGATGAAATAAAATTAGCAAATTTGTAAAGGAATGTTAATTTAAAAATAGTTAAATAAAATTATTAAATTTTATTATGGGAAGAATTAGCTAAAAAAACCAATCAGTAATTTAAAAGCATTAAACAGGGGAAGAAATTTGGTATTCGCTGTATCTAGGATAAAAAAAAAAGGAAAGCGAAATATAATATATGTGAAGGTAAATATTATTTTTTTTATTACTCCATGGTAATCGTAATTCCCTGATAATTAGGAAATGAATATTGATATTTTAAACCTACTGATATTATCCATTGATTTAAGGATAGTTATGGGTTTAGATTTTTTTATATATATTATAATACGGTTGTAAAACAGGGGAAAGCCATGCGAGTCATCAAGCAAATGTGTGTATTCTGTATTGAATTATAGTCTGTCAATAAAATTTGTTATTTGTTTTAAATAAAATTTGCGTATGTCTCAATGTTTTTGTGGGTTATTATTATCTAGACATCTCAATCCAATCATACATCAATATATTATTATTAATATTTAAATCATCATTTACATAAATAATATCCGGTAAAAATTATTTAAAATGGTTAATTTCCAATACTTAGAATTACCAAATAATTTAATATAGTTAAAATATAAATTATGAATAGGGATAGTTATTGAGTGATAGCGAGTGCAGGGTGTGTGTATAAAATCCTTTCCTCATCCGTTGTATTCAAACACCTCTCTAGACTCACTTCTTTATAATTTTGTTACAATTGAGAATATGTTTAGAATGTATTTCTAAAAGATTTAATAAGCTTAAATTATTCCGAGCTTTAATGTAAATATATATTAAACTGCATTAAAGACAACCCAAGATCATCTTGGAGATGATCATGAGAAGAGTGTTCATCACCAATAACCTGTCGCAGCTTATTCGATTTCCACACCTAATTGTTCTAAAAACCCTGAGAAGAGATTATAATGGGAGAAATGAGCTAGCAGAATGTAAAATTTGATAGTAAAATAGATAATAGTGTAATAGACCTATGGATGTGAAGTTGATGGAGGAGTGGATCAGGAAGGTGCAGATGGATATAGAACTTTGTAATTAGAATAAAATTGTAATAGTGGCTTTAATGATGGTGAATGGAGAGGGTGCTGAGAATAACCAATAATTTCTAAAAATATTAATATTATTAATTTTAATGCATTCTCAGTGCTCTCTAAATCGATTTATTATTTATTAACCCATTCATTAAATATTATTACTGAAAGTTATTGAAGTGAGATTTAACCATTATATTTTATTAAAGTTGCAATTTGGCATCCTGGCAATTAAGATTATAGATGTTCTATACCATCATAATCATCCCAGTGGGTTTTAGAAATAGTGTTAGCTGGGAATGATGAAGCATCCACCGATCCATCCTTAAAATGTTACAATTGGCATGCAATTTAGCTGCAAGTGTTTAAATGCCATATAGATTTAAATATAGTACAATTAATCCATAACATGGATGTGCGACCATTTGAATAAAAATTCTCATTTGTAAGAATAAAGTTATAATTAGCTTAAATGGTCCAATAATATATGTGATATTTGTAAGCTCTCCCAATCGTTTTAATTCTATTTGAAATACAATGTGGATGACCGACTGAGAGATTGCAAAATAACGTTTTATATCAATTTGATAAGTTTTTATAAAATTAACAAAGTAAAGCATAACTTTTCATTTGTTAGAATTGACTTTTATTTAGTTACAGTTGGCTTGTAACGCGGTCACACAAGGAGACTGTACTTAAAAATATTTAATTTATACTTGGGAAATTCTCTAAACTTACAATTGGCCCACAACGTGGACGCCCCTATAAACAACAACTTTTCTAAACTTACATTTGCCTACAACGTGAAGGCTATAAAATAAGTGGTAGCAAGCTCCATACATTCATTTTACTTAGGGAATTCCCTTAACTTACAATATATATATATATATATATATATATATATATATATATATATATATATATATATATATATATGCATAAATACACACACACAGTTTTAATATTTTAACAGAATGTTGTCAGATCACTCTACTTCCATACTCGCTAGATCTCCCAGAAAATACAAAATGACCATTTGTATCTGCATTCCCAGACATATGTAGAGATAGTTACTCTGGCAAGTAAAGGAACTGATAGTATTCTCTTACATTGTCAAAAGTGATGTTGGAGAAAATGTTGCATATACATATCAAAGCATTGTTACTACCATGGCAGTTAGATTTATACTCTGGATAATAGCTAGACAATCATTTATCAACCAGAATTGAATGATTTACAATAATTGGATAATTTACAGCATCATTTATGAATTAGCCATAGAAATTCTATATCTATTTAAAGAGTTTTTTCTGAGATTCAAATCTAGAGACATAGACATAGGATGCCTATATAATATAGATCCATTATAAAAAAACGTTCATATTTTTACTGATATTAAAGCAAATGAATTGTTTTTTAATTCTTTTTGATTTATATAATTATCTTTGTTTGAGAGATCATTAGCTGAGAACCAATCTTAGGACTTTTAGCTCAAAGTCTACCAATCTACCATTATAGTAAATTACTCAGCACATTTATAAATGACTGTTTAAATTAAATTGTTATATTAATTCAATTTGTGTTTATTTTTCATAGATATCTGAAATGATTAATCACAAACTATTCAAATAAATAATTGTAAAACATATTATAAGAAGGATTCGATCTCAGATTTTTATCACCATCATCAGATTTTCAATGATATAGTAAAAAGAGTTGGAGAGTGGAGAAGATTGAAGCTTGTCCATTAAAGTTTGAAGCTTTACAATCTTAATATAAACCAAGCAATGTGTGGGAGATGATGATCTGGACCAACTGATGAGTGCTGGTTCATCACAAAATACATATATTGGAAATAATTCATATTTTTACATGTATGTGATCATGTGTATTGGTTGTATAGGGTAGAGTGAAGGACTAAAGAGAGCTTGAAAGTCAAGTTCAAATACCTCTACATCTAGCTTAAACTATATATGTACTTAAATAAAATATATTATTGAATACACTTAATTTTTCTACCATCTAAATTGTATATTGGTGTGATAATATTTGATATTATGCAGGTTCTGATATCTACAAAACATATCTTTTTTCATGATAAGAAGATAAAACTGATAAATCATTTCACTGAGAGTCAAATCTTGCTATAGTATGCATTTAATTATGATGCTTCTAATTTGGATTTAAAAGTAGAAGAGTTTAAAAAATATTTAATTTTGATGAGATCTGGGAATTTTGCTTTGAGTAGCTAGTCTATAACCAATCTAGCTCAGTTAGCCATTTTTATGTAGATAATAAAACCCAAGATAGAAAGTCACTCAAATTTTCACTATTCGATTTGAAATCCAGTGCATAAAGATTTCTATTCTAATGTTTATCTATCCATCTGTCTATCTGTCTGTCCATCCGTCTGTCCATTCATCCATTCATCCATCCATCTATCTATCTATCTATCTATTATCTATCTATCTATCTATCTATCTATCTATCTATCTATCTATCTATCTATCTATCTATCTATCTATCTATCTATCTATCTATCTATCTATCTATCTATCGATTAATGTTTCTGAAATATATTAGGCAATCAAAATGCCATGTCAAGGCATGAATTCACCAGGATTTTCGGTTTATGAACTAATTTAAGTCTTCTAGCAGGAAATCACAAGCTGGACAAACATTAAAATTAATACAATAATTACTGAATGAATACTAAAGAAAAAATGCATAGACATGAAATCAATTGAACAGACTTTAATAAAATATACATATAAAGCAATAAATTGCAAACATGCATATTAATAACAATAATTGATTCTATCACACTGAGATACATGAGATGCATGCCAATATTTAACTTTTTATTGAAATTAGTTTCTTTATTTGATATGATGTACAAAATGCCTACACAGTACTAAAAGAGTTACTTTCCCAATTTCATTTAGACTGAATAATATCAATAATTCTGTGCTAATATGCTTACATTAGAAAAGTTTAATATTGGAAAATTATATGTTTATCAGTGCTAAGCATTTTTGAAGTTTCTGGACTTCATATTCATAACTGAGTGCAGACAATAGTATGAGATGTATTCTAATTTATGCAAATTAGTTAGCTGTTAATTGTACCATAGGTCTTGGCATTTTATTTTGTGTAGATTAATTAGTCCATCTTTTTGAAATGGTCAAACAGGTATGTTTTCTGTTTATTGAATGAGTGTCATTATTTATGAAGTAGGTTTCTTTTATTTTATGCCTATGGTTATTTCGCTCTCTACATACTATTGTGGGGTTGGTGGGTTTGAATCTGTGTCCAGTAGTCTTTTCATGCTCCAAGAATGCTGATATGGTCCCTTTATTGTTCAGTGCCCTTTTATACATGTACATGTTTTGTGATGCTCTATTTCTTATGGTTGTTTTTGTTTCCCCATAATATGAGGCCTTGTACCTATCCTGAAAGTATTGGATTTGGTATACAACTTGAGGAATTGTCTTAGGATTTAACTTATCTTTTCACTTGTTTTTGAGCCTATTGGTTGGTGTTGGCAGAAGTGCAAAAGTCAATTATAAATTCTTTTGATAGTGTTTTCATTAAGTGTTTGGCAATGTTAGGTATATATGGTATGGTTATTCATGGTTTGTTATTTCTAATTCTAACTTGCTGGTTTATTTTTGCTTGGAAATGTACTATTCTTTTGTTTATCATGGTATTTTAAGATGAAAATTTTACTCCAGTCTCTATAATACCACTAGTAGAGGTTATAAGAACAATTTCTGGGATATTGTTATATAAAATAGACTTATATCAATTAATCTTTTAACTTAGGAGAGAAAGAATCTCATTGGGTTATAAAGTTAATAATCTTACTTTCTTGATATTTATTGTTTATTATTTCTTAAATAATACAGGATAAAAATCTAGAACAAAATCAAATATATTAATGGTTTCAAAATTTATCAGTAAAAAGATCCACCTCACTGTTTTGGATATATTTCAAGTTCTATAAAATTTCAAAAAGAAAATATTTCTGGATATTAAGATCAAATAGTGCTATAATTAAAATAGAATAATTTTAAAGTTTTAATTTGCCACATAACATTTCATTAGCACAAGTAAACTCTATATCTGAATGAAAGAAGTAACTTAGAACTGAATAGAATTTAACACTTGTAGTTATGATAACAATCATTGTGAGAGGATAAAACTTTATCTATTAAAGTCCTCAAAAGGTACAGAATATATCAGCCCATTACTTTTTAATAAGAAGAAATATTTTTGATGAAGAATAAAAAATATTACATATAGCACAACCAAGTAGTTGGATCTTAGATTTAAGTCAGAAAAAGTATTATTACAGTTTAAAAAAGAGAAATGGTATGTTAATGAAATACATAATAGTTAAGGACCAAAAAGTGGTCAGTGGCAAGATATAATGAAAATTGTTGTGGAAAATTATTAAGTGTGAGTACCATGTCATTCCAGATGGATACAGATTTTAGACATATTACAAATATCCTCTACCTCCTCAAGTTAATATTCAGAAAGATGTGAAAGATTTGGGCACTTTCATTTATAAATTGTAGCAATTAATTAATATTCATGAAAGATACATAAGTTAGTCATCATGATATATTATAAGATTGGCCCAATATTTAGTGTTATTGAAGCTATTATGTACATCCAAAGTAAAAATTTTATTAATTATACTAGAATGTAAATTTCTATTGATCATCCATGTCCACAAAGCAGTTATATATGCAGTATTTAATAACACATTTATTGAAGCTGTAAATATTATCTTGTGTATTTACACTTCACCTAGTGCCAATGTCATCAGCACTAGTATGAGTTTGAATCCAATTTATATATGTAACTGACACCTGTTTTACTTGAGGCAGTAATATATATATATATATATATATATATATATATATATATATATATATATATATATATATATATATAAATATCGATATATAAATTTTATATAATATATATATATATATATAAAATTTATAATCGATGTTTATAATCAATATTATAAGTTTTTATCTGATTTATATTTTATTACTATATATTAAAGCTAGCATATTTATAATAATCATTGATTTTATAATATTCATATAAAAGTATGCTTTTAAAATTATTTTGTAAATTATTAAAATCTTATTAAATGTAAGTATTACAAGTTATCATATTATAAATTTCTTATTTATAGAATATAACGAAGTCCTCAAATTTTTATGAATAGTTCTTTTTATTATTATTATTCTATTTTATTTAATTTTCCTTTAATCCAAATCTCAAATTCAATAGGCTTTGTTTAATACAATGATTTGTGAAATTTAATTAAAATGAAAAACATGTTGTATCAAAAATATATTTATTAATCACTTTGTGTACAAATTGAAAAGGATATATACAAAGTTAAATGAGGTTATGCTAAGTTCTAAGAGTTCTTGTGAATGGTTTAGTAGGCAAGCATCTTTGTCGTTCTGTTGTTGTTAGTTGGGAGGGTGAATAGGTTCCAAGTGTCCTCAAAGGATTTTTTGGGAGAAATGAGCTCATCTCTTTTCCTGATTTGCTTTATTGTTTTGCAGAACAATAGACCTGGGTCTAGATGGGGCAGTTCTATTGTCAACTTGCAGTGTACTACCCAGATTGTGTAGAGAATGAAAATGGATAGTCCAATAATAGCAAATGTTCTGGTGTGAATTGCTTTTATGGGTGAGAGAATTAAGTCCGGTCTGATATTGGAGTTGGTGAAGACTTTGGACAGCAATATATGAAGTGCTCAATGGTTTCCTCTTCATGAGAACATAAACTACAGGTCAGATCAATGTTGGAGTTACCGCTTTGGTAAAACAGGAACCAGTTTGGGGAAAGTGCATTAAGGTTAATTTTGATGATGAAGTCCAGATAATCCAGACACCATATTTTAAAGTGGGTGATTAATTTTTGGTTTGTGTAGTTGAGGCTACTTTCGAGAGGTTGTGGGTGAGGGTTGATTAGGTGGTACGCATCCCACAAGGTGATTTTAACATCAAGATTGATGTCCATGATTGATTTGTATTGACTTATAAGATTGGTAAGGGATGAAATCAATGGCATTTTCCCTGGTGAGGGTCAATCTGTTGGGGAAATCTTTTCAGTGATGTTGATATAGCCAATGGAATGTATTAAATTATGTAGCATATTGTGTTTTTTAGAGGATGGCTGCTTGAATAGAGTGGAAAGACAAGCCATTGAACCTCCGAGACAGCTGGATTTGTCAGAGGCTGATGGCCACAGTCTTCCCTCTCCAGAAGAGTTTGGTGCATAGGTGATTAATTTTGTTCTGAAACTGTTTGGTTAGTTTGATGAAGGCAGGTAATATGTAATTTTTGGTAATATTGTCATATTCAGGAGGCCTACCTTTCCATATAGTGAGAGGTAGACTCTAGAGAGAGTTGTGATGTGTTCTGTTGTTTGGAGGTTCTGCCCTGTATTTCTCTGGCCATTGCCATTGAGGATTTGAAGATGGAAAACCCCAAGAATCTTTGTGGCTTGGCAGTATAGGTAGCTGGCATTTGTTTTCCTGACTTTATCTGCCAGATAGCTGATTTGTTGGGATTTATTTGTAAATGATATTTTGCAGAAATATCAATTTAAAATGGATTGTAGCTGGGGAAGGTATTTGATGGTAGGTAGAACAATCATGATGTCATCTATGTAGGCAAATGGATGGAATAAATATGCTCAGATTTTTTTTTAATATCCATCAGTAGAGGATTTATGTATGCTGTGAAACATAGAGCACTGAAGGGGGAACCTTGAGGGAGAGATTTAAAAGGTTTGAAGCCTGGTGTGAGCTTGCCTCTAATGCTCAATAGATTGCTTATTATCTGTATAATGGTGGCTGGAACATCATACTTGGTCAGCAGATTCAGAAGGATGTCTATGTGCACTGAATCAAAAGCCACAACGATATCCAGCTGGATAGCAATGGGTTTAGATTTCTTTTGTATTCTGATATAATCAATGAGAGCCATAACATTAGCCATAGCATGTGAGGTGGAGGAGCCTTTTTCCCATATCAATTAGGAGAAATATGTTTGGTTGAATTTGATCCTTGATGACTGACTCCATTATCTTGATAAGCAATCAGGTTATGGTGATTGGTTGAATACTGATTAGATCAGTGAGTGGTTTTTGTTTTTTCAAAAAAGGTACTAGTTCAACCTGACATAGATCAGCTATATTTCTGTGTCCAGTGGCTAAGTGTTCAATCATTTTGACCATGATGGGAACCATAAACTGGCTTAGGTGGTTTTGAAGGAACCTAGGGATACCATGTAGTCCTGGATGAATGCTGTCCAAGAGAGATATGTTTCTTTTTAAGTAGGGCTCCTGGGATCCATGCTCACCTGGATCCCCAGATTCCAGCCAGTCTGGTTCAGAAGGAGGACTATCTGCTTGCATAAGTTGTTGATGGTGCTGACTGATGAGTAACATCATAGGATAATCTATGAATGTGTTACCATCACTGGTAATTGATGATGTGGTAACTTGTTGTCTATTTCTCCCTAGAGCCCACCTGAGGTATTCTCTTGCCCAACAATGTTGTTGAGACAAGAATAATTTAAACCTCCTGATGGATATATATTCTGCAAGTGATTTTTGTTTAATACAGTAAAGGTTTTTAAGTGATATGATGTCTTCTATATTGGAATGATTCTTTTGCAGCATTTGTAGTTGATTTTCAATGTCTGTGAAGTCACTGAGTAGGCTATTTGGGCCTTTAATTTTCCTGGTGTGATGTTTAGAATGGATTGGAGAATACTGATATAAGTGAACCAGGCTTTTCCGATGGAAGGGAAAAGATGTTGATCTTTTGAAAATAAATGCAGGCCTCAAAAACTATGCTGGTCATGCTGGACTTTGTGACCACATGCATAGTTCTGTTGGGCCCCACAGCAGGCATTGAAGCTGCAATAGCTTCTAGATAGATAACTAGTGCCACATGATCTGAGAAGGAGACAGGAACCAAAGCTGCATCAATGCAAAAGTGGAGGTTTGGTGTATAATATATCAGGTCAATCCGAAATATTCGAGTTCTGGTGTAAAAGGAGAAGGCACCTAGGGGGAAGAAGCTCTCTCCACATATCAGTCTTCATATGGATAAATCTAGTGTTAAAGTTTTGGTATGTGGTATTAAAATCTCCCAATCAGATTGTCAGACTGGTTCTGTTGCTGATGATGGCATTTAACATATGGATTATGTTGTAATATTGAGTTGTGTCATTGGCCATATACACAAAGGCAATAATAATAGGATAGCCCCAGTAGTCAACCTCAATGATAACCATCTTGGCATCTAACAGTAGAAGATTAAAGCTATTGGGGGCATTGCATTATTAACCAGGATGCCAACTCCTCCAGAAGCTGAGGAGCCAGTAGAAAATCTGGTATAACCTGATGATGAAAGCAGTGCTAGGATTTTATGATCAGTGTTCAGATAGTATTTAGTCTCTCCCATTAGGAATATATGTGAAAAGTTGAGGGCAATCCAGGTTTTAATAGCATAGGCTCTACTTAATGATACCATGAACATTAACTCCAGTGATTTTACAGTTTATAACAATCTAGTTTTATGTCTCTTTGATCAGCAGCTCTGAATCAGTGGATGAATCTTCCCAACCAATGTCGTTTGGGTCTTCTGAAGCATCCACTTTTTCAGAGGGCACCTGAGAAAGAGAGGAAAGGGTTGGTAGAAATTCTTGGCAGTCATTCAAAATTGAAGCAGGGGTATAATTTGTTAGGGTGTCTTCCAATGGTTCCAGGTGATTGGACATTGGGGGGTCCATAGTTTTTCTTTTCTTTTCAGAAGATTTGAGATGTTTAACTGGGGTTAGATCTGTTGTTTGATTGTTGGAGGAAGGTTGTAAATCATTTGCAGGTTGAGCATTCTCTTCATCTGAGCTGGATTTGTCTGGGAGGACTGACTTTCTTTTGTGTATCTTATTAGTTTGATTTGCAATTGCAGATATATCTATAATGTTTTGTCATTTTGCTTTCAATTTACCTTCTTTTTTAGATTTTTTGACTGTTGAAAGTCTTTGTGGGTTATTGTTTTCTTGGTTTTCCTTGAGCTCTGAACAATGTTCTGATGGCGGTGACAATCGGGTGTCTTGAGACTTACTATCCATTAAACAATTTACATTTGCATACTTTTCTTTAATGTTTTTTTGGGTTTGCAGGGATATTTTATGAATAGTTTGCTGATTGCTTTGTTTGCCTTTTTGGACACAGAAGGAACCAATGGACCTAATTGTTGTGATAAAAAAGAGATTTTTTGCTGGATGGAGGTAAAATTGGGTTTTATAATAGTATAATTGCTATCTTCAATGTCTATTGGGTTTGAGAGATCCTTGCCTTCCTCTGTATCTAGGTAAGTTTTATTAAAATGAGTGATGGCCTTATGAACTTCTTGGGTGAAATTTTGGTCAACAAGATCATCCCAGGGGTTTGTGTCAACTTCTATATCCATTTGTTCTTGAGTAGTATTGGTTTGTGAGGATGTATGGGTGATTGTGATATTTGAAGATGTCTTTTCAGGTTTGTTTTGAATTTTTGTTGAGGTTTGGGTGATATGGATCTGGGTAGAGTTGTTGTTTGAGGTAGAGTTAGGTGTTGTTCGATTAATGTGAATTGGTGTGAGCCCTGGATTGCTAGATTTTTCACTGCAATGATGTATTTTATTCTTTTTAAGGTCACAATAGTTGCATATTTGAGCCATGCAATATTTTATGAGATCTGACCTTTGGAGGCAGTAACAACATTGGGGCCATACCCTTCGAAATGATAAAACCATTGATGAACCTTTGGGAGTTATGATGGTAGGCGTGTCAGTGGGGGAGATGTTTTTCTTTAGGGTGAGTAAAAATATCGCAGTGTTAGACAAGATATGATCTTCAAGATGTGGATTATTCAGATAATTGACTTGTTAATATTGCCATAGTTGATGCCTATATTTTGCAATTCCTATTCAGTGAAATTTGCACAGTTTTTGATTTCTCCGGATAGTGTAACTGGTCTGTTCATGTCAATGAAGCATAGTATAAGATTTCCTAACACTTTGAAGTTAGATCTAAAATTCATTCTGTCCACCCAGGTTTTGAACTCAATGACCACATAATGATCATTGGGATGGGTTATAATCTTGTGAATTCCTTTTACTAGTTGCTGCTGTTTGATGATAGTGTAGAGTTCATAAATGGGAAACTTTTGGTTTGAAGTCACTGGTATTACTGATTTGTCATTATAGTAGTTTAAGAATGAGTTATAAAAAATGTTTGGTATTTTTATTGAAATTGTTAGTGATCATTTGGTATATTTCTTTATTTAAATTATTGATATTTATTGTATCGTAATAAGTAGTGCTATAGTTAAGTTCTGAGTGCTGTTCTACCTCATAATCTGTTAGATCTAAAAGGAGTTTGCATGCATTAGCTACCGTAACATTTTCAGTATTATTTATGGTTTTGCTTAAACCCACAGTGTTAGCATATGATAATGTTTTTTTTTTTGAAATGTCAGATTGCAAGAGGTTTTTGTCATTGAAGTTAGATAAATTTGTGATTATATCATCTGTAGGGTAATTAGTACCATATAATTGAGTGTGTATATCTTTAAGATTATGTGTGGTTTTTTAAAATTTATTTTAAAATTTTTCTGTCCACCATTAAGAGCATTTTTGGTGGCCCCTAGCAGTTTAGAGAAGTTTTCACTATAATTGTTTTGACGGTTATTCTTATTTGTCACTACATAATTATTTTCTCATTTGTTTGAAGCATTAGAGGATTGAAAACTGGGGTTACAGTTTATGAATATATCCTTGGCAAAAATCTGTGAACAGATATGGGTATTGTTATGTTTTCCTGTGTTTTTTGTGGTGGTATTTGCAGGTATTTGCAGTTTGATCGCAGGCTATTTGGCCATTTGTGCTAGAATTTGGATCGTAATTATTATTTTTTGAAACTTTTTGGATATTAAATGGTATTGAAGGTTCATTATAATGAATGTAAAGTTAAAGGCTTACCTAACATTTGGAGCTCGAGATTAGAGCTTCCACTTTTCTTCTTTTCTTATAAATTGAAAATTAGTTTGAGCTTCTAATCAATAATCAGAACTGGTCAAGACCAGAAATCTGTAGATGAAAAACATGTTGTGTTTATGTTTTCTTTAATTAAGAAATAGACCTTGGCCCATTTTCAATGTTGGCAGGAGATTTATTATTATGAAGAGAAACCAACCAATAGAAGAGGCTACTGGATAGACACTGACTACAGAGAAAGTGATCAGAAAATGTCATGTAGATTGGATCCTATAGATAAGCCTGAATGACATAAATAGCTAAATTTTGCTATCAGGATTAGTCAATTAGAATCTTGCTTTCAAAGTTAGTGTATTGTTAACAGAGTGAATATACTTCAAGCCAGTTTATGTTTTCACCTAAATAATGTTGGGGTAAAAGAACTATTCACCTCCTGTACTCTGTCTCCACCAGCCTATCACAATGCCACTCTGGTGCAGTCAACATCTTGCCCATGATATAAAACTGTGTTAAAAATCTGCCCTAATAAGCCTGTCTCTAGCTATGTTTTGAGATAATCCCAAGTGTTGCAAACCTATAATTAATTTATGCTCATTTATTTGCTCTAAAAAATTTATATGTAATGTCTATACAATTTTTTTAAATACATTAGTAACTTTATTATTATAAAATTTAACTATTATAATCTTATTAAAACTCTACATTATTTTGATATAGTGATTTATTTATTTTAATGTTAAGCTGCCAAATTGAGTACAAAATTCAAAGAGCATATTATAAACCTAGCTTATTATTTTCTCCGGTCAAAATTATAGCAGGAGATGTAAATTTTACCACTAAATAATTAACAGTTAAGCTCATTTAGTTTTGTACTTCATTATTTTTGTAAATGATATAAATGATAAAAATAGTCTTAAAAATTTAAGTTTCCTATTATTTACTAATTAAACTTGATCCGTAATCATTTTCAAAAGAAAATGTCATTTATTAAATTATTTACGCAAAATCCATCACTTTTTCCGAAACAAACTTAGCTCTTTAGTTAAAATATATTAGAGAGATTTTTAAAAATTAAATTTTATCAGTATTTATATTGCATAACTTATTTGCATTGATCTTTAGCACCTATGTATTAATTGCCATGCAGAATTTTATAAAACTCACCTGAATTGAATTTGTTTTCTTAGATATACAATAATCTACTTTAATATATTATTATATAAACATCATGTGTTTAGAAATCTAAGCCATGAAAGTTTTAAAGTTTGTAAGTGTGGGAAAATGATTTATTCCTCTAAATTTGATTTTTATTCTTGTTTCTTTCTTAAAATTCATTTATTGCCCAGATGTTTTGTAGACATTCCATTACGCTAGAGAACTAACTATTTAAATCAGGATTTACTTCATATTTGTTTGCACAGTATATAAATGTGTATATGGTATTAAGTACTTTATGGCTAAATTATTATTGTTCTTGCTTTTCCACCTCATTACCAGGACATGTGGAATTTTCAAATATGACTAACGTAATAATCCCTTAAAAGTAGATGTATTTTCTACTCGGGATATCCATTTTCCAGGTACTGCCATTAACATGTGCATGGGCACACATGGATAAACCATCTCAGCACATCAACTTTTATTATTATGCAGAGATATGTTTTGGTTGGTGGGCCAGCATATTCTCTCATTCGTTGATTGCTCCTAGCAAAGGCTCTTTGAGGATCGTAAATGACCTCTTGTTCTTTATTGTAACCATAACATCATGCCACCTTTAGCATTATTTATTTATTCTCTTTTATAAATCTGAAATGTCTTCTCTACCATGGTGGCACATCTCTTATTAGCCTATCTAGTTAATTAATTAATCACGTAATATAGAATTATTATTTATATAAGATAAACATTTGCTTTCCAACATTCATAACTTACAACTTATTTAAATGAAATAATGGTCTAATGAAACACATTCATATTCTGTTATTTATATATGTATAAAGGAAGAAAATAGATTTATTTTCTTAGATTTATGATTTTATTGAGAGCTAAAATGATGGATTATTGCTGATTTGTGCTTTGCAGACCACTTAACCATGTTTATATTCAGTAAACAAATGTATTATACTTTTGGCTATATCAAAATCCAATTTGTGTCTTAATTGGATCACAATTGCTTGCCAAATTGAAATGCAGTAATATTGATTAATTACAATGTTATCTGATTGCCTTAATAAATTTTAAATGCATAATTGTGAGTCCAATATGTATAATCAAGTTGTATAGACTGACATTAATGTGTTTTGTATAACAATGCTTATATATATAATAAATATATTGTACCAACATTGAGTTGGCACATAATAATTTTGTTTAAAAAAAAATTATTAGAAATAAAAAAATTTTCGTAAAAGAAAACGTAAAAGTAAAAGTTTAAGAGTTTTGATATAAAAGTTACAGTTAGTTAATTAAAAGGGAGAAAAGGGTTTTGCTTTAGAAGCATCAAGTTAAAGTTTTATAAAAATAAAGAGTTTTTTCTCATTAGTATTCATTAAAATAAATAATTAGAAGTTTAAAAATATAAATCTTTTCTCATTCGAGTTAAAGAAAGAAAAAAGGTAAAACTAAAATCGAGTTTATTAGAATAAAATATATATGTGCGAGAGTAAACAAAGAAATGATAAATGCGTGTATATGTGCATGTTAAAATCATATTTAAAAAAAAGCACTTGAAAATAAATATTAAAATGAAATAAAGAAAATATATATTTAAAACACAGCGATGGCTACTAATCACAAATATAAAAAAACAACAGGATTAAAAAGCTTATCTCCAAAGGATTAGCTACTAATTAAAAATATAAAAACAACACGTTTGCATGGCTACTAATTAAACGATTCAAAAACACATAGTTAAAGGATTATCAAAGGAATTTCGACAATAGATATAGCTGGAGGACATCAAAATAACAACAGATCTCCTGTATAAACAGGCAATTTTTTATTGGACAGTTAGTTGAGTTTGAGTCAGTTCAGAAAACAGTGGAGTTAGTTGCATTTAAGAGAGTTATATCAATCAGATTATTGTGCATCCAGAATCAAGAATGCAGTGTTAAAACCTCCAGCCTGAGTCCAGTAAAACAGCAAAATCTGCCCATGAATAGGATAATATTTATATAACTTGAAGAGTCACCATCAATATTTAACTGTCTCCAGGAATAATACCGATGAATAAGAATGAAACCTCCTCAAGAAACTTCAAATGTAACCAGTTAGAAACATCTCAGTAGAAGCAGCAAACAGCAAGAAGTTCTCATTCCAAAAATTCTAGATAATAACATTTTCTTATTTTCATTTCTAAAGTAGCCATCGCATTCATGTGAATGCTATTAATGCTTTATTATGTGATATTATAATGTGTAGATTATAAATGTGCATGTGTTATACTAGTTAAATGAAATATTTAAAATTAGGTTAATCAAATGTAAATTATAATTGTGCGTGTGTTATAGTAGTAAATAAGATTTATAAAATATTTAAAATTGGGTTAATAAATGTTAATTAAATAAATTCTTTCTTTAAAATTAAAGCTTTATTTGTCAGTCAATTCTTTTCATCACTAATTAAAATTTTAATTTGGTATTGATTACAAGTAGCTGAGCTAGTCTTGGGTGTAACTTAGGCATTGAGTTAGTGGCCATTGTTTAAAGTGCATTATTTGTCTTCTGGATAAATAACTGGTGCCCGTTTATACAAAACAAAAAAGTGCTTTGAACATGGTGTTGAATTCAACAGCCAAGAAAAAGGTATGGCCTGGAAATGTAATGTTAGTTATATATTTTATAGCTATTGTTTGGACATACATACTTTCCGAGTATGTTCTTCTCTGCCTAAGAGACTGGGAGTATGATCCAATGGATTGAACCTGGTGCAATATATTATATTGACTTTGAAATCTCAATTTGTCATTATTCTGAATCTCTAACATAAATTACTTTTATTCATTATAAGATTTTATGGGTTTAAACTCATTCCTTTTGTTATGTTGCCAAGAAGCTATTATTATTGCAGTTCAAATCAATAAATGTCAGGTATATTCCACATTGTTCTATAATTGTAATAAATTTAAATAGATATTAGTTAATAAAATGCAAATCTGTTGTATTAAGTTAAGTGTGAACCATGAACTCTAGCTGGGACGGGATGAGAATAAAACTCTCAAGCATCATCAAAAGCATTGTTAATGTAATCATAGACCCTGGAGCACTGGTAAATAGGTTGATATCTGGTATTGTTCCTGACTTATGTATCTTGCACATACTAGATGGATATATGTTTGCTTGGATTCTAGGTCTTGTTGAATGAACACACAATTTTGACCGGTACACTATATAGTAATGATTAATCTATTACTTTTGTTTCTTGTTAACATATATAAATATTCTTTAAAATAATTTCAACACATTTTTTTTTCAATTACTAATACTGGTTTTAAAATTTAAAAAAACTTTCAAAAAATATATGATAAAAATGAAATTATTTATTGTGAATAAAAAAAACTATAAACTAATAAAAAAAAAAAGTATGGAGATTATTAAAATACTATCTTGATAACACATACTTAATCACAGCCTATAACTTTTATTATATTGAAATTGTGCTTTTATAAATTAAGCTATATTATTATTCTAAATTCAAAAATAGTACTGGATAACTATTTTTTAACTACAGAGGCAAAACTCTCTATGTAGTAGCACCACTCAGTGCAAGCCAGAGTAATCAATGGATGCAGGAAGGTTCCTATCTAGTGCCTACTCATTCAATATTACTCTGGCTTTCACTGAGTAGCACTACTGTATGGAAAATTTTGACTCTGAGAAAAACAGCTTGTATGAGCGTAAAGAATGGTGATCACATGATACTTTTTATCTAATTAAAGTTAATCTACAGGTTGATTTTTGACTAGTGCACCCATTGTTCATGTATATAACAAAGTTTGTTTAAAATGATATCTATAAACAAAAGAACAAAAAAATACTACTATTAACAACTTTGTATAAAACAAATACATACTCATAAGTATGTATAGTAAAACAACTTTAAGAATGAGTAAATAAGCTAATTTGTTTTGCTGATTTTAGAAAAGAGATATTTTTACAAAATATAATAAAGTCTTCTCTGTCTATTTTTAAATACTTTTACTTAACTGAGAAATATTGTTTGCTGGGTCAAATCTTATTTGGGCCTTTCAGAGAAAATTCAAGGCCTAGGGTACCTAATATTTTGGAGACCCTTCAAAATTTAAAATAAGAATGGGGGAGAGAGAAGAAATGACTTTTTATTTATAAGGCCGAAAACAGGACTCCAGGAGTAGTTAGTTATGAGTCACTCAAATGAGCAAGAAGATTAGATCCAGATAGAACTTTTATAAGGTAGATTCACTCTAGCAGTGTTAGTATCATAAACACTGTAAGTACAGAATTGACTGACAGGGTCTGAGACTATTTGTTCTGCTGGTCACTGAACACTGTAGTTGCTTTCATTGCAGAGTCATCAAATTGGCAGCTCATCCCTAAATTGGCTCATATTTTTGACTCATGGTATGCCTGCTTAGAAAAGTTTTTGTTGAATATTTTTTGGGAAATTTTAAGACTGTTTGTTCTATGAGCTATGACATCACTTATCTTCTCCTATATTTTTGTTTAACATATTGAGTTGCCAAGTTGAGATCTCTAATATTGTGAGATCTAGGACAGCTGCCTTCCTGTCCTCTCTCTAATTGTCCCTGAATCTTATAACCAATTTTTAATATACTTCATTTAAAATAAATTTCCTTCAAATTTTGTATGTGTTAGATATCAATAATAATGCAAAATTTCAGTTAACCAGCTGGTTGTCCCTTCTAACATGGTTAATGGCCTACATTTTAAATCATATTGACATCGATTCAGTAAGTTTTCAGTATTTCACAATAGATTGCAGTAAATTTCTTCAAAATACTCTTTATGTTTTGAGAGGTATTATTCTCCACTCTTCTTTAGGTGTTGCTGGCCTGAACAGTGACAGTACTAGCATGGGATTCGAACCTGGACCCTTAGATTCTTGAGTATTGAATTTTAAGATAACACTCTAACCAACTAAAACGCCATCACAAACTTTCAGGAAAACACAATGAAATCTTAATGTGTCTACGTGTTAACTAAAACTGGCTTTTTAAAAATGTTATCTTCTTAAAGACAAAAATATTGAAGTCAATTTTTAAACACTCAAATTTTATTTCAAATACCGAAAATACAATGCCGCGTGTTTAGATTCTCAGTTTTTAAATTTGAAAACGATTAGTTACAAAAAGTTCATTGCAAAATAATCAAACAATAAATAATAGTAAATATATAAAAATATTTTATAAAAACACATTATTAATTAATTTAATGAGCATTGCACTAAAAAAAAAAATGTTTTTTTCAATGACAATTTTGATTGTTATATTTAACTTGAAATAAAAGTGTTTGGCTTTAATAAATTAGTTAATTCAGTACTTGAAATAAAAATATGAGATATCCATAAATTAAGTAATTGAATTAATCAATTTATGAAAGCTTCAATGGTTTTACTTCAAGTTAAATATAACAATCAAATTTCTGGTCGCAGAAAAAAATTATCTTTTTGGTTTTTAATGGATTATTCACTGAATTAAATAAAAGCATTTTATATAAATAATAATAATAATAATAATTATTATTATTATTATTATTAGTATTATTATTATTATTATTATTATGTAATACAGGGTATATGAGCACAGACTTTCACACGACCCACCACTCTCCACTCTATCCAATAACACTGATACACTTAAACACATATATGTTGAAAAGATAAATAATCACCAATATATGTATTTCATGCTAAACCAGCAATCATCAGTTGGTCCAGATTATCATCTCTACGCATATATACTATAAGTGCTCAGATATATATTAAGATAGACAATCTTCATACTTTAATGGACAGGCTTCAATCTACTCCACACTCCAACTCTTCAACCGTCCATCCAATTGAAAATCTGATGATGGAACGCTTATTATAATAATAATAATAATAATAATAATAATAATAATAATAATATTTATTATTATTATTATTATCATCATCATCATCATCATCATTATATGTATACTTAATCTTTTTCACATGTATGTGGACATGCGTATCAGATGTATAAAATGGAGTAGATGGCTGTAGGGAGTTTGAAAATCTGAATTCAAATTCCTTCTAATTACATTAAGTTCAGTATTTTAATTATTATTATGATGGTGATGTTTCAAAGGAACTTTATTAGGCAAACAAAATCTTATATAGACTTTCATTTGCAAACATAAGTTTGTACTTGTAGCTGTAAAATTTGCATTAACAGTTTGATGCATATGAAAATACATAGGCTAAAACAGGAAAGGGAAGATTACAATTTTCAAGGGGGCAAAAAATTATGATGTTAAGTACACAGTATATTACTACAATTATCTAAATTTATGTAATGTGTACATAAATTCAGTTGGAAAAAATCAGGGTAATTTTACAAGTTATTACTTATTATTTCCATATGTATGTGATACACACTTCAAGTCCATGTTGTATGGTTATCCACATTCTGGGTGCTTGTTAAGAAGGGCCTGTCCATGGAGGCATTTTCCTGTTGTTGGTGTTTTGTTGGACTGGTTAAAGTCTTTAGAGTAAATCATAAGTGGTTGGCTGATCTGTGGTGGGTTTATCACCATTTAAATGTGTGGGAACTTGGTATGGTGTTAATTTGTTAATGATATAGATGGTCATATTCTTGGTCACTGCCTTATGATCAAATAACAGCAAAAATATCTGGATAGGCTATTTTGTTATCTCTGTTTTTTAAAGTGTTAATCAATTACAGAAGGTGAATGGGGGTTATGTGATATCGTTCTGTAGCAGAAAAGTGTATCATGTTTAGCAGAGTGCATAGAGGTTGAAGGTTGTTGCATAGACTGTGGGGATTGATGCTTTATGTTTTATTAAAAATATTGTGACCTGGTGTTTGGAGCAATTCATGATATTTACTGTGGCTTGTTTCAGGTATATCTGTGGTTTGATTGGAGATAAGATCCATCTTGTTGAAATTCTCTGAACTATTGACCACTTTAATTCTAGCCCACATGGATGGTAGTTTTTTTGGGCAGCTGATTGTCTTTGGGTTTCTGGTATTGTTGACTGTATAGCCAGGAGGCATGGGGTCAGGATATCAGTTATGTGTTATTCTGTTATGTTTATCACTATTTGCAGGTGTCTTGGACAGTTTCATTAAATATATTATGATTTGATCCTGGTATATTGTTATATGTGCTAGCTGTGGTATGAGATCCATTAGTTGGTTCACATGAAAAGTCTGGAGCCATTTGGGCAGGGCTTATAATATTGAAAGTTTATTTGTTAATCTTATTATTTGAAAGATTAAGTATTTGCATATATACATCTGTGGTAATATTAATGGGTTTTTCAGAATGAGGCTGGCTGATATTTTTGTTGGTTAACTGTTGTTGGTATTGATGGCATGAACATCTATGATATATTCTTGCTGGTGTTAGTCAAATTGGTTATCTGTTAGCTGAGATTGCTGAAATTGATTTGTGATGCAATGTATGGGGCAAGACAGCCACATGCATTAGAAACAATAATTCACTCAACTTTAAAGACATTTATTTCAAACTACATCTGTAAATGGGTTCTAAATTTATTATAACTATATATAAATTAATTTCAGAAAAGTGAGCTTTAAATATACTTTAGAAACTGGTTTGAAGAGTTGACTATAACACTGCTATTTATTGATCTTTATTATTTAAATTTTCAATAGGTGGCAACATAAATTATTGCTTTTAAATCAGAGATCTTATCCATATATAATAACCTAACAGTCCAAAAATTAAAGAATAGGTATTTGGAACTTTAATCTAATATTAGTAGCATTTTAAAACAATTTATGTTCAAAATTAAAAATATTTATCAATTGATAAAATATTGATACATTTCATAAAAAATGGTTATTTAAATTCAAAGTTTAATGCAAATGATAAGGTGCTCTAAAGATCCAATAAAAAAAATTACCTGCTCTGCAACTAAAGAATAAAATAACTGATGATTTAAAGCAAATGCATGTGTTCCAGGCAAAGTAAAAAGTTCCAAACATTCAGGTGTAATATCACATTCTTTGTCAGAATATCTTAAGAAAGCAGAAATACATTTGTCACTTAATTTCCAATTCCCTACTACAAATAAAGATATCATATTAATATACTGCAATATTAAAAAAAAATTTAAAAATAAAATATAACATTTTATACTGCTTCTAAATTTTTTATTAGTCCAAAAATAATTTCACAAAAAGAAATAAATAATCAAATGCATTTATTGCTTGGGATTAAAACAGGTAAAACTCTCCATACAGTAGTGCCGCTCAGTGCAAGCAACAGTAATCAAGATGAGCAAGCATAAAAAATAGTGATCATGTGATATTGCTTGGAAGTTCATAAGAAGTTCAAGCACCAGTAAGTAACAGAGAAAAGCATAAGCTTTTGATTCTATCACTGTACTAGTGAAACTTATTATATAAGGCAATAATTCCATTATCATTAGAATAAACCATTTAATTCCTTTTTTATTAAACAAATTAAAAATATACATGTCACAAACATTTTTGTATACCTTATTTTTTCATCCCACATAGGGTTATATATGGTGACAATATAATTGCTTTACAAAACAAATTGGTTTTATAACATTTGATTGTAATCATAAAAGACATAACCCAAGTAAATAATTTTTTTTTGTAAAGTTAATTATCCAAAGACAGGTAGGCAAATTAGAGAATAACATAGGAATTGTTGATTATCACTGCAACAATTCATCATTGCTGGTCACTTTCATCACATGGCTTATTTTACAATCCAATAGTCAGATATGTATCATAAACTTTAATGAGTTCTTTATATCAGTAAGAGGATAAGAGGTGGTTGTAAACTGGTACTAATTATGAACAGAGGTCACATAATTCTAGAGTGGTCTTGTCTAGATTTACTATCTGATTTTATGTACAGAATTAATTTTATATCATTACGATGCATAGAAGGAGAGCTCACTAAAAACAAGATCAAATATACAATTTAAACTTAGCAATATATGCACAAAAAATATAGAAAGTGAGTATAGTTATATGACAATACTCAAAAATATCACTGAGTTAGAAATTACATTACATATACCAAACATCACACTTATGAGCAAAATATCTCAGGGCATTATATCTGATTATATTTTTTTATAAATGACAAATGTATTACAATACAGTGGTATACTTGCAATAACAATGACCCAGAGGCAATCCCTAAGCACATTATAATTAAAAATAAAATTCAGATTTCAATCAAGCATAGGACTTAACTTTCAAGAATCTATATTATAGTCAACTCAAATAATTACCCAATACTTGATTGATAAATGAGTATTTAGTTATTCTTAACTAGAAAAAACAATAAGAATTGAAATTATTCAAATCATCATCACTTGACTAGACTGGTGTACATTATTTCCAACTTATTAAAATCTAATGGAAAGTCATTTGCACTGCAATGGATATTTAAAGATTTTACACAACTTTTAATGTTAAATATAATTATAACACATGAGCTACAATATTTTTATTAAAAATCAACTAGATACATGGAGATAAATATAAAATGGCCATCTAATAGATAGTAAACATAAATTAATAATACATTTCACAATTATTTTGCTTATTCAATATTTTTATTAGCTTGACTGTTTTAGATATGCTAATAATATTATGCTTATAGCTGAAAATGAAATAAAACTGAAGATATTTATTAAGAAACTTAAGTAGTGGAGTAAAAAATGGAATTACAAATAGATAAAAAAATCTGTTGATAATATTACCATAAGATGAAAATAAATATAATGGGTTATGTTGTTTTTGCAGATCAATAAATAAATAACATTTAAACAAGTTATTCAACAGTAAATTTTATATTACTTTAAATATGTAATACTGCAAAACATTACATAAATAATAAATATATATATATCCACAGATGGCGTTCTACCAAAAACACCGATCAAGCGTATGTTTTGTTTACATAAACGTCAGAGTAGCATTCACTATCTCTAACTATAATTCCACTTTCAGATCATGATTTCAAGCTATTTGCTATCATCAGTGAAAGACAGGAATAAAGAAACTAGATCTAAATACAAACTCTGAGCGTTTATGAAACAATTTCTATTCAGCTTGCAAGCGTGAATTTTTTAGACACGTAATGTCTTCAAACTCAGCATAGCAAACTAGATAGCTATATGGGTCTGATCTCAGTTCAGCATCACCACATAGTAGAAGCCTCTGCAATCTATATCATTGCAAGAAAGACCTCAAAGGTACATTTATGATAAACAAAAATGCAAGTTAAAAAACTTGCTAACGCTTGTATTTATGTCCACAGATGGCGTTCTACCAAAAACA
The DNA here is from genome assembly GCA_028023455.1 of Epiperipatus broadwayi. Lineage (NCBI taxonomy): Eukaryota > Metazoa > Onychophora > Udeonychophora > Euonychophora > Peripatidae > Epiperipatus > Epiperipatus broadwayi. Next base: position 1,113,123 of record JAQFVV010000188.1, read on the forward strand.
CCGATCAAGCGTATGTTTTGTTTACATAAACATCAGAGTAGCATTCACTATCTCTAACTATAATTCCACTTTCAGATCATGATTTCAAGCTATTTTCTATCATCAGTGAAAGACAGGAATAAAGAAACTAGATCTAAATACAAACTCTGAGCGTTTATGAAACAATTTCTATTCAGCTTGCAAGCGTGAATTTTTTAGACACGTAATGTCTTCAAACTCAGCATAGCAAACCAGATAGCTATATGGGTCTGATCTCAGTTCAGCATCACCACATAGTAGAAGCCTCTGCAATCTATATCATTGCAAGAAAGACCTCAAAGGTACATTTATGATAAACAAAAATGCAAGTTAAAAAACTTGCTAACGCTTGTATTTATGTCCACAGATGGCGTTCTACCAAAAACACCGATCAAGCGTATGTTTTGTTTACATAAACGTCAGAGTAGCATTCACTATCTCTAACTATAATTCCACTTTCAGATCATGATTTCAAGCTATTTGCTATCATCAGTGAAAGACAGGAATAAAGAAACTAGATCTAAATACAAACTCTGAGCGTTTATGAAACAATTTCTATTCAGCTTGCAAGCGTGAATTTTTTAGACACGTAATGACTTCAAACTCAGCATAGCAAACCAGATAGCTATATGGGTCTGATCTCAGTTCAGCATCACCACATAGTAGAAGCCTCTGCAATCTATATCATTGCAAGAAAGACCTCAAAGGTACATTTATGATAAACAAAAATGCAAGTTAAAAAACTTGCTAACGCTTGTATTTATGTCCACAGATGGCGTTCTACCAAAAACATCGATCAAGCGTATGTTTTGTTTACATAAACGTCAGAGTAGCATTCACTATCTCTAACTATAATTCCACTTTCAGATCATGATTTCAAGCTATTTGCTATCATCAGTGAAAGACAGGAATAAAGAAACTAGATCTAAATACAAACTCTGAGCATTTATGAAACAATTTCTATTCAGCTTGCAAGCGTGAATTTTTTAGACACGTAATGTCTTCAAACTCAGCATAGCAAACCAGATAGCTATATGGGTCTGATCTCAGTTCAGCATCACCACATAGTAGAAGCCTCTGCAATCTATATCATTGCAAGAAAGACCTCAAAGGTACATTTATGATAAACAAAAATGCAAGTTAAAAAACTTGCTAACGCTTGTATTTATGTCGGTGTTTTTGGTAGAACGCCATCTGTGGACATAAATACAAGCATTAGCAAGTTTTTTAACTTGCATTTTTGTTTATCATAAATGTACCTTTGAGGTCTTTCTTGCAATGATATAGATTGCAGAGGCTTCTACTATGTGGTGATGCTGAACTGAGATCAGACCCATATAGCTATCTGGTTTGCTATGCTGAGTTTGAAGACATTACGTGTCTAAAAAATTCACGCTTGCAAGCTGAATAGAAATTGTTTCATAAATGCTCAGAGTTTGTATTTAGATCTAGTTTCTTTACTCCTGTCTTTCACTGATGATAGCAAATAGCTTGAAATCATGATCTGAAAGTGGAATTATAGTTAAAGATAGTGAATGCTACTCTGACGTTTATGTAAACAAAACATACGCTTGATCAGTGTTTTTGGTAGAACGCCATCTGTGGACATAAATACAAGCGTTAGCAAGTTTTTTAACTTGCATTTTTGTTTATCATAAATGTACCTTTGAGGTCTTTCTTGCAATGATATAGATTGCAGAGGCTTCTACTATGTGGTGATGCTGAACTGAGATCAGACCCATATAGCTATCTGGTTTGTTATGCTGAGTTTGAAGACATTACGTGTCTAAAAAATTCACGCTTGCAAGCTGAATAGAAATTGTTTCATAAACGCTCAGAGTTTGTATTTAGATCTAGTTTCTTTATTCCTGTCTTTCATTGATGATAGCAAATAGCTTGAAATCATGATCTGAAAGTGGAAATATAGTTAGAGATAGTGAATGCTACTCTGCCATTTATGTAAACAAAACATACGCTTGATCGGTGTTTTTGGTAGAACGCCATCTGTGGACATAAATACAAGCATTAGCAAGTTTTTTAACTTGCATTTTTGTTTATCATAAATGTACCTTTGAGGTCTTTCTTGCAATGATATAGATTGCAGAGGCTTCTACTATGTGGTGATGCTGAACTGAGATCAGACCCATATAGCTATCTGGTTTGCTATGCTGAGTTTGAAGACATTACGTGTCTAAAAAATTCACGCTTGCAAGCTGAATAGAAATTGTTTCATAAACGCTCAGAGTTTGTATTTAGATCTAGTTTCTTTATTCCTGTCTTTCACTGATGATAGCAAATAGCTTGAAATCATGATCTGAAAGTGGAATTATAGTTAGAGATAGTGAATGCTACTCTGACGTTTATGTAAACAAAACATACGCTTGATCGGTGTTTTTGGTAGAACGCCATCTGTGGACATAAATACACGCGTTAGCAAGTTTTTTAACTTGCATTTTTGTTTATCATATATATATATTGTTTAATACAAACAAGCTTTTTTTCAGCAATATTTTATTGCCCTTCCCAATGTACATAAATTGTAAATATTTGCATTCCTTTTGAAGTATATCTTTTTTTGTTTCCTTTCTTTTTTCTATTTAATTATTATATACAAATTAAAGAAATAAAAATATAAAGAAGAGAGAAAATTTAAAAAGAAATCCATTAAGAAGAAATCAATATATAGAATTTCATAAAAATACAAAAAATAATTAATGATGGTATAAGATGATACAATTGTGGATTGATAAGGGAAACTAAAGAAAAAAAAATTCTCAAAAATATAAAACAATACGTTGGAAATGATAAGAGAGTTGATCAATCAATAAGAATAACAGATAGGCTAGATGATATCATAAAATATGTGAAAGAATTCTATTAAAAAGGATACAGTAATAAAGAACCAGGAAAAGTATCTCTTATTATTACATCTTTTGAGTTGCCAATTATTTTTAATGAGATATGCAATTAGATCTATAAAAAGAAAAGTTTCAGGAAATAATGAATTATTGTGGATGTTTTAAAACAAGCAAGTAAAGACATGAAATAATTATGTGGCAAAGCTATATATTAAATGTTTAAGTGATGAAAATGTACCAGATGATTGAAAAATAGTACAATGACATTGATATTTAAACAGGTGCTAAAGAAGACATTAGAAATTCCAAGTCTCTAGGTTATCTACCAATTCTATACAAACTTATTATCAAGATAATTAAAAATTTTCTGTAAAAAACTTTGGATTATAATCAACCAAAAGGACAAACAATTTAAATATGGATTTAGCATAATGAGTCACATCCATGTATTAAGAAACATTATTAAAAAAAAGACAATGAATAAAAGTTGCCATTATCTTTTGGAATTGTAAATAAACAAAATTCATTTCATTTAATTACTATTTTCAAAATGATTAAAGCCTTAGATCATAAAATATAGATCTGGGATATTGTTATATTCTGAAGAATATTTATCAAAATGAACAGCAATGAACAAATTATGTTGTGGTACTAAAATTAACATTGGTCAGAATATATATTAGAATGACATCTCCAAGTATTTTGTGGATTAATATGATGATTTGAGAAATAAAGATAAAAGAAAATTATTTAAGTCATCTAAATTTTTCAGATGAAGTGGTTGTTTTTGTAAATAATGCTTCAGAGTGTCAGGAAATGTTTCAGGAATAGTAGGTAAATTTTACTGATGCAAATGTTGTCAAATACATTTTTGAATTGTTTTTTTTCTCTAACAAATACAACACAGATACAATATATATGAGAATGATTAAAGGAAATAGTATAATGCCTCTGAAATGCCTACCTGAGTATGCATTATTTGCCTTAATCAAAAGAAATAAAAGCACAAATATCTACAATTTATACAAAGAAGGATTATAATGAAGAAAACCTACAGAATCATAACAAAACTATAAGCTAAAAGTAAATCTAATTATTTTTAAGAAAAATGTAAACAAGATTGGTCTGAATTGTGAACCAATTTTTTTGCATACACAATCAAAAGAAAAGATAGCACTCAAATGCATTACAGAAAGTGCCTAAGTAAAAAGTTTCTAATTTTTTTTTTATTATATTTTTTATATAATGAATAATCATATTCCTTACCAAATTAGCAATACAGGTTTAATATATATATATATATATATATATGTGTGTGTGTGTGTGTGTTTCTTATAATTTTCCTTCTTTATGTTTGTTAACTAAAAAATAACATTTGCAATATTCTTAAAACAGGCAAAACTCTCCATACATTATTGCCACTAAGTGCAAGCCAGAGAAATCAGTGGATGCCAGGTTTATGCATAAAATACCTATCTAGTGCCTACTTACCCAATATCCCCAGACTAGTTTCTAGCTTATGGCTTTCATCAGCAGGGAGCCTTGGATCTGAGAGCACTGCACCTAGATTTTAGGATCTAATGAAACCCTCCAGCAACCACCTTTTATCTTCACTTAACTACAAAACTATGAGAATAAAATTGAAAACACAATTCAATCCAAGCACATTAGCTTATATAGTCATATAGGTCTGAACTCAGTTCAGTACTCATACATTTTGGTGTCTTTGGATTTTTAATAACCATACCCACCACTATTCTATTAGGCAGGATTGGTATTAAACCACTAAATATCACATGATCACCATTTTTATGCTTGCTCATACTGTTATTAAAATAGGCAAAACTCTCCCTTCACCAAAATGTATGGGTACTGAACTGAGTTCAGACCTATATGACTATATAGGGTAATGAGCTTGGATTGAAAATATATTTGTGTTTTAAATTTTATTCTCATAGTTTTGTAGTTACGTAGAGAAAAAAGGTGGCTGCTGGATGGTTGCATTAGATCTTAAAGATATAAAGATATAAGTGCAGTGCTCTCAGATCCAAGGATCCTCACTGATGAAACCCATAAGCTAGAAACTGGTCTGGGAATATTGGGTGAGTAGGCACTAGATAGGGATTTTATGCATAAGCCTTCTGGCATCCATTGAGTACTCTGGCTTGCACTGAATGGCACTGCTGTTTAGAGAGTTTTGCCTGTTTTAATAACAGTTATGAGCAAATATAAGAAATGGCACTCATGTGATTTGCAATATTCTTTATCTAAAAATGTATCTTTATATCATGTCCATAACAAATTTTGATTTCATATGAATTTAAATAATCCTTTCTTATAAATAAAATAAATAATTCATCTTTAGTAAAATCAAAGAAGTAATTTATATGTATGTTCAGATCAGATTGGCAATACATATGTACATATGTAACCCTTGTCATAGCAATGCAAAGGCTACATATTTTGGAAATAATGTGTGTGTTCACTTATACACACACACATATATATATATATTGTAACGGTCAGATTCGTATGCTTCATTAACATAGTGCTGAATTCGACCACCACACTGAAGAGCAGTACCATAGGTAGCGAAGCTACCAGTAGTACTGAGTTAGAACATGGTTTATTGGTTCCTCAATACACTCTATGAAACAATGCATCTGATGCTATATTAGTAAACATTTCTTTAGGCATGGGGATCAGGCAGATGTGAGAGACTTAAAACTTTATTTTCAAGTTAGCTATATACAATATTAATATTAGACATTTATATTTTAAATAGTCGAGGAGATATTATACTGAAGGTATGTCGAATAAATAAATATATGATGGCAGATGTATGGTTTGAAATTATTTAATAAGAATACTTTATACTAAATCATTTAATTAAAAACATTTGATTATATTATACTTTCAGTAGCAGAATTACTCCAATATTGTTATATTTTCAAAGACATACAATTATTTGGCTGACATAATCTAGCTACCTGAGTTCCTGAGCAAGTATTTCAAGAACATGCCTTCGGGGATTTAATATCTTTGCAATGCACAAGTCTAAATTAGGATTTATAACAGCAGCTGCAGACATATATTTTATTTAATGAAATAAGATATTTATACGTGATTATGGACAGACATTTATTTGAGAGTGAATTTATGTTATTAATGCAGAGACAGAGTCATATATTGAAAAATAAAATTAATAATAAGAAACACGTGGTACATTTAGAAATGCGATGAAATGGTGGCAGTCCATTAAAACTGTGAAGCCATGGATGAGTTTAAAACAATGGGCTGGCATTTGCCATAGGCCCAAAGGTAAGATGTCACATAAGCATAATAAGGTGCAAGGGGTTCATGCCATGCTTACTCCCTGATTGTGTGATGGATGTCAAGCCCTATGGGAACATTTATTAGTTCCACTTATGAAGGATGACTGGGATTAAGTAAATCCTGTAGGATCTGGAATATCCAAGGCTCATAATGGGTTCTCGCATCTCTAAACCATAACACATGTATAATTCACAGAGTATTCTGTTAAGATTTAATATGTATTTATAACTCAGCCCTACATCATTGACATTTAATAAACAACATATTTGGCTCTCAAAAAAATGCACTTAATGGATTTATTACTTAAAATTAAAGACAAATGTAAAAGCAATAGGTAATCTGGGTGGGTATTAAGAACTAATATTTCAGCCACTTGCTAAGTAGTAGAACCCTGCATTTACAATAAATGAAGCACCGAATGTGTCTCGATTTATATGAAAATAACAAAGTAATTTATAGAAGTAAATATTAATTATATGATTTGCAGGACACACATCCACTGTTTCTGGCAATCATGTATTTGTATTTAAAGAATTATGGAGATTTCTGAGCTGCCCAGCCAACATGAGTATATAAAAGAAATATATTAGTAGGTTGCTGTACAAGATGGCAACCATTTTGATTAAGATTTATATTTAAATTTGATGAGGTCTGGTCAGAAATCTTATAGGCATGCTATCATTAGATAATAATAAAATGTAAAATTAAAAATACATACCCAAAAAAAGACAGAGTTAGGCAAGCTAGATTACTGAAGAATTTTTATACATAATAGATTAATAAGTAAATTAGTAATTATACAATTTATATAGAGAGTGAGCTATAGCTTGACTAATATTTAGAGTATTCTAGATGTCCTTGGGTACAGGTACCTGTTTTATAAGAAGTTTTCAGATTTTATGGTCAGTAGCAGATTGTTCATGAGTTCAAACAGTAGCAGTTCTTTTCAGCACTCCAGTTATTTATTCATTTCACTAGCAGCAGCAGCTTTCTGATTGTTTGGGCAGCAGATCCTCTTGGTTTATTTTGTGAAGGGCACATGTGGAGGTTCGGGCATATGATCAACCATCTCTGGGGGAAAATATTCTGGATGCTTTCTACTTGAACATACTGTAGTGGGTAAATTAATTTAAGATTTGGATTCTCTCAACTGAGCAAGAGCACAGCCAAAGTCTAACTAAAAAGTTATTAAAAATCCAAAATGTCCTCTTTTCTTTATCTTATCTTTTACATTTTATTCTATTTTATTTTTAGCTCCATTCATTTTCCCCGAGGAGAATCAATGCATTTTTATAAGTTTAATTAATTCAGAAAGCTGCATTTGTATTGTTTAGGTTTATTTTACTTTTTAACATTTTCATAATTAAAGCTTTTAGGAAATTTTTCTTTTTAATTAATCTATTATCTCTCACCAATTGTTTCTTGCAAAATTTCAAGTAAAAAAGGGAATATACAATTATTTTTACTTTTATTTAAATTACAATCTAATTTTCAAAATTATTATTTAAAATACGATTTTAAGAAAAGCAATAAACTAATGAACATTTATAATTTAAAATAAATAGTTAAATATAAAATTATATAACTAAAAGAAAAAGTTAAATCATATCAATTATTTTTATTTATTGCTTTAAATTTGTTATCAAAATGTGTGTGCATTTATGGTGAATTTTACAGATATTGATACATTTTTAATATTGCTACACACACAATTCGATACCAAAAAGTTTAAATTTGGGTAGGATAGGGTGGTGGGTGCTACACACACAATTCAATACCAAAAAGTTTAAATTTGGGTAGGATAGGGTGGTGGGTGAGAGACGATAGAAAAAGGTGAAACTTAAGATTCGAATGTGAATCTTACTGTTTCATTTCCCCCTACTTCCCATGAATAATTAAGGAAGATCAAATGAGGCAAGGAGAGGAAAATTTTTTTTGCTACATCATATCATTTTAAACATGTAATTTTTTTTACATATCTATAGAAAGCAGAGATTACATGAATCAACGAATACTTTTATATACCCGGATCTAGAATTTCTATTTTAATTTAAAATGGCCTAAATTCGGCCGTGTTTGGTTAGAAATCTTACTTATACTAATATTAGTTACACAAAATAAGAAATAAATATTTTTTTTGAATTAAAGTCTTATTTATCTAATTTATGTTCCATGATACCAAATTCATTTTTACCATATTTTATATACATATAATGACCATCCTAAGAGGCTAAAGTTTTCTTTATAACCCTGTGTTAGGTAGATAATATCTATCTCTCATCATCGATGACTGTAGCCTTGGGTTTTCTACTTTTTGCATTCTTTCAGGTGTTTATTTGTCCCAATGGTTAAAATTCAGGGTAGTATTCAACCATTTCTTCTACCTCTTTAATATGGCTTACTGCCATCAATTGCTGGATATTTAGTGTCATGCTATGCTGGAGAGTCCCTATGATATGTGGATCTGAGAACATGAACATTGTAAGGGATTTGAATTGGTTTGCTTGGTGGAGGAAAAACTGTATGCATTTCTTGGGGTATTGTCCTGTATTTTTTCTGACAGAGTGTATTGTAGATACTGCTTTGATGCTCATCATTCCAATAATGCTTCATTAATGCATCTTTGTACTTTTCTATAGTTTTGGGTTTCCATTTCACCATATTCCACCAGTCCTTGGCAGATTCCTGTAGATGGTAACTGGCAATAGCTATCTGCTCATCTGATCCTGTCTTATGAAATTGAAAGAACTTCTGTAAGCTCTCTAGGTAGATTTGAGGGTTTTCCCCTATCTTTCCTTTAAAGATTTTTACATGGATCATCTTTGCTAGGTAGCTTTGGTGTCCAACTTCCATTCCCATGCTTACTTCCATGACTTTTGGTCCTTCTATTTTTTTGTCCATGTCCATGATTGTCTCCTTTTTAATGCTGACTTCATTTGACAGTTCTTGTGGGCCTTGATCTGTTGGAATGAGGTCTCTTTGCTCATCACATTTATTTACATTTATGACACTATCTGTATCCTCTTCTATCTCCATAGGTTTGTTGGATCTTTCTAACTTCCTTTCAGTCTCCATGTCTTTAATATCCATTTTCTTTGTAATAATACTTGGGATATTCAAAATTTTTCTTTTATCACTTCTAACTTTCTCAAAACCCAATTTTGAAATTCCCTATACTCCGCATCACTTATCCTTTCTTCTTCCTCTCTTTTTTTGATTCTTCTTCTCTCCTTCTCACTTCCTCCTCATATATTTTCTTCATTTCTTCCCTATTATAAGTATTTCTTCAATGAACTTTAGATTAAAGTCCATTGGTCATCTGTATTGCTGTGGAGCTTTCACTCACTCTGGTGTCGACTCAAAAGTTTCGAATAAATTTACTTGTTGCTCTAAACTGTCATTTTGTGTTTCCATTTTCTCTATATCTCTGCTATATTTTTCCATCAATTTATTTTTCTTAATATTATTTCTTTGTTTTATTTATATGGTATCTTGGTCCTATCTTACTATTTCACTGCTCTCACCTACTCTACATTGCCCTATCTCTATTTTGTATATTACTGCCATTTAACATATATTATAATAAACTACTGCTAACATGAATAATAAGCCACTGCTGTCTATGATATATATATATAATAGTAACTTTAATAAAATATTTACTGCTACTTGCTTTTCTCACTTCACGACTGATTATTTTTTTATATATATAATAAAAAACATTTCACTAGATACGAGTATTTTTCGTTTCTTCTTAAATTACACATACATCCCTGATTTCTTTAAATTTGTTATTATGCCTACTGTCCATCCATCCATTCGATTCACAGTATCTCACTCGATTTATTTTTCTCATTAATTTCATCAAAAAAAAAACCTCATATATATAGAATAAATGGCTAACGACTAACTCGGGTAGCAAATGCTAAAAGAAATTTATTTATGTTATACGTCTATTCAGGGCATATGGGTTTTCGTAATGAAGCCTCACGTTGTCAGTGCCAAATGCTAAAAAAAAGATTATACTATGTAATGGTCAGATTCATATGCTTCGTTAACATAGTGCAGAATTCAATCACCACACTGAAAAGCAGTACCCTAGGTAGCGAAGCTACCAGTAGTACTGAGTTCAAACATGGTTAATCATTTCCACAATATACTCTATGAAACAACACAGCTGATGCTACATTAGTAAATATTTCTTTAGGCATGGGGATCAGGGAGATGTGAGAGATTTAAGACTTTATTTTCGAGTTAGCTATATATAATATTAATATTAGATATTTATATTTTAAATAGTTGAGAAGATATTATACTGAAGGTACATCGAATAAATAAATATATGATGGCAGACGTATGGTTTGAAATTATTTAATAAGAATATTTTATACTAAATCATTTAATTAAAAACATTTGATTATATTATACTTTCACTAGTGGTATGACTCCGATACTGTTATATTTTCAAAGATATACAATTATTTGGCTGACATAATCTAGCTACCTGAGTTCCTGAGCAACTATTTCAAGAACATGCCTTTGGGGATTTAATATCTTTGCAATGCATGAGTCTAAATTAGGATTTATAATAGGAGCTGCTAACATATATTTTATTTAATGAAATAAGATATTTATACATGATTATGGACAGACATTTATTTGAGAGTGAATTTATGTCACTAATGCAGAGACGGAGTCATATATTAAATAATAAAATTAATAATAAGAAACACATGGTGCATCTAGAAATGCGATGAAAGGGTGGCAGTACATTAAAAGCGCAAAGCCATGGATGAGTTTAAAACAATGGGCTGGTGTTTGCCCTAGGCCCAAAGGTAAGATGTCACATAAGCATAATAAGGTGCAAGGGGTTTGTGCCATGCTTACTCCCTGACTGCATGACAGGTGTCAAGCCCTACAGGAACATTTATTATGTCCATTTGTGTAGAATGACTGGGATTAAGTAAATCCTGTAGGATCCAGAATATCCAAGGCTCATAATGGGTTCTTGCATCTCTAAACAGTAACACATGTATAATTCACAGAGTATTCTGTTAAGATTTAATATGTATTTATAACTCAGCCCTACATCATCAACATTTAATAAACAACGTATTTGGCCCTCAAAGAAATGCACTTAATGGATTATTACTTAAAATTAAAGGCAAATGTAAAAGCAATAGGTAAGTTGGGTGGGTATTAAGAACTAATATGTCAGCCACTTGCTAAGTAGTAGACCCCTGCATTTACAATAAATGAAGCACTGAATGCGTGTCGATTTATATGAAAATAACAAAGTGATTTATAGAAATAAATATTAATTATATGATTTGCAGGACATGCATCCACTGTTTCTGGCAATCATATATTTGTATTTAGAGAATTATGGAGATTTCTGAGCTGCCCAGCCAACATGAGTATATAAAAGAAATATATTAGTAGGTCGCTGTACAAGATGGCAACCATTTTGATTAAGATTTATATTTAAATTTGATGAGGTCTGGTCAGAAATCTTATAGGCATGCTATCATTAGATAATAATAAAATGTAAAATTAAAAATACATACTCAAAAAAAGACAGAGTTAGGCAAGCTAGATTACTGAAGAATTTTTATACATAATAGATTAATAAGTAAATTAGTAATTATACAATTTATATAGAGAGTGAGCTATAGATTGACTAATATTTAGAGTACTCTACATGGCCTTTGGTACAGGTACGTGTTTTATAAGAAGTTTTCAGATTTCATGGTCAGTAGCAGATTGTTCATGAGTTCAAACAGTAGCACTTCTTTCCAGAACTCTGGTTATTTATTCATTGCAGTAGCAGCAGCAGCTTTTCGATTGTTTGGGCAGCAGATCCTCTTGGTTTATTTAGTGAAGGGCACATGTGGAGGTTCAGGAATATGATCGACCACCTCTGGGGGGAGAATAGTCTGGGTACTTTCTACTCGAACATACTGTAGTGGGTAAATTAATTTAAGATTTGGATTCTCTCAACCGAGCAAGAGCACAGCCCAAGTCTAACTAAAAAGTTCTTAGAAATCCAAAATGTCCTCCTTTCTTTATCTTATTTTTTAAATTTTATTCTATTTTATTTTTAGCTCCATTCATTTGCCCTGAGGAGAATCAATGCATTTTTATAAGTTTAATGAATTCAGAAAGCTGCATTTCTATTGTTTAGGTTTATTTTACTTTTTAACATTTTCATAATTAAAGATTTTAGGGAATTTTTCTTTTTAATTAATCTATTATCTCTCACTGACAGTTACTTGCAAAATTTCAAGTATAAAAGGGAATATACAATTATTTTTACTTTTATTTAAATTACAATCTAATTTTCAAAATTATTATTTAAAATACGATTTTAAGAAAAGCAATAAACTAACGGACATTTATAATTTAAAATAAATAGTTAAAGTTATATAAAATTATATAACTAAAAGAAAAAGTTAACTCATATCAATTATTTTTATTTATTGCTTTAAATTTGTTATCAAAATGTGTGTGTTTTTATGGTGAATTTTACAGATATTGATACATTTTTAATATTGCTACACACACAATTCGATATCAAAAAGTATAAATTTGGGTAGGATAGAGTGATGGGTGAGAGACTATAGAAAAAGGTAAAACTTTAAGATTTGAATGCGAATCTTACTGTTTCAATATATATATATGAAAGTAAAAAAGAAAGAGTGAAATATTCGCACATAAAAGATTATGTAAATAAAGGGATTATTTATTTTGTAAATATGCACAAATATATTCACTTACCTAATATCCCCTTTATTAGTAGAATAGATTACTTTAGAAATTTATTTAGGTCACAGTACCAAAAATTCTAGGTAAAGTAAAGGAGGGTTGCATACAATTGACAATGGTTGTATACAAATGAGATTTTTTTTCACTCTGCTTGTTGTTGTTGAAGAAGAAGTGGCAAGAATTAGATAAAAAGGTTAAACTAGGAAAAAGTGCATTGATTTGCAATTATTTGGATTTACTTTCTTGTAAAAAAGTTATGAAAATATTTATTACATTAGGATACTTTTCAGATATGGAGGGCTAGAAAGAAGGGAGTAGCACATTGGTTTCTATCCCAAGCATATTACCAGTTCTTTATATTAATTATCATAAGCTGCTAAGAAAGAAACTGAACTATGCAGATGATGTTGCCAAAAATATTATTTGAAAGAAGGTATAATACACTAATATCAAATATGACTTTGTTCAATACTTGCTTGATTAGCAATACTACTAAAATCATTAAGAGAAAAAAAGATATCTAAAAGAAGATAAGAGAATTCAAGGACTAAAATGGTAAGACAATCTGAAGGAAGGAAATTCAATATTTTATTTTTCCTTTTATATTTAAATAATACTGGACTATTAAAGAATAAAAATATTTAAATTGAAAACATTCAAGGAATGAACTATGCTTTAATTTACATATATGAATGAAAGTATTACTATAAAGACTATATAAAATAATTAGTTTTTTATATACAGACTGGGGCTTTAGTAATGAGAAAATAAATGTTATGAAGTTTTGATTATGATATTTAGCTTGATAAATTTATGCAAGAGGATATCTATAAAAGAAGACTATATTTATTTTATTTATCTTTTATTGCATTAATAAATTATTTTATTATTTATTAATCGTTTTGTTTGTAGTTTTATATACATACTGAAAATAAATAGTTATAATACCTTTTTTGTATAAATCAAGTTAATAAGAAACTATAAGTCATACATATAATTCTGAGAAAGACCCCCCTCCCAACTTTGAGAACATGTGCACTCTGATGAGTGAAGTGTCTAGATATTACATTGAGAGAAACAACTGATAAAAAATGATATTAATATTATAAATAAGTAAACATTCTCATTTTAGAAGGTTTGCCACCTAGTGTTTCAATAAATAAAAATGAAATACAAATAAAATACAGTAAAACAATTCTGACAGTAAAAGACATCATTATTCTTCTGATTTCTAATTTATTCATAGGATTTACAAATAAATGTTTCTATATTTATTACATTTTATTGGTGAGGATTTAAACCTGAAATAATAAAGTAATACAATTACACATTACACCAACAAAGAAATAATATCATAAGTTCGATATAATTGGCTCAGTACTCATTAGTACTATCAAATAATTGTTTGTACCTTAGTTACTGTTACAATATGGAAGTTCAGACTAAATTGGCAATACATATATACTGCATATATAAAAGTGTGTATGTTCATTCACATATTATTTATAGCTATATAATAGATTTTAATATGAAAATTAATTTTTCTTAAATAACTCATAAGTTAGCCTACTTATTTTTCAATTAAAACATTCCAGCTCTTATAGTTAAAAGTATAGTATATAGATTAATAGTTAAATGATCATTCATTTCCTAGTTTTATGCACTCAACTGAGTTTGTTTTCAGGATGATAACAGCATAAGGGCAAGCTGAGAGGGAACTATTTATTTATGGAATCAGTCAATTTGAATTCAGATTATTTTATAGATAATTTATATAAGTAGTTTATGTTAAAGTGTCTATTACTGGTATCTTATTTACACACAAACAGAGGCAAAACTCTCAATACAGTAGTGCTACCTAGTACAAGCCACAGCAATTAATAGATGTAAGAAGCTTTGCGGATAAAATCCCTATCTGGTGCCTACTTAACCAATATTACCAGACTAGTTTTCAGATTGTAGCTTTCATCAGTAAGAGATTTGATTCTGAGAGCATTGCACCTAGATCTTAGGATCTAATGCAATCCTCTAACAGCCAACTTTTACCTATTTAGTTAATTATAAAGCTACAAGTAAAAATTGAAAACACAATAATATTTTCAATCCAAGCCCATTCACTTGTATAATCATATAGATCTGAAACAAATTAAGCACTTATACATTTTGGTGTCTTTGATTCTTTAATAACCACAGTCACCATTATTTTATTGGGCAGGATTGATGATCATGTGATGTTTCATATCTTATTTAGAGATATAATGAAAATAAAACTATTAAACCACTCTTATGTGAAACATTACAACCCATATTTTCTAATCAACCCAATGAAATCATCATTTAAAAAAATAATTTAATGGTGATGAATAATGTCTTTACAGAATTCAATACCACATTTTTCTTACAAAAGGTAAATATCTAGTGTACTATCAAGATTTTAGAAATTCACAAGTTCTTTAATAGAAAGATTCAAATTGATCTCAGATTTTTGTGCTCCATTTGTATTAGATAAACATGAAAATAAATGAAGAAAAACAGATTTAGATACATTCTGATATCAATCAGATACTCCCAATCTATCATCTGTGAAAATATCACAAGGGAGATAAATCTGTTGTTCAGGGTATATGTCAGAATCAATTACAAAAAGTAAATAAACCAAATAGTGAATTACTTTAAATGAGAAATCTGGTAAATCAATTGAATTTTTTCCTATCCACTTAAACTTTGGAAATTTTTATCCAATGCTCAATACATAAAAAGACAGAAAAAATAATCATAAATGTCTAGTGAACAGTGATAAAAAAAAATCCAAAACTAATAAATCTCTCATATTTTTAATGTTGGCAATTTATAAAAATTTACCACACCTCCAATCTTGGGTAGCATCTATGCAAATAGTTTCAGAATATTAAGAGTGCCTTTACAAATTTAAAAAAAAAAAAAAAACGTGGGGAAAATGCTTTCTTAGTGGAACATAAAAAATGAGTCAAGCCATACTTATAATGCTTTGATTCTAAAACGATTTTGAAAAAAAAAAAGTGAAATAGAGGATGAGACTTGATGCTGGAAGAAATGATAAAAGAAAGGTTTGAGAACATGCCAATTGTAAGATTTATTAAAGGATAAAAGATCTCATGTTATGTTGGAGATACTTCTAAGATGTTTATTTAATTCTTGAAAGTTGCATGACTTGTTTCATAATACTTAGCTGATGATCATTAAATGTTAATAAATTATTATAGTAATATATGTAACCATATTTTTCAGAAGATAGATGTGACTATGAATGATCCACCATTGTATAAAGAAACTACTTTGGAGAAATATGTGTATCAGTCCAGAAAGTAGAAATTTTTTTGCTAATTAAATAAACTAGAGCAGTAAAGGCAAATTTGACAATAATAATAGAGTAACTAGGAAAACAAAAAAAAGAGACAGTACCTACGTTTGTTAAGAGAGATTCAAAGGTAAGTAATTATCAAGTTTGATGCAAAAATATATAATTGAAAAAAAAAAATTGAGTCTTAAATTTTATACACATAATTATTATAAAATGCAAAACAGGGCGAATAACCGGAACGAAGTAAGAATAATGACAACCCTAATAGAAACGGTAGAAACAATAAAAGAAAAAACAATGGATTAGAAGGAAATTATATATAGAAGAATAAAGAAAAAATACCTTTCTTTTGTTGTTTCTTTTTTACAACAGTATTCATGTCTCCCTCCTTTTTTTTTTTTGCTTAAATAGATATATATGTTACCGGCAAACTGTGAAAAACAGGCATTGTATAGATTGCCTGGGATATTCATGCAATACATGATATTTTTGGGCATTTTGAAACTTCATTTTTATTATATATTTTTTATATATCTTTTCTAGACATTGTAGAACATATCTAGGCATAATAAAAAATGGCAAATAGTTTTTTGGTAAAGTATGTAAAAAGATTCTACTAAAAAGATACACGTGAATGTGTAAAAATACAAAATATGACATACGGGATTTTTCTATATAAAAAGACCAATGCTGTATTAGTTATTGCTAGAAGATAGACGGGAATGGCAATATGAATAGCATTTAACTGCCTTTTTTATATATATATAGAAAAGCACTTTAAAGAATATTGAAAATTGTCACTATCTTACTCTTATACTCATCCTTGATCGGGTTTTGTTTTTATTTGAATCTAGTCTAGCCCAAAATATAATTAACTGTAAAGAGAAAGCGATTAATGAGGCAAAAATATAACCCCCTTTCTCCATATCCGTGATTTCAGTTATTTACGATTGAGATTAAATAAAAAAAATAACTAGAAATTAATAATAAAAAAAATGCAATTAAAATTTTCTACATTGATACAGAGTGCACAATGCGCACACACCTATCCATATATAACCAGCAACTACTCTCAAAATTATTAGGGTCATTCCAACGTCTAGATGGAAAAAAAAAGATCAAATGAAAGAATAAAGATTATTGCTGGGAATATTTATACTTTGCCGATTTTCCTTTTGACATTATAAAGAATGCTTAGGAAATTTGTGAAAATCTAAGAGTTTAATACTTGGACGTCAGTAATATTTCATGAAATAATCATTCCCAATGCATTATTAATAAGGGAGAAATTGCGAGTAGATTTTAAAGAGCCATATAAAAATAAACTTGAGAATACGTTTATTTTTTTGTATATCAATGCTAATCTATTTTGTCTGCTGAAAGAAGATATCCTCTTTTATTCATTGTAAATAGATCAAGCACTGACAGTCGAAAAGGTTGAAACTTTGGCGATCTTACTTTACAAATCAATCAAGCCAGCTTACCGTTTCAAATATTAATTTAAATTAAATCCTAATAATTTTAATTGCAGATAAATGATTTTTAATGTTGACAATCAAATATGTAAAACATGGATATGAATATTTAACAGAACAATCACGTCCGCTAAGATAAACTTTTAGCCTTTTTCCAGCTACCAATGCTTGATTTACTTACAAAATACACGATCGAAGATCAAATGAAAAGTTTTTTTTTTTATTAATTAAACAAAATAGAATTGGCATTAATATACGAAAGGTAAATGTATTTGAAAGTTTATTTAAAATTCTTTCTTTAAAATATGCTGGCAATTTATTCTAATAACGTATTTATATTTATAAACATTACATATTTGATCCACAGTAAAAATCATTTATGTTAGATTAAGAAGATAGCATTCGTCTCATTTTTTGCTGAAATAGTTAATATATATTTGTAGATTTAAATAGGTACATTATAAAAAATCAACTGCAAATATAAATAACTGTATATAACCATACATTGATTAACCAAATGCAACAGAATAGGATTTATACAGATCCAGTTGTAGATCGCAATATAATGGTATAAAGAAAAAAAAAGAAATTTGTGAGTTTATTTATAATCAATGGTGGCCAGTGGAATTTTTAAAGCAGAGATGCTTTATTACAGTGCTACCGTGAAAATGTAAGCAAGATAACAAAATAGATCATTTATAATTTCACAACCACAAAACCATTTTATTGTTCCATACCAGATGAGGTGTATGCCTCAAACAAATGAGAAATTTAGACAGATTGCATGAGTTAAAATATTAAATTTCCAGCAAAATTCAATTATATTCATAACTGTTACATATGTCGGTAAAGCACTCCTTTAAAGTTGGGTATCACAGGTCTGCCCGTTAGGGCCACTGTAGTCTCCAATTTTTTACTACTACAATTTTCCCTCTATATTCCACTTATATTCCCGACTTCTGGAGTTCAAACAAAACATCTCTCATTCCATAAATACTTCTCCTTATATGGTCTGCTGAGCCATTCACTAGTCCCTATGGGTTTTGATTTATTCCCAATTTCACCTTATAAGGCGAGGCATTTGGGAAATAAATTTTATTAAACAAGGCAAAACTCTCCATACAGTAGTGCCACTCTGTGCCGACCAGGGTAATCAATGGATTCCAGAAGGCTTGTGCATAAAATCCCTATCTAGTGCCTACTCATCCAATATCCCCAGACTAGTTTCTGGCTTGTGGCCTTCATCAGTGAAAAGCCTTGGATAAGAGATGGTGATCATGTGAAGTAAATTTTACTTAAACCTTCAAACCACATATAGTTATTTTCTACATGACATCATTACATTAAATCTAAAATTATTTAGTTACGGAATTCCAATATTATTTAGATATACACATCTAATACTATTTAGTCATACAATTCTATACTTATTTATGAATCCCTTTAATTTTTTAATACTATTTACATAATATATTTCAAACAATCCTAAAACAACTTGTCCATGACACCACACTCCTCCTCCCACTCCAGGAGTATCAGTTATTTCACAAAGTCTCTTGATTTGTTCTCATTATTTTGGTCAGGGTATCTTCCTTCCCAGCTTGGCCATCTCCAGTGGTGAAGGTGGTTAACATGTCTTGTATACCATCTCATTTTCTGTTTGCACCATCGCAATATTCTTTGAAGTTATGCTGACTACTTTGCATTTTATCCAGATTTTCTGCAGACAATCTCTAATCCACACCTTCTCACCAATGGTAAACTTTTCATGCTCAGTCCATAATCTTATAGTTTATTCTCTCTGTCTTCTTTTAATTTCTTTCTGTCAAAGCCACTCTTGATGTGTTTGTCAAGCTGCTTCACATAATTATCTTTCATGTTATCACTGCCACTCATGAATTCTTTCTTCTTTAATTTTATCAAAAGTTAGCAAGTTCTTTTTCGCAAGTTTGCTTGTTGGATTTTTAGATTTGGAAACATTTTCACTTCTGTCACCCTTAACTTTCACATCTGGTTATCATTTTTTTATCCAAATTCTGTGAACTCACATTATTTGCTTCAGATGCTTTATCCACCTTCCTTTGCTGTGCATATAGTACTTTCCAGCTTTTGCATATTATAGGCATTGAGTGATTCTTTAACTCTAGATGCATTGGTGTTGTTCATATTTGACCCAACATTGTACTAAATAGGGGAATTTACTTTATATTTCTTTTCTGATATTAAGTTTTTTTATTACCTTGATTGTAATTCCCAGTGGTTGAAACCAGTTCCTACTGATTAGTGGATTTATTTGGTTATACACTATAAATAATGGTAGCACTCTGCTGTTCGCATTCAATTTTACTCTCACCATAACTCTTCCAACAATCTCAACCGTGTTTCTATTTACATCTCTAGCACAAACTTTAGTCTTCTGGATTTTTTTTAGTAAATCTGTTTTCTTTAATAATGTTCTTCCAATATCTTAAAGATGTAAGAGACACTCCCAAGCCACTATCTATTTCCATTTTGAAACACTTTCCTTCTATGTATAATGTTTGCTTAATTTCAGACTTTACGCTCTTTAATGTTTTTATATCTTTCATTTCTGTGGATTGCTTTCTTAAACTTAATTGGTCAAAATCCCTCAACAGAGGTCCTTGTAATCTGGTGGCTTGTAGGTTTTTACTGGGATTGGCTACAATTTTGCTCGAGATGTCCTGGTTTTCTGCAGTGGTAACATACTCGATTGCACCTATAATCTTTCTGGTGCCTGCCTTTCCCTTCTTGTTCAACTATTCTCTGGATTGATTGATACTGTATATGCTGTGATATGTTATTTATATATTCATTAGCTTGATCAATTACTAATTTATGTGTAATTCTCCTTCTTTTTATTGCTTTCTTATGTTATGATCGAGTCTGCAAATGTTCACAGAATTTTGTTCCACGTAAACCTAGTAACATTTGTTCAAGGAGTGCTTATACTAAGAACTGGCAGTAACCACAATTTTTTGCTAACTCACATAGAGCCACATCATATTCCTTAAAGGTTTCACCTTTTTCCTGTCATCGTAGTCTAAAATGTAATCTTGCGATATGTTTTGACAGGAGAGGGCAGAACACTGCAGATAATTTCATGACTACCTCATTATATGGTAACATTTCAGGCTCATCAAGCTCACACAAGTAGTTGGCTATTTCCAATACTTTTATCCCTGCAAAACCCAAAAGAATAGCTATTTTATATGGAATTTCTTTGACGCTATTTATCAGGAAATGTTTCTCTACTAATTTTACATATAATGGCTAGTTGCCTGGATTTTCAACATCGAAGTCTGCTATTTGCAATTGTATGTTGGCAGCCATTTTTGACACATGAATTTATCTCTGGTCACAGTTTCCTTTTTTGTTTAATACTGAAGTCTGATGTTTGTTTGCTGTTTCAAAAATATGTCTAACAGTGATCCTGTCTGACTGCACCAGCTTTGGCATATATGCATCAAACAAATGAGAAATTTAGACAGATTGCATGAATTAAAATATTAGTTTAATTTCCAGCAAAATTCTATTACATACATAACTATTACATATGTTGGTAAAGCACTCCTTTAAACTTAGGTATCATAGGTCTGCTTATTAGGGCCACAATAGTCTCCAATTTTTTACTACCCCAATTCTCCCTCTATATCCCACTTATATGCCTGACTTCTGGAGTGCAAACAAAACATCTCTCTTCCATAAATACCTCTCCTTATATGATCAGCTAAGTGAGCTCTTCACTAGTCCCTATGGGTTTTGATTTATTTTCAATTTCACCTTATATGGTGAGGCATTTTGAAAGTAAATTTTACTTAAACCTTCAAATCATATATGGTTATTTTCTAGATGATGTCATTACATTAGATCTAAAATTATTTAGTTAAGTAATTCCAATATTATTTAGTTATAACCATCTAATATTATTTAGTCATACAATTCTATACTTATTTATGAATCCCTTTAATTTTACAATACTATTTACATAATAAATTTCAAACAATCCTAAACCAACTTGTCCATGACACCACATCAGACATTGTTAAAAGATCTGGACTTTCTGTGCATGTATAGTATATATGCAAATGTAAATAAAGTTTATTATTCAATCATGTAAGTAGATGTAGATAGTATATAAATAAATTAGCTCCTTATTATTATGCTACTCTAGAAAATCTACATATGCCAACCATATATTTAACTGTACATTAAACATCAATTATGAAATGAAAAATAATTATACAAAAATAGACTCTTATAAAAAAAAGCCACTATGGATATGTGTATATGGAGGTGTAATAATTGCAAGTATTATTCAGATATCTTGGATATGATAATTGCCAATGATGAGAATCAACATGCATAACACATATATTTAAAAGGAGGTTAACAACAGTTTGAAGTTGTTGATTGTTATAATTATTGGAATTGTCTATGTGTTGATTGGCTTTAATGATGTATATAATTCTTTTATATTCAAATTAGTGCACGAAAAACTTTTTTTTATCTAAGATGCAATGTAATGGGTTGTAATTATCTAATGTGCATGTACAGAAATTGATGCAAATGAGCAGAAGCTCATTTATAGACTTTGCAGATTACTCATTATTCGTATTTCTATTTTGTTATTAGACATTAAATAAATTTGTTTTGCTTCTTCAAATTGCATTGAGTTTATTTAAACTTGCTGTATTGATAATACTCTCAGGATATAGCAAGATTTAGTATGATTTTTGTTTTTACTAATTGCTGTTTGACCAGTAATAATATCTAGAATAATAAATATTTATATGTTAGTTTATAAATGTTAATTACAAGAAAAAAATAATATTTTATTGGTCATCCTAAATGCAAACAATAAAAATTTATTCTCTCTGAAGAGAAACTAGAATAAATAAACATACCACTGTCAAATATTTATTGATGCTGCCATTGCAATTAGCTATGACACAAGATTTACCATTGATAAAATCAAGAAAATCTGATGGAACGTTCCAAAATTCATAGAATGTGGTGCTTTTCACACTGTTATTATAATTAGCAGTGTCTTTGAATAGAATACTTAAAATAATTTTTAAAAAAACGATTTAATTAATTGTATTTACATAATTTTGCAAAATGCTGATTGATTGTTATATTATCTATAGTTTTAAGCATAAATTTAATAAATAATGTTCACTTTTTTTTTTTCTGGGGCTGCTGCAGCACTGCAACACTCAAGGACCAGCCCACCATTATTTTATAATAATAACCCAAGCAATCAAATAGCACATTATGAACAAAGATGATGAACACAATAATTGAAGGATTCCGAATTTTAAAATAAAATATTGTAACTTCCCAAATAAAATACATCATTTTTATAAATATAGATCTTGAAAGTTAAATCTAAACCATGACATAAAAATATTAACAATGACCTGTTATTAGATCATCCTCACAATATTAGCATATTCTACTGCACATATAACCTGATGCTGTTTTCTTTAAATATAATTTTTAATTACCATTCGTAGAGCATATAGTTTCATATTTAATTATCATATACCTATTAAAATGTATAACTCAGATGGAGAATAAAATAAAGAATGCTTTAAAACAAAACAAAATGAATAATTTAATAAATATTAAATTAGTCTATTTAAATTAATATCTAATATATAGTCCTAAATTAAATAATATAAAGATTAATAAAACCTTGTCATCAAATGACAAAATTCATTTGGAGATCACAACATCAATCTAAATAAAATATACATATATATTTTATATAACCATTAAACATTACATGATGAAAAACACAAGCTATAAACTAGTCTGAGGATATTGGATGAGTAGGCACTATATAGGGATTTTATGCACAAACCTTCCTGCATCCATTGGATTACTCTGGCTTGCACTGAGTAGTGCTACTTTATGGAGAGTTTTGCCTCTATAAAAAACAGCTTGTGTAAGCATAAAGGATGATAATTATGGGAAGTTTGATGGTTTAATATTATTCCTGCCCAATAGAATTATGGTGGTTACAATTATTAAAGAACCAAAGACACCAAAAAGTATGGATTCTGAATTGAATTCATATCGATATGACTATACAAGCTAATGAGTGTGAATTGAAAACATTATGTTTTCATTTTGAACTCAAAGTTTTATAGTTAGCTAAGAATGTAAAAGGTGTCTGCTGGAGTGTTGCATTAGATTCTAAGGTGTAGGTACAGTGCTCTCAGATCCAAGGCTCCCCACTGATGCAAGCCACAAACTGGAAACTAGACTGGGGATATTGAATGAATAGGCACTAGGTAGGGATTTTATGCACAAACATTCCTGCATCCATTGATTACTCTGTCTTGTACTGATTGGTGATACTGTGTGGAGAGTTTTGTCTCTGTGTATCTTTTATATAAAACACATTTATTTCATTTGATCAATAATGCCTTAAGAACCAAAATTTTTTTTCTTTTCATTTTGACTGCAATATGCAATTTGAAAAAAGTATGGGGCATCCATTAATTAATTTATGGATGATGTTTTTTATATAAAACATTTTATATATTGCAAAGAAATCAAGTCATACATCATGTAAATTAATTTATGAAGCTTGCACCACAAATGTATATAATAAGATTTATTAGCTATTAACAAGAATTACTGAATATTCCTATCCCCAGACCAATAACTAGCTATTGGTGTTCCCCAGTGAGGCACTAGGATATTTAGACACTGAGGAAAGCCAACAGCTAAAAACTGGTCAGGGAATAGAGATATTCAGGAAAACTTGTTAAAAGATATTAAAGCTCATAATATAATATAATATTATATACATATAATTTTTTTAGTATTTGAATATTTTGCAAAGGAAAGTGACAAAAAATCTTGCCATATTTCCAGTGGTTGAAATAAAATTCAGATGTATTAAAAATAATTTGTGAGGCAATGTTTTTTTTAAAGAGGCACATTTTATTTTCAACAATAAAAAAATTAAAAGTTCATTCTTCATTTTTTTTAATTTTAACCATAAAGGCTTTTTAGCTATGAAATTCAGTAAAAATGTATTTTAAAATAATATACTATATTGCTCATTTCCAATAGCTTGCTTAAAAGATATCAACATTGTTTGAAATTCAGCCCACCACACTATTAGACTGCACAAATGGCTGGCAAACCCTGAAATCATTGCATTATCATTAAGCCTAATACATGTATAAAATTTGAAAAAAAAATCCATTTGATAGAAGTATGTTAAAATCATTACAAGATTTTAGCCATACAAACAAACAAGCAAGCAAAATGATTTAGTTAAATAACAGCATTTAAAAATAAACATTCT
Source organism: Epiperipatus broadwayi (assembly GCA_028023455.1). Taxonomy (NCBI): domain Eukaryota; kingdom Metazoa; phylum Onychophora; class Udeonychophora; order Euonychophora; family Peripatidae; genus Epiperipatus; species Epiperipatus broadwayi. The sequence continues at coordinate 1,138,263 of JAQFVV010000188.1, forward strand.
TATTATTAAATAATCTCATAAATATGCATAACTATTTGATATACTTTGACTGAAATATGCATGTAAAATGCTTATATCAAGAGACTATATTACACTTTTATATCATTTTCAGATATAGTTAAATAAAACAATAAATTATGGGTAGAAACTGAACTATTTGCAGTGATATGACATAATGGGTATGGATAGGTGTATACATGTACATTTGATTTATTGTAAAAAAAAATTTTTTTAATTATTATAAATTGTCACTGCACAACACATGAAAAAAATATTCCTCACTATATTTACTCTAGAAAATATTTTAGCATGTGTTGAACTCTATTAAATATGTGCTAATTAATTTAGATAATGTGAAGTTACACAATGTAAAATAGCAAAAGTGTGTATGTGTGCAAGAAGCCCTGTAAAAGTGACACAGAAAAATGAATTATTCAAGTCTGCATGTATAAAAATTTTATATACACATTAGTCAAAGATGATTCTACAAATCAAGATTATATTCTCAGAATAGTAACATTTAATTTTTATTCAGTTATATATTTTTTGCTATGAGTAAATAAATTTGTGTTAAGTTTTGTGTTCTTGTGTTATTGTCTCTTTGCTTGTTATGGATACAACCCAGCTGGTATTTTAAAATTCTTAGGGTACACGCAGCAGATTGGCACAGTTAATAACTGAAAGAAAAGTACACCAGATTTGTATATAAAATAGATGAATTCCTATATACAATGGCATTAAAAATAAAGTGATTAGGGAATTTGATGTCAACAATACATCAGATTGAGGCCTTTGTGCAGAACACATAGATAGGTGTATCCTGATAAATAATGCAAGCTAAAGGCAGCAAGACTTATATGGTCAGTGAGTAAGTAGATATTGCAAGTATGAAATGACTTTGTGAACTGAAGCCTTCTGAAAAAGTAACATGCCTGGAATTAAAAGATAAATTAACTACACACTTTCAACCCATAATGCTGAAATGGGTGTCATACTTGAGATTTAAAAACATAATATGAACACCATGTGAAAAACATTTAGAATAGGACACAACATTGCAAATATCAGTAAGAGTACAACTTTAATGCCAAGTTGGATGACATGCTTTTCAGTCAAATGTTATGGAGAATTACTAACAATAAAATATAACAAGTTCTGGATGAGCCAACATTGACATATAAATGGGCAGTTGAGATATGCATAGTACATGAATTAGTTATGGAAAATTCTGAAGAGTGTCAATACTTTAAAGCTGAGTCAAAATTTTCAATGTCAATAAATAAAATGAAAGTTGAAATTAAAACTGTCAAAGTCCATAGAAGGGATTTATATGTTATTCCTATGGTAAAAAATCATGTAAAGGATAGTTGTAAATGTGAAAGGAGTTACATGTAAATGGTGATACATGTGTGGCAGAACTGGACACTTATTCCATGTTTGTTGTACAAAGGATAAGAATAGTAAAAAGATTTATGTGCAGATTTTAAATCATGGTATGGAAGTGCTAAAAGAAAATCTAATGTTAAAACAATAAATGATGTGGATAAAAACACATTTTGCTGAACATATTGTGACGACTACATGCAGTTGTAGTCGCACATGTGTATATATTTAATACGTGAATAAATATTAAATAATAGAAAGTAAACGTACTTGTTGAAAAACGATAAAATTAGTACAATAATTTGTTTTTTAAAAAAAGAGAAAAAAATTTAGTTGAAAGTAAAAGTGAAAATCGGAGTGCGAAATTAAAGGAGTCAGCATAGTTATATAATGTGAAATTCAAGAAAAGGTTAATTATTTTAGCTACAAGACATTTAAAAAGAAAAAAAAGAGAATTTAAATTTAGTTAAAAGGATAGAAAGTTACAATGATTTTATTTTAAGGGGAAGGGGGTGCATAAAAAAAAAAGTTGTCTCTTTCTCTCTTTAATTAAATTACATGTAAGAGAAAATAATAAAAAGATAATTTGAAATTTATTATATAGTTGAAAATTGTAAAATAAAATTTAATTTTAAACTTGTGTAGAAAAAAAAAGTAATATATTATAAATCTGTATAAGATAAAACCATAAAGATGTGAAAAACATGTTTTAATTAATTGCATTCCAGCAAACACTAGATGAGCAAATCTATAAATAGGACAGATCGAGATTATTTAAAGACTTTTTTACTTTTCTTTCTGGGTTTTGTTATCAGCTTGGGTAAGAGAACTTATAACGTGTGAGAACAGCGGTAAAAAAAACAACAACAAAAAAGAAATGAAACATATTAGTATGCATATTTCCTTCAGGATGCATGGAGTAGTGGCCTTAGAGGGACGTTGGTTCATTTTCTGCCTCCCTGATCTCCAACTCTCAATGAAATAACATCTGCTGCCTCGCCTGTTAAATAGATTTGCCGTTTCTGTCTGCTTCTATGTTCGAAGAAGAAGTTATATAACCAAGATATATGAAAGCAAAAACTGGGAAATTAAACCAGAAACAACAAATTATATTAAGAAGGATCCATTCACACTAAATATGTATGGAAGGACGTATTCAGCTGAAGGATATACAGAAGGACCTATTCAGCCAAAGTGGGTATGGAAGGACCGGCCATCTCTGCAAAAGAAGTGGGTTGACTCCCACATAATGGTCATAGAACACTCAATAGAACTTCAAATCCTAGGTAAACAATTTATTATATCAAACATACATGCATTTTTTTGTGCATTACATTATTTAAAGAAAAGGAAAGGTAAATAAAACTAAGCTGTAATTTGAATTGCATTATATTGAAAGAAGTAAGAACTATTTTCTGGGAAAAGGTGTTTTGAAAAGAACAATTTCTTCTGATATGGGACATTTGGTACATATTCATTAATAGAATGGTTGTGTGATATTGTTTATATTATTTAATTTTTGATTTTATTAAATGTGTTATTACTATTGACATTGATTGTCTTGTTTAATTCCTCTTTCACTAAGCGAATGAACTATGGGGGTAAAATAAATCTTAGTTTATTAAAGTTTAATGTGACTTTATTTTAAAAGAAAAGAAATAAATGAAAATGGCTCTATATTCTTTTATTCTACTTGTATTGTTGGTAATCTAAAAAAAAAAAAAAATTTCAAGCACTGGATGCCTATTAACTCATTCCTAGGAATGGTTTTGTCCAGCAGTCTGGAATTTCTGATTGGGAAAAGTAACATTGGAGTAATATGTTCATATTGCTTTGGGGTTTGATCAGAATTACAGACATAAAAGATAAATTGTGACTGTATTTGCTTCTTGCTTGAGGCAATATATAGTCATGAGCAAAATATTAGCAAGGAAATTGATAGTGGTATGGATTCTACAAAAATAACAGTTCTAAAAAGAGCATTATAGTTGAGAAATTGAAAGTGAAAGCTACTGATATAAATGGCAATGGATTTGAAATCCAGAAATCTAAAATAAAAATATTACTTCTTTATATTGGAAAGCATGCCTTTACTCCCATTCTAGTTAGAAATTCAAAAAATGGAAATTCAGATTGAAATAATTGAAAAAGTACAACTAAAGTCCGAAGTCCATGTTAGACACTGCCAATCATTTAAGTCAGCATCAGCAGAGTTAACAACACAGCTGGCTGACATAACAAAAAGGCACAGTCAATTATTTGTAAACTACTGATGGCCCCTTTTTTGCTAAAATCAAAATAGAAGAAACAATCCACAAGCTGATTATAAGAGGCATATTAACTCAACAAAAAAGTCATTCTGAGGCATCCTAGTTGTTGTTATTCTAAAGCCAGGTGGCAATGCTCACTTATTCAGAGATTACCACATAGTGCTTAATAAATACATTAGTACGGGAGATTAACAAGCACTGAGATGTGGGAGATTGAAATTTTCTTTCATCAAAAAAAAGCTAAATTATTGACTATATGCCCTCATCTAGGCTTATTCACATGCAATAAATTGCATTACAGAATTTCCAAATTTCCAAATCTGTTTTAGGAAAATATGGAAGTTTGTTTCAGAATATGAAAGATGTTGTTCCTTACCTTGATAACAGATTAATAATGGTAGAGACAAAAAGAGAATTATCAGAAAATGTATTAATAAGTTTGTGCACAGTCAGATAATATTTGTACAAGATTAAATGTTTCTAAGTGAATCTGATTCACCCCTGAAATTAAGTTTAACATATAATTATCAATAAGGGAAAGTACTCTAATCCAGATATGGTGAGAATATAAAAAACATGACAAAAACAAAGAATGTTGACTTGCTGGCATTCTTTTGAGAATTTTGTGAAAAAGAATGCACCTGTTACATCATTATATGAATTACTAAAGAAGAAGCAGTGATAGAAGTGGAATGCAAAGCATAAAAATGCATTTAACTGAATCAAGAATCTATTACCTCTGCTCAATTATTCATTCATTAGAGTAATAAGCAGGCAGTCTTTGTTACCACTGATGACTCAGAATATGGCACAGGGTGGTAATATCACATCACTATTTATGGAGATGAATGCCCTATAGCTTACACTTCTAGAGCCTTGACTGCTGTGAAGAAAAAATAATCAGTTTGATAAAAAAGTTCTGATGATAATATATGCTGTGAAAACCACTATGTTTATGGATGCTTGTTTAAAATTTACACACTAATGGCTATATTTGAAAATATTAAAACTCCAAAACATGCCAGTCAAAGAATGATTCATTGGATCAATAAATTAGCAGCATATCCAGTAAAGAGATCAACCATGAGAATGCACTAAGAAGAATACTGGCTATATGCAAGTCTGAGAGTAAAATTATAGATTAACTGTATTGATTTCATAGAAACAATGTGTTAAATAGCACAGTAGTCACTAAGTGGGCTAAACAATATGTTGGCTATCAAACCTAGTAGAAATGGATAAAGCATGTTTAGCTTATTAAATGACTGGATTGTGTGGCACAATCGATGTGTGATGGCCACAAGAATCTATCAATGTATGTCAACATATGTATTCTCAAGATAGAATATATTCTTATACCGATTGAAGACAGAAACAAATGCTAGTCTTATTATATAGTTGACATCTAGTAAGAATGAAGAAGTTAGCATGACTTTGTATGGTGGTCAATGATAAATCATAAAATTGAGCAGATATTCAATGTTGTGGAATGTGCCATTCTACCACTAAGATGGCAAAATTTTGGATTAAAGCAATCCAACCATGGCAGAGACTCCACATAAATGATGCCTGTTCATTTAATGGATGCATTTTCTTGATAGTTATACATTCACACTCTAAGTAAACAGAATGTGAGATTGTTAAAACCACAAGCATGAAAAATGCCATGAAAACTTTGAATGAAATATTCTCATGCCATAGGTACCCTGAAATAATAGTCTCCAATAATGGAACTATTTTGGAGTCACACTATTTTTGGCTTCTATAAAGATACAATATATATTAACATTTTCATACAACTCATAATCTAATGATCTAGCCAAAAAAAAACATGCAGCATTTAAAAACATTAAATAAAATACAAAGACATAAATAAAGCTTTGACTGATGTGATGTATTACCAGTATTTTACCCCTTGTATTATTAAAAGTATGCCAGTTGGATAGTTAATGCATTAAAAGTTCCAAACACATTCGTCAGTGTTAATACCTACTAAGAATGTATCAAGTCAAAGTTATATGGATGAAGAAAATTTCAAAAATCATGATGCTGCATGGGTGCATGATATTTTGAAAAGAAAATGATTTCCCAGAATAATAATTAGGATTATATCAAAATAGTTAAGAGTGGTTCAGATATCTAATAAAACACAAATAAAAAGATATATTAATGACTTGAGAATTTGTAATTTCATTAAAGGAAATGGAAATCAGTACTCATTCTATATATAATGAAGATAATACTTCAATAAAACAGAATAAGATTACAATTACATCATGAGAGACTCTAGATTTAGTTTTGTCTAGTGAAAAGCAGTTAAACCATATTGTTTTAACTGAACTGAATAAATTGTCAAACGAGTCAGAAACTATACCAGTAGAAGGTTTCCGATCTTTTAGACAGTCTCTGCTGAAAGAAAACTACCAACCAGAACGAAGAAAACATTTGCAAAAATATTTTACATAAGGATAATTTTTTATAGTGAAAGGAAGAGTTGAACTGTTTGAAAAAAATATAATGCAGTGTGGATAAGGATATACGTGTATGTTTGATTTATTATAAATAAGTTTTACTTATTGTAATTACCACCACCAACACATGAATAATTTATTCCTCCGTACGTTCACTCTAAAAAATTTACATATTTTTGCATGCATTGAACTTTATTAAATACATGCTAATTAATTTAGATTATCCAGAAGTCACACAATATAAATCAGCAGATTATCAAATTAAGTGTGTGCGCATGCAAGAAGTTCTGCAAAAATGGAACAAAGAAATGAACTGTTAAAGCGTTCGCGTGTAGAATTATTACACACGTATTAGTTGAAGATAATTCTACAAATAAAGATTAACGTTTAAATTTTTATTTAGTTACATGTTTATTATTTGTTATGAGTAAATAAATTCATGTTAAGTTTTAATAGTGTTATTGTCTCTTTGTTTATTATGGATGCGACCTAGTTGGTATTTTGAGATATTCTTAGGGTATATGGCAAAAAAAAAGTTCAAAATTTCCCTATCTTCTCTAATTACAATAGAATGACAGCCTGTTAAGCTAATTGCGCAGACGCTGTAAGAATGTTATTAATAAATGAATACCTTCGAACAACCACATGATATAGTATTTGTATAAGAGTAAAAAGGAATCCTCTTACTCTTACGACTCAAATGTTTATAAATGAGCAAATCTGACATTATAAAAATAAATGTTTATTCATGTATATGATTTAGTTTCGTTTAGAGTGGCGTTTAGTAAATTCTAGAAAATTTCATTGGCGTCATTCATACAGACATTATATATAGTAATTTAAAGTGACTATTATGTAGTCACGCCTTCGTTACAACTACTTCAGATTTGCTCATTTATAAACATTTGAGTCGTAAGAGTAAGAGGATTCCTTTTTACTCTTATACAAATACTATATCATGTGGTTGTTCAAAGGTATTCATTTATTAATAACATTCTCACAGCATCTGTGCAATTAGCTTAACAGGCTGTCATTCTATTGTAATTATAATCGCACGCAAGACATTATAAAAATAAATGTTTATTCATGTATATGATTTAGTTTTGTTTAGAGTGGCATTTGGTAAATTCTAGAAAATTTCATTGGCGTCATTCATACAGACATTATAGATAGTAATTTAAAGTGACTATTATGTAGTCATGCCTTCGTTACAACTACTTTAGATTTGTTCATTTATAAACATTTGAGTCATAAGAGTAAGAGGATTCCTTTTTACTCTTATACAAATACTATATCATGTGGTTGTTCGAAGGTATTCATTTATTAGTAACTTTCTCACAGCGTCTGCGCAATTAGCTTAACAGGCTGTCATTCTATTGTAATTATAACGCACGCAAGACATTATAAAAATAAATGTCTATCTTCTCTAATTAAATTGTCAACTTATATTCCCTTAAAGTAAAAGTGTAAATAATAATAAAAAATTTTAAAAGATTATATAAATCAATAAAAATAAATAAAATATACAAATTAAAAGTATAATTTACTTATATACATACCAGTTTAAAGTAACCAAAATTATTAGTAAATAAAATAGTTCATCTAGAGTTTTCCCAAAGGTTTGTGATGACAGTGTTTTAATTGTATTTTGATATTGGACTATTTTATGAGTATTGGAATGTCTTTAGAAAAATTTACTTTATTTAAATAATCCAAAAACATTCAACTGATAGTAATAGCACATCAAACAGGTTAATATAGGCACAATGTTTTGAGAGGTATTATTCTCCCTTCTTCTTCAGGTGTTGCTGGCCTGACCAGTGACTGTACTAGCATGGGAATCAATCCTGGATCCTTAGCTTCTTGAGTATTGAATTTTAAGGTAACACTCTAGCAAATACTCAAGGATCTAAAGGTCCAGGTTTGATTCCCATGCTAGTACTGCCATTGGTCAGGCCGGCAACACCTAAAGAAGAGGGGGAAATAATACTTTTCAAAACATTATTCATATACTAATATGTTTGATGTGCTATTACTAACAGTTGAATGTATTTGGAATATTGAAATAAAGTTAAAATTTTTCTAAAGACATTCAATGCTCATATTAGATGGTGGAAATAGTGCAATATAAAAATACAACTAACTCTTCTAGAGTTTTTATATTTCATTGGCAACACTGTAGATTTGTGAAAATTTTTAAATTCATGGGCATCCTTTAATAAATGATCATACATTGGGAATTTATTCTTATGTATTTATGGACAATTTTTATCTCATTGTTGATAAGTTTTTTCTTAGCATAAATTAAGGTTTCTTTATTAGCAGTAACAATTATGTATCCAGGATTTAACATATTTTAATATATTTCACAAGAGATTTTGTTTTTTCGGATTGACTATGACATCAAAGAAAAAAATAAGCTTCAAAAGTCTGGTAATTAACAGATAAATCTACATTTATGATTGTCAGCAATAATATATTCTGATGCTTTAGCTATTCATCGTAGTATCTGCTACTACATATTGCATATTTTTATGCTACTAACAGAACAATAATATCAGCTATCATCAAACTTTTTTGGGATTATGGTAACTATTTGATAAACTGTAGAGACTGGTGCTTTATTTCCTGTTAAATTAAATCATTAACGCAATTAGTTGGGATGCTTGAATATCAAGTAACTTATTTGAATTTAGCCTTTGTATATCTTCTCTTATAATAGTGTAGGTATGATCAAATATAAATACCTTTATTTTATAATCTTGCTGTTGTTTTATTTAACATTTTATTAATTAATTGACTAGATTTTTGCCTGTTTATAAATATGCACTTATTGTTTATTTCAGAATTATTTTCTGTTGGGCTGTTTATCAATTTAGAAAACTATATATAAGTTTAATATGATTCAACTCCATTTTGAAATTAAGTTTTATATTATTTTAATTGAAATCAAATCACTTTGCATATTATAAATTTTTAATTTTTTCAATAACTACAATTATTACAATTTTTTAAACAAAATCATTTTTCCTGTTAAAAATCTATATTATTGTAGCATGCTTTTAATTTTACAATAATTAAAACTGATCCCAATTCTGATCTAACACAATCTAATTAAGAAAGCAGCACCAAAAACATATTGACAGGTATGCCACTTGTAATTTGCAGTTATGAGAATCAATCTCAAAATTTGCTTAACAGATAATTAATTCCAGCCATTCAAGGACCCAAACAAAAGTATTACTCATAATTCAGTTCTGTGTTATAATCAAGATACCATATAGATTAAAAATTATCTAAAATTACATCTGACAAAATTGCTTTTTCTGCCACTAAAAATAATAAGTGAGCATACCTGACCCAGACATCAAACTTGCCATTAAAAAGTGCCACTTGGAAATTTTCAAAAACATAATATTTCAAACATTAAAATTGCCACTTCAAATGTGCAAAAACTGAATGCATACAATAGAATTTCACTGCTAAGTTAATTTCTAAATAATTACCATGCTAATATCTTGTCATTACTGAAACAAAAATTAGTTTATCAAGCAAACCAATCATTGTAAACATTATAAATGGTAAATGTATTTTATATATAAGCCCAATACAAGACTAGCACAAGGTGTAGGTATCCTAATAAATATACATCATCCATTGACAAAATTAAAAGTAATATTCATTTCAATTAATGAAATCATTCTTTTATTTTCCAGTTACAGTTATATTACCTTATAGCAAGATATTCATGTAAAAAAGCCAGAGTAGTAGTAAATACTCTACTCATTGACCTATGTAAAATTCTCAAATAAGCTCGGTCATGTGCTGTGAATTTAATTAAGCATATAATAATCTACCATACTTTTTGAAACTAAAACTCAACAGATCTTGCTACCATTACTTCCACTTTACTCTCCAAATGTGTCCATTTATTGAAAGCCAAGAATCTTCTCTCATTGATCTCTTTTTTGTGTGTCTTCTACTGACATCAAAACTTCAGTTCATTTGTCTAGCATTTCATTTCCTAACCATACTTGTATAAGCATTTATTTTATAACATCTTGCGTGCGATTATAATTACGATAGAATGACAGCCTGTTAAGCTAATTGCGCAGACGCTGTGAGAATGTTATTAATAAATGAATACCTTCGAACAACCACATGATATAGTATTTGTGTAAGAGTAAAAAGGAATTATCTTACCCTTACGACTCAAATGTTTATATATGAGCAAATCTAAAGTAGTTGTAACGAAGGCGTGACTACATAATATAATCGCACGCAAGACGTTATAAAATAAATGCTTATCCATGTATATGATTTAGTTTCGTTTAGAGTGGCGTTCAGTAAATTCTAGAAAATTTCATCGGCGTCATTCATACAGACATTATATATTGTAATTTAAAGTGACTATTATGTAGTCACACCTTCGTTACAACTACTTTAGATTTGCTCATATATAAACATTTGAGTCATAAGGTAAGAGAATTCCTTTTTACTCTTACACAAATACTATATCATGTAGTTGTTCGAAGGTATTCATTTATTAATAACATTCTCACAGCGTCTGCGCAATTAGCTTAACAGGCTGTCATTCTATCGTAACCATACTTGTGTAAGTCTCATGCAAAACACTCTTTAAAATAAAGCAACAATTTACAATTTTACAATCAAATATCAATTTCTCAGTGAGTTTAAATTAAGCATGATTTTGACTCTAGATAGTAATTGCCAGTAATAACTTTTATCAGCTGTAGAACTTCTCTTCAGTTGAAAAAAGAATACTACTAATATTTTTTTCTCAATAATTGCTATTCTAATTGATTAATAGATTATCATTCAAATAATCTTATAAGACAACATATTCATGACATCACACAATTCAATGATGCAAAACATCTTATTCATAAACTTCCAAATAAAGTTAATCAGCCAACTGCTCTTTATAATCAAAATGCTTTGATATTTAGGCTTAGAAAAATAATCATTAATCTTTCAAAGTTAACAAAACTATTATATCCATGCAAAATCAACTCCTCTTTATGTCTTTGGTGTTCCTATATTATTGAAAGAATATACTCATGTCAAACACCAATGTAGATATCAAATTTAACACTACTCTAAAACAGTTGCTTATTGTGAACCTTCTATTAACATTGACATACAACCATCTCAAAACAATTATATATCTCAAAGCAATAAATTATTGCAAAAATATGCACTTACATTTACACACCTCATTAGCAGATGTTCTGATAATGGCTAATATTTACAATCATTTAAATTATAACACCACTCCCATATTACATAAATATTATAATTAACTTTGTACATGTAAATAAATGGAGCATTTTATAAAAGATATAATGGACAGATAATATTTTATGCAAAACAATTTTAAAAACTGCTTGTACAAACAGAAAAAAAATCAAATTAAGCATAAAGATCTTAATTATTTTGTAATTTCATAAAAGTATTAAAAAATATTAAATTTTCATACAGCCATAGAGTTGTTTATCTCATACAAGTAATTTGATCATAGCATCAAATGTTCCAATTAGAAAATTGAACACATTTGGTGAAATTGAACAAGTCTGGGTTTATTAATATTTTATAGATGAACACATAAAAATTATTCATATTTAAATTTCACAAATTTGTAACTCATATGTAACAGGCATTATTTCTCATTAAACAATATTTCAGATGGATTTTTGCAAACTCTCTAATTACATATTTCTGGTTTTCTTTTTTTTTATATCCTTAAGATTAATTTTCTACAGTGCTATATCAATGGGGAGATTATTTAATTTCCTACCTGACTATTTTGATTATGATTGTTAATCTTTACTTATGTTAATTAAAATATAGTCAATAATATCTCCACTTATCTTCTAATTTCTTTAATTAAAAATATTTGTTCCAAGCATTTTGAAATAGTTTATACACACTAATTTGTACTTAGAAATATTTTACCTAAATAAATATCTTATCTACGATCAAGATTTTAAAACATTTGGACCCTTGCTAATCTGTATTTTTTTTATACAAATGATTTACACAAACACAGTAATATTATTTTATATCAGTTTACAATATATATACAATCACACGTGTAATATATTATTTTATTAGTCAGAAAGAGCAATTTTTATTAACTTCAATACCACAATAAATTTTGAAAAAAATAATAGAAAGAGATTAGAACACAAATTAAATATAAATTTATATTAATGAATATAAAAATTATTAGTAATAGAAAATACCATTTTCATTATGTTTGTTCTATCCATATATAAAAATATGTATTATTTCTTTTTTGTTTGGGACGTTTTTATTTAAATAGGATCCTGCATTTTTTTTTATTGTTCACAAAAACTTAAAATTTGTTACTCAGTCCTTCAAAAAATGTTTATTTACCCTTGTCCTAACATGTTTGTATTTTTACAATAATTCCAATTTTTTTTTTATTCATTTATAAAAAAATAATTATAAATATTATTGCAAACTTCTTTTAACTATCCGTTCTATCTCATATAACAGATACACATGACCAAACATATGTGAGAAAGATAAATAATCTCCAATATATGTATTTTGTACTGAACTAGAACCCATAAGTTGATATAGATCATCTCACACAAATATATATAATTACTACTTGGTTTATATTAAGATAGCACATCTTCAAATTTGAATGGACAGGCTTCAATCTACTCCACCCTCCAACTCTTCAGTTATCCATACCATTGAAAATATGATGATGGAATGCCCAAACCCTTTGTTGATGTCAATATTATTATCATATCCATGTTGACTTTAAGTCACTCTTATCCCTTATGTATATGAACTTGTCCATTTAAATACACAGAAGAGAAATGGGTAGGATATAGGCTGAATCTGTAATTTTTGAATACAAGTATAATTTATATACTTAGAGTTTAGATTTAATTATAGGGGATTTGTATATTCATGACTTGAATACAGATCATAAAAAAAATATTTGAAAAAAATAAATTGAAAAGAGTAAAATAAATATTGATGATAAAATATTTTGAATCTGAGGCCATCAATCTCATGAAGACATCTTTTGATGTTAAAGGAAGTTGTTTTTTGAAGTGAATTATGGGAAGGCTCTTTTTTGGTAAATATAGGTGGGATGTTTATTTGAATTTTACTTGAAAAAGTATATTTGTTAATAGATGAAACCATGATTGTGGAAGAATTTTAGTAAAGTTTAGTTGTTTTTTTGGGCTAATATTATAATGTTATATGAATTTTTATTTTATAAATTATACTTGTATTCAAATATTTCAGATTCAGCCTGTATTCCTATCGATCCTTCTTCTTTGTATTTAAATGAACAAGATCCCATACATGAATGATCAGAGTGACATAAGAGTCAACATGAGCATGACAATAATATTGGCATCAGCAGGGATTTGAACATTCCATCACCAGATTTTCAATGATATGGATGGCTGAGGAGTTAGAAAGTGGAGTAGATTAAAGCCTGTCCATTAAAGTTTGAAGATTTGCTATCTTAATATAAAGAAAGCACTGATTATATATGTGTGTGTGGGAGATGATGATCTGGACCAATTGATGAGTACTGGTTCAGCATGAAATATATATATTGGAAATCATTTATCTTTTTTCACATATATGTGTTCATGTGTATTGGTTGAATGAGATAGAGTGAATAGATAATGAGATCTTGAAAGTCTATGTTCAAATCGCCTATAATTATATCTAAACTCCAATGATATAAATTATTCAACATTAATGTATAATGCTGAATATTATTTGTTTATTTAGCATACTTTCTTTGATAATAATCTTGGAAGATAGCAAAATAACATTTTGTTCTCTCATTTTTCATTTTAAAGAAGTAATTAAATTTTGAGTTGTTTTCATTGAATTAAGAGTAATAAAATAAACCATTTCCTTATTTTAATAAGTCTCCATCTATTACATTCAGTAAACTTTGTTTTGTATTTTTTCCTAACTTTTGAAAAGAGATGCTTTTTTGACATTAAAAAGTTGTAATTTTACTAAAATTTATATATGTCATACGCATTCCTCATGCTATCATAATATTAATATTTAATAATTTAAGTATTTAACTTTATTAGCCTAACAGCAAAGGATTGTTATTAAAGTAGATTTATAAACAAATTAATAAAAATTGTTATGCTTTGTGAATTTATAATGACGCTTCTATTAAGCATATTTTCGTTATAATGTATTTTAAATCGGTCAATTGTAAGATAAAAAAAGAAATAAATTGTTTTACTAGTTCCTATCAAGGTGATAGTGGTATAATGAAAAATACATTAACACGGAAATATTTTTTTGTTTTACCATTTGTAAAGTTAATTTTTTTAAAAAAAAAAATCTGATTTGAGTTTTAAAAAAGTGGGTGGGAGGGGGGGGGATGATTGCTGTGAATTATTTGTTTTCAAGCTTTAAAATTTTTTAATTTATTAATATGTTGAATAATTCTTTTACATATTTAAACAAATTTTTTAATAAATTTGAAAAAGAAAATTATGTATATATATAAAAAACAAAAGTATTAAAGAATAGGCTAAATAATTTAAAAAAAAAAAAGAAAACAAAGCTTTCGTGATTCAAAAAACTTTAACAGTTCAGCTATTTTGTGATAAATAAAAAAATTATAAAATACCTAATTCTCAAGAATTATAGTCTTTGGGAGGAAATATAAAACAAAACATTATATAAAAAGATGAAAAGCAATTTTTTTTTTCTTGGTTAATAGTCCTGTCATTAGCAAGTCTTAAATCTTAATTATCTTTCAGCCTTTACTATCAAGCTGAAAAAGGAAAAACCAAAGTTTTTGTAAACAGTGAGAGGGAGAAAATGTTAAGCTGTAATTATTATTATATTCTTTCTCCAATGTTATGTACACTTTAGTGCATAGGTAGCATTTCAGGCTTTGGAGCATAAGGTCCTGCTACTGACTTCAGTTCTGGCATTGCTGGTGGTTGAATTTCTTATGAATTTCTGAACAATAAAACTATTCAATTATTTTTATTTCCAATGAGTATTTACGTATTAGTCTTTCAGTGATGAAAGTCGCAGGCACAAAAAATGTGTATAATAAAGACCAAATTGAACACATTTACAATCTTCTAAAATGAAAATGAATTAATTTTGTAAATGAATATTAAATAATATTTTGATAAGGAAAAAGTTATTAAGTTTTACTGCTAATTTTATGGCCAACCAATGGGGTGTTTTATTTAGGATTGTCAAAAAAAAGTACATTTGTAATGGAACATGATTCGAGATATTAAGAAAGCTTAATCCACAAGGATGATGCTAAGAAACAACCTTTTGTATATAAACAGAATTATTCTGTTAAATATATGTATATTATTTTTTGGGGGGAGGGGATTTGATTACCACTTGTAAAAAATTTAGATTGTTAAAAGTTTGTTAGTTGGAAGATTATTTTTCACAAAAAACATAAATATATGTTTGTTTCATTTTTAGTAAATAAAGTTATAGGTCATTATTTTTCAAAATAAATATACTCAAAATTTTTACTGAAGCTGTTTTTTCATTTAAGGTAATCTAGACTTTCAGAAGATATCAGTGAATGGAAAAAAATAATGTAACAACTGAATATCTGAAAAATTCGTTCATTAGAATGAAAAAAAATCCTACTTTATAGCTTAACTTACCTTCAACTAATGGACTTTCTATTTTATGTTGATTGGATTAGACATTCATCACTGCAGTTCAATGAAAAGTGGTCATTTGACGATACATTCATTAAATAATAAGATTTAGTGAATTACTTAAAATTGTTAAAAGAATAATAAAATAAAGAAATGAATATAGTGATTCACAGTATTTGCTTAGATTATGCATGTAGGGTGGAAATATAAAAGTGAATTACTTGGATTAAATAAATAAAAACATAAATAAAATTTACAAAACTTATAAAAAATGTCAAAGAATTATTCCATGTAATGATATTTTAATATAAAAAAACTTTATTAGATTTTTAGATAACAAAAATAAATCTATATATCTAATATTTAATCATAATTAAATTAAAAAGCAATTCAGTAATCTATTATGTAAATATAGGGAGTTTTCTTTAAAAAAAAAAGATTAAGTAAAAAGGAATGAGGGGCCAAATTCTCTAGCATTGGATTGGTTAATTAAAAAAAATAAAAATCAGTTTAACAGTTGCCAATGAAAAGAACAGTGCAATTAAAAAGGAGAATTGTCTGTGGGAATTTATTTTTAAAAACAGGCAAATCACTATAGGTATTGCCACACACAACAAATTAGAGTAGGCACTAGATAGGGATTTTATGTACAAGCCTTCTGGCATCCATTGATTACTCTAGCTTGTTGTGTGTGTGGCAATATGTATAGAGAGTTTTGCCTGTTTTAACAATAGTTATACACAAGCATAAGAGGTGGTGGTCATGTAAAATTTATTTTGTAAGACTAAATAGTAAAAAGGCTGCATTTTATTTTTGAACTGTTAGCAAACATAATCAGGCCCAAAAATATAAAAACTCTTTATTCCTGGATGGCTATTAAGTAAAAAAATCAGAGAAAAAGCATTGCTGATTAATTTATATGTATCCAAGCCTGCCATAAATATATAGGCATATTTTATGACTGCTTTGGGCTGATCCATAAATGTCACAACTGGATAAATTAAAACTATATCTATGAAAAATATGTGCTTCAATCATTTTTTGGAACTGAACATTTAAATTGTAAAAATTGAGAAGATAATAGATATCATAGTGTGTGTTCCTTACTGATTTGTAATAGAAATTTGTAGATATACTAAATTCAAACTAGCTATATAGATATACTATAGTAAGACAGTTCTTTTTAAACTTTAGCAAAGGAGAAAAGACCTTAATAGGTCAGTGTCATCCATTTACTGTATTTTATTTTTTCTTTTATATTTGTAATTATGTTATTTACTTAGTTAATTTTTTTTGCTTGCTTGTTAATTTTAGAAAATTTATGGTGAAATGTTTTGTTTTAACTTTATGTATATGAGTTAGGATTATCTTGTAAATAAATTATTTTATTAAATTCAAATTGTTAGTGATATTTTATATCTGGCAGCATTCATTTGAAATGCTCATACTAACAATTATCAATTCCATATCTATTAAAAAATTATAGAGAATGCTAAACTACTGAGAAAATGCAAAATATTAACTGGAATTGGGAAAATAGGGATGATTAAGATTGATCCATTCAGCACTTTTCTTTGCCATGAAACATGAAAAGATGGTACTTAGATAAAGGTTAAAAACGCATGTTTTTCTCATTAATTGAATAAAACAAATAACTTTTCAGTGGTAAAGCCCATTTTGAATTTTTAGTGTTGATTTTGAGGTGGTCAGGAAATATAATCCTTTTTTGGGTTTAATCATCATTATCTACTTTGTATGCAGCTGTATAAGATTATCCCAGCTTAGAGCTATATTGAAAGGTATTCCCAACAAATTGTTTCCATATATCCAATAGCAGAAACAGGCCAGTAGATGATGATGCTCAGTGATTCTGATTGTTTTCATTATGGAAGAGGATTTGGCTATAAATAGGCAATCCATTTGGAAGTAATCAGATAACAATAAATAACTAACAAAGCCAAATAACTGTGCACATGTGGTGCACAATATTGTTATAGCAATGAGGCAAGTTAATGTTAAACTGGAAGCTGCTAGAATATAAGGCTGACCAAAGGCAAGCTGCAAGGTATAGCTGGAAGTGTCACTGCACCTACAAATGAAGGAAACTGCCATCATACAGCTGTAAATGATAAATGTAGAAAAGCACAACCAATGGTATCAGGTGGAGATAAAGCAGTTGTACGTATTGTAAATATATGTTGTATACATATTAATAAATATTTAAATATATTTATACAAGTTTGTGTTTATTACAATCAAATATAGACACGTCTACAAAGAGTAATCAATGCAAGTTATATAATGAAACTTAAATCTAATTATTTAAAAAAAAAACAAGAATTGTTTGGACTATATAAAAAAACTACATTTTGTATACAAGAAACCAAAAGAAAAGATTGATCTAATACACTAAAAAATGCATAAGAAAAGAATTTTCACATTTAAAAATTTTCTTTTTTATATAATATTGATTTTATTCTTTACAAAATTAAAAATATAATTTTAATTTTGACATTTTTTGTTTGTCCTGTATATCTTTCGACTTTGTTTGCTAATTGAAGGACAATATTTTCAATATTCTTTATTAAAATTATTATAGAATTGAGTACTTCTTTTTTTATATAAATAAATTCATTTTTAGTTATCCAAAGGTGTAATAAGCTATGTGAAAGTACATATTATATATAGAAGTGCACATTCATTCATGCATATATTATCCTATAAATTATGTACAATCAATTCGATTATTAAAATTAATTTGTCTTAAATGACTTACGAGTTAGCTTCTTTACATATAATATATAGATTAACATTGAAGTGACTATTCATTGCCTGGTTTCATGTGCTTCATTGAGTGTTGTCCTGGGAATGATAACAACATAAAAGAAGGATGAGAGAGACATTTTTTTATAGAATCAGTCAAGAACAATTCAGATTATACCATTAACATATAAGTGAAACTAGATTTTATTTGGTCATTTATAATTTAAATCTGCTGGAATTTTCTTGTATTAATTTCAAGACTATTTTGAAGTAATTTTTCACTTGATATTTCTTTTTAAAACGTCACTAATTCCGTTGTTTATTTTAAAGATGAAAAATTAGTTTTTTCACCTCTACTTTTATCTTTTATATAAGTATTGATAGTAAAGTGTGTGTGCGTATATATATATATATATCAATATTTTGAATGTTTGGAAAAGAAAATATTATTCAGTATTAAAATATTTAAAACATGCTGAGCATGCTTTTGATGCTATGGTCAGTGAGTCTGACTTTAATGGTCAAAATCATGCTTAGCAAGTTTTAATGAATTTAATACTGAATAGTATTTTCTTTTGTAAACATTCAAAATGTGTGAGTCTGAACTTAGTGGTCGAAAGCATGCTGAGCAAGTTTTGAAGATTTTGATACTGAATAATATTTTATTTTTCAAATGTTCAAAATGTTGATATATATATATATACACACACATTACCACTAGCACAAGGAAAGAAAAAAACATTTGAATGGTGATAAAGTAATATATGTTTCAGTTTGTCTTAAAAATGCTTTGGTCATTCATGTTATTGAATATTTAATTACACTTCATTGAATAATATGGTAAAATAATAAAATATACAATAACAAAAAAATTTAAATTGATTATACAGTTTGATTTCAAACTATGTAATTCTTAAATATAATAGTTATTAATATGTTGAATGGTTAAAATTACTTGTAAATAAACATTGAAAACACACTTTTTTAAAGGATATATTTCTTAAATTTTGAGTCATACAGATTGATGTAAGGCTATTTTTTGAGTGGTACTTAGTATGCTATCCAAATTAAATGTATTTAAATTATTCATTATTTTTTGAATTTCTAATTACTAAAAAGTGTAATCATGAATTTAACTACATGTAATGTGCTGTGTCCAGGTATGGCCAACTATATGCAATCATATATATTAGTTTTGCCAGTAGGGGGTCATGAGCTAGTATAGCATTAATTATTTATCATATATAGACCTGACAATTAGCAAAGCTCAAATATAGGATTTACACATTTATAATATATTATTCACATTTAAGCCAACCAAGATTGGTATAGAGTTAAGGTAAAATTCCTCAGCACTTTGTATGCAATGTGAAGCCTAATTAAAAATATTGCACGTAATTTATTAAACATATTACAAAATACAAACAAGATCTATTTTCAAATAATAAAATAAGGCATCATGAAAGTATGATGCATGTACATTTGATGGCTAATAAAAGATCTAGGACTTTGTCACTAGTCAGGAAAAACAATAAGAATGCACATCAGCAACAAAACATAAAATAGGAATTGCCTTAAAAATAAAGAGAGCTTAAGTTACAACTCCAAATTATATTTTATGAGCATACAAACACTAGCAAGACAATAAATAATAAGAGAGAGATCTATGCTATGTCCCTTTCGAAAAATAAGCTAGAAAAAAAAGATGGAGACTAACACTACCATCTTTAAAGATACTGGCATATTAAGCACTCCTAAAATAGAGAGATTAAATCAACTATCTTTAACAAAATTCTACAGCTAACTAATGTGAAATATGATGAATAACAATGGCTCTATTAACAGTAGGCAAAAAATAATCATAAAATAAACAGAAGAAACCCACATCCACTTATTCAGCTTACATCATAAAAATATCTTCATAAATAAATTATTCATATTTTAAAAGGGAGACACTATTTTAAAATATGTAAATATGAAAAACTATTATTCTGAGAACTTTAACCTATAATATTTTAAAATATAGCATATACAATAAAATAATATTGTATATAAATAAAACATGGTGTGATAAATCATAATGCAAGCAAATTCAACCTTTTACTATCAAATAAATAAATTAGTTTTTCTATTTCATTCTTGGATCATTCTCCATTAAACTTAAACATGAAAAAGAATGTAGACAACATCTTAGGGACAGAAAACAAGGACATTGATTATAATATTCATAATACAACAGTAAATATATCTCAAGTACTTGAATTCAGGTTTTTAAATTAATCCATTATATAAAAAATTTTAAATTTGTAATAGTAATGTGAATATTGTATAATAAAGTACTTCTGATAAATAACATTTATGAAAGATTATTAAATATTTTTGGAAAAAATATTTACTTTAAACATCATATTCATGACCACAATGGTCTCCATAGCAATGTTCAGAGGGAAAACATCTCATAGGATTATAAATATTTTAGCAAGCATAATAAAATAATTAAAATGTTGCAAAGTTATTTAAGTCCATTAAATAAAAATAAGTTTTTGCAGGTTTATTTTATATTATGTTTTTATTAAGTAAAAATTTTCAAATTTCACATTTATCAGTTTGTTACAAATTGACCATTGCCACCACCACCACTACTACTACTACTCCTATTCTTTCTACAACTACTACTACTCCCACTCCTGCTGCTACTACTACTACAACCACTACTACTACTACTACTACTCCTCCTATGCTTGGAGAAAATAATATTTTTTCTATAGGAAGAAAAAAAATAGTCACAATGAGTGAGCTTTTTTATTTGTGCTTTAAGAAATTAACAAGAAAATGTTTATTCAAATGATCATAAATATTTTTATTGAAGTATAAATTATTAGTAGTTTAACTTTTTCTTTTGTAGACTTAAATCATTTGTAAAACATCTGAAACATGCATTCATTGTGTCAAAATATAGTTATTATCTTGAATTTTAAAATCTTTTACTTTACCTAAATGAATTTGAGACATTTTGACATAAACAAAAAATTTCAGAGAAAATATCAATACATATTTTTAGAAATGTTCTCACCAATAAGATAATTAAATATTCAGAGTGGAGTTTAAAATTGGCAATTGTTCTTATGTCATGATAAAGGACATAACAATACCTTTTGAAGTTTTCCAACTCAGTGAATTTATAAGATAATATTCTAAACATTGTAATAATGAAATATATTACCAACAGAGCTGGCAAATATAGAGATTTCATTTTCTTTGGAATTTCAATTCAGATAAGTGTGTCTAAATAGTTTTAATTCAGCCTAAAATACTCAGCTTAAAAAAATAAAATTTAAAATAAATTGCATTTTTTAAAATTTAAAATACAACTGCTACAAACTGAACAATTGAAGTGAAATGAGAAAAGTGTGTGATGATTCATGAGTGAGGTTAGGTGCCACTCTCACCTTATTTATACTATTGGTCATGTGACCATTTTACTACTGTTTAACTTTTTAACTTACAATCTCTTCTTTGATTAGTTTGAATCTTTGACCTATTTATCACTAGGGAAAGTTGTTAATCAAAAATTGCTTAATCAATATTCAATTTTACAACAAATCAATTTTTGTAAAGCTTGTATAAACAATTCTATTAATTGAAAATACTTTCTGGTACAATAAAATAATTAATTAAAAATTACAAAAGCCAGGATAAAATAAAATATTACAGAATTAAAATTTATATTACACTTTTAATAAAACAAATATGACAAATAATATTTACTACTATTATTTATTACAGATTAAATTTAGATAAATATATCAGAATATAAATTGAAATTGTTTTAAGAATATTTTAAAAATAAATGTTAAAATAAATATGACATTTATTCATTCATTCATCATTTATTCATCCATTGCTTTTAAAAATTCTATTTTTAATTACTAGTTTTGTTGAACTCTGTCTAATTAAATTAGTTTAAAATATTTAGGTAGAATATTATGTGTTAATATTAAAAATGAATTAAAATTATATAGCTTTAGTTTTAAATACCAGCAAACCCAAAATATAGACTTTTGTATCTGGTTTCTCAATCTTAAAAATTAATACAAGCTATTTGAACTATTTTAACAGTTAAATTAGAGCTAAATTTTCATTATTAACTTAAAATTGAACTATTTATTATTGCCATTACCATCTATTTAAATATTATAAGATTTTAGCAGGATAAACACTTGAGTTAAAACTGTTATTATTTAAGCTATGTAAAATTATTTTACAACTGTATAATCTACAAAATACAGATATAGCAGCATTTATGTGTAAAAATTATGACATTTTAAAGTACTGGAAACAATTTATTCATAACAAAATTAAACTCTACAATTTTTTAGATGTCTTGGCACAAAATTTGACATAATATTTAGCTTTTTGTCAAAGCAATGGGCTATAATATATATTACTAGACAAATAAATAATAAATATGGCTAAAGAGAGTTTAAAATAAATTTGTTTATTAATATGATAAATTAACTTTTGACATAGAGTGTATGTTTCAAAGCATAACATGTATATAATTAGAAAAGTGTGGCAATAATTCCTACTATAAAGGATTGGATTGGACGGTGCTTAGAAAATTTATATAATGTATGTATAATAGTTAATTAAAAAGCACCACCTACATTGTCAGATTTAACAACCAGTGTCTAGTGAGATGAACACTATTGGCTCATATATTTATTGCATGCATGGAATTGATTATGTGCCAAGCCTAATTAATTTTGCATTTTTTGTCGTTACTCTGAAGGCAAACAATCTTAGAAGTAGGTTTCAAAAGGGGGCCAATGCTTTCTCATGTCCCAGAAACACTGACCTGTATGATGGATTTATTTTCACTCTGCTATATAAATAAGAATTTCCCAACATGCTATTTATATAGCAGAGTGAAAATGAATTCTAGTATATGTTTTAGAGTTGAAATATTTTATGAATATTCATAAAAAAACTAACAAGCACCAACAACAATACTACTTTTTAATAAATTCATTATGATAATAACATTCAACATTTATGAAGTTGGACACACAGCTTTTGTTTATGGAATGTAAAAAAGCAGCTGACAACCTTTTTAAACCTACCTCTGCCTAGATTATTTGCCTCAGGAATAACCACAAAATCCTAGATTAAGGAAGCTTAGCACATAATCAATTCCACACATAAAATAAATACATACGCCAATAGTGTTCCTCTTAATAGACATTGATTGTTCAATCTGACAATGTAAGTGGTGCTTTGCAATTACCTATTATAATGCATTATGTAAATTTTCTAAACACCACCCAGTTTATTATGTTATAGTTGGAATTATAACCACACTCTACTAATTATCTACCAGTTATGCTTTGAAACAAACACTCCATGTCAAAAGTTAACTCAGCAGATTAATAAACAAATTTATTTTCAATTCACTTTAGTTGTTTTTATTACTTATTTGTCTATTACATATTTTCTACAGATTCAACATTTTGTTTTATATATATCATTAGATATTTTTGCTATAAGTTAAAATATATACCCCTTATGAATATATTATAATTAGTATGTGTTCATAATAATATATGTGTATATAAGTGATTAAAAATATAAAATATTCTTTTAAGTGAAAAGTATTTAACATTTTTACTTTGACTGGACATTTTAATTTTTTAAAAAAAGAATGCTTATCAAAACTATATTGTTCCACTGTCTAGCAAGTAAACAAACAAACAAACAAACAGATTTTTCAAACTCAATAAAAGCATTTAATAATTGTAAAAAATAGTTATAAAGTAAAACAAATGTTTTTGTGGATTTATAAATAAGAATAAATTTAAGGTATAATGATATTATATATTAAAGAAAAAGTCTCAGTAGTTTTGAAAAAAAGAAATTGATAAAAGTATGAACAATTATTTATATAATTAAATACTTATATATTCAATAAAAAGTTCAAGTAAATTTGTTTTATCAGTACTTATTTATGTATATGATAACTTGGGATAGTTAATGAAAAGGTAATACAGACCAAATTATACAGTAAAGTATGTTGGGATCAATAAAAAAATGTTGAAAGAAAAATATACTAAACTGAAAATGTCACTAGGACAGATAACAATAAATGGATATTTGAAACCTTGAATGAAATTTCACAAGATTGTAAAAAAATTTGAAATGAGAATTATATCTAAGATGAATGGGTAGTATAAGATAACTTGGTGAAGAAATAACAGAAGTAATAAAAAAACTGAATTAAAAACTAAAATCTTTAATTGCATCAATAATGATTCTATCTATCTATCTATCTATCTATCTATCTATCTATCTATCTATCTATCTATCTACTACTACTATCCACTACATCTATTTATCTATCTAACTATATCCATCCATGCATGCATCCTATCTATCTATATATGACCATGCTATTTGTCATAGTCCATTAAAAATTATAATATATTCAATTGTATAAAAAAAATTAAATTCTTATCTATCAGTATCATTCTATATTATTTTTGTACTTAAATCAAGTTAAGATATACTGTGTTATTGATATACTGTGTTATTGACTAAAAATTTTATCTGAACTATTTTAAATTTATATTATTTAAAATTAGTAATAAAATTAATAATATATTATAATTATAATTTAATATTAGTTAGTAATTATGCAAGTTAGGAGTATAAAGTTAAGCTAACAATTTTAACTATAAAGTTAAATATTCAATAAGTTTTTCTAATAGATATTTAAGTAATTTTTTATTCTCAATTAATTATTTTAAATAATTCTTATTTAATTATTATAAAATATTAAGAATGATGTTATAAGTTTGAAATGTGTATGTTTATCTTTGTGCATACATATTGTAGTTAAATTAAGTTATTTTAGTTCCTGGTTGCTACAAATAGTTTATTAATTATATTTTAGAAATGTGGCAAATTATTTTAAATTCTGTTGGAAATGTAGCAAACTTGGTATTAAAATTGTTTCAATAATATTTTAAACTTATGCTAATAAATGTAGTTTTTTTATTTCTTAAGTATTATATTTGAATTAAGTGTTAAATATAAATTATTTAGTATAAAAATTAATTTAATAAATTATTTTGGGGGAAGGAAAAAACCCAGACAGAAATTAATTTATGTGTAAGTTAACTTGTCTGACAAAATCAAAGTAACCAATCAAAATGTGATGGATAAAAGTTATAAATAAGGGTGGTCAGTTATCAGTTATTGTTAATTGTTGTAGTTATACTTGTTAATTATTATAGTTATAATTCATAAATTAATTTTACTTTCCAACCAAGTAATTTTTTTTAAAAAAATTTCTTCTGGCTAAAAGAAAAAGTGTTTAAAGTATATTTTAAAATGATTTATAATTAAGAAGTTAATTTAATTCATTTTACTATGATGTGAAAAAACTTAGTATTCTCTATTAGTGAATTCATATGAAGTTAAATCAAACCTTGATAATTAATGGAGACAACAATAAGTTATCTAACCAACATACCAATAAGTAAGGAATGATGCCAAAAATGGTGTCATGTAGAAGAAAAAATCACATCTAGGAGTTGTAAAAAATGTATTGTTAAGTATATTTATATGACTGCGGTGAAAGGAAATTTTATTTTATGTTAAAAATTAATCCTCAAAAATATAGTATGTTATGGATTTTTATACTCACTTTATTTGGAGGAGAATCATTAAAAACTATATGGAAATTTATTTCCCATTTAAAAAAAGAAAAAAGAATGTATGCAAGCTAACCAATGTGTGAAAATGAACTTTATATTTATGAATGTACTATCTATTATTTGTGAATGTGTCATTTATAATATATCTGATAATCTTAAAAAGACTGAATGAATATTAAATATTTTACAAATGGTGTGCAAGTGAAGATAAAATGCTTATGAACTAATATAAGATTTTTATTATTATTCTAAATAAAAAGTCAATTATAAATATTATTTTGAATGCTTATTAATTCCTAAAAGAATGTTGTTTAAACATTTACAATCGTGAAAATCTTGCAAGTGATTAACCATTGAATGTGTACATGAGGAAAATAATTTTAAAATTAAAAGAACAATTTATTAAAAGTGATTAAAAATTGAATATCTTTGCGTGGCAAAAAAAATCATAAAATTAAAAGAATTATGTATTAAAAGTTATTATTAATTGGATGGTATATATGTGAAAAATAATTTTAAAGTGAAAGAATTATTTGTTGAAAGGTTTAAAATAATATATGATGCTTTTATATAAAATTGTAATACACTTTAAAAGTAAATATTTTGCACTGATTTATTAAAACCTCGATAAACAAGAAGAATATTTAAAGATGAAAAATTAACCGGTGAAATAATTAATTTTATTGTAAAGTTATCTGTGAAATTTGTGTCCTATTTGATGAACAAAATGAACTTTGTTTAAAAAAACTGTTATAAAATTTCCAATAGATTTTACTTGCTGCAACATTTTGTGTTTAGCTGTATAGAATTCAGAGCAGCATGGCATTCAAAGAGTGGGGGGATCTAGTTATGGCAACTGCTCTCTTCCTCAAACTTAACAGCAAGCAAGAAAATCAAGAACATTCTCATAGTTTTTTTATTTTTATTGTTTCCTGCTATTACTTGTTTTAGTTAAGAAATAATATGAATTAATATTTAATTTATATATAAGGTTTATTTAAAATATTTTAATATTTTAAAATAAAGAAAAATAAGTACATCACAGAAAATTTAATATTTTTTGCAGAGGTAATACATCTATAACTTTTAAAATGCATAGATGTCAGCTGAATTGGATTGATTCACCTTAGTAATTCTAATGTGTAGATTAAGAAAAAATATTATTTATGTCTTGATATTTTCTATGTATGTTTATTTATCCATAAAGGTACTACATTAAGATAAGCAAATGGTATGTTTATTTTATTATTAATGATATAATAATTGATTTCTCAAACATCATACAAAAGCACAGAAACATACTATGTGATATTTTAAATTTGTTTTAGATAATTTATAAATGCAGAAGTATGCATATTGTATATTATATTTTTTTGAAATATATTTAATTATGAATATCTTATTTTAGACTGTATCTGTTTCAGTACAAGTTAATATGTTGATCTCTGAATTATTTTATAAAGTAAGTATTTAAATGAAAGTGTTATTATGGTGAATTATTTAAAATCATTTGTCAATATAATATTTGAACCTTCTTGATATTATATTGAATATTTTTTGAAATAAAGTTAAGAAATAATTTTGTCAAATTGATAGAATGTATTTGTGATGTTGAAGGAAGTATTCTGACTGTAGATGATAAATAATAGTGGTTCAGGATAGTAGTTGAAGTGGAAATTAAATCCTGAATGATAGAGCTGTTTGAATATAAATATTATATATAGAATATAGATTTGTGTCAGTTGGTAAATGAAATACAGTTAACAGAGTCCTGTATTTTGATAATTCATGGTCAGTAGCATTTCTTTCTGCAGATCAGTAAGTACATGGATAACAGCCATGACAGGAATTTTAGATAGACATAAGAATATGTGATCTTAAGCACTGCACCCATGATATCTTATTACTTGTTTGAGTTGTTGTAGTTTTTGTGTCCCTCACTTTAATCACTTTTTATTAACACTGGATCTTACATTATAATTGTTATAGTTTAAAAATTTGAAGAATAGTGACTAGACTATAATATGTTGTTAGAATTTGTCAAAAGCGAGAAGAGAAAAAATTTATCACAAATGGTGTTTATTTAATGCAAAGTAAAGATAATGGAATGATTTAATATTTCTAATAATAATAATAATAAAAGAGATCAAGAAAGTATTAAATGCATATTCTGATTATGAAACTATAAATGAGAGTGATATCTGAATGATATTAACATTAAGCAAGCTGGTATAGATAAATATTATACATGTAATCAATTTTTGATTATTTAAAATTAATAAGCTTATTCTAATGAATAAAGTAAATTAAAGCATAGTAAAGTTATAGAATTATTATAAAATTTTGTAGTATATAACTTACAAAACAGAGAATATATTTTTATTAATGAATGTATTTTTCTTTATTAATGTATGATTATATTGGTGACTTACCTGGATAATAAAGGTAAAATCTTTGTAGAAATATGTATAAAAATATATGCTATTATCTAGAAATTGATTTATTTATTAAACCCTAATAGTTATTAATATGTTTTTGAAATAACAATATTGATGATGAATATTATTATGATAAATTTAAAAAGATGGTAACAGGATAACCACCACTGAACTATGTTATATTTTATATTATTTTAAGATAAATAGTTGAAGTGAAACTATTTAATATTTTATTGCGTAAATTTTTTTTTTTCTTTTTAAATATAAATTTTGTCTTTAAAATTTTGGAATACCTAGATTTATGTAATATTATGTTTTATAAATTTAAAATGTTTGTTAAAATAAATTTGTTAATATTGTTTAAATTTGTATCATGTTTTGAGAGTTTCTTTACTTGTATGTCAAAGTGATTATTGATCTTGTCAACCCCACACATGCATTATAAGAATTAATTATATATAATTACATTAATGCACATGATCTATAAGAAAGGTATTATGATTATTAAATTATAATTGTGGAAGATATTATTATTATTAAACATGAAAAGTGTATAATGCCAATTTTATTAATTATCTGATCTGATAATTATGTCAAACTTCATAATTCTTAGGATGCCACATAAAGAATAATAACTTTAAAGCATATTATGACATGAAAATATTTTGAATTTATTGAAGATAATGAATATTATGTTTATAAGAGTTTATCATTTTATTTTGTTTTATTGATGGGCAAAATTCAGTAGATGCATTTTTTTATAATAGGGGTTTTGAGATATTTTATTGTGTTAAGTATTGTGGTTGTAGTATAGTTAAATATATGTAAAATCCCTCACTATATTTTGCTATATTATTTAATGCATAATTATTATATTTATTTTGTTTAGTATTGTGGTTGTGGTATAGTTAAATATATGTTAAATCCCTCACTATATTTTGCTATATTATTTAATGCATAATTATTATATTTATTTTGTTTAGTATTGTGGTTGTGGTATAATTAAATATATGTAAAATCCCTCACTATATTCCACTATATTATTTAATGTATAATTATTAGATTTATTTTGTTTAGTATTGTGGTTGTGGTATAGTTAAATATATGTAAAATCCCTCACTATATTTTGCTATATTATTTAATGTATAATTATTAGATAATAATATTAAAGAGCTAGATTAAGATGATAATATATTAGAAAATTTATGTAGTGATTTATTATTATATTAAATAGAAGAGTATTAAATATTTTAATGAATTAATGTAATTTTGTAATTGTTAATTAGAATTTACTTGGTGTAAATGTGAGTCATGGGAATATTACAAATAATTTTAAAAAGTAAATAGGAATGATATTCCTATGCACCTGGGAGTATACATTTCGGGTATGTTCTTAATGTTAAACTAACTGTGTACCCTACTAAATGCTTTGTATTGAGTCTCATAATTTTTTAGTAGTTTTATCAAATCATTTTTATTAGTAAAGTGAGCTGGTCGTATTTTAAACTAAGATAATAATAAATGAGCTGGATATTTAATTTTAACTTGTGTCTTAATGTTATTTAAATAAATTATTTAAGCATAATTTTTCTAGATGTATTATTTAGAGATGTAAATGAGTTAGTCAAGAGGTGTATAGTTATTTAAATTAGTGTTGAAGCAACTTGATGATTAAGTAATAGTAATGGAGTTAAGCAGAGTCGCTTTAATAAGGGTAGGTTAGTTTTGCTATTAACTGAAAGGAGACCCTTTAATTCCTCTTGGAGGCCTTAAAGGAACCGAGCAGGGCAAATTCCTAATGTCCACTCCATATGTTCTTGTCATTGCAGCTGTTATTACTATGTGATTATTCATATAGTATACGAACATGGATGGGCTGCTCACCAACACGCATTAGCCAGCTTGGTGAGTTTATTGGCTTTTTACCTCTGAGTTTAAGATCAAGAAACACCATGGTCTTTCTTCTCAGTGCCTGATAAGGCAGAATGAATGTTTGTGTAAATGATAAATATTTTCCCAATACATATATACAATTATGACAGACAAAAATAAAGCATGGCCCTTATTCCCAGAAGGCTGTAAAGTCACCAACCAAGGCAGCGCTTGGTGGCTGAAGGTGGAGGGTGCTAAGAATCCCCTGATTGCGGACCCAGGCTGCCATTTGATGACAACTTTTTATTTAGGTACTTACAACTGCAGATCACTTTCAAGTGAAGGAAGATTGCAAGAATTAGAAGAAAAACTCTCTTATATTAAATGGGACATTATTGGACTTTGTGAAGTTAGAAGAAAAGGTGAAGAGACAATTGATTTAAAAAGTGGACATATACTCTATTATAAAGGCACAAATATTGGAAATACAAGTGGAGTAGGATTCATTATAAATAAAAAGTGGAAGAACAATATTGTGGAGATTGATGGTGTATCAGACAGAGTGGCAAGATTAGTTATACAACTTAATAGCAGATACCAAATGCAGATAATTCAGGTTTATGCCCCAACAAGTTCTCATAGTGATGAAGTAGTAGAAGATTTTTATATGGATGTACAAAAGGCTTTTGATCAGAGTAAACACCATTTTAAAATTGTTATGGGAGACTTTAATGCTAAAATTGGTAAAAAAAATGAAAGATGGAAGTGCTGTGGGTAATTTGGGTTATGGTAATAGAAATGAGAGAGGACATAGACTTGTGGAATTTGCAGAAAAAGAAAAACTTTATATTATGAATTCTTTTTTTGAGAAAAATGTTAAAAGGAAATGGACATGGAAGCATCCAAATGAAGGTACAGCAGAATTGGATTATATTTTGACTAACAGGAAATACATATTTCAAGATTGTAATGTTCTTAATAAATTTAACACAGGAAGTGATCATCGATTAGTAAGGTGTAAGATACATGTTAATGTAAAACTAGAGAGACAAAAATTATTAAGAAAAACAATATTTATTGTTGATATTCCTAATCTTCAGAAACATTCCAATGAATTTAAATTAGAACTTACAAATCAGTTTCAAGTATTAGTAGATTTTGAACATGATTCAGATTTGAATGAAATTAATATGAAAGTAACTGATACACTTTTGAAAACTGCAACAAAGATAGCTGGTAGAAAGAAACAGCAATTGACCAATAAAATTTCTACTGAGACTAGAGAATTTATGAAGAAAAGAAGGAATATGAAGATATACAAAAATGATGCATTAAAAAGAATTGAATATCTCGAATTTTGTAAAATGGTGCGGAAAAGAGTTGAAAATGATATAAGAAAGTATAACTATGAACTAGCAAGGAAAGCTGTAGACGAAAATAAAAATCTTAAGAATGTAAAACAACATTTTGGTATTGGTAGGAAATTTATATCTGCAATAAGAAAAAAAGATGGAATTATTACTAAAAGGAGAGATGACATCATGAAATTGGTAGAAGATTTTTATCAAGAATTACATAGTAATAAAGAACAAGTACCTCCTATATCTATTACATCTTCCAAATTGCCCAGAATTTTAAATGAAGAAGTGAGACATGCAATTAAATGTATGAAGAAAGGAAAGGCTCCAGGTAATGATGGAATTATAATTGATATATTAAAAGAAGCAGGTGAAGAAATAGAAATTTTTTTAGCAAAGTTATATACCAAATGTCTAAATGATAAAGATGTACCGGATGATTGGAAGAATGCAGTAATAATATTAATATTTAAAAAAGGTGATAAAAAAGATATTAGAAATTACAGACCTATCAGCCTTTTATCAGTTTTATATAAAATTTTTACCAAGATAATTATTACTCGTCTACAGAGAACATTGGATTTCCACCAACCAAGAGAACAAACCGGATTTAAAAGTGGTTTTAGTACAGTAGATCATATCCAGGTATTGAGAGAAGTTATAGAAAGGACAAATGAATATGAGTTGCCATTATGCTTAGGATTTGTAGATTATGAAAAGGCATTTGATTCTATAAACATTTCTTCAGTGATTAAAGCATTAGATCATCAAGGTATAGATCCAGGATATTGTCATATTTTAAAGAATATTTATAAAAATGCAACAGCAACAATTAGATTACATAATGACACTGGGAAAGTCAACATTGAGAAAGGTGTAAGACAAGGTGACTCCATATCTCCAAAACTTTTTACAGCAGTGCTGCATGAAGTATTTTGTGGATTAAAATGGGAAACTAAAGGAGTGAAAGTAAATGGTGATTATTTAAGTCATTTAGATTTTGCAGATGATGTAGTTGTTTTTGCAAATAATGCTTCAAATCTGCAGGAAATGTTGCAGGAATTATCAGATGAAAGTAGGA
Organism: Epiperipatus broadwayi; assembly: GCA_028023455.1. NCBI lineage: Eukaryota > Metazoa > Onychophora > Udeonychophora > Euonychophora > Peripatidae > Epiperipatus > Epiperipatus broadwayi. The sequence goes on from JAQFVV010000188.1 coordinate 1,171,321, forward strand.
AAGTAGGACTAAAGATAAATGTTAAAAACACTAAAGTAATGTTTAATCGATTTGCTCAAAATATGAAAATAAAGATTGATTATGATGAATTAGAAGAAGTTAACAGTTACAAATACCTTGGTCAGATTATTAATACAGATGGAAACATAATGGAGGAAATTAATCATAGAATTAAACTTTGTTGGAATGCTTTTGGTATAAATAACTTGATACTAAAAGGAAATATGCCTATGTGTTTGAAAAGGAAGGTTTTTAACAAATGTGTTTTACCAGTTCTTACTTATGGATCTGAGACTTGGACACTTAATAGAAGAGCAATTCAGAGACTTCAGACCACTCAAAGAATTATGGAGAGATGTATGTTGGGAGTAACAAGAAGAGATCGTAAACACAATGTATAGGTAAGAGAACAAACAGGTGTTACTGACCTCATTGAAAAAATTAAAAGATTGAAGTGGAGTTGGGCTGGACATATTGTTAGAAGAGATGATAATAGATAGACAATTGAAATTTTAAACTGGATTCCAAGAGATTGTAAAAGACCCAGAAATAGACCACATGTGAGATGGATGGATGAAATAAGAAAGTGTGCAGGGGTGATGTGGAGAAGAGAAGCTAAAGATCGGAGAAGATGGATTAAACTTGGAGAGACCTTCATCCTGCAGTGGATTGATAATGGTTGATAATGATATATATATATATATATATATATTATATATATATATATATATATATATATATATATATAAAACTTATAAATCAATATCTGTATTCCTATTATAATGAAAATATATATAATTCCATGAAACAATACAATAATTAATACTTAATACAATAAACAAATTTTTTTAAAAAAATATCAACTATAATTTAAATAAAAGTACTTTAAACAATCTAAGTTGTGGTTATCAAATTATATTCAAATTCTATTAAAATGGTGTTTACTGTATTAATTATTGTATTGTTTCGTGGAATTATATATATATTGGTATCTGACCAAAATTTTAACACCTCCGTTTTAATATTACACATTCTTTTTTTTGAAATAGTATAGATATTTATTAGTTAAAATGTGAATGAATCTTTATGTGATATTTAAAAACCAAATCAAATAGCTATAAGACAAGTATATATACCATAAAATATATTTGATCTATTAAGCTCATACTGCATCATATACTAAAAGTTTATAATCAAACATGATAGTCATTTTTTAGGTGACTAATCTATAGACAATCCAGACAATCAAATAAATGGTTACCTGTAAATAAATATTTAGCTATTTTTTATTAGAAGGCAAATCAAAAATAAAAATTATTCAAACTCTTTCCATCCAGTGTATATAATACTCCGTCTTTTACTAATTTTCTATGGGAGACTGTTGAGCAAACTTGATTTTACAATAAGCTGTTTAATTGATTATTTTACCTATCTATAATGTTATTCATTATTTCTCTATATATCAACAACAAGAGTAATTAGCGATGTGCCCTTTACTCCATAAATTTTTAATTAAGACTAGAGGGAAAGGCAGATATTTACTGCAACTATTAGTGTAAGAATAATCTCGAATATTATATATGTTGGTGTAATCTAAGCATAAAGTTTGTTTTCATATTGATACAAAATTAGATTTATTATATATATCAAAAATATTACTTTTTTTATAAGAAATCCAATCATTGAAAATTGATCCTTTCAATAAATGATTTAATTTTTTATAGTCATTATGAAACACTGTCCAAGGTAAGGAAGGAAGTTTTTCCCAAGCATCATAAAAACTTGGATATTCATTTTTTATAAAAGGTAAAGAATTTTTAGCTGCTTTACCAGCTTTATTTATCAGTTTTAAAATATGAGACACAGACAGACTTTCATGAAGGTTGTTCTTCAATAAATATGACAGCAAACCTAAAAATAAAAGTGAATAAATAAATATACTTGTGTGTATATATAGAATAGAATATAGATTTCAGATACAATATATTAATAACTTACATAAAAAGTAAAAATCTATTCTAATAATTAATTGAATGGTACAAAAAGCATTATGAAATTCATTTTATTAATGAATCAACATAAAATAATAATAAAAAATCAAACATAATAGAGCATTTCATATAACATGTTTTATTAATTTTTGTTCAATTATTTTTATTAATATATTTACATTCTGATGTAATGTAAAATAGTTATTGCTTCGAAGATATAAAAAAACTTTACACATGGTTCACATGTTCAGAGACTGTCAGCCAAGTTGAGGTGATACTTACATATTATACCTGCTGTGAATTTTTAATATGCTATTCTGCTATCACAAACATCATCCACCCTCCACACTGGAGAAAGGTATCACATTCTGCCAATGCAAACACAGGCAACAATTCCCAAATTTGACTTAAAAGTAAAAAAATACTACATATATTAAAGATATTATCTGGATCAATGATTTTACTTTCATTTAAGGAGGGAGAAGGTGAATGAGAAAAATTATTTATTCACATTTTAATTTCAGAATAGTCTAGTTTTTTTTTTTTTAAGTGTCATAGCGTTGGCCGGGACACGAACCAGCAACCCGGGCAACTGCCTGCAATTGCAAGACAGTCATGCTGACCTCTTGACCACCAATGCAAGACTAGTTAGGATAGTCTAGTTTTTAAATAAAAATTTAGGTAAATTACAATTTATTAAAAAAGTTATATACATAAAATGATCATGTGAGACATTTAAAACATAATATAACTATGTACTTTTTATATGAGTTGGTTGGTTTTAAAGAAAAAAACAAAAGTGGGATTTTTTTTCTTGTATAGTTTCATTAATTATTATTTTTTCTTTCAAAAAAAAAGAAGAGAAGGGAAAATCTTTAAAAGAGTATTTATCATTTATTTAAATATCTGAGTGCAAGGAGTGATGATCTTGTGTAGATTTTGCAGTTTTAAACATTGCAATGGTGCTGCAATAGCTATATCTTCTCTATGTTGCTTTAAACCTATCTATAGCTTTATATTGCAATCAGCAGTTGCTTGTTTACACAGCTTCAGTTCTAAAGGTGTATGCCAAGAAATGACAATACTTTTTTTCATGAGGGACAAAAAAAAGATGACCTAATTCTCATTTCTAAGTATTTTAGCCTCCACAAATTAAAAATTATTTATGCAATACTTTTGTAAAAGATTTAATATAAATCAAAAAATGACGTTAAAAAACATTTTTTGAAAAATTTATTTAAGTCAATTATTTTATATAGCGTGAAGTTTTTTATAAACAATAATATTTAAACAGCATTAAATTGTTGCACATGTGCTTTGGATTTTAACTATAAACTGAATGAATACTAACACTTCAAACACATGATAAAGTCTTTGGAAAAGATAGAATGTCCATTTATCTTTTCTAACCCATTCTATCTTTTCCAAAGACTTTATCATGTGTTTGAAGTGTTAGTATTCATTCATTTTATATTTAAAATCCAAAGCGCATGTGCAACAGTTTAATGCTGTTTAAATATTATTGTTTATAAAAAACTTCACGCTATATAAAATAATTGACTTATTTACATACATTTAATTTCAAATAAGAATGATGTATTGTAAATTCTAATAAATTTCATCAGCGTCATTCATTCAAGCATGTAAAAGTAATTTAAAGTGATTATTTAATATCTTCACACTTTCACTTTCAAACACTTAAGATTTGCCCATACAAAAGTGTTTGGGTTCGAAAAGATAGATGGCCATTCTATCTTTTCCAAAGACTTTATCATGTGGTTGAAGTGTTAGTATTCATTCATTTTATATTTAAAATCCAAAGCCCATGTGCAACAGTTTAATACTGTTTAAATATTATTGAAAACATTTATTATAAACAGACAACTCTTAAAAAGTTCATAATTGCAAAGTAGAACTGGTTTTTAATTGCTAAACATAGAATCATCTTTGTATAATCATAATTATTTTTAACAATTTTAATTATAATAAATAATATTTTTAGTTTTAATATTTTTTCTTTCTTTTTATGATAACTAACTCTAAGTTTATCTTCAATTTATAACATATAATTCAAATATCTATTATTTCATTCTGACTATATAATATTTCATTTTACTAACTTTTTGAATAAATTTATCCAATGATGTCAAATTACCTTGATTTAGATAAGAACTTTATTTAAAAATTTATTTTTATATTTTCAAAACATCAAATATTAACTTTTAAAATATTTATTGCTTGAAAGCTTACATTTGAAATAAATGATGTTAAGATTATGAATATATTATAGAGAAAAAAGATTTAATTGTAAAAATAAAATGTTCAAATATGGAAGAGTATGCAAAAATTTCTCAGTAGAGTCTACTTAAAATAGAAAAATGACATTTTCTGTTAAAAGGGACTAGGATTTTCTACTTTGAAAAAATAATGAATAGAATTTATATATTTTGAGTAATTATATTTTCCAAAAATTAGGATATTAATATATATTTTTGAGACAAAAGATGATAATCTTTATGGTTAAAAAAAGCAATTAATTGGTCAAGGCTTAATGCAGCAATTTCTAAGGTAGTCATGAGACTGGATGGGAGAATAATATCAAGGATATTTAAAAAAACAAAAGATAGTGTGGACAAGCATTCAGTAGCAGTCTATTTGTGGAGAAGGTGGACAGTGAGAAGGTATGCCTGGTAATTTAAAGTTAAATTGGCTTCAGTATTAATTAAGACATTTTTGAAAAGGAATATTATAGAATAAAGTTTACAAAAATCAACCATTTTCACCAAAAAGAATATAGGAGAAAAATACCTCCAGAAAATTTTTTTTTAACCATTCTTATGTATTAATCCATTCAAAATCATGATTGCTTCAACTTATGCTAATCTATATAAAAGTAATAAACTGGAAACATAGTGTATAATATCAGTGTACCATTGTAATCTCTTTGGCCCACTACTATAGGTGACAGACTGTGGTCCCTGCACATTTGAGCATATAAGATTTGGATATAGTAACTTAATAAAGGTTACATTGAAACAAGAAGAAAAGTTAATGGAAGAAGAGAAATGAAAATAAATGTTAAACTCAACCTAGAGCTGCAAAAAAACAAGTTAAATGAAAAGTGTTGAAATAAAAATAAATAGTGAATTGCAAGTTTGTGTTAACTTGAAATGAAAATATTTATTAAATTGAAAATTGAAGCTGTAATTAAGAACATAGAAAAGGCTAAATGGAAAAAAAATGAGATGATTATTAAACTAGAAATCTAGATCTAAAAGAAAGAAAAGCTAAATAGATTAAATAATTATTGAGAATAATATAAAAAGAAGACTGACCACATATGGTATTCTTTTACAGAGAAGGTAATACTTGAAAATGGTGATTTCATTTTTTGTTTGATTGAAAAGATTTTTTTGGTCTCAAATTAAATAAAACATTCTTATTTTGAAAAAGGCAAGAGAAGGAACTTATTTAGATTAAATGATTTACCTATTTAAAAAGATCAAAAGAGCAATCAAATTTCAGTGTATTATATGAAATTATCTATTAAAGTCTGAGTTCATCATATTATTATCTTATAAATATTTTTCTTTACAGTTTTTTTGGTTATATATTAAATAATTATTTTTAAAAAACACAGTTAATATCTTTATTCTTCTAGTAATTGTCTATTCTGTAAATTAGAAGTGTAACTGATTTCATCATATAGTTGTGGTTTAAGAGATTTGTAAGTTATCCCAGCAATGTTATATCGTATTAGAATAGATTAAGTTTATGGTATAAGTATTTTCTCTTGTTTATAGTGACAGTTTGTAGGTATTCTTGTGATCCCAAAGCTACTTTTAAACAATAACAGTATTTACAATATGATTCTTTGTAGAATTATTTATATATGTAAAGATAAGAGTCACCATTAAAGTTTACATACTTCATTTTATTCTATAGATTTAATAATTAGATTATTGATGGCCAGTACACTTGAAATACCAGATGACTCAGAGCATTGATAAAGATTAGCACCCACATAAATGATTCCAGCATTTTTAATGTTTTGTTATTGCAGATATTTTAGTACAAAAAATGTGTCTGTGGGTAATAATATTGATGACTATTTAATAATATGCCTACATTTGAAATTGGAAAGATAATTATTAGCCTGGATTCTACAGAGTATTTCTTTTAGTTCCAGACACAAAGGATGTCTGTTATTAACTATTAATGACTATTGCTGGTGATATTATCTTTGTAATTTGCATATTCTTCCAATTATTTCCAATACTGATTTTTGCTCTAACTCATTGGTGGTGATGTTTGAGATGAAATCATTCCCATTACTCCTGTAGTCCATATTAGTTTGAACTATTATAATATATACATATATTGTATCCTTTATAATAGGTAGAGATAGTTTAAATAGGTATTAAACCACTAAACATCCTAGTGATCCCTATTTCTTATGCTTGCTCTATTAAACCACTAAACATCACACAACCATCATTTCTTATGCTTGCTCATAACTATTATCAAAACAGGCAAAACTCTCCATACAGTAGTGCCACTCAGTGCAAGTCAGAGTAATCAATGGATGCCAGAAGGCTTTTGCATAAAATGCCTTATCTAGTGCATTACTCATCCTATATCCTTTCTGGCTTGTCACTAGAAAGGGATTTTTATACATAAGCCTTCTGGAATCCATTGATTATTCTGGCTTGCACTGAGTGCACTACTGCATGAGGGGAGTTTTGCATATTTTAATAAGTTTAGATAGGTTGGAAAAGAATATATGAAAGATTTTTAAATTTGTGGCTTATTTTTATCATATAATTTTGATATTATAAGTAGTAGAGTTCAAACTCAAACTTAGTAGATAGGAGCTTATAAAAATATTAGATAGTTTGAACTCATTTTGAAAATGAATTAAAATAAAATGATACAATAAATTATCCAAAAGATAGCATCAATTTTAATTTATTATATTTAAAAGATTCTATAATGGTAGAATAGCTTAATTATAGTGATAAATATTTTATATTATATGCTTAAGGTAATTATTTTTGTTTAAAATATTATATAAAATAATAAGTTAATTTAATATTAGTTAAAAATTTAGTTGGAAAGTATCACATGATTAGAGGTGATTGTGTGAATATGTAAGTTTACAGAAAGTTAGAAAAAAAGAACTTTAATTTTAGCTTGTTTATAAAAATTTGATACATAATAAAGTGTAGAAAATATTTAGTCTAGAGATAATATAGAAAAGTAATGAATAAAGTTATTATTTTATTTAAGTGTAATATTTTATTTTAAGTCAATTTTAAGTTATTAAAATATTAAAAATTGTTTTAATAAGAATATTTAATATTTTAGATAAAAATATTTAATATTTAAGGCATTAAATAATTTGATATTTCATTAATTCGATGACTCATAGTTTTAAAACTTTAAAAAATGATACTGATGTAGCTATGCAAATTAGCAGATTGTTAGCAATATTGACCAATGAAATCATTGGATTAATACCAGTATAAAAACAGAGGTTGAGGTCAGTTTGGACAGATTTTTATAAATTTTCAGTGATTTCAGATTTCCAGTGATTTTAGTGATAACAGTAATTTACAGATTTAGTTTGAAATTTACAACTATAATTTTTTTATATTGTGACAGTAGTAATTTCTTTTAAATTATTGTTTTATTTGAAAATGTTTTTGAAAAATGTAATTGGATAAGTACTTAAATATTGATTTACTAAACACTAAAGTTTC